>JANHMN010000005.1:24954410-25063298 GCA_030674055.1 Rhabdomys pumilio
TGTGTGTGTGTGTGTGTGTGTGTGTGTGTGTGTGTGTGTGTGTGTGTGCGTGCGCTTGTGTATATGGAGACAGACAGAGTTATTCTCTTGTGTTATTCTCAGAAGTCATCTACCTTGGTTTTTTGAGTTGCAGTCTCTTACTGAGACCTAGAGCTCGCCAATTTGGCTAGGCTTGCTAGATAGCCAGCAGAAGGGAACTTCTTGTCTCCATTTCTCTAGCCCTAAAATTGTAAATGCACACTACTGTGCCTGGCTTCTCTTACATGGGTGCTAGGAATCAAACTAATGTCCTCCTGCTTATACAGCAGGCAATTTACTATCTTCTAGCCTCAGAGTATGATGTTTAAGTGCAAATGATTTTTAGATTCACATGTGATCTGAAATCACAAAGGGACAAAAATTCTTGCTAAAACACAGGGTCTGAAGCTGGCAATTAGTGGAGAATCGGAGAGTAAGCCAAAGGGTGCTAGAACTCACTTCTATTTTCAGAAACGGCCTGACAGGGCCATCAGCTGTAGAGTTTGAAGTTCTCATTCCTCTCCCTTTTGACTTCCTTCTTTTTGAGAAAAGTTATATAGGGAACAGTTTAGAGGTATATTAATCCACTTTAAACATGTATCTGTAGTCTTTAGAGGTATATTAATCCACTTTAAACGTGTATCTGAGGTCTTCAGCGTTTCTGCCCCCATCACCAAGAAGTAATCTGAAGATAGAGAATGTCAGGCACCAACCCAAACTGATAGATGGTGTTGTGTTTTGGAATGAGGGTTTTCTTGGAGTCTTCAAATCATATAAAAACTACTTTCTTGGTTTTGAAATAACCTTACTAAAATAATTGGGATGAAACTATTGTTTCACATGTGATTTAACCTATTTATAAGCATTAATTAATTACTATGATTTTTAAATATATGTTACAAGACTACCCAGACAAAGTAATCAACAGGAAAGTATTTAAATCAGAACACGTTAGAGTCAAAGGTGTTCAGGATAAAGGACATAATTGAGTTAAAGTGAGAAGTATGAGACTGGGAGAAAAAATTGGCATGCAGTGATTTTGCAATTTTCTATCTATATATGAAGCATATGTACTGTGCAGTCTCTATTAGTAGTGGTAATATTACCATAAACCATAATGACAATAGCATTTGAGGGGGCCTTACTAAGTATATAACCATATGTTAACTTATTCAGTATTCATAACATCTCACCGGGTGGGGGTATCAGTAATTCCCATTTTACAGATTTCAGGATTTGAAACCAGAAAGGCTGGCTCAATAAATCTGAGAATCTCTTAATATCTCTTCTATTACTAACATTTTGTGAAATGTCAATATATAAAGTATCTTGAGAACAAAACTAAAAAACAGAAAAATGGAATTGTAAATGGCTATCCCAGACTCATACTAACTCTGAAGACATGCAATTTCATTTATAAGCAACTCTGAAATAAAAGCAACCCTGAGTACCTTTTAATTGTTAAACTGAGATATCAGGAAAACATAAAATCTGTTGAATTAATGTACTGATTGATCTTTAAAAGTCCAATACTAATTACCTTAAAACTAGTGAGAGTAGACTAGCATGGGCTACTTTCAAATCAGCTTTGAGCTTTCTGCCCATTCATTGACTTCATAAAAATGCAATGCAGTACAACTTTCAAACTTTGATGCTGTTTGGCCTGTCTCTTATTCACCTTCTGTCTTCAGCAAAATTTAACACGTAATTAGGTTGTATTATGACCTGAAATGCTAGATAGTCTCCTTGACAGCCTTCTCCTTCTTACAGAGGAAAGAAAATCAACTGCCATGATTGAAGTTCTGATGTGTGTGTGTGTGTGTCTGTGTGTGTGTGCGCGCGCGCGCGTGCGTGCGTGCGTATGTGTGTGTGTGTGTGTGTGTGTGTGTGTTTCCTTGTGTGTGTGTTCTTATGTGTGTATGTGTCTGTGTCATCAGTTAAAACAGAAAATTTCCTTTTGTGTAGAGTACAGCTATTAAACATCTCCCATTGTCCATAGATCAATCTAATACGGCAGTAACTTACTATCTGAATCAGTTAAATATGAAGGGTTGAAGTTTTCTCTTAGCTAATTAAAACAGAAACGCTTGAGAAAAGGCAGGATGTAGACACAGAGGACAGCTGCCTCTGGAGGCCCCTCCTCCAGCCATCCACACACTCGGAACCTTTCAGTTCTGCTGGCAATCGTGTTCCACAGCTCACCAGAGTGCATTCTCCCTTCCTTTCTCTCTGATTCAACTGTAAACAAAAATTAAATCCCTCTCCTTAGTATAGTTTGGAAAGGAAAGCCCTAATAAAAACCAGAGCACATCTTCCTTTATTGAAAAACTAAGTATGCCCATCTTTCTTACTACAAAATACTGTTTAACTGCCAAATTCAAAGGTCTCATTCATTGTACAACTGTCCAAAAGGTCCCCTTTATAACTTGAGACTATCCTCACTCTCTCTTTTCCACGAGATGGATCAGTATAGATTGTCTGGAAATACAATAGAACTAAGGAGTGTTGGCCCATGCTTGGATCAAGAGCTTTTGTCTTAGAGAAAAGCAAGCATGTGTATGAATATGGATTTTTCCAACCTTACCCATGACCTGAGCAGTCAGTGGCATTTAGCTTAGTTCTAGTGCCCATCTTAGAGGCTGGCAGCACATAGGTACTCTGGACAGAGGTTAAGAAGGCTCACCTGAAAACAATTACCTTGCAGCTTTCTTGTGTGTGGTCTCCACAGAGAATGACTAGAGGAAAACTATGGCATCTTTGATTATTTCATCTCTTTTGGTCCTTGCTGAATTTTAACTTCCAAACCCAACTTTGAAATAAGTGTTTCAGGAGCATTTGACTAGCAGCATTAGAATATCAGAATGCTTTACTCTGAAACAGAGATATACTGCTGTACAAGTCCCAACAGGCAAAGAGAACGGGCATTAGATGGAGTCCTTCTATGCTGACTTTGTGGTGGATTTCGCTTATACAGTCATAGTGACTTTATTAAGAAATGCGTTCATGAGTAGTAAATTTCATCTCTCAGACAAATAAAACCATAAATTTAGTTGGACTGAAAATCGCTTGTTACTTTGGCTCTTTAACTATCATCATAACATAAATTGTAATAGTTACAACTATCTCTGGGAGTACATAGATATTTTGCAGCTGTTATAAATAAATTGTACTACAGTTGGAGATATGTGACTATAAAACCACAGGAAAGGTAGTTGAAAACACAACACCTGGTTTCCTATAAGTGTCCAAGAAGCCCAAGTGTCACAAGACAGGAACTATGTGCTTTTCTAGCTCCTTTAGGTGATCACAGAAGACTAGTGTACATTTTTGCAATACAACGCTGCACACATTTGCTGCACACAGTTAAAAAACCCCAGAAGTCCCAAATCTGTTCCTGTGGTAGCTGAATTAAACCTACCCTCTGAGACCAAGAACAGTTCTACAAAAGAATAATTTGAATAATTACTGGTCTTCTGGCTAGAATTCACGACATGGAATGTTTTTGGTCCTTTATTGCAGAAGTTCAAAATTAAAGCCTTGGCTAAGTGACGATAAAACAGAGACCAAGGCATGTTTTAAAAAACCAGCTTTCACATTTCTGTAGAAAAACTGTCAAATAGCATGGACAGGCAATTCGTGGAAGACATGCATACACGGTCAATAATTTTTAAAAAAAATTCAACCTCATTCTCATTACGCATCAAATAGATGCAAATTTCATAGTAAAGTACCATTTTCTCAATCTCACATCCAGAAAACTACTAACGGTATTGCTGAGGATAAGACGAGATAGGTCTTCCACTACTAATCAAGTGGAATATGAATCTTGGGCAACCTTGGGTGCAATCCAGCAATCTCTCAAATCACATCTGGAGTTTTTTATTACATGCTTGTCATTTAATACAATAATTTTTATTATGATCTATCTTATAGCAATATTTATTGACAAAAATGTTCAACAAATCATAAGGTTCAAAAGGAAATGAAAATAAGCATGTTAATGTTCAACTATGGGAGAATGAACTCAAAGGTATTTATCATGTAGTTAAAATATTATGCAACCATTGAAAGCCATATATCAAGAATACATATTAATGTGGAAACGGTGGCAAGAAAACATCGGCTGAAAAAGGAGGACACAATGCTAGGTGCCATCCTAGTTGTATATATTTAAATGTATAAAAAATATGTCTCTCAGAGTAAGATAAATGAGAAGAAATACGGTAAGAATGAACAGAAATTCTCCTTGGATGTTAGAATTTCAGATCATTATTTCCTCTATATGTTTCTATATTTTCCAACGTAGGGAAGTTTTCATTCTTTTAGTAGGCTATTCTGCTCTCTGCATCTCTCAGGTGAACTTAACTGGATTGCATCAAAGCCAGGCACCACTAAGTGTTGTCATTGATAAAGTCCTAGTCAAGTTCCTTAACTAGAGATCGTTTTGAGTCAACTGCAAGGTTTCAAGGTGCCTGTGACCAGGACTAACCCAAAAGTGTAGTTATTACTTTTTTTTTTAACTTGAATCCAACTTACTATCAATGTCCCCATGTTTATCTGCCAGCCTCACCTGGAAATGTGGTTGTGTGGGGTTCCCTCATTAGATACTCTGAATTCCACTAGGATGTCAAGTTCATTGAGAGCAGATGAACATGAAAAGTCCAAAGTAGTTTGAGCTCACTGTGTTCTTTTCCTTTTTTTTTTTTTTTTTTCTTATTTACCACTTGATTAGTTACAAAGGGTGAAACAAGCCAGGAATCCCCATTCTAATTCATACCTAATTCACGTAAAAGATGATCATGTGATCATTGAAAACTGTGGTAGCTTATGTGAGTCTTTAGTGGAGAAACACAATCATCAGCATGATCACGAAGGTCAATATTATACCAGGCACTTTGTCAGAAAGTAAAACACGGCCTTATCCCTCCATGACTGTACACTATGATGAGGAAATAAAGATAACTGTTAGATGAAGCATATGAAACAATGAGGGATCAGTGGTGAGAAAGTCTCCATCCTTGGAAGCATCCAGAAACGCTTCAGGATTGGGAATGCACTGGATGAAGAATCAAAGCAATACGTAAAATAGATTTCATCTTTCTCTTGTGTAGGCCCATAACAGAAACCTACTTTCCATTGATTTTGATCATATGACCCGCACTGGGAAGATCTATGATGACCACCGAAAATTCACCCTTCGAATTCTTTACGACCAGACTGGGCGACCTATTCTGTGGTCTCCTGTGAGCAGATATAATGAAGTGAACATCACATACTCGCCTTCAGGGTTAGTCACATTTATTCAGAGAGGAACCTGGAATGAAAAGATGGAGTATGACCAGAGTGGAAAAATAATCTCAAGAACTTGGGCTGATGGGAAAATTTGGAGCTATACCTACTTAGAAAAGGTAAGTGTATGGAAGGGAAAATGAATAAGAATATTGAAGGTGACCTTAAGTACCCAAATTTATGAGGACCTACAGGAGAAAAATCTATGTTCTCACTACATAAATAACAAAACTCCGTCGTAAACCTGTATAGATGGGCTGTTTTTCAGCTGAAAACATGCCCATCCCTACCCTCTGCCAAGTATTTTTTTCAAGCTGAAGTCTGGATAGTGGCTTAGCTTTCTACTTATTTGAGCATATTTGTTCATCCCCTTGAAAAGGTGTCTGTACTATTATAAAAGCTCGTACTGAGAGAAAATAGCTAGTAAATTCCAACACTCCTCTGTGTTAATGTATCTCAGCTCCAGTATAAGGCCTCTTGCCCAACAAATAAGGATTTCTTTTCCTTACCACAGCCAGTGAAATTTTTGTTGTACATATTTGAGGACTAATTCTCATAAATAATTAGCCTGAGGAAATGATGACAAGGAGTACTAATTGGTAGTAGTCTTTTGTGTGTACTAAGTCTCCCCCAGCATCCATAATGGGAGCCGATGCTCTCTGGAATAAAAAGGATTATAGTCCCACCACATGAATGATTGGTGAAACATTAGCCCCTACACAGCAGAAAAGTTTCCACTCATATCATTACCAATAGACAAGAAGAACAATTAACCTTGATCTGCCATTGCCAAGACTGATCCTCTCCGAAGATATAAAATGTTTTCTTCCAAATTAAGTCATTTCAATTGAATTTGTTGTTCCTGAATTCATTCCTAGGAAAAGTAGAGGATATTTTCTTTCCCCCAGGGAATCAGTATCTCTTAGAAGGGTCACAAGAGATTATGGCACACATGGCAAAAAGGGAACAATTTGTGTGCTTCTGATACAACCCTCCGAGTTTGGTTTTCGGAAAGTGGTGTACCCGTGGCCCCTTGCCATCAAACAGCTAACTTCTTACTTCCCAGAGTCAGTTGTCGGCGCACTCCCCTTCTCGAAGAGCAAAAGCAAGAGGTGGCAGTCCTCTGCTATTGCCTCCTTGGGTCCTTCCCTTCAGGGAAAGCTTTTAGAATGTATAATCTGTATTCTGAGCAGGAGAAATCTGCATCTCACAGAGCAAATCTTTTGAATTTCAACAAAGAACGACTGGGAAAATCCCATGGCTGAGGACTACATTGAATGCATTGAAACATTAATTGAATCCAATCTACACATAGTCAAAATGTCTTATAAGAAATTTACTAATAACTTTGATACATATATATATATATGCACATTTTAAAAACATATATGTGTATATCTTTAAAAAGTCATGCCACTAACCTAACAATTTTTCTTTCCCAGCTCTTCCATGTGAGTTGGAAAGTAGCCAACAGTCCTTAGGGGCATGTAGGGGGTTATAGCCTCCAGAGCACTAGAGTGTGACCGTCTAAGCTAATTGCGTGCAGACAGTAAGATCTCAGCCTCCCAAGACTCTCCCTTTTATGCCATCTATATAATAACAAAACATCTATTGAAAAGTTAAAATTCAACCCGAAGGCAGTTTTCTCTGACACCAGTGAGAAAATATGGTCTCTCTTTTCCAAACTAACTGTTTATTTCGTCACATCTGCTTCAGGAATCACACAAGAGAAACTTCATATCAGCTCCTTTTTATACAATAAAGTATTTAGTGGGCACCAGTTCCTTAAAACAAAACAACAGCAAAACAGCCCAACAAAGTAGCACATATCCGTATCCCCAGCCCTAACAAGATTGAGGCAAGAGAATCACAAATCCTGTGACCCTTTCTCAAAAAAACGAACAAAAAGAGAACAAAAAATAAAGACAGAAGACCTGTTGACCTAGAATAATACGTTAAGAGAAATTTCAATGATTTCCAATTGTTTACGGAGCAGTGAAACGAGCCAAATCATTTGGCCTTTTACTAATTGTGCCTTTATTTCCTGTGTAATTTATTCTTTAACTAGAAGAATAACCACAAAAGTCCAGTCCTACAAAATACGCAATTATGGGATGGTTTTCTACTTATAAAATGGTTGCATTCATGAGATTTCTAATCACGTCATCCATATTCTTGCCATAATTTCCTAATTCATTCTGAAATTGATTTTAGTAATATTATTATCGCCGGTGATAAATAACTAATTCACTGAACAAATGCAGGACCTAAATGAAATAATTTAATATAAATCACAATAAATAGATAATTCAAAATAGCTGGCACTTTCTTTGACTTGATGATAAGTCAAGATAGGAGCAAACAGAAACGAGAAAAGGGAGAAAATAAAACCATCTTTGAAATTTGGATTCAAAGAAAAGTAGGGAACGAAGGTTGGATTTTTATGTGCTTTTTCAGGGGCTTGCTGTTCTGTGACACCTTCCACTCTTTCTAATCCTGTCTTTTAACATAGATTTTACTACCACATTCTTTTAATGGTACAGGGGATGGGTGAGGATGCACATATTACTTCTCATAGTATTCAGAAAGAATGTCCAAACTTTAAAATATATTTTTCTTTACCCCCAGATACTCTGGCATTACATTTGCAAAGCTCTTTGCTGTGCTGACACCATGATATATTAAAATCAGCATCGCACTTTTTTTAACCTTAGCATGCAACAATTTCATAAAAAAGAAAAAAATAGTTTCACTTTCTCTAGAGTAGGTGAAAGTTACACATACCATTTTATGAACAATGCTTTGTATTCATTAGAAAAAAAATAAGTATTTGGCCAATGGCTGTGGTTTCTTAAATAGTCTCTTCTCTATTAAGAAAATCAATTATTACTTCTTAGTTTTTCTCTCTGTAGTCATTAATTTTCTGCCTAGATTTATGACACTTCTCTAAGTTAATTATATTTTGAAGACCGGTGCAACGAAGTTTGTATTATATCTGATGTAAATCTTTCAGTTCCCTAAAATCACTCTTACAAGCTCCATTTTTAAAGTGCCCTTAAATATATTTTATAATCATTTAATAAGAAGGTTTAGTTTTACGCATTTACACGGAATTGCCTATTTGGGCTTGTTTTCAAGGCTTACTGCAGAGACAGAACATCTTTGACTTCAGTTCCCAGGTAGCCCCACACTGCCATCTGGTGGTCATTTGAGTGTTAATACCACTTCAAATTTCTACTTTTGTTTCTAGTCTTGTTCGAATAAGTATACAGCCATGATTGTTCTCTTTTATTTCCTTTCACAGAGATTTCTTTTACAGTATAATAATCTATTTAAAAAACACAAGCCTCCCACTTTATTATTCTCACTAATCAGGAATAGCTTTTTATCCTACAGTAGCACAGTGGACACTGGATAGACGCACAAGCATTGTTTTGGAACAAACTGTTAATAATACCAATCCAAAGTGAAAAAGCAGCCAAATGGGGCTAAATGGTATTGTGACAACAAAACAATAGCATGCGGGAGATTTCTAATCATCTCCTCCACGTTTTTGCCATTAGCAGGAAGGTTTAAAACAGACCGGGAGTGGGTGGCTTTGAAGGCAACTCAGAGTCAGCACCACAAAGAAGCAGGGATCAGGCACTGGTTTTCCTACAGGCTAAAGGAAACGAACAGACAAAAGAATACAATAGCAAAGCAGTGTAAATTTTTGGCAAAGCTAGTACAGTACTAGAATAGGCAGGACTGTGCTGGATAATGTGTGGCAGCCATATGGTGATTGTCCCTGGCCCACACCACAAGTGACAGATGTCATTTGTTCTTGGCAAACTGACAAGAGAGAGTGGAAAGAAGCTGGAAAATCAGACTTTCGGGGGTGGAAATAACACAAAGGTATTTTCACCAATTACTGCATCTACCCCACCCACTTCAGTGTTCTCCCACCTGCTGTCCCATTCATAGAAACAATCCCTTCTGGTTCTGAAGAGTTTTTGCATTAATGGAGAGAGGGCCTCTCTTCCTGTCCCCAGGCCTTCGCAAGATTGTGCCTTTTATTCAGGAGGGTTTGCAGATCACAATGGCTGAACTACAAAATGTGGCAAGCTGCAGGTGTTTCATGGGTAGCAAGATGACAGGATTTCTGCATCTACTTCTGCATCCTCAACATGATGGTGATGGGGAAGAAATAATAACCAAATGAGCAAATAACACTGACTTCGTGGCATTGACATGCAACTGAAAAATCAAGAATTCTCAAAAGTATAGGAGGGATGTAGCATAAATACAATATTTATGAGTAGCATAAATACAATATTACATCCTGCTTCTGCTGATTTCTAAAAATTCACATTGCATGTGTTTAAGTAATTAACACTCACAGTTATTTGTGTGATTTGCATGTAGAAAATGAAAAGATGTCTATTGTTTTTACAACGCAGAGCTCAGAAGTTGAACTTAATTTTTTTGTTGTTGTTTTGTAGTTCTCAAAGGGGTGAAACTCTCTTAAAGCATTATATTAGTGTTCCTAGGGTGAATTTTTCATTTCTATTTAAAGACAACAGGACTGAGAATTTAGCATGGTATGCTTTGTTAAAACACTGAGGATGCAGTGTAGTGTATATGAGTGCTCGATGCACAACAATGAGAACTTGAGTTCAAATCCCCAACACCCACATTACATCACAAAATCTAGGCATGCATAGCTTCACATTTGCCTATAGCTCCAATGCTGCAGGGAACAGAGACAGGAGAACTTGGGACTTACTGACCACCAGCATGGCTCCGGATTCATTGAAAGATCATTTCTCAGGAGAATAAAACAGAGAGTTAGAATAGTACCTTGTGTCCTTCTCTGGCCTCTACAAGTGTATATACAAAACAGATGCATATGCCCACATACAAATTAAACAAAATCTCTTTTTAAAGTAAGTTTTAATTGCCAGTGAATTAGAGTGTTTCATAAAACAGTGCTTTTTTTATGTGTAAAGAAGTTGATACTTTCTTTTCCTGTGGTACTGGGGATTGAATTTACAATCTCACATGTGCTAGGCATGTATTCTTATCAGTGATCTATATTCACAACCCTCTAAAAAATTATTTTGAGACAGAGTCTTTCAAAGTAACTGAGGCTGGCCTTAAACTCATTTTGTATTCCAGGCAAGCCTTGACCTTGTGACCCTTCTGCCCTTAGCCTCCTGAGTAGCCTGGATTATAGGCCTATACCAGCAGGCCTGACTCATGTTTCTGTTTAAAATTATATCAACCAATATTTATTAACATCAGCTACATACAAAGTATTATACTTTGACAAATAACTGATTCTAAAATAAAAAAATATTGTGTGTTGGGCAAAATATAACCAAAGAATTCTTCACTTTTAACATATCTCTCTCTCTCTCTCTCTCTCTCTCTCTCTTAGTATTAAAACATGAATCAGATTGAAAAATGAAAAAGTATTTATTACAAAGCATGTACGATAATATTCAACATGCACCTTTTCAGGAAGACAAAAACTATATAAAATCAATGAATTTCAGTGGATCAAAGTCCACACTTGATATGCCCTGTCCCCACTTTATCTCCCTCCAATCCATCCCCATATAAAAGCAATAGTGACCTTTTTAAAAACACCAACCTGACTGTTTCTCACCTCAAGTGCCTGTCTACAACTTGCTTAAAACTTGACAGCCTTATTGCAAATGGGCTTAAGTCTCAAGCCTTAACAATTCATGCAAGTTCTAGATTCAACTGTATTCTTACTACTCACTATCACTACCCCAAACCACACACATTCTGGCCATACAAAGTTACTCTCAATCTATAGGAAAAGGCCATTTTCATGGGCTTCCTTAATACTCAACACCTCCTAATGCTGCAGCCTTTACCAGAAGTATGCTTTCCTTTCCTTCTGTCTTTGCCTACCCAAGATTATTTAGGTTTCAACTTTAATCTTCCTCCCTAAGTCTGGGATCACCATTCTTCCTTTACTTTCCTGAAGCCATTTAAACATCCCCTGTCTTAACTCATTTTACACTGTATTATAATTACTTGGTTGCTTGTCTTTCTTTTCCATTAAGCTACAAATTCCATGACAGTAGATAACATTACTGTGTACTACTACATCCACTGGGGTCTGCCACAGTCCCCGGCACATAGTAATTGCTAGAAAAATATGTGTTAAATAGATGAACGTGTATTTCTTTGAATCTCTTAAATATTCGTGGTACAAATTACACTATTTTGTTCTTCTCTCGTTTCAGTCTGTGATGCTTCTCTTACACAGCCAGCGGCGCTACATCTTTGAGTATGACCAATCCGATTGTCTGCTGTCAGTCACCATGCCTAGCATGGTGCGCCACAGCTTACAAACCATGCTTTCAGTGGGCTACTATCGTAATATCTACACTCCACCAGACAGTAGCACTTCTTTTATCCAAGACTACAGTCGAGATGGCCGACTGTTACAGACTCTACATCTAGGGACTGGGCGCAGAGTTTTATACAAGTACACAAAGCAAGCAAGACTGTCTGAGATTCTCTATGACACCACTCAGGTCACATTAACATATGAAGAGTCTTCTGGAGTGATTAAGACAATACACCTGATGCATGACGGATTCATCTGCACAATCAGATACAGGCAAACAGGTTTGTTATGAAACTGGGTAGCAGTATACCTCAACATTCATATTCTCTTATATTTTTATGATCACATTCATAAAAAGAAGTGCTAACCTCTCATGCTAACTCATGTTTGACTGAACAAATTTCTGTTTTCCTTTTCACACTATCTTCCACTCTAAATTTGGAGCACACTGTAGTCTACCTGAAAGCTGATTCCATAATACCACGCCATATAGTTCTGTCTCTCTCAGCTTTCAAAACAATTGCAACTTCGATACCTATCTTAACCCTGCACTTGTTCATATCCACCCCTGTATCTTTCCAGAGATCTGTGTATAAGACATGAAGCTCAGAAAACAGCTCAAGCCCTGGGTAACCTCTTATAAGCTTCAGTTAATGACAAAAGTCAGAACTCTGGGATTTATTTCAACCTTTGTATTCGTAACATGCCCAAAGCCAGTTACTTGAATGTTGGACATTGTGAAAATCTAACCATCTGACTTTGTAGCAAAGGTTAACTAAAATGAATTCATTTTGCCAGTGATGATAGCAAAATGGCATGAACATAATAGCAGTTTCTTCCCTCTAGGCTACTGGATAGGTTATTATTTTGATAGTCTCTATAATTAAATTGATCTGTAACTGTGTTATGCAATATTTTCCATGTCTAGTGACAAATGCTACGTGTGTATGTGTATGCACAGGCACACACACACACACACACACACACACACACACACACACACTGATATGCCCAGGCATCAGACATCAGAGACCAATCTATAATACAATATGATTTTAAGTATAAAAGTATCAATACTTAACCAAAAGCTCTGAGATTCTGCCTAGTTCATCAGATGGTTATTTTCTCATTTTTATTTTGGTTCCTACAGGACCTCTCATTGGACGTCAGATTTTCCGATTCAGTGAAGAAGGTCTTGTGAATGCACGGTTTGACTACAGTTACAACAACTTTCGTGTCACCAGCATGCAAGCTGTGATCAATGAGACCCCTTTGCCCATAGATCTATACCGATATGTTGATGTTTCTGGTAGAACAGAACAATTTGGAAAATTCAGTGTAATTAACTATGATTTAAATCAAGTTATAACTACAACAGTGATGAAGCACACCAAGATCTTCAATGCCAATGGACAAGTCATTGAAGTCCAATATGAGATCCTAAAGGCAATTGCCTACTGGATGACTATTCAGTATGATAATATGGGCCGGATGGTCATATGTGATATAAGGGTAGGAGTAGATGCCAATATCACAAGGTATTTCTATGAATATGATGCTGATGGGCAACTTCAAACTGTTTCTGTGAACGACAAAACCCAGTGGCGGTATAGTTATGATCTGAACGGAAACATCAACCTTTTGAGCCATGGGAATAGTGCTCGTCTTACTCCTCTCAGATATGACCTCCGAGACCGCATCACTAGATTAGGGGAAATTCAGTATAAAATGGATGAAGATGGTTTTCTGAGACAGAGGGGAAATGATATATTTGAGTATAATTCTAATGGTCTGCTGCAGAAAGCCTACAATAGAGTTTCTGGCTGGAGTGTACAGTATTATTATGATGGGCTTGGGCGACGTGTTGCCAGTAAGTCCAGCCTAGGACAGCATCTCCAATTCTTTTATGCAGACCTTGCCAACCCCATAAGAGTTACTCATCTGTACAACCACACAAGCTCAGAGATTACGTCTCTTTATTATGATCTCCAAGGTCACCTTATTGCCATGGAGCTAAGCAGTGGTGAGGAATATTATGTAGCCTGTGATAATACGGGCACTCCACTAGCCGTGTTCAGCAGTCGGGGTCAGGTCATAAAAGAGATTTTATACACACCTTATGGTGACATCTATCATGATACATACCCTGACTTTGAGGTCATCATTGGTTTTCATGGAGGACTCTATGATTTTCTTACTAAATTAGTGCATCTAGGGCAAAGGGATTATGATGTTGTTGCTGGCAGATGGACAACGCCTAATCATCACATATGGAAACAGTTGAACCTTCTTCCTAAACCGTTCAACCTCTACTCCTTTGAGAATAACTACCCAGTTGGCAAAATTCAAGATGTTGCAAAGTATACCACAGGTATTTAAGTGGAATTAAATTAAACTGAACTTGCTCTAACTTACTGCTAGACAATCTTATTCTATATAGTCTCAATATCTTTGTAGAGATGTTCCCTCTGCATGTCTCATTTTCTAGAATAAGAAAAGCATGGGACTTTTTATCAGGTGTAATGCTTTTGCATCCTGGTTCTTTCCCTTTAAACTATTTTTATGCTCTATCCATAAAAGCTTGCCAATGTACTCTCATAAAACAATCAGGATTGTGTTGCAAGGAATAAATCTAGGGTCACAATCCAGGTGGTCTTAAAAGCAGTACCATATTATTAGTTTCACTACAGTGAACTGAGACTATTCCTGGGATTGCCCACAGGTCAATAGATTTTCCTACATAGGGGAATGGTTATTGTTTTGGAGTGAATCAAATAAGGGGAATGCTCACTTTACCTTCCCGTGGTCTCAACATTGACAGCAGAAGCATATCTTTTAAAGTGGAAAGTGCCTGTTGAATGTCATTGTTTTTTTTTTTCTTTTAAATTTTGTGTCCCACAGACATTGGCAGTTGGCTGGAGCTCTTTGGTTTCCAGTTACATAACGTACTACCTGGATTTCCCAAACCAGAACTAGAAAACATGGAATTAACTTATGAGCTTCTTCAGCTTCAGACAAAGACCCAAGAGTGGGATCCTGGAAAGGTTAGTACAAAGTTGAGCAAAAAAAAAAAAAAAAAACAAAAAACAAAAAACAAAAAACAAAAAACAAAAAACAAAAAACAAAAAACAGAATATCATCTAATGCAAAAAAAATGATTATTTCTTTGGGAGGCTTTTTGAATGATGTATGAGGAGCCATCTGTAAGGAAAGGATCAGGAAAGTAGCTTTGAAGGGAGAAGCTAGTAGATTACTGAAGACAGCACAAAGGAATTGAATGTCGAATATCTTCCATTCTAAAATCAGCTAGCCACAGTAATCGTGGACTCTAGAGAAAAACTGTACGAAGACTTCAAACTGACAACTGATTTTAAGAATTGTGCATTAAGAACATGAAAACAACATAATAAAACTGTTTTTGATAAAGAAAAACATAGACAGGTATTACAAACAAAGATATTACATTTTGTAGTAATAAAGTCTTGGAGAACTATGAACCCTGAAACAAGGAGGTAGTGGCAGAGAAGGACTATGGGAAAGGAAGTAAGAAGACAAAACTAAAATTTTGGTAGAGAAATGACATTTAGGTCAAAATTATAAAGGAAAGAAAATTATAAGTAGATAGACATTGTAGAGCTATTTTTATAAGAATTTACACAGTTTTTATAACTAAAAGTCATTTTTAAAAACTGTCAATAAATAAACAACTGTTAAAATGTTTTAGAAGAATATTGGATACTAGGAGGGTCCTTAGTCTTTTCTCTTTGTTTGTTAGCAAGTTTGAAAGCTGCCCAAGTAAGAAAAATATGTTAAGTATATGTAAAAAGATTAGCATGTGTCTTTCATATTTTCAGGGGTTTTTTAGTTATTTATAAGACCATAAGTGATTAAAAGCAGGAACTATGCTTTATACAATTTTCTTTGCAATCTCAAAGTGCATAATGTATCACCATGTGTAGTAATAACATCTAGTTAGTGCCAGTTACCTTGTGAATATAAGATCTATGTTTTGAGGGAGCAGACCTGTTTAAGGTTTCTTCTATGCCCCTCCCTACGAAAGTCAAGGAACATCACAGAAGAAGGGGCACAAAGATCATAAGAAGCAGAGGTTACAGGGATTGCTGCAAAAAAAAAAATTGTGTATGCTGGACATGACAGGCAGGTATAGTCACAAACTTTCAACGACTCTGGTTGTCTACACCAGACGTACACAAGCTCAATCTGGTCATTGTTCCAGCATTGTCAAGGGACTCACAAGGCCCCAATCCTAGTTGAGAAGCTACAGGCATTCAATGACTACAGAGGGGGCAGTGTTTCTCAGGGGTAGAGCCTGTGATGAATTGTCCGTGCTACAGTGGATGGCCCTGTACCTTCATGCATGTGAGCAGCACCATTTGGACCAATCGGACTCAGTACAATATACAAATACAGGAGGATACAAGTTGGGAGTATGATATGGGGGAAGTACCTGGGAGAAGCTGGAAGTGAGGAGTAAGGAATGGATTTGATCAACATAAAATATATTCATGTTGAATGGGAATTTTTTTTCAGAAACTGGCTAACACAAGTAAGTGCTAAAAAGAAAAAAAACACACAAAGTTCCTTGTAGCTGTGAAATTGTGGGCTACCTGGGCTACCATGTTTGAACCTATTTTCTTACACACAACTAAAAAAAAACACTGAGAAATCAGTACCTGTTTTCACGATCTTTGATGTAGATAGTTCAGGTTTCTTTCTTTCTTTCTTTTTTTTTTTTTAAATATTGACTAAATGACAACTTTGGAAAAGGGATCACGCCTCACCAGTCTTTCCTTTCCAATAACCACCAGGCATACAGCAGTTATCTAACCCTGTGCTGCCTTTGCCCTGTGCCTTCTTTCCTAGATGATCCTGGGCATTCAGTGTGAGCTCCAGAAACAGCTCAGGAATTTCATTTCCTTGGATCAGCTTCCTATGACTCCTCAGTACAACGAGGGGCGGTGCCTTGAAGGAGGGAAACAGCCGAGGTTTGCTGCTGTCCCTTCTGTCTTTGGCAAGGGTATAAAATTTGCCATCAAGGAGGGCATAGTGACAGCTGATATTATAGGAGTAGCCAATGAAGATAGCAGGCGTCTTGCTGCCATTCTCAACAATGCTCATTATCTGGAAAACCTGCATTTTACCATAGAAGGGAGGGACACTCACTACTTCATTAAGCTGGGGTCTCTGGAGGAAGACCTTGTGCTCATCGGTAACACTGGGGGGAGGCGGATTCTGGAAAATGGTGTTAATGTCACTGTGTCTCAGATGACTTCAGTGTTGAATGGGAGGACTAGACGGTTTGCAGATATTCAACTACAGCATGGAGCTCTGTGCTTCAATATCCGGTACGGAACAACTGTCGAAGAGGAGAAGAACCACGTGTTGGAGATGGCCAGACAGCGCGCGGTGGCCCAGGCCTGGACTCAGGAGCAGAGGAGGCTACAGGAAGGGGAAGAAGGGACTCGGGTATGGACAGAGGGGGAAAAGCAGCAGCTTTTGGGCACCGGGAGAGTCCAGGGGTATGATGGGTATTTTGTCTTATCTGTTGAGCAGTATTTAGAACTTTCAGACAGTGCCAACAATATTCACTTCATGAGACAGAGTGAAATAGGCAGGAGGTAACAAAAGAAATCTCTGCCTTTGCGTCACCAAAGACTGCCTGTTTTTAAAACAAAACAAAACAAAACAAAACAAAAAAAAGGTTTATTGTATTGGTTTTCTAGATCAGAACTCTGTATATGTAAATATGGAGGAAAAACATATCCAACTGCCTTTCAATGTGACAGAAGATGGTATTTTAATATTGTTTGTTTAAACTCTTTAAGAAATGACAGAGATTTTTAGTTCTTGTGTGGCAGTATTCAAAAGAACACAAGCTGAACTCAAACAGCTAACACAAATGTTTTCAGAAAGCACGACTTTCAATTTGTTGAGCCATGCATATGCTCAACTACATAAAAAGAACCCAAGGTTCTCAATTTCTATTGAGATACCAAGTTTCACATCTAATTGTTGGCAAAACTTATAGACTACTTAAAAAGTGTGGTGCAATAGTATCTAAACCTTGCATCTCAAAAGACTGCCAGCCCCCTTACATTGTCCAGATCTGTTCTAGGAAACTTTAAAAGGAAATAGAAAATATCTTCAAGCACCATCTCCTGGAGTCAGAAACTGTTTTCCCTCCTTTCCTGATTTTTCCTCCTTGCCTGTTAAAAAGTAAATGCCATGTTGTTGTGCTGTGTTTTGGCGTGTGGTGGCTGGCTTCAGTCTACCATACCTTGCTGTGGGTGCAGTAAGCAGGCTGAAGAGCCACTGAATTGCTTGTGTATACGTGATACCAAAGCAGCTGGTCGATGTGACCTCTCTCACATAATCTGTTTTGACTCAATTTTTTCTCCATTTGCCCAGCTGTATTGGCATCATGTGAACATAGCTTTTATTAACCTGGGTAGGAATTTCTCATTTATATATAGGATGTGCTTTGGTCATAGTTTCACATTAGTAATTCAGTATTTATACACTAATCCAATGGTTTGTGCACATGAAAGGTAATATACTAAAATGGATGGTTCTGATACAAGAAAAGAGGCTTTAACAGGTCTATGTGCCTGTGATGCTGAGAAACAAATTAACTACTGCTGCAGAAATTCCTAAGAGCCAAAACCTTAGAAACAATAGACCTTGCATTACAGTGAAAATGAGATGAAAGCCAACATAACAATAGTTGCTGCCTCATCATTTCCTCCCACTTAGAGTCATCTTTCAAATATACAATTTTGTATTGAATCTCCCAGCCATATGCAGAAAATTGAATTAAGTGAATCCTTTCCAACTTAAAGCATTTCATCTATTACAGAGGGGCAGACTAGATTTTCACCAATGTAATTTATGTTGTTTTTTTAGTTCACTGTCTTTATTCTATGTATTTTTTAAATTATTTTTCCACCTAGGAAAATAGCTATTTTCAGGAGAGGTTGTTTGTTTCATAATTGCTCAAAATTTAGAGAAATGTCAGGGTTAATATTAATATCTGCTGCAGTTTTCTCAATCTCTTATGAATTCTGCAGTAAAAGAAGCCACTTGGTGAGCTGAGAGATTTGTGTCCATTGACAAAGAGGCAGTTTATAAAATGCTGTGTAATTGCAAGTTGCCGCAAATGAAAATTCATGACAGCACAGTGTGCCCAGTAGAAAATTCCCAGGAGCCAGCTTCTACCCTCGCATCACCCGATGAACATTTGCTATGTCTGGAGGAGAATTTATGATAGACTGTTTATTTAGATTCTTTCCAGCTACTACCTAAATACAATATGAGGTCATTGTCCTGGTTGTAATGATAGTTGCATTGGAAATATGCAAAGTCAGAATCCAGGCTCTTATTAAGATTTTTGTTTTAAGAATCTGACTCTCATTATACAAACAATGAAGGAGAGGGACCCCAGAAAATCGTAGAGGAGGGTGTATTGAAATATTTCATTGTTAAAACCTTCAGGTTCAGATCATCACATACATGTGGTGAGAATGGGGGAGGAAGAGAGAGAGAGAGAGAGAGAGAGAGAGAGAGAGAGAGAGAGAGTCCATGATGAAGTCATCATTTATCTTTGTAATTGGAAGCACACCAGCTCCAGATATTGCCAATCCAGACTAAAATCCCAGAATAGGGTTTTTTCCGAATCAGGCTTGTGTCATCAGTACAGTATTCACAGTAGAATACTAACAAGTTTCGCAAACATGTTGAAAATTCAAATACCTCCACACCAACCTAAAAATAGATCTTAAGTTCCTAGAACCTCGACATTCTTTTAAGCCAATGGGAAAAGAATTTGTTAACTGTATATAAGAGTGCATTCTGACATGTGGTGTATTTGTATCACTACCCCAATATGTCAATCTTGGAGTCTATTTTGCCTCTATTTTAAGTGATTGCGCTCTCTTGCAACTCACTAGTGATGTATCATTTTCAAACCGATTGAAATATCCATTAGAAAGAAATATTTGGAGCTATTCCTTCATAGTAATTACCTTGAACTGTGCAATTCTAGTTTGTAATATGTATTTAGTTAGTTTGTGCCTTTGGTTACCTAAAGTTATATTTGTATTATATTCAGGAAATGCACTTTTTATCACTTACAACTGTGGTTTTAATACTGCCTTGAAATATTATTGTTCTCTTTACGACTCCTAAAGTTTTCAGGAGGAAAAGAAAAACCAAAAGGTTTTTAGTACTTAACAAGTTGCAAATCTAAGAGACACATTTTGGCATTTCATAAGAAGAACATGGGAGTATTAGGTATATAGCTTCCTGTTGGCAGAGTAGAAAGGATGCTTTCACTGAGTTTTAGTTCTGAAGTTTGAATGAGAGGACAAATCATTTGTATTTCCTGATGACAGTGCAGCTTTGAAGGGAAAAAATGCGTGAAATTTCTCACAGGCAATAGGCAGGTGGCTCACATGACACAGCTACATACCACTCATGCAGGTTAAAGTGAGATGATAGGATTAGATGTTCCTGTGAGGAGCGTTCTGGGAGGGATACAGGAAATACTTTGTGATTGCTTCTTTTCCTTAGACCCATTTCATTGGTGTGTTTTTTTGTTTTAACTCGTTTTACTATTGCACTCCAAATGAACTGAAAAGTTCAAAGTTTAAAGGTATTTACATACAGCCATTTTTAGTTGTCATTCCAATTGCTGTTGATTAGAAGCACGATTTTGGAAGGAAAGAGAAATACAGCTCAATTCATTTTTTTCACCGGAACACTTGCCATAGAAATAAGTATATGTTTTATTTTTTAACCCAGCAAAATAATGTATAAAATAAGGATGACATTTATTCTCAAGCCACCTAGGAGCTCTATAATATATAGACAACTGCATATATATGAAATAATATATACAACATAGCCAAATATATGAACACTTGACAATGTATAATTTGGAATTCACATACTACCTACATAGAGAGGTATACCATTCCATTACAACTTTCCTTAGAAGTTTAGTTTCCATCACTTAGTTCTGCATTTCCTTTTTCTCTTCCTTTCCCACCAGACCTGTTCCCACAGTAACTTTACCAGAGAGTCCAGACAAAGTTTTTGCATTTCTGCAGATTTGTTTGTGTTGAGGACAATTTAGTTCAATTGCAATGAAAAGCAGAATCACATATCAAGAAAAATTGGAGAGAATGGAGTGTACTCTAGCTTGTAGAGAAACATGTGACTATAGATCGGATGCACCATTCTTGTTTACTTGGAGGAATTCACATATACATAGCAACCTGCCTAATACTTCAGATCTCAGACTGCTCTTCCACAGCCTTCTGTAAGGTTCTCTATTCTGCAAACAAAACAAAACAAACAAAAAAAGAGCAAAAGAACAAAAACAGAAAAAAAGAGAAAAACAAAACAACAAAAAAAAAGCAGTAATTATTCAACCACAAAACAGTGACTTATTTCAGTGTGTCCTTTGTGTGAAAGCTGTTAAGGACCAAATATGCTACTGTGTGTAAAAGAAATCGCTTCCTAAACAGTAATTGAACATACTTAGAGTTAAACTTGCTGTGGATTTTGTCTTGGCAGTTGTCATCTTACATTATTTGTCAAAGGAAATGTGTTTGGCAGTTAAAAATCTTTCCTTAGATTTAGTGGTGGACTTTAACCTCTTAAATAAATGTTAGTATATCAGATTGTGTCCTTGAAAAATATTTTACGTGTATGAATCATGACAGTGTCTAAAATCTTTACTGTTCTTCTGGCAAAAACATCAGTAAGAGAAACGGTGAAAAGGAGAAGTCCAGCCTTTCTGTTCAGAAAAGGACTCTTTTAGCTGCTTCCTTTCTCATGAAAAGTAAAGATGTTTACAGTGTATGCCAAGATTTTCAGTTTCTATGTAACAACAGTTAGAGGTTCTAATCATACTGAAAATTGTGTTATAATGGCCTGAGCCGTGTTGCTAGGAAACAATAGGTTCCAATTTTGTATTTCTGCTCTCCTGTGCTGAAAAGTGACTGGATACTGTACAGGTTCATGTTCTCTGGCTGCAGTTCCATGGTCTTTTGCATTTTGCTCTGGCTTTCAGGCCGGAAGCATGCATTTTTTTTTTCTACAAGAGCATCACAACAACATGCTGTAAATATTTAAAGTTAAACATTCTGTGTCAATATTTGAAAGAAAAGTACTTTGAATATTTCATTTTTAAAAAATAAAACTGCAAACGAACATCGTGTCCCATTTTATTTCACGCGCCAAACTGCAACTTCATGTCAATCTGCTCAATCGAGATAGGAAAGGGGGGCTCCTTGGCAGGGAACAGTAAAGGCCACATGATTTTGAAATTGTAAGTACAGAAATCAGAAAGGCACTAATCCTAGGCAGAGGTTCCTTCATTTTTTATTTTTCATACAAATAGGATCGGTGACACAAATGATCATGTAATAAACGAACAAGAGTGGCTGCAGTGAATTAAATGCCTCTAGGTTATGACTTTTTAAAAGGCTTGCTCTCTTTTTCTGGTGCCTTCCTCGGAAATAAAGAAAAATTAAATTTAAAAAAAAATTATAAACTGGTGATGGAGAGCTAGAAGCCCATGATATCTTAATGCATTGCCAAAAATATAGGATGTTTGGAGGCAGGAGTGACAATCATGACAGACTTTACAAAGAGACAACAGCTCCACACAGGCCCTATACCACAGGTTTTGACAATTAACATTTTTTACTTACTTTTCATACGGAGACATTTGTAAATAAAACTGGGAAATCTGGCTAATAGGACTTTGGATGTTTGACTTGATAGTAATTGCATCCATGTGACTATATAACATTCTTTACTGAAATTTGTCATTTACAACATTTCAAAATGCCCTCCTGCTTTTTCTACTGGTTGATTCTATATAATCTATCACTGGCATATATGGCATTATATTTATATGTACACATATAGAAATACACACACACACACACACACACACACACACACACACACACACATACATATATAGAACATCACATATACAATGTAAACTATGAGCAACCAAACTGGACCACTCCCTGGGTGGCTGCCATAGCTATCTCTTGAGAGACAGAGAGAATAGCAAAAGACAGAGAAAGCCTTACAGGTTTCTTTTTTTTTTTTTAATAGATGGGTGTTGCAGTGAGAAGGAGCCTGGATGTTAGAGTAGATGGAGGAGACTGTGAACCAGAAGAGCTAGGGGTTGGGGGTTGGCTAGCTTGGAAACTACATACCCTGCTGCCAGAGCTAGCCAGCTGTACGGGCAAATTAAAGGAAGTAGGGGTTCCTCCAGACCAACAGAAACCCACGCTTAGCTAGTTTCTAAGGAATGCTGATCTTAGGCTTCTGTTTATCAGCCATTAATCTTTCTGCTTAACCACAGTCCAGCCTAAGCTGAGCCCAGACTGTAATTTAGACATTGTCAGTGGCACGGGCATTTTGGGGGCCCACTATGGGCCTAACATATACATGTAGAGAAAATGACTTAGGAAGCAGAAGATACCCTTGTCTTAATACAAAAGAGGAAAGTTTTTACTTTCACCTGAGGATTTTTTTAATTGTGCGTTCTACCTGGCTCTTGTATTTAAAACAAATGACAAGAGCCCTAATTTAACAAAAGTTTGTCTGTGTTCCTCCCATGTTCATCTGTACCCTTAACATTTGAATATGCATGCACACGCTTTGTACTGTTACTACATTAAACTCATGGAATTCTAGTACTTCAATAACCCAGCGATATGACTAAGATTTAATTATTCCTACTTGGCAGATGTCATAAAGCTATCAGACTGGCTAAGCTATTAAGGTCACACAGACTATGAGTGACAAAGATGAAAAGAAAATACCAAATTTCACTACCAAATATGCCATCGCCACCTATCTTCTTGTGAGAAGGTAAACAAATGTCAGGAATTGGGTAAAGTCATCAAGGTGTGTGAATGGGGGGGAGGTGTTCTCTATGTTATGTTGATGGGTTGATAGGTTCTATCTATCCAATTTGTCACATTTGTTACATCAAAACATGTTCTTTTATTAAAAAAAAAAAAAACAAAAGGAGGAGCAAGAGCAATAGTTCAGTCAGTGACATGTTTGCTGCACAAGGACGAGAAGCCAGGAATTTAAGGCTGGACCCACTCCCAAGCCTAGCTTGGCAACACAGCACTGGACTAGATGTGGAAAGAAAAATGGACAAAAAAAATGTCATCAGTGGATAGGAAGAATGGGAGTAGAGAGGCAGATGCAAGTGGCTATGAGACGAGTTTGGGAAGGGGGGAATATATTCAAAATTAATCAATTAGCAAAATTACTTGGCTGTTTTTGTTTGATGTTTTGTTTTGCTTTGTTTTGTTTGATAGCACATACTTGTAAGTCTAGTACTCGTAAAGCAAGGACAAGAAGATTCCTGAGGCTCCCTGGACAGCCACCATAGCCTACTTGGTGAGCTCCAGCCCAGAAAGAGAGCATGTCTCCAGAAAAATACAGGTGGACAGTACCTGAGAAAGAATAGTTGAGGTTGTCCTGTGGCATTCGCAACTATGCACATAAGAAGAGGAATACACATACAACACATACACAACACACAGAGACACACTGAAAATTCAAATGACCTACTAAGAATTCAGCCTTTTATTAGAAATTTGTCCAGTTGATCCCAAATTATGAAAGTCTCCAAACTAGGATAGTTTAACGTCATCCCTTACTGCAAACTGAAAAATACTAAGATCTCATTTCCTGCAAGGGCAAACACAGGTGACTCAGCCGAATTTATAGCGCCCTAACCAGAAAACCAGTTTTCATGTAACCTTGAAACACTCAAGGGCAAATGTCGGTTTTATTATTAATAGACTTTGGGTTCTGAGCTCAATAAAGTGAATCAAATAAAACATAGCCTAATGTCATAACATTCATAACAGCTTTAAAATGTTGCTCACATTTTTAAATTATCCATTCTATCTAGTGCGAAAGAATACCTTCCATACAGCCCTTTATTTACACCAGATGGCTTCATCAGACATATTCATGGTAGATTTATTCTACTTGGAAACTGAAACAAGGCTCCTTGCCTGTCACAGCCAGACAATTACCTAAGCTTGTCTTCCTACTGACCTTATGCTTTTAAGAACAAATTTCTGAAGAAAGGGACAAGTATTTGATAAGCTGTCATATGTATTGTGAGCTTGCTGACACGCTTTTTAAAAAGAGATATATTCTTGGACATGCCTGTGTCATGTCCTAAAGAACCCCGAGACAAATCTCACTCAGTACCAGTGGCTCCTCCAGACACTTCTCACCTCACCCCCACCATAAACCTCTCCATCCCAGGGGTTGGGCTTCCCTTCCCTCAGCTTCGCTTTTCAATATAACCTCAGCCATTTTGGCCATGCTCTCCCAGTCCTCTCTTGGTCTTTTAGCTCCTAGTTGGCTTGATCTTGGCCTTTTTGACCTCTTGGTTCTGTCCTCTCTCTTCTTCCTCTCTTGCTCCCCTGACTCTTTCTCTCCTCTCATCACCTTGTTCAGCCTGAGCCCTTCCAGATGCCTCTGGCTGTACTGCAGCTCATATCTTAAAAAAAAAGAAAGAGAGAGAGAGAGAGAGAGAGAGAGAGAGAGAGAGAGAGAGAGAGAAGCTTCTCCTCAGCCATATCTAGGAGCACTCATGTCCTCATTTTAATTCAGCATGTGCTTCTTCTTTTATTTATTTATTTTTTTTACATTGCCTTGACTTCTTAAAGGTATATGTATCTGGCTACCACAGTACAGTAGATGTAACAAGAATATGATCTTTCTGTAAAATGCACCCCATTACATACTGGGAGATAAAGTTACTGGTGTTAGAAAAGTCAAGAAATGGAATCAACTTGATGAGTTAAATCCAACCAGAGGACATGGATGGAGACACATGAACTGGAAAGTTTGACCTAGTAAAATCAGAAAAGTTCTTAACTTTCCCAGGGATTCATTCCTATAAAGTAAGACAATCTTCTTCAGTGCTTTAATTTATTAACAGCAACTGTCTCTGTATTTTATTTATCTGTTTGTTTGGAGACAGGGAAGGGTTTCTCCATGTAGACCTGCCTGACCTGGAACTCACTACATATATGAGACTATCTCTGTATTTGAAATGAATATTTAAAAACAAACTCTATAAATAAAATTTTCAAATACTTTATTAAAAGATGAAGGCCACTAATGGTTTCAGAAAGCATTTTCAAAACAGACTCTTATAAAACAACACTTAAATATCACTTATATATATTAGTTGTTCCAGAGTGAACAGATCTCAGAGAGTTAAAAACACACATTGAAATCTAAATTCAAACTAAATCATTTTAAACATATTTTTAGGGGCTGAGTATGTCATTTTGTTGGTAGAGTGCTTGTCCCTGTCTAAAAGCCATGGTGCTGTACAACTCAGGTATGGTGACACATGCCTATAATATAAGCATTCAGGAGGCGACAACAGAAGGATCCGAACGTGAAGGTCATCCCCAGCTGCACTACAAGCTGGAGATCAGTCAGGACTCCATGACATCCTATCTTTAAATAAAGTATTTAAACATATGTATTCTGTTTTATCTTAAAAGTAGACTACTTAACTTCCTTGCAAGTTAATGATGCTGTTATTTCAATAAATAGCAAGATGCCCCTAGTGAGTAATTGTCACCATACTCCATCTTTGCACGCTCAAAGCATCCATGTCAAATGCTCCGGATGCATGACTAGCCCTGTCTCTTAACAATTCATGCATTCTTAACCAAGCTCACAACATTTGAGGAAAGCTCAGCGTTCTAATGTATTACTTTTCCTATGGATTTTGGATCAGAGTATTGATGCTGATTCATCCTGCCACGAAATTCAAATGTACCTACATATTGGGAACTGCACTCACATATGAATCAACTTTTATAGTCATTGCTGTCTCTAAAATTTTCTTTTTATTGTTTTTACCCTTCCTGTTTTCCTGGCCAAAAGGACAGTGCACTGCCTGAAGGCATGAAACAGGTGTTTCTACTTCTCTGCCCCCAGTGCCCTATTATGTTCTTTGAGTGAATGAATTCTGTGAGCCCTGAAGCAACTTGGCATACTATCAATCACAAACGCCACGGAAATATAAATGTGAGAAGACAACACTGCCTACAATCCAACTCTTAGTCTTCCGTGACTCAGAATTGCTGAAAATTAATGAAACCACAAGCCTTTGTGGGGTTGCCTAATTACAAATCAGTTGATCAGGAGATGCAGCCACAGGAATTCCCTTCCAAATACATTTCTGCTTGCAGTCGAAACAACTGGGGCACAGATATGTGAAAAGAGAAATTCATTGCATCATTTCGTCAAATCTCTTAACATAATTTCAAAACCTGTAGCATCAAGTACAATAAACATTTAGAACCTATTTGAAAACATAGGCTTGTAAATTCCAGGTTGGTCTGAGGGCTTATTTTGGTTTTGAAGAAGGGTGTCCTGTAGCCAAATGATGTTAAACTCCTGATTGCCCAGCTTCCACCTCTCAAGTGCTGGAATGAAGGGCATTGCCCTACCACGCTCCACTAGTCCAAAGATTTAACTGTATTAGCAGAACTCTAGGCAAAAAGGTCAATTTCAAATTTAAACAAATAGTCTTTTCTCTTTACGTAGTACTTCTTTTAGCACACACCTTCATAAATCCCAAAAGAAGCCTCGGGCACCACAGCTATTATATCTACACACCAACCACCTTGCTACCATGAAGTCAAGCAAGACGCTTGCAAATCAATAGCTATGAAATAAGTCACAAAAATGCCTCTTTTGACCAAAAAAAGAGAGATTATTTTTATTTACATTTGGCAAGAATCACCATTAATCTTCTGTAAAGTCTTCATTGTGCTTTTAAATTGTTTCTCATTTGTAAATACGGCAACTAAAAATACCCTAAGGGATTTGGTTTTCCAATCCGCACTTTAAAGCACTTGTTATCTACCAAGTCCACTTGCAGCTTTGACATCAGGCGAGATGCTATTACAGGACTAGAGTCGTGTTTAAAATGCATTTGCAGCTCGCTGAACTGTATTATCTACAATATACAAGACTTGGCACATACTTAAATTATTGAAAATAAAGTACAGAGTGAGTTACTCTTCTTCATGGTGCTTTCAGGCAGATATCAGAATCTCTTCTCCCTAAAGAAAAAGAATAGCAAACATCAGGACAAAGTCGTTCAGTATTAAAATAATAGTTTAACTCAAATTTGTAATATTGAACCTACTGCTATGCCTCAAGCAGCTATTGTTTAAAATTCAGCCATAAGAAAAGAGCACTGGACAGGAAGGAAAGTTAGCTGCATTCTAAATTAGAGTGCTGTTTACATTTTTATTTCAAAGGCTTGTTATTCATTAGTTTAATTCATATTTGAGTCTAATTATCAACTTATGCCTGATCCTGGTTCCCTGTTCTCAAAATTATAAAAAACTCATTTTATCCTAAATATTAAACTGCATCAATCATGGCATATCTTCTCACTCAAAGCAAAATACTAACCCCTTTTCATAAAAGAACAACAGTGACATCAGTTGGCTGGTGTGTTCACACCTGAGCTCAGTACATTCACTAAAAGATAGCTTTGCTCAAGAGGGTCATGCATGCTAGTAAAACAGCCAAGTTTGCTAATTTGAATTCCTTTGCTACAGTAAAAGTTTTATTCATTCATTCATTCAAACATCATCAGTTCAGAAGTCAGAATCACTGGAACTAAGCTAGCACAAGCAAGTACATGCATGAGTTAGTGAAGTAAAATGGTATTTACTATCTACAAAGGGGAATAGAGACAATAAGCAAGAAATAAAGAGATTAAAATATCCTGAAATCATACTTCCTATAGTTCTACAGTTTTATGAAAAGTGTGTTAGAGCATCTTATGTTCCTTTGTGTCATTACCTCTCACCTGATTGGCTGGCTCCAGCTACCTTCTTGTTGCATTTTTCTTATGAGTCTTCCTGTTTATGATGTGGTTATGAATAGGTGGACCCACACACCCCCAACCCGAAACTCCACACCACTTTCAAAACTGGACAGCTAGGCACACCTGTGGTACTTTGTGAACTCCTAGCTGAGGACTTTTCAACCGGATACTGCAGAGGTGTGACAATGCCTTGATCTGGTTTCTGAAACGCTGAAATGAGATTTTTTACTTTCCGGAAAAATCTTTTATGTACCCCGGGTGCTGTCTGGAAAATAAAAGACCAAAACCAATATTTATTTGTCTCCCATTGCTTTAAAAAAAAAAAAGACTTATAAGATGTGAGAAGGATGCTGAGAGGTAACATTTGTGCAACTTGCTCAAATATTTGAAAACATAAGGAAGAAAGCAAAACAACATCCAGAAGAGCTTACTTTGCTTGGCTGCATTTCCCTGCAAGAGGAGCTAATGAGCTGTCATTTCAGCTCTCCCAAGGGTAGTATTAGTTCGTACAAGCTCTTGCTCACAGCCCTGCCCTTCCTGACTGGTACCCATCATACATCCCCAACCTCTAAGGGTGTACAGGCCATTACCCACAATGAATTCAGTAACAGAGGGGATGCAGTTAAACATAAAAAAGCACAGATCCTAGAGGTCATTAATAAAAAGCCCGAGCAACCAAAACAACAACTAACAACCTATCGCCTATCATAGTTTCACAATATAAAATACACAGAAAATTAAAAACTGACCGTTATGATACATGTAAATGCATGACTGACTATCATTTATGCATTTCTACATCATAAGCCATAATAACTCATCCTTCGTGTAAATTTTATGTTCTTTTCCTCACAGTCAGAGCTAAGCCGTGACAAGGTTTCCTCTATGACATGAAAATGAAAGGCTATAGAAGGTCACCTTTATTTATATATTTGTTAGTTTTTAAAGAGATCACATTTGCAGGTGGTTGCCAGGGGTGTATTCTTTCCCTGACATCTGTGCTCTCACAAAGACACTGCCCGAAATCAACACTCCCCACAAAGCTTTTGAGCCAAGCTTTAGACACCAGCTCCAAACTGTCATTTTACATAAAATAAAATAGTATTGCTATGAGCAGCTGAACAATGACTACTCTTGGGTTTTTTTTCTATTATATTTTTTAGAAAGTTGTTTTTCAGATATTCCATCTGGAAGGTTTTTGAGATGGGAACTGCTTGTTTTTTTTATCATTTAATGAGAAAACATGAAGCGTGGCATACAGACTTCTGTCAACTAGACCATAAGCTAGAGATAACAGACTATCCAAGGCTAATCTCAGTCATTGCCTACTTTGGAGCAAGGACTTTTCCAGTACAAACCCTGTAGATGTTCTTGTTTACTGTAAATTACTGCCCATCTCTACACCTTCACCAAATAGAAAACAGTCTCTGTTGAGGCCTCATCTAAAAATAACATGGCCATTCTTGCAGAGGCCATGCTTGTGAATAGCTCTTTTGCTCCAAGGTAGACTCTGCAAACTACAAAGGCATGCAATAGGTACAAAATACTTCCTTAGGTCTTTCTTAGGGCATTTCTCAATCTTTCCAAACACTTTCCAATCTCTTGCCTTTATTATTGCCTCTCAGATTGATATATACATATATATATATATATATATATATATATATATATATATATATATATTCTTTCTATTGTTTTCATTATACAGGCACAAACATGTAAACAAATCATCTTACATAAAGTAAATTAATAAGCAAGTGTGCAATTACACAGATGATTGGAAGCAGCAGAATTGTCTCTGTATTCCTTTCAGACTAGGAATATACCAAGAAGTTTCTAGTGAAGCTGAGGTAACCAGTCAGAGGAAAAACTTACATATTTACCAAGAGTGGAACCATTTCAAAACCACACTTCATTTAGACTAAATTTTTGTGGTTCATAAAAGCATTTTCAACAAAGGCATCATTTCTTCAGGGACTAATAGTTAACACTTGATTATCCATGCTAACAGAGAAGACTAATAGCACTGGACATACAGAAACAATTTAAACTTGAGATGCAATGTTTCTTCAGCAAATGACTAAGCTAATTTATGATGCTTGACTTAGGCCAGTAAGTAATTTGCTTACTAGCTAAGGATCTCCTGATGACCAACTGTGCAAAAAAGCCCAAAGGCACAGAAATTGGCAGGGAGAGAACAGTACGATTTTGACAATGCACTGCTGACAACCTATATATTAATAAATGATAATCAACAATTCATCACAAGTTTAGTCTCCAAGAACTGGATTAATATCATCAGCAATGTTCTACCTAAAATGAAAAGCATGCATATTTGTCTTGTATAATTCATAAATTCAAGGTCCATTGTAATCTCAATCTTAGGCTTAATAAGCTTTCAAATGCTCTATGCACACAAGATAGAAACTACTAACATGACTTTGTCTTACACTGTAGCAAACTAAAATGTTTTTTTTCCTAAACGTAGTATATAGTACCACTTAGCAAATTTTGGAAAGACATTTATCACACACAAAAAAATCACTACTGACAACACTATCCTATCAGTGAATTTACTTCTTCAAATTTGTGTATTTCCCATACTGCCACCTCTTAGCTATCCACAGAAATGTTTTGAATCACAGCTGGTCTTCAATGTATTCTGGATAAATTTCTTTCAGTCAGGTAGCATAAGTTCTGAGAATATTCACTAGTTTAATATTCACCTTAACAAGAAGGCAAATGTTGTAGACAGAAAAAAATGTAATACACACTTCGTAAAACAAAAAAGGTTTTTACCTCTTTCACATTTTGGGATAATCCATGCCAATTGTCTGCTCTCGTGGTGCAAATAATTACAATATTATTAAATAATGAGGGTTCAGTCAATTAGACAACATAAGGGACATTTATGCTCAATAAGACCTCTCCTTCTTAAAATGATTATATATATATATATATATATATATATATATATATATATATATATATATATATATATATATATGATGTTATATGTGAAATGGGAGAAAACAAATTTAAAACTTGTCTAAGAATCCATATCCCATCCCTTCCTCCCAAGGCTTAGGCATCATTGAGAAAGAGGGATGAAAAGAGTGTAAGAGCCAAAGGTGGTGAATGGCTCCAAGGAAACAGTGTCTTCCAGACACAGCAGAACTGCTTCATATATGAATTCACGGTGGTTATAACAGCATACATAAGACCTGTGCAAACCTGAGCTGGACCAAATCCCAGCATGGAGAGAGGAATGATGCACAGTGTCCCACCTCTAGCCAAGAAACTATTGGCAATTAATAGCTACCTGGAGAAGAGCCAGTTAAAGAGCCCCTGGTAAGTAAATCATGCTTCAATGGGAGGCCACACATCCAAGAATATTTGGGTAGCACAAATTACATTAACAGATTTTTAAAAAAACAGGAGTATACAAAGGTGGGTGAATAGAGAAGGGAGGATGGATCTGGGAGGAGTTGGAAAACAAGAGTAAATACGATCAAAGCATTTTGAGCAAAATTCTCAAAGAACTAATTTTTAAGTCAAAAAAAAAAATCAAAGTCTCTCCATTAAAATTTTCTATTGCTCATCTGAAGGATATTTCTTTAAGGGAAAAGGATAGCCATCATACAGCCAACCTATATACAAATTTATATATGTATCAGCTATACATATTCTTTATGATAAATCAAATTGCTTATTTATTTGAAGTGACAGATTTGTTTAAGAAGTATAGCTTTCATTGGAATTGGTGCTGATTTTTTTCTTGGATAGTATCATTGTATTAATTATCCTGACACAAAGTTACACTGTATTAATTATCCTGACACAAAGTAACAACATGGCCAGAAAAGGATACAGTATTTTAAGAAGGAACATGATCAGAGGATGTTATGAACTTGTCTTATGAAATGCATTATTATGTACAGTGAATATATGGCAATAAAAAGCAAAATTAGGAGCACCGAGAGGAAAAGATGGAGTAAGGAGAGGAGAAGATGAAGCAGATGAGAAGCTCGGTAATGAGAGAGAAAAAGAGAGAGAAAGAGAGAGGGGGCATGGAAGCAGAAGTTCACATGTCTCCACTAGTCAAAGATAGTTTACATAGCTAGATTGGGCATTAGGTTACACTTCTGATTGAGCATTACCATACTTACAAAGCCCTTGATTAACGTTTAAAAAATTGTATAAAAGCCAAATGGAAAAGGGGGGGGCACGGGATAGGGGTTTTCTGGGGAAGGGAAATGGGGAAAGGGATTGGCATCTGAAATGTAAATAAAATATCCAATAAAAAAATAAAAATAATAAAATAAATAAAAAGCAAAATTATTGGGGGATATTATTCAATGGTATAGCAATTGCCTAAAATGCATGAGACCCTGGGTTTCATTCCTAATCCTATGTTTAAAAACCTGAAAGTTAAAGGTAAAACTTAAAATATAAAATTAACCAATTAAAAAGATAACAGTGTACTTAAATATATTCTAACATTCTGGCAATTGAAATGCTTGTAATTTATACTTTGTTTTTTAGTGACAAATTTGTAAAACTTTTTTTAAACTTTTGTCTAGACTTTATTATTCTTTAAATGCACAGATTTACTAAGTTATTAATAGACATTGATATTAACATCTATGTTTTCAAAGGATCATTGTGAAGCATTTCCACTATCAGGATGTATTGTTATAAGGTCAGAAAGCAACTAAAGTCTAAAGTGTGAAAACTACAGCTGTGGAATCATGAATTGATTTGTAAGATGGGCTGTTCTATAGCACCCTGCTCTATAGAAAGATTTCAATAATTTCTTGGACTGACACAGTACTGTACAAATATTTCAAAGCCATAAGAAACCTTCATTCTGAATAAATGTTATTCAAAGTCCTGGTTCATAAGAAAAACTAAAAGGATCTTAGTCACTGAAGTCAAGATAGGTACCCAGAAGTAAACCCACTCACCTCCTCCTCTCTTTCTGCAACCCCCTTCCCAGTGAGTTCCAAGGTAGAAGAGAACTGTGATTCTTTAAAACATCCTTTTAAACCACCTCAATAGCAGTTAGGAATTCATTGTGTATATATGTTTGAAATTCTCAAAGAATAGTTTTATTAAATAAAACTACAATTTTCCCTCATCTCTATTCCACCTATCCAGAGTCTCTTTTATGGGTCTTTGAAAATCTTGCCTACGCACACGGAGCATCAACTGCCTGGATGCTCAGAAACGCCTCTGTTCAAACTCTTGTGCCTGGTAGCTAACTTAGTACTAGATGATACACAATCATATTGTTGAGATGCTTTCAGTAGTTCACATTTTTGGATGCTCACTCTATGTCAGACTCTACAGCTAAGAGCTTCTCTACTTGTATTGCCTTCTACTCCTTGAAATGAGTCCTCTTAGTCAATGTTGGTAGACCCATTTTACAAATTGCTTCCATCAGAAGTGACTATATGAAGTACTACACACGGAGTCTGGATGCATTTGACGTGGCCCAGGATTTCATGCTGTAGTATATTTCCCTATTAGATCTCATAAAGGTTACTAGTGACTTGTAGGAAACAGAAAGCCCAGTTTGTTTGCTTTTATCCACAACAGAACCAATCTGTACATCAGTATCATTTAGTATATGCTTTCTTTTATTAATTTTTTAGGTTTTTATTATTATTATATGCTTTATAAAAGTTTGTAAAGGCACTGTAAGTTACACATGATCCTTCAAATTCTTCATTTTCCAAAATGATCCTATTTCACACAGTGGTGGCTAAATAGGTCTGGAACTAAAATTTTCTGAAGACTTCCAAATGAGCCATCAATGACTGTAGAACTGAGCATCAGTGATTTAAATATGATTAGTATTTTGGTAGTGTATGGTATGACTTCTCTTTTTAAAACCAACCTAGATTTCAAGCACTTTTCTGATACCCAGAGAAGCAAAAGTAAATAAAGGAGCTGTACCTCGGCACTCCAAGAACCTGTTTCTGTCTGGGACACTCGATATGTATAGATGTAACCTTGATACCTGTAAAAGAGTACATTTCCATTACTAATAGTTTCCGAAAGAACAATCAACGCTCTACGCTTGATCTTATTTTTATCTAAAAAAATGTTATATATACTAGATGTACATGGACAGCTAGCCATCGGATTTAATTTGCTTACATTTTATTTCAGCCCAATTACAGTTTCCAGTGATCTTTTTCTTTAACTTAGTGTGGATTAATATACCTGAGTATTTGTCTAGTATAGAAACTAGACAAAAAGAAGCTATAGACCTGCTATCACTGACAAAAAATCATAAATTATAAAACACCTTTAACAAACCATACTCTTACTGTTTTCTAAGTATACAGAGTCTTAAGCTAAAAGTGATTGACTGAAATAAGACCCAATTAAATTAATAATAATACTGCTCTTATTACTCTAGCAAAAGACCCAGCTTTAATTCCCAACACCCACACACTAGCTCACAACCATCTGTGACTCCAGTTTCAGGATACCCGATGCTCTTTTTGTAATCACCATGAGCACCAAGCAAGTGCATGGTGCTCATACATACATACATGCAGGCAAAACACTCACACAAATAATATATGTGAAAATATGTTATAAAAGAGGGATCTGCATTCAGGTGTGGTGATGTTTTCCCATAATCCTGAACCTGCATCTGGACCTGAGTGGAAGCTACATAAGTCAGCCCACCAGGAGTACCGTGCTATGCCACCAGGACTAGCCCTCCTGCCTTGCCAAGGCAAGGGACGCAGCCAGTTTTCCTGCTTTCATGCCTCGGAATTGGCTCACCTATGCCCCACTACCAGGGCCAGCTCTACTGTGCTGTCTGCCCAGGCTAAGTGTGGGGCCAGTTCTCCAAAGTGTTGCAGATGTAGTTTTCTTTGTTTGTTTGTTTGTTTGTTTGTTTATGTACAACCCATTATTATTATCTAGCATCATCTGACTATGCATAAGCAAATCAGACATTTTTGTTCCTATGTCACTGTGCTGGTTAGTTTTTTCTCAACTTGATACCAGCTAGTCGTTTGAGAAGAGGAAACCTCAATTATGAAAATGACTCTATCCTACTGGCCTGTAGGCAGATATGTGTGGGGCATAATAATCATTCTTGATTAATGATTGATGTGGAAGAGCCCAGCCCACTGTGGGTGCTGCTTCCCATGTATGGATTAGATTTGAAAAGCAAGCTGAGCAAGCCAAGGGGAACAAGCCAGTGAGCAGCATTCCGTCAGTTTCTGCTTTACTTCCTACCACTCTCTGCCTTGAACTCTTACCCTGACTTCCCTCAATAATGAATTTTAAGCTGAAAGATGCAATAACCCTTTCCTCCCCAAGTTGCTTTAAGTCACTGTGTTTATCACAACAGAAAACAAAGCAGAACACTTGGTGTCCACTGCTCAGCAATTCCCTGTGCTACCCTCTCCTAGTTTCCCCAGCCACAGACAACCACCACACTATTCTCAATCTCCATGGGAACAATTTTCTTATATTCCACATATGAATAAAAACATGTGGTACATGACTTTCTGTGTCTGCCTTATTTCATTTAACATAATGACTTCTAGTTATAGCTACATTTTTGCAAATGACAGAATTTCATTCTCTCTATGGTTGAACAGACTTCCATTCTGTTTATGTCTCCCTTTTCTGTGCTCACTCCTCAATTGATGGATCCACGTGCTATTTCCATCTCTTGGCTTTTGTAAGTCCTGTTTCAATGAACGGAGAGTTCTAATATCTCTCCAACATACTAGTTTCATTTTCTTTGAATGCATACTCAGGAGTGGATAACTGAATAATGTGGTAGTTCTGCTTTGTTTGAGGTTCTTCTATGTTGTTTTCCATATTGAATATGGAATATTCCGTATTTCCAAATGATTGCCATACTTACATTTTTATAGTGTGTAATGTTTCCCCTTTCCCTTATCCTCCCTCATAAGTACTTGCTATCTTTGCATTCTTTGGTAATAGCTTTTATTTTTTATTTGTTGTTTACTCATTTATTTTTAGTGGAGTAATGGAATACTCTTGTGATTTTAAGTTTCATTTCCCTAGTGATCAGTGTACTGAACATTTTTTTCATTACTTTTCTTTCTATAAAGATTTATTTTATTTTTATTTTATGTGTTTGATCTTTGTGCCTGCATTTATGTCTATGAATTATGTGTGTGCAGTGCCCATAGAGGCCAGAAGAGAGTATTGGCTCCCCTGAAACTGGAATTACAGACAGTTGTGAGCCACCATGTGGGTGCTGGGAATTGAACTCAGGACCTCTGGAAGAGCAGTCAACGCTCTTAACCACTGAGCCATCTCTCCAACCTCTCATAATTTTCTTAATAAATATTTCCCTAATAGAAAAGTAAGGTGACCTTTGTGCTGAATTTTCATACAAAATTTGATTTTGAATATAAATAAATTATCATAGTCTCATTTAGTATATTTTCTGTTGTTCTTAGGCACGGGATTGGATCAGTAGATATCTTTGGTTAGGAAATATACTAAAGTCTGTTTAAATCACTGTGTTTAAACTTAAAAGAATAGATGCTACTAAAATCTTACAAAGAGAAGGCTATGCTTAGTTCATTGCTCACACTGGCATTAAGTCCCTTTAGAATTAAAAAGCCTTTAAATATTTGAATTAAATTGTTATGCCTTTAATCAATACCCATCAGCACTAATTACCTAACGAACTACAAAAGACATTTAAAACACTCTAATCGGGTTCATTTGACTTGGGAAATTGAACAAAAAGGCCAATTTAAATGTCTGTGTGATCACAAAACAAATGTTTTATTTTTGTAACATAGATTTACCAAAGTATTTGAATCACATATAAAATTACTTACTATGTGCTTATATGTAATATGTTGAATAAATGATTTTACTAGTAAGGTCTTATTTTTAAATCATTGAAGTCTACTTTAAAGCACACTAATTTCAGTAAGTACTCAACAGGGAACAAGACAAGAGCTTTGATTCGTGTTTTTACCATGGGAACTTGAAACATGTTTCAAGGGACTTTCCTAAAGCTATCCAAAAAAAAAAAAAAAAAAAAAAAAACGGAGATGGAAGCAGGGCCCTTAGTTCTATTTTTCCCTTAGGGAAGCAATTAATGTGAATAATTCACAGTAACTTTAAGGGTGATGATATAGAAAACAGCAGTGCTTAAAATCTCAACAACGGAGCTTAGGGGATAACTGAGTTGGCAAAGTGTTTGCGTGCAGGCAGGAAGACCTGAGTACAATCCCCTGAAGCCATTCTGTGCATGATGCTATGCACTTGTAGTTCCAACATTGAAGAGGTAGAGGCAGGCAGAAATCTCACTGGCTCACTGGACAGCCAGCCTACCAAGGATGGTGACCTCCAGAAACGTGAGAGTACCCGTTTCAAAAAGCTAAGATGGACAACTCCTGAGAACTAACACCTGAAGATGTTCTCCGGCTTCCATACACATGTGTACACATACCTATGAGCACTTAGACACACACATATATACACATATACATGTGTACACGCAAAAACACAAAAAATAAAATCTCGATAATTTAAGCAAAATGGTAAGCAAGCTGTCTTCCAGATTCTAAAGCAATGGGTCTCAAAATATACAACTTATATACTTCTTTACCATCATTCAACTTCATTTAGTCAAACTAGATGAGTATGTTTTGAAAATTGTTTCCTAACGAATCTGATCTTATCTCACTTTCGGTTAAGCAGCAGGAACCTGAGTACCACTTCAAAAGCTTTTACCTTCTTCAGTCTCCAAACAAGCTGATGTCAATGGCACATATATTTTCTCATGATTAAGGTATCTGATATTAACAATTTCCCCACCCCAAGCCCTTGAATTCTGAATGAACTTTTCTCTCAGACAACCCAGAAGTGTGTGACTTCTGCTTTCAGTCATATAACTTACTAATCAATCATCCTCCATAGATGACATCCATAATAGTATGCCACGGATGGGAGAAATCTAAAGCAGAACAACTCAGATTGCATTCCTAAGCTCACATCATTTGGGAGGCACCTGATATGGGTGCTGGGAACCAAATTTAGATCTTCTGGAAGAGCATCAAATGCTTTTAACCACAGAATATGCTTTTAAAAACCATGTATATGCTGTAGAAAATCACTGTTAATAGGAAAAAGTAATGTGTTAATAAAAGCCATAAAACTGTACATATCTTTGACCAAATAACCTTACTAATCATCATATTCTCCAAGGAAATAAGTTAAAAGAAAAAAATATGTTTTTAATTGTAAAGTAAAATAAACCTAACTACCCTGAACAAGTAAACATTACTCAAAATAAGAGAATAGTTTTTAGATATGCAGTTAAAAATGTATGTGATTAAAGTAGAAATAAAAAATTACATCAAAATAATCCTTCACAGGTCAATAGAGTTAGAAGCATACCTGTTGAATGGGACAAAGCACTTGCAACCCATCAACCTGATAAGGCTTAGTACCAAAATATCGATGATTTGAAAAAAACTCAGTAAGAAAACAAATTGATTGAAAATGTGCAAAGGACCTGAACAGATTTTTCACAAAAGAATACATACAAAATGGGAAAAAAATGTATGAAAAACTTCAACATCATTCATCATTGGAGAAATGCAAATTGAAACCACACCTGCTCAAGAGGCTCTTATTAAAGATATGAAAAGTGAGTATTGTGAGGGTGTGGAAAAAGAGAACACTTGTACACTGTTGGTGGGAATGCAAATTAGTAGAGTGACTATGGAAAACAGGAAGACGGTTCCTCACAAAATAAAAAAAGAAATTTAAAGTGGTATGACTCAGCAATAGAATGACTGGGCGTATATCCCAATGAGATCATTATGTTAAAGAGTCTGCTCTCCCCTGTTCAGTGTAACACTATTTACAAAATAAGGGCAAAAAATCAGCCTTAGTGTATAAGACTGGTGAATGATGGATGGAGAAAGTGTGATATATACATGCTGCACCTCATATAAGGAATCTATATTTTAAGACAAACAAACAAAGACTTGGAAATAAACTAACTGAGAAAAAAGACCAGAAAAAAAGAAAAAATGGGTTATGGGGCAAATATGTTCAAAATATATTCTACATGTAATAAAATAGTATAAGAAACTCATTTTTAACAATATGTGCTAATCATTAATGATTGGAAAACAAAACCTGAAATACACATGTAATTGAATAACATTCAAACTTGACAAAAATGTTATCTATTTTTGACAACAGGGATGAACCTGAAGAACAGACATTATGTTAAATGAAATAATACAGGCACAGAAATGACAAATATTACAAGATCTCAATTATGAATAAACTCTACAACTACTGAATTGACAGAAGCTGTGGATGTTGTGTCTTTGTTAATCGCAAATCAGAAAAAAAACATGTAACCCATTTTTTAAAATTGCTACATGCTTCTGACTTCCTCTATGAATATAGACAAATCAAAGAATGAATCAATTTTCACTTTTTTCTCCCACTGAGATGCTTTTTGAAGTGGATGATAAGCCCAGCATTTAGAATTTAAAACAGTAGAGTATTTAAATTGTTGCTGTTAATTTATTTTTGTAAATAAACCCATACAGAAAGTGTGTTTTAGTTCTTGCTGATTTTAAAATTTGACTTTATTTTGAAATATCTAAAGCTGCCCCCTATGCTTTTAAGAGGTGTTCAAGATTTATACTAGCAATGAGCTGGTATAAAGCTACTCAGTTTATTTCTATTTCTCAGTGGGTCAGTATGGTGGATAGGACTTTCTTTCAAACTAACAAATCTATATCAACTTTCTTGATGCCAATTAAAGTACTTCTCAAAAGAAAAGCTGTAAGTACTATAACTTCTATGTTCACATTACAAATGCTGCAAGCTAGTTCTCATAGTCTCATTTACACAACTTATTTACACAAAATATTTACACATATATACAACATTTGAAAGACACAATTATGAAACAGACTTTAAGAGACTTTTGATGCTTTTTTTCAGACTGACCTGGAACTCATTATACAGGCCAGACTGACTTCAAACTCATGGTGATCCTCATACCTCACCTCCCAAGTGCTGAGATTGCAAGCAGGGGTCACCATACCTGCTGTAACTAAATTTCAAACAAATATATTACATCCATAGTGACTGTCCCATACATATAAAGTCTACATTATTTGAACTGTGTCCCCCTCAAGAGGTTTCTAAATTTTCTGTTGTCTAAACTTTGTTCTTTTGGAGTGGATATGAATTTCCAGTACAATCTAAAGTTATTCGATATCCAGACAAACTAATGGTAAAACTATGTGATGATCCTACTCTTCCCAGTACCACTTGTTAATCCAGGGCAAAAGAAAATTTGAGGAACTTGACCAAGGTAAAATTACTAGATAAAAGGCAGAATTACAGGGGCTAGAGAGATGGCTCAATGGTTAAGACCACTTCCAGAGGTCCTGAATTCAATTCCCAGCAACCACATGGTGGCTCACAACCATCTGTAATGGGAATCTGATGACCTCTTCTGGCATAAATATAAAAATCATCTTGTGAAGTTTTATTTAAAAAAGAAGAAAAGAAGCAGACTTGCACTGTGTGCTCAGAGGGTCTTGCAGAAAGATATTGACTCTTAATCCTCTTTGTGTGATACATTTCTTATATTAGTGGTAATGAACAGCAATTTCAGAAGTATAATTCTCCATCAAAAGGATGAGTCTGTAAAGACAGAGCTAGAACATTCTGCTGAAGACAGGACAGAAGAGGTAGCTGAAGAGAAAGCAGCTGAGGAGAGCCCAAGATATGTGGGAATGGGAGGTGGCTAACGAATCAACACAGACTTCCTCTACATTTAAACTAAATAGCAACTTCAGACTAACCTGGAAGCTTCAATTTTACATTGTTAACCAGTGTCAGATTTTAGCATATTTTGTCTGTGAATTGCCCATTTTGTGGCAGATGTGTAACAAATTTAATACCACCATGGCCTTTGTGCTCACTCTACCATTAATAAAGTCCACCAAAAAAATCAAAAATAATTTTAGTGACCAAGGTTATTATGAAGATGTGACAGCAATAAACTTACCTGATAGAATTTATAAACCAAGTATCTAGGCGAGCAAGATATCTCAGTGTATACCTACAATGGTTACTCAATGAGACACTACAATGCCTGAGACCCACGTGGAATAAGGAGAGAACCAACATACATGTACTCACATGCAAACATACCACGCACACATAAACACATAAATACATAGGTAAATAAGTGAGGAATCTAAAATGATGAGAACTAAAGTGTGATTTCTTGTTAAATTTTATAATCTTAAATTCATTGCCATATTCTCCTTTGCCATGCTGTTCCCTGCTATTACAACTGATAAGCTGGAATTTTATTGTACTACATATCCTCTGCTTCCTGAATTCAGTTGTGTGGTGGGCACTTTATTTCCAGCTCAAAGAACTCCATATCTTCTACAGAGATATTTGCTCATTCATTTTTATTGCTGCTTTATTCACAATAGCTAGGAAACAGGAAGAGCCTGGAAGTCCTTCAACTGATGAATGGATAACAAAAATGTGATATGTTACCAATGGAATGATATTCTGCTATTAACACAAATGAAATTATGAAATTTGCAGGTAAACAGATGGAACTGGATATAGCTATTCTGAGTGAGGTAACCCACAAATATCACGTGTGTTCTCCCATTTGTGATTGGTGGCTTTGAGTCTTGAGATATGTGTGTTTCATTTGGAATACCCATAGAGGTCGAGGATCATAGGTGGCTGCTTTCAAGGAAAGAGAGATAGGATGCACAAGTATAAAGAATTTTAAAAGGAATACTAGAACAAGAAGGGTTAATTGGAGTGGCAGTGGGAAGGCAGAGTAGAAGACAGAATATAAATAAATATAAATAAAAGTAAAACCCTCTCGATAATGTCTTATGTAAACCTACTAATATAGATGTTTCCTAAAAATAAATATATGTACACATATATAAAAAGAGTTACTCTATAACAGGGCAACCACTAGACATCACATGTTACCAAATAAAATTCCTAGTGCCAAGAATGGATTATGACTTTTTGAACTGATGACCTATGAGGTCCCATAAACCACCATTATAGGCCATTGCCAATGTTCGTGATTACCCTCCAGATCTTGACAGTAAAACCATATTGCTGAAGACACTATACACCTGAGGCATAGAAGACAGAAAAATCAAGCTGATACAGACCTGGAAGCTTCATCTATATGAGCTAATCCATAGTGCTAGAATGTGCTATCCACACTATCAGAGGAGAAATGTAATCATGAATTTCACCCCTCAAAAAAGGACAGAAAGATGACTCTTTTATCCAAAGATATATATGACAATGGCATCATTCTGTGTCTTCAAGGCTAAAGAATTATAAATGCATTTCTTCTTCCGCATCTTTCATCAGAGAAGCATAGAGTCAGCTATGTACAGAGAGATGCTAATTGTAGATATATGGTATTTTCTCAGCTTATTTTAAAAATAACTTAATTAGTTTTCCACCTGTGAGACAATCCAGGGAAGTGGCTATTTATCTTAGAGTGAAAGGTGAAAACTTGTGAGGGTATAATATGTACCTCAATAAAAGAAACTTGATATACCCAGAAAAAAAAGAAGAGAATAAAATCTTACACCATTTCTTTGAAAAGAGTTAATTCTCTAACGATAATAGTATTCCTTAATTTATTACTGATGTTAATTTAATCTAATTTAACAGAATTATTTTAGATTTCATCACAAAGAACCAGTAGACAAGAATACCTAATGAATTTTGAGTATGTTTGAAAAGTATGCCACACTAATTCAGTTAATATAAGTACAAATAGATCAATTGAACCAAATAGTCAAAAAACCATATTATAACTATTTAGTTCTTTTAGTTTTTGGTAAAGTGGCCCAACAAATGAAAAGTGGAAATTCTATTTAGTAAACTATGTTGGACAGTTGAAAACCACTTGGAAACAAATCAAATTAGATCTTTTATGCACATAAAAGTAAAATTCAAATGGAATTAAAGAGTAGAATATAAATTAATAAAGCCATATATTTAAAACAAAATAAAGTGAAGTTTTATGTATCTGGGGAAGAGAAAACATTTTCTAAGCTGAGAAGCAAAGGGGAAAAATTAAGCATGAAGAAGCTATGTGACGCATTTTAGTGCTAAAAATATTAAATAACAAACACCAAGCTGATAAAGGATATCTACAACACATTAAGATGTGTTCGTGTGTGTGTGTGTGTGTGTGTGTGTGTGTGTGTGTGTGTGTGTGTAAAACAATAAGATCCAAACCATCAAATGATAAAAGTATGCAAATAGCCAATTCACAAATGGGGAAAAATAGTTCAACAACCACATAGAAAACATTTAGTGCCACTAACAAAAGCTAAAATATGAAAAATAGAGTGTAAATATAATAAAATAAAATTAGAGTTTAAATTTCAAAGAGAATAATTTTTAACAAGAATACTCATTGGTAAGGGAAAATATACCTACGGTGATCATTTATTTGTAGAATTTATTATTTAAAAATATTGAATGAGGGGGCTGGAGAGGTGGCTCAGTGGTTAAGAACACCGACTGCTCTTCCAGAGGTCCTGAGTTCAATTCCCAGCAACCACATGGTGGCTCACAACCATCTGTAATGGGATCTGATCCACTCTTCTGGTGTGTCTGATGGCAGCTACAGTGTACTCATATAAATAAAATAAATAATATTAAAAAAATATTGAGTATTCAGTGGTCAAAATAAGAGGCTGATGTACATGTACATAATCTTCCAAAAACAAAATTAGTAAACAAACAATAAAATAAAAGATTAGTCCAGAAAAATATGGTTCATTTACAACTTAGCTGAACTAACATTCAGCTCTTATACGATAATGCCTTGAATTTATTTGTGAAAATATTGCATATGAGTCAGCTTTTTTCATACTAAATGGAAATTGCAGCAAAATGTAATGAAAGGATGTACCTGTCCAAAAATAGTCATGTTATTAAAGTGTAAAAGAAACTTTATTTAAAATTTAATAGTAGTTGTTTTTAAGTCATAATATTATAGATGATTTTTTTCTTAAATTCCATTATATTTTCAAACTTTATATCACAAATAAATACAAGAGACTATTTTTATGGACTCTTTTAAATCTAATTTTATTTAGAGCAAACAATTGGAAAAAAAGCTTCTTGTTTTAAATGAAGGATACTAATCCTAGAAATGGAAGCCTTTTACAATGTTTGAAACACTCTGTTTTCGAAAACCTAACAGAAAAATACGTCCTATGTGACTGAGATTTAATCTGAGAAACAGGCACATATGGTTTGAAAGTACAAGTTTAAGCATTGTTTGAACCACACAATAAAAATAGAGTAAAATGAAGTTTAAGCAAACCTTCTTGGTTAATGGGAATAAACAAAATGTAGAAGAAGGTGGTATTGAGTAAACAGCCATGATTGTAGTTTTTCATGCATATATGTTTTTTTTCCTTTCTATTCTACATCCTATGAATCATTATTTTCAGTAAGGAATATATGTTATGTTCCAAATAACATGTTGCACATATCACGTTGTGCCAGTAAGCGGGGAATAAAATGTTTGTGTGTATCAAAAGGGACACTCAGCTCAAAACAAAACAAAACATCTGAAGCACTTATCAAAGGCAAGGAAAGCATTCCTCTTGTCTTTTCCCTCCAGGTTGTCTGGCCATAACCCTGAAAACCCACACAATAGGGCACCATTCTAAAGACTGGAGGAGGAAACTTCTCACTTGTCTATTTTCATAGGAAGAAGTTTTCAAATAGAAGTTAGTCAACAGCAACAAAACAAACAAACAAACACCTTCCATTTATACAGCATCCCCATCAGTGAAAATCAGAAGGCTGAGAATTTTGTTAAGTGGTTACGGCCTACATGCCCAAATACTCAGGTTTCTTCTCTTCAAGATTTCACTTACAGCCATCTTTTATAACAGAGGAAACAACAGGTTTCTATTTTACACGGATGTAAGTTAAAGCCCCAGAGAATTTGAGTGACTTCCTAGAGCCCCCACCCTGCTCTCTTGTCAGCCAGATACTCTTCCAAGTGAAGAATACAATATGCCTCAACAGCTCGTCTAATTCCAAATTGTTTGTTGAGTGCCTATTGGGTACCAGGATGTGTTCCTGGTATTGGAGACAATGTTTGCTCCTTTATGAAGGTAGTTTTGTGGTAGAGCCCATATATAAGTAAACAAGCTAATATTAGTAAAAGTTCCTTGAATAAAAGAAATGGGATAGCAACCCAGAAAGGGCACTTACATTTGTGAGAATGATCAAGAGATGTAATGTTGAACAGAAGGTGGAAAACCCTGAGTGGGGAGCAGGCTTAGGGTGACCTTACCTCCAGGGGTGACCAGGTGGTATGAAAAGTACAAGTCTGAGGGATACTGTCTCCAGCCCTCTCTCCCCTATATAGGCTTCATGTGAACCTTTATTTTTCCCTTTTGGTTAAGGAACATTCTACTACCTCTATTATCAGTGAGCCCAGCACAGCCCGTTTCACTCACCATCCTTCATCTTTTGACAAGAAAAAAAAAAAACCTAAGGATTGTCATTGGCTTTCCTAGCCCTTCTTAGGGTTCCACTTGGGAACATAAAGGTCCAAGTTTTACCATGGCTGGGTGTCCAGCTTAGTAAAAAAGCATTTCTCAGGCACGTATAAAATCCTGGATTCTGTCCTCAACACTGAAAAATTATTTTTCCATGTATTTACCTTGAAGACTTTATGATAAATGTATTTAGCATGATCTGAAAACTGCCAAAAATAAGGCTTGGCCATTTTTTAAAAAAAAAAATCAATATACAATGACAATCCTCTCACACAAGCCTCAATTTAATCTTTACTTTCCGGCCCAGAAAGTACGTCAACTTTTTGCAGTGTATCATCATGTACAGAACTCACTACCAAGCAGTTTTGTTTTGCTTTTATGTAGATTCTACTGTACTAGAGTGAGACTTTGTGGGGAATATATATATATATATATATATATATATATATATATATATATATATATATATGCATGCCCACTGTTCACTTTTTCTTTTTTAACACATGAAGGTTTTAATCTTCATAGTCCCTTGAAATATGAAACCCACTGAAAATCAAGGGCTAAGAGATTGATGTTGAGATAAGAAGCTTTAGAGTCTGACTATGTTAGGATTCGCTCAAGGAGGTTGGGAGCCAAGATGCAGCTGCACCTGATTCAAAATGAAGCAAGAAGCTGAGAACAGTCTAGGCAAAGAACAAAGTGGGATCATTACAATGGTGTTTTCTTTCTCTGCTCTTTAAAACCATTGTCAGTCCTATCTTTTACCGGACACACCATGTTTTTAAACTCACTACCCTTCTTACAAAGCAAGGCAACTCAGCAGCACCAGAAAGGCACCCCTACTCTTTCATACACATCCTCTTTAGTACTATACTGCTTTAGTGTTGTTTGCTATTGTTTAATAGCATCTTCTACGAGGTAGCCCTGGCTGGCATGGAACTGGCCATAAAACCCAGGCTAGTTACCTGACACAAGTCTGTCTGCCTCTGCCTTCCCTTCCCGATGCTGCACTCTGAAAGTAATGGATTCCATTTCTTGGTTGGCCACTTCTCCAAGCATTTGCTACATGCTTTTCTTTTGGAGTACCATTTTCAGTCGTATTTGTAGAGAATGATAAAGATCTTCCTTTGCCTTAATTCATGGCCCAGAATACACATAGTCCAACATCCCAGGGCTCCACCAACAAGTTGTCTACTTGCAATCAGAGCCGAACTCTAGAGTATGGGTCTTTCTCAAAGCAAAGGTAAGTTCTAGGCTATGTTTTCCCATTCTGAAGGGTATTTAGCGAAGTTACCACAAGCAGACTGGTGAAATGCAGTAGATAAAATCTGCACTGAGGGACATACATTCAAATATTGCCCACCACACCCAGGGTTGAGCCCTGGGACCATCCATAAGAGCTGGAAGAGTACTCAGTTCCTGCCGCCTATATTCTCTGGGTACCTCTGCCAAAAGCTGGAAGCCCCTGCCACTCCTCCCAGCCCTCCCCTGAAGGGCAGGCTACACGTTAGCAGCCTGCCACTACCACAAGATGTACTCACAAAACACACAGGCAGTACACGCCAGGGACACTCTCGCTGTCTCGCAGCAGATAACTTCCATCCAGTCCTGTAGCGAGTAAGAGCTTCTCGCCGGTCTCCCTGCTGATTTTACCGTGGTACACAGTCAATGCATCCATTCCTAGCAAACTCTTTGATGGGCCCAGAAGAACGATGGTAAAAAGGAGACGCTGCTGTTGCTGCTGTTGCTGCTGCAGTGGCTTGCTGGGCACAATCAGCCACCTGAATACCAGGGCAGCCAGTATGAGAGAGAGAGAGAGAGAGAGAGAGAGAGAGAGAGAGAGAGAGAGAGCACCCTAACAACAGGATGTTGTCTACCTGCCTTAAAACCTCTTCTCACACTTCAATTAAAGCCAGCTCAGCAGTTTAACAGCTTTAAACTTGTCATGGGTTTGATCACCTACTCTCCAACACAGGGTTTGTGATGGGGGAGGGTGCACTCTGGAAAGGTGAACACTTGCAGTATTTGAGCTGTGCCAGCAATGCAGACAGAGCTTGCACGAAGATGAGAAACTTGATGGTGCTTCTCTGTTCTTGTGTAGTTCCTGCAACCTGCGAAGCCAAAGCCATCGGCAATGACTTGGCTTAACTAGTATACAAAAGAATTGGAGGTTTCTGGGTGGTGGGAGGAAGTGGGGTAAGAGGATAAAATCTGAAATCCGAAATGTAAATATAATACCCAATAAAAAATTTTAAATAAAAAAAAAAAGAACCTACATTAGATTCAAATACAAAAACCAGGAAACTAAAAAAAAAAAAAAAAAAAAAGAATTGGTGATAGAGGCAAATGGTAACGTGTCATCATGAGATCATGAGGGGCAAAAACAGACTAGAAAATAGAAGCATAAAAGCAGCCAAACTACAAAACCACAGCAGAACATGGCTACGAGGCTTCTGCAGCATCACCGAGTACTACTGAACTATGGATTTTGGGACTCGATGTTCCTAAATAAAAGCTTTCTTTTCTTCAATGCTGTTGATGGAATCCAGGATCTCTCAGATGAGATCTTCTACCACGAAGCCATATGCCAAATCCTTGAATACACTTTGGCCCAAGCAAATATTTTTACCTTAATGTTTTGTCCAAGATCCAAAAGTATCAGTTTAGTAACACACAAAAATTGCAATAGTGTTAAGAAAATATTGCAGATGAATCTAGCTGAAGGGCTTAAGAAAAGCAAATCCTTTTACTGGTGCATTATTATTATTATTATTATTATTATTATTATTATTATTATTAAAATCACAATATAATTACAGCATTTCACCCTTTCCTTTTCACCATTGAAACCCTCCCAATGAACCCCTTCCTGCTCTCCTTCATGGCTAGCCATTTGGTACTGGACTACAAATTAGTGTGCTCTTCCCAGGAGTGACCACTTTCCTCTACTCCCAGTTTTACTCAGCTGCCTGTAGTTTTTCCTGTAGGGCTGCTGCTTGTGGACTTTTTCTGTCCAGTTTGGTCTGTCCATTGGTGTTGTATGTGAACTTCTATGTACCCTTTGGTGTATGGAGCTAGGCCAGAATCACTGTGGCTATAAAATCCATTTAACATCATTATACAGGTGTTGATAAATGTGCTCTAACTTCTATTCTCATACATAAATGCCTATCTACAACAATGTTAAAAACATCAGAGGTTAGCCTAACCAGGACTCTATTTAAAAAAAAAAAAGCTAATACTTTAGAAATCAATTACAATGATGGCATTTTAAATATGAAAAGAAAGGAAGGGGAAATCCTCTTTTATTGAGTCATATAGACAGCAACCCACCTATAGTGTTACATAAGTTAAAAACAAAACCTAACCTTTTTTTTGTCTCTGAACAACTCTGAACAAATCATCTACAAACACACGAACAGAGAAACCTGAATCTGATGGAGCAAGCAGCCTATGCATTCTTTTCTTTCTGTTTCACTCTGGAATGCTAAAATAGCACGCTTGTCAAAGCAACCAGGTATAGTGGGCTTCAGCACAACAAAAATCACATCAAAAAAGAACAGTAAAATTATAAGGTAATAGTACAACTCTCACATCCAGTACCTTATTGTCACCTCACAAGCAAACTGACAGGTGAGCCAGCCCACCAGTGCAGTGTTGATGAAAAATACTGACATCTTTGCTTGGCTGCTACACAGGCACTAAACCTGACTTTGGCAAATTCAAACTTCACACAAAGCTTGAAGTGTAGAGAACAGAGGAACTGAAATAGCTTTGTTCCTTCTCTGTCCCTGTACCCACAATACAGGAAGACAAAGATCATGTAATAGAGAAGGGGAGATGACAGTGGCACCAACAGACAATGAGCTAAGGAATGGGCCCCTTTTACGAGAGGAAATATCTGCTTGTGTGTTGCCTGTTCTGCCTCTTGACTTTAAGGTCCATATCAGCAGGCTTTTATATACGTTGTTTGCCACTGTGTCCTTGGTGACTGGCACACAGTGGATGAATTTAGTGAATAAATAAATGGTTGAAATTAAAGCTGTCAAGAAAACAATCTGAAATTTTCTCTCCCACCTTAACTCTCTCTCTCTCTCTCTCTCTCTCTCTCTCTCTCTCTCTCTCTCTCGCACACACACATGCACACAGACACGCACACAGACACACCAGTGCTTTTTCAAGCCTTTGGCTCCCCTTAGAAACAGCAATGGGAATTGGAAGGCACATTAGTGAAATAATTATGAGGTCTAAATTATATTCCACCTTTTACCACTATATGGTTTCCTCTCTCTGAACCTTATTCTCTCCATCTGTCAAAAGGAATTGAGCCAAGTGAACCCTGAGTAGTCATTTCCAGACTCAACATTTTGTGCTATAAATAAGTAAATGAATAAATAAACAAATAAATAAATAAGTAAATAAAACTTCTTTGGAGAAAACACAAGGGTAGCTCATTTTTGAGGAAGAAGCAAGATCTTGAAGTCTCAACAGGAGCATTTGTTTTTATTGTTAAAATAATCTCAGAAATAAAAATCATTGTAGAGGAAGGGAGCTTTATATTTTAAAGAAAACTTTCTGAATATACATGCCATTTAAATCAAACACAAAAACATTGAAAGCTAGAAAAACTGTCAGGCAAAGTTGAAAGGGTTTTCTTGTCTAAACTTGTCACTTCCTGAGATCTCTGAGCAGTGACAAGATTTTGCATGTGGATGCCCTGTCTGAGGTGCTAATTGTCTGTATTCCAACTGCCCTAGGCTATTCTGGAGCCCAGGTAGATTAAAAGAATGATGCCTGGGTTGGTCAGTTCTGTACAGTAGATAGGACATTTCAGAATCTTTTTCTCTAACCTTTCAAAACTACCTTTGTTCTTCTACCAGCTTATCTAAAATGTGTGAATTCTCCTGTGACCATGTTGTGATATGTTGAGTTTACACATACTCTTGGCACTTAAATTTTCTTCCTCTATAAAAGTAAGAAAAAATAGTCCTTGAGACAGAGACAGAGAGACAGAGAGAGAGAGAGAGAGAGAGAGAGAGAGAGAGAGAGAGAGAACCTCTTTTCACTAACACCTGAGTTTATTTATAAGACTATTTTTTTTCTAAATGCCCTCTTCAAAGAGAGAAAGCAGACACAAGGTTACTGTGAGTATTTGTTTAAACTTGTTAAATATATGTATTATTCTTCCAGCTACTAATAATCTTCTATTGTATGTAAGATCCAGTAGTTGGAACTTAAGTTAGAAAGAAGAAAAACCATAATTCTCAAGTAGCTCATAGTAGGATGCAAACAGTTACATTCTGGTTCCTGTGTTGAATGCTTAGAGCCCATCTGGTGGCATTACTTTGGGACACGGTAGAAATGTTAAGATGTGGGCCCTACCTAGAGAAAGTAGTTCACTGAGCATATGTTTCTGAAAGGTACAGCTAATTCCAAGCCACAGATTCTCCTTCTCTCTCCTTCTCCCACCCTTTCCCTTTCCTCTCCAACTCTCCATCTTCCTTACTATCACACTCCCCACTCCCAGCCACAGCTAGCAAATCAATGTTCCTCTTCCCTGCCTTCTTTGACTAAGTGATGTTGCACCTCACATAGTCCTCTGGAAACATAAGACAAATAATTCCTGATGTAAATTGCTTACGGCAAGGATTGCATCAGAGCACCACAAAACTAATTAATACAAGTTATGATAGAGGAGACAGTGGAGTTCTCACAGCACAGCAATACTACATCTTGCTCGGTTTTTTATTCTGAATGTATACAACAAACTTGACATCACAGTGTCTTTCTTTTATCTTTATCTGTCTGCTATGTGGAGTTACTTCCTCTAGTTTGCCTGATTTTTCACCTCCATCTTAAATTTTAATTTAAACTTCTTTCAAGAAGTTTAGTTCTAACTAAAATGGCATGGTTTTGAGCTTCTATAGTTTTATTTGATAGTATGCCTTGGAAAGATCTTGCTTGGATGGTTTGTTGCTAAGGTTTTCAGGCCCAGAATATGGATCATCAGTTATCCATCCATCCATCCATCCATCCATCCATCCATCCATCCATCCATCCAAAATAACAGTACTCTGAGAATAATCTGTTGCTAAGGTCATCTAGCTAGATGATCTATTTCAATGGCACATGCTTGTAGTCCAGCAATTTGGGGACAATTTATTGAGCCCAGAAATGTAGATCCAGCCTTAGCAACCATAGAAAAAAATTTTTTCTTAAAAATTGAAAAATAAATAATCTAGGCATCTTCTATCCAAGTCAGAAATTGCTACACAGACAGTCTTATTGCTCAATTCTTCTTTTCTAGATGAAATGAAGGTAAGCCATAGGCATTTTATCTTAGATTTCTCAGTGAGTATAAACAAGATAGCATATTCTACTAGCCTCAAACCCAACAGATGCTCAGGAGCTTTTTGCTGTGAGCTTGTGAAGCCCTGGGAGACATGGATGATGCCATATTCCTCTCAGGGTATACATATCCAAACACAGTACCTGACATCTGGTTAACATTATTCTTTCCTTCCCTATATGGAGAGAACCTCCTACAGAGTATGGCTTCTAATTTGATTCCAAGGTTATAACATTTTTTGTCATTGATTTCTTTTATACAATCATTTACCATTGTTTATCAAGTGGTCTGCCTCATCCGTGTTGGCAGAAACAACTCTTTACACACCTCTCCTTAGCTACTCATAAATAAATCCTCTTGTGTCTTTTTGGTTTTGTCATGCCAGTTACTTTCAAATAATAACTAACTGAGTCATCATTCTGCACCGTTTATTTCCAGGTGAGTTATCTTAAAACAAAAAAACAAAACAAAAAAACAACAACACAAAAAAATAACCTATGAGACTCTAATGAGACTCTTCCCATCTGAAAAGCTGTTTGCTCTCTGTCTCTCTCTGTCTCTCTGTGTGTGTCTCTCTGTCTCTGTCTCTGTCTCTGTCTCTCTCTCTCACTCTCTCTCTCCCTCTCTCTCTGACTATAAAAATTTCCCACCAGAGCTCAAACTGGATTATAAGTGCAAGGTACTGTTATTTTGTCTATATATTTTTACCTGAACATTTTAAAGAATCCTCTGATATTTTAGAACATGAATTATTGACTCCTGCCAGGGAAGCAGATCAGTGCCTTTCTCAGCCATTATCAAAGAAGCTTTCTCCTGCAACGGATTGGAACAAATACAGAGACATTACTCAGAGAAAAAAAAGGTCTTGCAACCCTGATCCCTAAATGTGATATCTTCTACAAATCCCTCCCCTTGAAGCTCAGAGAATCTCCCAGAAGAAAGAGTGTAAGAGCCACAGGGGGTGGAGGACACCAAGAGAACAATGCTCTCTGAATCAAAAGGAGCCACACACATACACACACAGAGAGAAAGAGAAAGAGAGAGAGAGACTGAAGCACCAAGAACAGGGCCTGCACTAGGTCCTCTGCACTCATATTATGGTTTCCAGTTTGGTGTTTTTGCTGGGTTCCTGAACTTGCAAATGAATGCGTCTCTGATTCTTATGCCTTCTCTTGGCTTCTTGGTTTCTTCTGTTGGTTTATATTGTTCAATTTTGATGTGATGGTTTTTTATTTTATCTTATATTTTAGTTTGTTATATTTTACCAAAAGAAAATGAATGAATATAAACTTAGTCACTAGGGTAAAGGTTAACAACAGAACTGTCACTTATATCTGCTGGGAGAGGGACAATTAGTTTTCTTCAATAGAATGATACTGGGTATATTAACCACTTCAGGGTAGGCCTCATGCTTCAGGAGTAGCTAACAACAAAAACACACTCCACAGTTTTTTGTGTACTTTTATTTAGTTACAGTTTGATGTGGTGTTTGTGTGTTTGTTGTTTATTTGTTTTTTTTTGTTTTGGAGGTGATGTATTTTTTCTGTATTTTGGGTGTTTTGTTGTTGTACTGAGGTTTTGGCTAAGTTGGTTTTTTTTTAGAAATATCTTAGAGTCAAGTGGGTAGGATGCAAAAAATTATCTGGACAAAAGTCTTAGAGTTTTACATTTAATTGACACTGGCTTACAGGCTCAGAGGTTCGGTTCATTATTATCATGGTAGGAAGCACAGAAATGTCCAGGCATACAAGGTGCAAGAGGAACTGAGAGTTCTACATCTTGATTCGAAAGCAGACAGGCAAAGACTGACTTCCAGAAAGCTAGGAGAAGGGTCTGAAAGCCCACCCTCACAATGACACTTTTTCCAACAATACCACACTTCCTACAACAAGGCCACAACCTCCTAATAGTGCCACTCCCTGGACCAAGCATATTCAAATCACCACAGCAACTTTGGAGGAGGGGAAAAATATGATCAAAATATATTCAAATTTAAAATTGTTTTAAATAATAGAAATAAATCTAATAGAACTTTTCAGAATGGAAAACTGATGAAATAAAAAATAAACGTTATTTTTAAAAACATGAGTCATCACTTTGATCTACATATCACAGACATCAAAAGTTGGCAAAAGAATGAAATAGACTACATATGTTTTTGTAGGTACAAATCAAATATTGTAGCCCTGTAAACAAAACAGCTAATGGCAGATTTCTAAATGGCTAATAATAGTAGTTACATGTGCAACATTTACATTCTTTTTCTCTTTCTTCCCACTAATATTTCTTGGAAAAGTCTTGGCATCTTTGATCAGCAAGGAGTTCAATAGCATGAGTATTCTATAATAGCTTGAAAAGGTAGTTCAGTAGATAAAAGTGCTTACCTTGAATGTAAGGAACAGAATTCTGATCTTCAAAAGCCACATAAAAGACCAATGGGTGTAGTGGCCACCTATCATCCCTGTTGCAGTTGAAACAGGAAATCCCCAGGCAGGGTGGCTAGCTAAACTAGTAGAATCTGCAAACTTCCAATACAGTGAAAGGCCCTGTCTACGTAGAGAGTAACAAATGAAAACACCTAGTGTCAAACTCCTGTATACACACACACACACACACACACTCATCTAAACACATATACAAACATGCATATATGTAGGTACACATACTTCCTGCATACAATATACATAAAAGAAAAAAAAATCAGCTAATGAGGCCTAGAGAGGTGGCTCAGCAGTTAACATTTGCGATTCTTCCAGAGGACCCAAGTTCAGTTTCTAGCACCTGTGTCGTGTGACTCAGTACCATGAGTACCTTCAGCTCCAGGTAACTGTCACACTCTTTTCTTACCTTCAAGAGCAACCACATGTGTGTGTACTGACACTCATAAAATATTAAAAAGTATTTTAAAGTTGGCTATGTATGTTCTGATGTTTCAAAATTGTCTAGGTAGTATCAGAACATTTTAGTGGTAATTGTGCGAGATATAAAATTCTCTTCTCTTTTTCCTCTTTTCTTGGAACCAATAAAATGAAAACTTTTTTAAAAATTATGTTCAAATGGGGCTGGAGAGATGGCTCAATGGTTAAGAGCACTGACTGCTCTTCCGAGGTCCTGAGTTTAATTTCCAGCAATAACATGGCGGCTCACAACCATCTGTAATGAGATCTGATGCTCTCTCCTGTTTGAAGACAGTGACTGTGTACTCACACACATAAATAAATCTTAAAACAAAAACTACAAACAAAACCCTCAAAGAATTTTTTTCAACATTTTTATAAGTAGTGTGCTATGGTTTAATAGTGCACACCACAAAAGTAATTATAGGTTTCTGTCTTGAAATCAATTATTTTGTCATGCAGAACCAAATGATAGACAAAGCATAAAACAGTATGTGCAAACATAAATATGCCTATAGAATTTATCAAGGAAAGCTGTAATATTACTAATTCTGTATTTTTTTAAAATAAACCAAAGTTAACTTTCCTGGCAACATTTTTGTGAACTGAGGTCACAATCAAGCCATCTGCCTTACCACAGAAGCCTTGCAATTTAAAATGTACACACTTACTGAACCTGAACTCTTCACAATCAGCACTTACTGGTATTTAACATGTTATGAAACTACTATATATTTTGCATAAGTTTATCCCAACTTGTATCTCAAACTTTTATAGACTTTTAAAACTATTCTCTTAAAGGATCTGCTGACTTGTATCTGTAAACCCTGTACTTGGGAGCCTGAGACAAGATTGCCACAAGTTTGAACTTATCTTTGACTACAGAGTAAGACTGTCTCAAAAAAAAAAAAAAAACAGCAACAGCAACCAAAAAAAAAAAAAAAACCATATAAAAATACAAAAAGAAAGAAGTGTCAACAAATTTCAATTGCAAAAAGCTTAGGAAAATGGTTACCTAGTATATGATTTGTCTATGCATAGCAAAATTAACTAGATTTTTACCAAAAGAATTATATAAGATGGTAGGTAGAATGATGACTTTTTGTTAGCATTATATTTACTTTGTATGGTGAAATTTTAAAGGAGAAAAATAATCACTTGCTGTTTGATGTTATTCAAGATCTTTCAAGACTTGAAAATCTACAGGTTAAGAATATGGTAGGTCAACTGATGAAGAGGTGAAACGCTACTGTTTGGTACTTTTTTTTTACATAATAACAAGTATCTTCACTGAGTACAGGACATTGCTGAACTTATAGCAAGAACCAAATGCCTCCTCTTCACTTATTTAAAGAAATAAAGGAAACTGAAGATTCCTGGTGGCATTGCTTATCTCTAAAATGACAGGTGAGAAGATACAGTCTTATTCCACAATCCTTTATACTTTCAAGAGACTAGGTGAGATGGGCCAAGATCTAATCTACTACAGGAATCATTAGGTACACTGAAGAAAGTGCTTCCAGCAGGGAATAATACTTAAAGAATTGTACAAAAGACCTGGAGATATTTAATAGTGTGAAAATATCCTTTGTAACTGTTCTACTGTGTTCCTGGACACTTAAAAAAAAACATTATTAGTCGATGAGAAAAGCAACCTTATAAGCTGAGAATATAGCTCCGTTGGTAAAACATATACAAAGTCCCCAATTGAATCTTTAGTACCACAGAAATACAATCGCACAAAGTTACAAACTAGGGATATGTGGTATCACATGAAATTTAGTGTCAGCTGATAAAATCATTCTAACGTGTACCAGATGTGAGAAAACCACTCAAGTGTTACTCACAGGGCCTAGACCACATAGACCCCACTAGCAATAGTATTAAGACTTTGCAAGGCATATGCTAAGATTATATGCCTTTGGCACTTAGAAACATGATTGATTTTTAAAAGTATCAATTCTATCCCCTGATACAAGAGTCTGAAGCTTTTGAAATCTACCCCCAATTCTTTCTCAGCAAATATGTAAACTTATATTAGACTTCTACAACTAGTAATTTATCCACATAAAACAAAACCCAAGTAGTTCAGGTTTTATCTAAACAATCAAGATGTCTTCTACTTAATCACATAAAACTCCAATATAAACTTTTTATAAGATCTGTCTGCTCAGTCAAACATGCCGCTCCTATTGCCTAAGTTACCAACCCTTCCTTTCCACAGTGAAAATAACTACAACAATAAATGGCCCTACATACAGACAGCCTAAGTACTAACAAGTTCCAGAATTAGAGCTCTAAAAATAGTCCTACCAACAGTCAGCAATTATGCCCCAAAGCTCTGTGACATACACAGACCACAAGGTCATTTCCTTTAATTTAGGTATTATTAATGACTATTAATATGTAAATATGTTACACAGTATAGGTAACTAATTAAGGTAGCATACAGTAGAAAGAGAACAGATACTGAAACCAATAAAAGTATATTATCAAGCCAGGTCTCACTAAGACCCAAATTTGAGTATTGGCTAAACAACTTTGTAAAACAGGAATGTTGGACATTTTCAGGATGACCATTTCATAGGACATAATCAATTGTTATCCTCATTTTTAGAGAAAATTATACAAGTAACATTACACAGACTGAGCATATTGTACTTATATATTTAAGGATGTATATGTTCCCTCCCTTGATCCTTTTGGCTGAGGCAGACACCTAGCTGGTCTGCTCCTGTGAAGACACCATATCCTGAACCAGCCTAAAGGAACCACTGCACTCAGAGCAACAGCCTGGAGGAACCACTGCACTCAGAGCAGTAGACACCTACCTGGTCTGCTACCATGAAGACACCATATCTTGAACCATCCTAGAGGAACCACTGCACTCAGAGGAACAGGATTTCAGGATCCCAGAGGCAGCCAGAGTCCCAGTAGCTCTTCCACACAGGAGCTCAGGATCACAGGATCACAGGATCACAGAGATAGCTGGACTCTGGGGAGTTCTGATACAAGCAAGGTAACTGGAAAGACAAGCTCCAGTCAGAGACAGTGAATGCAGGTAGTACTAGAGATAACCAAATGGTGAAAGACAAGCATAAGAATATAAGCAACAGAAACCAAAGTTACCTGGCATCATCAGAACCCAGTTCTCCTACCATAGAAAGTCCTGGACACCCCCATCACACCAGAAAGGCAGGATTCACAATTAAAATCACTTCTCATGATGATTATAGAGGACTGTAAGAAGGACATAAATAACTAACTTAAAAAAAAAATACAGGAGAATACAGGTAAACAGGTAAAAGCCCTAAAAGAAGAAACACAAAAATCCTGTAAAGAATTGCAAGAAAACACAACCAAAAAAGTGAAGGAATTAAACAAAACCAACCAGGATCTTAAAATGGAAGTAGAAACAATAAGTAAATCTCAAAGGGAGACTACCCTGGAGATAGAAAACCTAAGAAAGAGATCAGGAGTCATAGACACAGGATCGCCAACAGAATACAAGAGATATAAGAGAGAATATCATGTGCAGAAGAATACCATGGAAAACATTGACATAACTGTCAAAGAAAATGCAAAATGTAAAAAGCTCCTAACCCAAAACATGCAGGAAATCCAAGACACAATGAGATGGCCAAACCTAAGGATAATAGGTATAGATGAGAGTGAAGATTCCCAACTTAAAGGGCCAGTAAATATCTTCAACAAAATTATAGGGGAATATTTTCCTAACCTAAAGAAAGAGATGCCCATGAACATACAAGAAGCCTAAAGAACTCCAAATAGACTAGACCAGAAAAGAAATACCTCCCGTCACATAATAATCAAAACACCAAATGCACAAAACAAAGAAAAAATACTAAAAGCAGTAAAGGGAAATGTAAAGTAACATACAAAAGCAGACCTATAAGAATTATACCAGACTTCTCGCCAGAGACTATGAAAGCCAGAAGATCCTGGACTGATATCATACAGACCCTAAGAGAACAAAAATGCCAGCCCAGACTACTATACCCAACAAAATTCTCAATTACTATAGATGGAGAAACCAAGATATTTCATGGCAAAACTAAATTTACAAAATATCTTCCCACAAATCCAGCCCTACAAAAGATAATAGATGGAAAACTTCAACACAAGGAGAGAAACTACAACCTAGAAAAAGCAAGAAAGTAATCTTCCAACAAATCCAAAAAAAAAAGATAGCTACATAAATGTAATTCCACCTCTAATAACAAAAAAACAGGAAGCAATAATCATTTTTCTTAATATCTCTTAACATCAATGGATTCAATTCCCCAATAAAAAGACATAGACTAACAGACTGGAGACATAAACAGGACTCAGAATTTTGCTGCATACAGGAAACACATATCAATAACAAAGACAGACACTACCTCAGAGTAAAAGGATGGAAAACAATTTTCCAAGCAAATGAAACAAGCTGAAGTAGCCATTCTAGTATCAAATAAAATCGACTTTCAACTGAAAGTTATCAAAAAAGATAAGTAAGAACACTGCATACTCACCAAAGTAAAACTCTACCAAGATGAACTCTCAATTCTGAACACCTATGCTCCAAATGCAAGGACACCCACATTCATAAAAGAAACTTTAGTAAAGCTCAAAGCACACATTGCACCTCACACAATAATAGTGGGGGATTTTAACACTACACTCTCAGCAATGGACAGATCATGGAAACAGAAACTAAACAAAGACACAGTGAAATTAACAGAAGTTATGAAACAAATGGATTTAACAGCTATCTATAGAACATTTTATCCTAAAAGAATACATCTTTTCCTCAGAACCTCATAGTACTTTCTCCAAAATAGACCATATAACTGGTCACAAAACAGGCCTCAACACATACAAAAAGACTGAAATAATCCCTTGCATCCTATCAGATCACCATAAACCAAAGCTGTTCTTTAATAATAATAATAATAATAATAATAATAATAATAATAATAATAATAACAATGTAAACCCAACATACGTGTGGAAACTGAACAACACTCTACTCAATGATGACTTGGTCAAGGAAGAAATAAAGAAATTAAAGACTTTTTAGAATTTAATGAAAATGAAGGTTCATCATACCAAAACTTATGAGACACAATGAATTCAGTGCTAAGAGGAAAACTCATAGCTCTAAGTGCCTACAAAAAGAAATTGGAGAGAACATACCCTGGCAACTTCACAGCAAACCTGAAAGCTTTAGAACGAAAAGAAGCAAATACACCCAAGAGGAGTAGACAGGAGGAAATAATCAAACTCAGGGCTGAAATCAACCAAGTAGAAATAGAAAGAACTATACAAAATATAAAAAAAAAAAAAAACCCAGGAGCTGGTTCTTTGAGAAAATCAACAAGATAGAGAAACCCTTAGCCAGACTAACCAGAGGGCAGAGAGACAGTATCCAAATTAAGAAAATCACAACTGAAAAGGAAGATATAACAATAGAAACTGATGAAATTCAAAAAATCATCAGATCCTACTATAAAAGCCTATACTCAACAAAACTGGAAAATCTGGATGAAATGGACAATTTTCTAGACAGATACCAGACAGCAAAGTTAAATCGGGACAGATAAACCATCTAAACAGTCCCATAACCCCTAAAGAAATAGCAGCAATTATTAAAAGTCTCCCCACCAAAAAAAGGCCAGTACCAGATAGTTTTAGTGCAGAATTCTATCAAACCTTCAAGGAAGACCTAGTACCAATTCTCTTCAAACTATTCCACAAAATACAAACAAAAGAAACACTACTCAATTTATTCTATGAAGCCACACTTATGCTCATACCTAAACTGTAGCCACCAGCAGCTACGGAAACTGGGTTCACCTGAGAGGAAGGCTGGGAATGAAAGGGAATGGAGGGAGAGAGAAACGTGGGGCCAAGACAACATATTCTGATCAAGGCCCCAAGTTTAATGTTTTGCTTTTACATATAAAGGGGAAGGCTCACCCCCCAGAGTCTCTTCTCAGTTCAGCCCAGGAGCTGGGTGAGGAGATAGCAGGTGTCAAGGTGTCAAGGCAAGCTCAGCAGGCAGTCCATTCTTCTTAGCTCCTGTAACAGACTGCAGAGCACCAAGGCTGGCAATGCAATGTCTCTCAGGTCCTATTGTTGCTTGGTCTATTGTGGTAAAAGACAATAGACCTCGGACCTGAGGGAAGGGCACAGTTCCCCCCTTAATTTTTTAAGATGGCAGTGCCAATATCTGGATGGGGCACAATATTTCATCCTGTCTAGGGTCTAGAGTGGCTGGGCGACCATACCTGGCTTAGGTTGGCATTTGTATTACTCCTATATTATCCGTCATTGAGGAAAACATATATAGCATATTGATGTATGCCTCTCTCTTAGGTTTATAGGAGCTCAAAACACTCTTACCCGTTGTTGACTAACCGGCCATCATTGGCACACTCTTTAGACCAAGACCACATTCAGACCAAAGGACCTGTGGGTATGAACTAGATGCAATTCTTCACAGCGATGTGTAACTGTCAGGATGAATAGCTGAGCATGCTGAGAGCGATCCTGTGTGAGGGCAATCAATCCTTTTAAAATACAAGATTCAAAGGTTAAACGCAACATGATTATCCAAGCAATGTAGAAAATAAGGTTGAGAGCAGAAATGTTCCAGTATCTAATCCAACTGCTAATTAGCAGGGATCAGACACAAGTATGGCCACCAGGTATATAGTGGGTGGCTTTAAGTAATGATAAAAAACACGCTCTAGTAAAAGTGGAGATTATATGTCAAGTTAAATAAGCTGGTTGATAAAGATTTTGAACCATCTTTATCATTAGAATCATAATTATTAGGCTCAAGATCTGTGCCCACTTGACAGACCAGTCTTTAAGCAGCCATCAGGCTCCATTTTCTTTTTCTGAAAAACTGTAGACTGACCCACGACCCCAAATTAAAACAGGATCAGGACCACACCAAGTATTAGTTAAGGGGTCTCCTCACAAGACCCTGGCAAATAAATTGGAAGTAACTGGATGCCAGTGGCAATCTGCTGCAGACTGACCTTTAGCATCAGTTTGCACAAAATTTAAAACAAATAAGACAAAAGCAAGGTGTGCTTTTGGTGACCTTGTGGGGTATAATTCCCCCTTTTTAGTTTAAAAAGAAAATTTTTTAGAATTTTTTGTAAAACCAGGGAAGAAGCACCATTATCTGTTTTTTTCCATATTTAGAGAGTTATGAAGATATTATTTTAAAGTTTCATAATCTCTCTTTTACAATTTCTTATCCTTAAGGCTAATAAGAAAATATCAGTAATATTAAATTGTCAACAAACATCTCAAATGTTTGACTGTAGTCAAATAACTGTAATAGTCAGTTCTATTACCTATCTTAGTCTGATATGGAACACCAAACACAGGAAAATAATATAGACAATAACTATTTATATTTTTAGTTGCTTCTCTTGTTAAAGTAGTTGTAACTAGAAAGCCTAAAATGTATCAAGTCACATGTATATATTTTAATTTTTTAAATCAAAAATAAGTAACATCTATTTGTCAAAATTGATTATGTATAAGTCCTCAAGGCTTAACACAATTATGAAAAAATTGAAGATATTGAGAACAAGTTTTTGTAATTTAACTTGCACACTTTTTAGAAATGTCAAATTGTTGCCTTAAGCTATTACTATTTTGATGTTATAAAGAATAAGACTGTATGGCCAATTATCTTTGAAAGGCCCATAATATGTCTAGTATATAAATCTGTTCTGGCATTGTCCTGGGGTTCAGGCAATCCAATGAGCTTTTAAATGTCTTATAAAGTTAAGAAACAGTACATGTTTCATAAATTAAGCTGTATTTTTATAAATAAAATTTGAGAATTAGCTATATCTAAGGAAAGGAACAATTTTAAGCAATTATAAATCATGAACCATATGTTGGCCATGAGTATATAAATTGAAAGCTTGATTTGTCAGCATTTCAAATAGTGGCTACAACACATAATTTAATTATTTGTGTTGAAGCAGGGGAAACTCAAGAAAATAAACATGTGATTTTATTATATATACTGTCTTCTCAGTAGATGAGGCATCTGTAAATATAGTAAATATAGCAAACATCTTTTCTATGGGCTGTATGCATAGTAAATTTTAGGAAATATGAAAGCATGTATAGAGAAAAACTGTAACAACTTGTCTTTTGGATAATGATCATCAAATTTGCCTAAAAAGTTTGCCATGTAATAGGCCAAATATCATTATTTTTCAATAACCAATTTAATTGTTATTTGGAATAAGGAATAAACCTTTTATCCAAAATGCTTTTATGATTCTATCTTATAATCTTGTATTAACACAATAATTTTTTTATAATAGGATGTTTAAACTTTACTTGTAGATGAAGAAAGATAAATCCACCTTAATGGTTTCTTTTGTCAAAGGGCTGTTGTGAGCATATGAGTAGTAATAACACAAACAGCCAACAATTTTTATAGTCTATATAATTTATCTGTTGATAACTAACAGCTTACTCTACTTTCAGCAAAGCTATCTCTCTTTTATTAGTTAATTGTCAAGGTGAATAAGGACTTGCTTCTGCTGAGCTCAGCCTGTATTGTCTTAATTCAAATGTAAATGTTCTTAACCTTGGCCTGTTTTCTGTTTTCTGAGGCCTGACCTTTTTTGTAGGCCTTTTTTGTGCTGCAATTTTTTTTTAACTTTAATTCTACATGTTGTATCTTTTTCTCTATAAACATGGGCAAATCAAAATATCTCAAACTCATGATTGAACTACCAACTGTAGCCAATGGAATATTGGCAGTTTAACTATGTTTTAAGCTTCTTTTGTAACATTAGGGTAAAACCATAATTTTGAGAAACAAAACCAATTTTTAACGATGTAAACAATCTATTTTTTCTAAAATCAACACCAAATAGATTACCTTTATGTTACAAAGTTTTGCTGCCAATCCTTATATATGAATGCATGATAGTGCAGCTTTTAATATCTCACTAAAGAGACATAGTTTTTAAATCTTATCTTTATACACCTGGTTTCTGAATGACTCCAACCCTGAGTTACCAATCTTAAGTCAACTTTTTGTTACCAAGGTTGTAAATTTTTAATCATACCCAATAACTTATAGGCCGATAATCTACAAGACATGCAGAACATATTTATACCTTAAAACCAGTTAGAAACAAAAATGAAGTGACAACACATTTTATATATTTAGACCAAACAAAATTTCTTGCTTTTTCTAACTGTAATTTGAAGAGAGAAGCACCTTGTCACAGACATTTTTCTAGGACAAACAACTCTTAGCTTCCTTATAGAATCTAAAAAACTTCTGGTCCCTTTAAAAACAGCTTATATGGGACAATCAACTTTTTGAAAGGTTTTTCCAGCTCAACTCGACTCTTAGCTACAGGTGTTAAGAAAACTTATCAGCAGTGGCTCTGCATATTAAAATTGTCTTTGAAACCAAGTTAAACTAGACCAAGGGTTGGATCAAGCAATTTTAACGACCTTTGAACATCAAACATAGAACACCATAAAACATAGAACATCAATCATTCAGACAATGAAACAAAAAACACACATGTGGACACATGTGGACATTGAACCGCATAGGACAAACAATAAACAAGGAAGGCAGAATTATGGATACTACTCAGTGCTCTGCCCTTTTTTAGTTTTCCAATTGTTTCTAACCCTGTTCCTCTCGCCCGAGGCAGCTCTTGGGCTGCGGGGCAGATGCCGAATATTCTCCAATCCCAAAATCACTGTCACCTCCTTAGGTGAGCTTGCCTCAGGTCAAGGCTCACTCAATCTAGACCCATATCCCACTGAAACACACTTCCTGCAAACACAGCCATAACTTAGCTAGCATCAGTGCTGTTTTGTTGTTCACCAAGTGCTCCGGATCCATTTTCCATGGAGCTCCACCAAGACAGTGTTCCTCAGCTGGTCTTCCATTCTCAGGTTCCACGGTGGGACGCCATTCTGTAGCTACCAGCAGCTACAGGAACCGGGTTCACCTGAGAGGAAGGCTGGGAATGAAAGAGAATGGAGGGAGAGAGAAACGTGGGGCCAAGACAACATATTCTGATCAAGGCCCGAAGTTTAATATTTTGGTTTCACATATAAAAAAGAAACTCCGCCCCCAGAGTCTCTTCTCGGTTCAGCCCAGGGGCTGGATGAGGAGATAGCAGGTGTCAAGGTGTCAAGGCAAGCTCAGCAGGCAGTCCATTCTTCTTAGTTCCTGTAACAGACTGCAGAGCGCCAAGGCTGGCAAGGCAATGTCTCTCAGGTCCTTTTGTTGCTTGGTCTATTGTGGTAAAAGACTTGCAGGCCTACTCAGGCCTGGGGAAAGGGCACACTAAACCACATAAAGATACAACAAAGAAAGAAAACTTCATACCAATCTCCCTTATGAATATCGATACAAAAATACTCACTAAAATTCTCGCAAACTGAATCCAAGAATGATCAAAACAATGATCATGATAATCAGGTAGGCTTTATTCCAGGCATGCAGGAATGGTTCAATATATGGAAATCCATCAACACAATCCACTATATAAACTCAAAGAAAGAAACTGAAAGGTCTCCAAAGAGAGACCCTCACTTAAATCCGGATCTGCGCCCACCCAAGGACACACGAGACACCTTCTTGATGCAATTGCAAAAGGTAGTTTAATGACAAGGGCCCTCGGGTCGAAACGTATCCCACACAGGGGATAGAGGCTTCGACCCTGCCCCCAGGATGTTTGGGATATTTATAGATAGGGGTTGGGGAGAGCGGGGAAAATTTGTCGCGGTTAAACAACATATTCTGATCAAGGCCCCAAGTTGATTGGTTGCATTACAAATTTTGAACAGTAGTAGGCTGTAACACTGGGAAGACCTCAAGTGGGGGGGAGGGGTAACCAAGAACAGTGGAAAGTTAGTTAGTTCTTGGAACCACCCAAATGACTTACATCTTTCTTTGTCAGGAATGTGTCTTCCTGCTTTGGGCCTTCCCCATCCACAGGTGGGTTCTTTTCCCTGAGGCTTGAGGAATGTTAATACTCTTCCCGGGATGTATCCCAGGGCAGTGAAGGCCTGTAATCCTACATTCAGTTCGGCCTTCTTGGAACTAGTGAGCCTGTATATATTTTATAAAATGGGCTTTATAATTTTTCACTCTACAAAACCACATGATCATCTCACCAGATGCTGAGATAGCATTTAACAAAATTCAACATCCCTTCATGGTAAAAGTCTTAGAAAGATCAGGAATTCAAGGCTTATACCTAAACATAATAAAGACGATATACAGCAAGCCAGTAGCCAACATCAAACTAAATGGAGAGAAACTTGAAGCAATCCCACTAAAATCAGGGACTAGATAAGGCTGCCCACTCTCACCCTACCTATTCAATATAGTACTGGAAACCCTAGTCAGAGCAATTAGACAACAAAAATGTCAAAGGGATACAGATAGGAAAGGAAGAAATCAAAATATCACTATTTACACATGATATGATAGTATATTTAAGTGACCCCAAAGCATCCACCAGAGAACTCCTAAACCTGATAAACAGTTTCAGCAAAGTGACTGGATATAAAATCAACTCAAACAAATCAGTAGCCTTCCTCTACTCAAAGGATAAACAGGCTGAGAAAGAAATTAGGGAAATGACACCCTTCACAATAGTCACAAATAATATAAAATACCTTGGTGTGAATCTAACCAAGCAAGTGAAAGATATGTATGACAAGAACTTCAAGTCTCTGAAGAAAGAAATCGAAGATCTCAGAAGATGGAAAGATCTCCCATGTTCCTAGATTGGCACAATTAATATAGTAAAAATGGCCATCTTGCCCAAATCAATCTACAGATTCAATGCAATTTCCATCAAAATTCCAAATCAATTCTTCATAGAGATAGAAAGAGCAATTTGCAAATTCATTTGGAATAACAAAAAAAAACAAGATTAGTAAAACTATTCCCAACAATGAGAGAACTTCTGGGGGAATCACTATCCCTGACCTACAGCTATACTACAGAGCAATAGTGATAAAAGCTGCATGGTACTGGTACAGAGACAGGCAGGAAGATCAATGGGTTAGAATTGAAAACCCAGAAATGAACTCACATACCTATGGTGACTTGATCTTTGACAAAGGAGCTAAAACTGTCCAGTGTAAAAAGGACAGCATTTTCAACAAATGGTGCTGGTTCAGCTGGAGGACAACATGCAGAAAAATGCAAATCCATTCTTATCTCCTTTTACAAGCTCAAGTCCAAGTGGATAAAGGACCTTCACATAAAACCAGATACACTGAAACTAATAGAAGAGAAGGTGGGGAAGAAGCTCGGATACTTGGGCACAGGGGGAAAGTTCCTGAACAGAACACCAATGGCTTATGCTCTAAGATCAAGAATTGACAAATGGGACATCATAAAATTGTAATGCTTCAGTAAGGCAAAGGATGCTGTGAACAGAAAAAAAAAACAGCAACCAACAGATTGGGAAAAGATCTTTACCAATCCTACATCTGATAGAGGGCTAATATCCAATATATACAAAGAACTCAAGAAATTAGACTCCAGACAACCAAATAATCCCATTAAAAGTGGGGTACAAAGCTAAAAATGAATTCTCAACTGAGGAAACTCGAATAGCAGAGAAGCACCTAAAGGAATGTTAAACATCCTTAGTCATGAGAGAAATGCAAATCAAAACAACCCTGAGACTTCATCTCACACCAGTCAGAATGGCTAAGATTAAAAACTCAGGTGATAATCAGATGCTGTCGAGGATGCGGAGAAAGAGGAACACTCCTCCATTGCTGGTGGGATTGCAAGCTGGTACAACCACTCTGGAACTCATTCTGGTGGTTCCTCAGAAAATTGGACATAGCACTACCTAAGGACCCAGCTATACCACTCCTGGGCATAGACCCAGAACATGCTCCAACATATAACAAGGACATATGCTCCACTATGTTCATAACAGCCTTATTTATAATAGGCAGAAGCTGGAAAGAACCCAGATGTCCTTCAACAGAGGAATGTTTACAGAAAATGTAGTACATTTACACGATGGAGTATTACTCAGCTATTAAAAACAATAAATTCGAGAAATTATTAGGTAAATGGATGGAACTAGAAAATATCATCCTGAGTGAGGCAACCCAATCCACAAAAGAACACACATGGTATTTACTCACTGATGATTAGCACAGAAGCTTGAAATACCCAAGATTCAACTCACAGATCACATGAAGCACATGAAGAAGGAAGACCAACTGTGGGTGCTTCAGTCTTTCTTAGAATGAGTAACAAAATACTCAAGGGAGAAAATATGGAAACAAAGTGTGGGACAGAAACTGAAGGAGAGGCTGTCTGGAGACCATTCCAGCTGGGTATCCATCCCATGTGCGGTCACTAAAGGTAGACACTGATGTGGATGTCAGGAAGTGAATGCTGACAAGAGCCTAATACAGCTGTCTCCTTAGACGTCTGCCAAAGCCTGACAATATACAGAAGTAGATGCTCACAGCTAACCATTGAGCTGATCATGGGGTTCCCAATGGAGGAGTTAGAGAGAAGACTGAAAGAGATGTAAGGGTTTGTGGCCCCATGGGAAAAGCAACAATACCAACCAACCAGAGCTCCCAGGGTCTAAACCACCAGCCTGGGAGCACATAGGGAGGGACCCATGGCTCCAGCTATATATGTAGGGGAGGATGGCCTCGTTGGGCATAGTGGGAGAAGAGGTCCTTGGTCCTGTGAATGCTGGATGCCCCAGTGTAGGGGAATTAGAGGGTGGGGAGGTGGGAGTTGGAGGGTGGGTGGGGACACATCCTCATAGTAGCAGGAGGAGGGGGAATGGGATAGGGGGGTTCTGGATGGAGGGGAATGGTGAAAGGGGATAACATCAGAAATATAAATACAATGTCCAATAAAAAAGTCATAAATAAAAACATATGGCTTAAAAATTAAAAAAAAGAATATATATGTATTTAGTAATATATATTTAGGAATATATACATATACATTACATACATGCATATAAGTATATAACAATAATTAATGAAAAAAGAGACCATGTGTTAGCATTCTGTCTAAACTCCACCTCCACAGTTACCTGGCAAGAGCCAGGTAGGCCTGACCCACTATAAAAGAGACTGCTTGCCCTCTCCTCTCTCTCTTGTTCCTCTCTTGCTCTCCCTTTTCCATTCCCTTGCCCCCCCCCCAAGACATGCTCATGGCCGTCCTCTATTCCTCTACTCTCTCCCTCTCTCTGCCTTTCTCTGCCTCTATTACCCTCTCAACTCCCTTCCCCATGCCCTGAATAAACTCTATTCTATACTATACTGTCATCATGTGACTGGTCCCTCAGGGGGAAGGGATACTTCGGCATGGGTCAACAGAGACATCTCCTTCTCCCATACCTGACTACACCTCCATAGAACATATTCTCTCTCTCCTTATCTTTTTATAAACAAACCACCATGTATTTGAGAGAGAGAGAGAGAGAACAAGGAAGAGTATATGGGAGAGTTTAGAAAATGAAAAAGAAGTAGGAAATGATGTAATTACATTATAATCTCAAAAAATAAAAGATAATAAAATAAAATTAAATTAAATTAAATTAAAAAATTCTATTTTAAATAGAATAAATGGGAGTGATAGTACCTACCTACTTTGAAGTAGTATATATTATACATTAATATAGTATTATGGATTATATATATATATATACAACACATTAATATAGGAACACATCACATATATAATAACCAAAAGACATTATATGCTTAATGAAACTGATCCATAGCAGTCACTGTGTGGTATCTTTCCATTTACCCAAGAATGAGTCTCTATGCTTATTATTGTAACACACAGATTAGAACACAATGGTAGGTAAATAGAACCAATACTTTTTGGGTGTCTTAGGATAACTACTGCTGTAATGAAACACTATCAAGAATATCAAGTTGGAGAAGAAAGGGTTTATTTCCCTCATACTTATATATAATAAACTATTATAGCTTATCAGCAATCAGGCTAGAAACTCAAACAAAGCAGGAACCTAGAGGCAGGAATCTTCCCACTCCCTCTATCTCTCCTCCCTCCCTGTCCTCCCCTTCCTCTCTGTCCTCCCCTCCTTCCCCGTCCTCACCTCCCTCCCTGTCCTCCCCTCCTTCCCCATCCTCACCTCCCTCCCTGTCCTCCCCTCCTTCCCAGTCCTCCACTCCATCCCTGCCCTTACCTCCCTCCCTGTCCTTCCCTCCCTCCATGTCCTCCCCTCCATCCCAGTCCTCCACTCCATCCCTGATTTAAGATGCTACCCATGAGCCAACCCTCCCCAAAATACAAAAAAACACAAAAGGTACATTATGAAAGTTTGCACTCTTTATTGTTAGTAGCAGAAGATGAAGAAAAAAACCTGAAAGAGTAAAATGTGGTTAAGTTGGGATAATTCAAGGAACTAACTGAGAGCTTTAGTTCAGAGTGGAGAAAAAGCTAAATTCCCATCCCTGGCTCCTTCCTGGCTAGTTTACCTCACTTGGGATGAGAGCATGTAAAAAAACAATTTATTCAAATTCACTAATGGAAGTATCTAAATAGTAACTATTTCATGAATTACATGAAATATATCAAGGCTGTTAATCATATAGAATTTAGCATTACAACTTCCTGAACTCGTTAAAGGTAGCTCATCATAGTGAAAAAAATTAAATTCTAACAAAACTAGATTGTTCTTCAGTGTCCCCATAATGTGTACCAGTAGTCTTTTCTTTCCTAATAGTTAAGCTTTTCTTTCCTTCCACTAATGGGGTCTCACTGGTCTATGGGGCCCATGAGAATTAATTAAGATGTTTCTTTTGGTTCTTGGATGGTATTAAAATGAAACAGGTTGTGCTGCAACATCTAAACACCACTTTAACCTATAAACTTAAAAGCCAAAAAGTAGCAAAGAAAGGAAAGACAGCATTTTTGAGAAGAAGTTCTGTTTCTAAATATGTAGTGTTTTCAGGAAAAGAAAATTAAAAAAGAAACAAAGAACAGGAGAAAGGTTTCATAACTTCTTCTCTCTCCTCCTCCTCCTCCTCCTCCTCCTCCTCCTCCTCCTCCTCCTCCTCCTCCTCCTCCTCCTCCTCCTCCTCCTTCTTCTTCTTCTTCTTCTTCTTCTTCTTCTTCTTCTTCGTATCATCCCATCAGGAACAGCCATCAGGAATCTACCACCTGCAAAACTGCAAAATTGAAATGCTATTAAGAAGAAATCTCAGCTTTAAGGGGTACAATATTCAAAACATCCCTCCTTTGTTCAAATAAATAAAAAAATATACATATATTTATAATTTTAGTTATTTAAACATAGCAACATCAACCTATATAAGGTATCCTTTAACTTTCTTACTGAACAATACAATCAAGATAATTTTTGTTAATAAGCAAACGTTACAAAAGAAATATTTTTATGTGTTAACCTATCATGATAACAATTTAGTTAAATTGTATAAAGGCCTAACAGGTTATTTTGTCTGTAAAGCAAATTATTGTTGATGGGGATAAGGGTTGTTAGGAAACTGGTTTCTTTTGCTTACCTTCTGGAATCAGTGAGTTTGTCCTCCATACTCAGCTGGCATACAAACTTTCTTGCATTTATAGCAGACTTTGCGCCATGAAAAATTAATGGCCTTACACCGTGTGCAGACCCAATTCACCTGAGAGTGTGAGCCGGGCTGGGATTCTGAAGCTGCTTCCACTTGTGGCTTCTTGTCCTTCCTCGGCAGCTGAGGTTGCTGTTTCTTTGGGCTTTCTCTCACGGCTTGGCTCCAGCTCTCCCACACAGGGGTTGGTGGGGTCTCCTCCTCACCTTCTTCCTTGATTTGACTTCTACTGGAGTACAAGGAAGCTGGATCTGATGCTTGAGGACTAGCTTCACCTTGGCTATGGAGCTCACCTTGCTCAGGAAGGTGTAGTTCCTGGAGATTCTGAAGATCTACATCACCATCGTATTCTTTTTCCACCTGCTGCTCCTCCTCTTCCTGTTCTTCCTCTTTGTCTGCATCTTCTGCTTCGTCTGTTGCTTCTTCTGTTTCCTCTGGTGCTGCCTCTGCTGTTACTGCTGATGTTGCTTCTGGTTGTTCATTTTCTTTTTCATTATCACTTTCAACGTCCTCTAGGGTAGACCTATCCTGGATTCCTTGTGGCTCTTGCCCTTGAGTGTGGCTTCTGATGTCTTCCAAGGTATCTGTCCCCTGGTGCTTCTCTGAGTTTCCCTCCTGGCTGGAGTCTCTGATTCCCTCTGCGGGTACAGCATGCTGGACCGGAGGACCTTCAGTAGCCGTGTAGTGTCTCTGGCCCCCTAGACTAGCCGGATCCTGGGAACGAGGTGCAGTAAAAGGACCAGAAAGATACACAGGAGGCATCTGAACTGGAACTACAACACCTGCTTCTGTTTCCATGACTACTGGAGGTGAGAAGGGCATCAAAAATGGAGATCTCATTAGGAATGGTGGATGTGGTGGGAGCTGATATGGCACTGGGACTGGCACAGTTGGTTGCATGGCCATGGGCCAGGGACTTGTGCTTCCTGGCATGTAAAAGACATTTGTTGCAGCTGACATTTGTGCCTCTAAATACTGTCTGTCGTATGCACCCACTGCACCCGTAACTCTTGCATGATCTGGACTCAGGGGTACCACTGAAGCCCCAAGCTGTTGAGTTTGAATACCAGGCGCTATATCATGAGCCAGAGGAGCCATCTGGACTGATCTTTCAACGTGGTGCAGCCTCCTGCGCAACAGATCACACTCCCTCATCGCCTGCTGTAGGGCAGCTTGAGTAGAAATCAACTGGTTGACTGCCTCCTCTCGCTGTTGACGGAGCTGCCACAACTCTGAGACTGAGGCCCTGGGAGCCGAGGGGCGCTGGCCTAATGCATCTTGTGGCAACCCAACCATATAAGCCTGCTGCTCACGCTGCCTTGCAGCTATGCGCACACTCAGTGCCAGGGCACTCCAGGTACAGGACCTTTTGAGAGAGCGTGGCACCTGAGGATCTATCAAAATGGCGCGAAGCTGGTCTTCTATCTCATTCCAGGGCCGCATGCGGAAAGCCATATAAAATTCAGGGCCACCTCCGTTCATAAGGATTTCATTGTTAATAAATCTAATCACTTCACTATGGCGAAAGCCACTGGAGTGGTCGCCCAAGTTTATCGCCATGGTCAATGCGGCCTAGTCAAGCTAGCGCACCTGACAGAACTCTGCCGCTGTCTCTCAACGGTCACTGATAAAGACTGTGCCACCAATCCAGTTCCCCTCTTTCTACTGGCTCAGTCCTAAACAAGTTCTTGCCCAATCTCACAAAAGAACAAAACCGATCCTCTCACCACTTCAGCCTCCTCCGGACGACATCTAGGACCACAGGCGGTTGAAGACCTTAATGACAACGAAGTGCCAACGGTAACTGATAAACGGTCAATTTGGAACAAAACGTCATCAGTCATCAGCTTAAACGTCACGGAGAGCGCGCCCCTTAGCGCAGCGCCACCTATAGGTGGCCGTTAGGGACAGCAATGAACCACCAGCCACTGGCTTGGTTAACTTAGCTTGGGAAAGAAAATAGCCAAGATGATGCAAAGAATTCATAGCCGCCGGGCGGTGGTGGTGCACACCTTTAATCCCAGCACTTGGGAGGCAGAGGCAGGCAGATTTCTGAGTTCGAGGCCAGCCTGGTCTACAGAGTGAGTTCCAGGACAGCCAGGGCTACACAGAGAAACCCTGTCTTAAAGAACTGAAAAAAAAAAAAAAAAAGAATTCATAGCCACTCATTAGAGTTGAATACGAATGCGTAAGGGCTGCTCATAGTTCAGCTATGACTCTCAAGCTGTTTTATTATGGTTTAGGTTTTTCTGTTATGAGTTCAGTGGTAGAGAGCTTGCCTTGGATTAGGTAGCAGAACGCTCTGGGTTTCATCCGAAGTGCAATAAAAATAGTTGATATTTAGCATTCTTTTAAGCTAGCCTAGGTGACTGACGTTTGCAATCCCAGCATTCTGGAGGCAAAAAGAGTACAAAGGGTTCTAGGGTAGCTTGAGCTATAGAGTGAGACCTTATGTCAAAAAAAATTCACAGGGATAATTATTGTTTGGGAATGAAATAAGCCAATTTCAGGACAGACACTATTTTTCTGGGTTTTGTTTTAACCTTTCAGCCTCCCATGTACCTCTCAGCCCCCTATCTCTTTCAAATTCATGAGCTCTTTTTTCATTTGTTTTAGCACCTATGTATGTATGTGTATATATATATATATATATATATATATATATATATATATGTATATATAGTAATATATATTTTGTATTATATATTAATATTAGTTATATATGACATATAATTAATTATATATTGATTATATATTAATTATATTGATTATATTAAGTATAATTGTATATTAATTATATATTAATATATTATATGTGATTATATATTTTATATTATATAATTAATATTAATTACATATTTATTATATTAATTGTATTAATCATAATTATATATTAATTATATTTAATATTGTATTATGTATATATATTTCATATTATATAATTAATATTAATTATATATTTATTCCTAAATATAACATGCTTAGTCCATATATTGCTACTTATATGAATGTTCTCAGATATGTAGTTTTAATTTTTTTCTAATTTTATTTGATTAGTAGTACTGTGTGCCTGTGCCTGTGATGTGTGTGAGGGAGCACGTTCATGGTGGTCAGAAAGACAATTTTGTGGAATTGGTTCTTTCCTTCCACCTCTACATGAGTCCTCAAGCTCCAGTTCAGGCCATAGGCATGCACAGTGAGTGCCTTTATTTGGTGAGCCAGCTTTCCAGCTTCATGTTTTCTCAAATCCTTTGTGGGTCCTAACATCTACATATCTGAGATCACATATGTACAAATGACATGAAAATAAAAGCAAAACTGGAGAACAAAGATAACTAATGAGGGGAAGTAAAGATTGTAAACAGGAGTAAAGAAAGAATATTCTCAAAGTACATTATATACCTTTATGAAAATGGCCTTACAATGCCCCAGTGTGGGGGAAATCGTGGGTAGAAAGGTGAGAGTGGAAGGGTGGGTGGGGGCACATCCTCATAGAAGCAGGAGGAGAAGGGATGGGATGGGGGTTCCTGGGTAGGGGGGAAAGGGATTACATCTGAAATATAAATAAAATATCCAATAAAAAATGCAAACGTAAAAAAAAGAAAATGGCCTTACAATAATATTTTTGAAAAATTCACCTTTTACACTCTTTTAATGTGTGTGTGTGTGTGTGTGTATGTGTGTGTCTGTGTGTCTGTGTGTGTGTCTGTGTGTCTGTGTGTGTCTGTGTGTGTCCAGATATTTGTCAGGTCAGGGAACAGCAACTTATTGCCGTCAGTTCTCTTTTGACCAAGTGAACCTCAGGTAATCATCAGTCTTGGCCACAACAGCTTTGCTTTCTAAGCAAGCTTTTCAACCCCATCATTAGACTCTTTAGTAAGTTACTACTCCAGTCCTTCCAAAATGACAACCTGACATCTACAAATGTCCTTCCTCCTCCAGAGAAGAGGAACTCATAATGTCTGTCATGAAGAAAAATAAGTAACTAAACTCAAAACCCCTGACCTCTCATTAGTTACTCACTTCCACCAAGCCAACACACAGCTATTATCCCAACGTAGGGTTCTTCCCAGAGATGCTCCCATGTGCTTCTGAGAAAAAATACCTGTTTGTTGTAAATTGCCTGTTAGGCCTATTTTTAAATAGTATTTTTTAAAGCTACCATTTTTCTATTAACACCCCAATCAATCATTCATTGCATTCTTAAATGTGAAATATTAGTCTCTAACTATTGTAAAACTGCTCAATATCCTTCTAGTTTATCCACTTATATTTATTTGGGGACTTTTTGGTTAGGTCCCTCTATGCTTATAATAATGCATATTTTGATACATCATTTTATGTCATAGATTTTAAGTTAATTTTAGTTAACATACAAAATAATGGTTTGGGTATGACATTTCAATCTGATTGCTTTAGATCCAGCTTCTTAAACTGTGGAATTTTTGGAATCATGCAGTCAAATGTGAGGGTGAAAAAATTGACAACAGTAAAAGGATTTTGAATGCAATGACAAAAAATTCAAAAGCAAACCTATACTGAATCCAAGGGTTTTCTGGAGTACTCATCTGTGTTGTACCTAAGCACACAACATGTACTCTGCAACGCGTGTGCTGTCACACCATAGAGCACCAATAAATGATACCCGAATGACCTAGACTCAGATTTGAGACTCCTTTATGCTTTGAATTTTAGTGTTGTTCTTTTTTAAAGAAACATGCAATTTTTTTCATATAAAACCATGATGACTTAACTGTTGAAAACTAAGAATTTTAATATCTTCTTAACATCATTCCTCAACATGCATCAAATTAATGTATCACTGAATTATATTGTGTTAGAATGTTTGCTTTTTAAAAATGTTTGAATTTCTGAGTTTCATTTAAAAAGTTACTTCTTTGAATTTTGGCTTGGGATTAGGATAGAATTTCCAATAAACTTTTGAAATAGCCTTAAATATATTTCTCTCATTTTATACTATGTATTTATGTGAAGTGGTAGCTTCAGCATTGATGGTTATAAAATAAAAGATAGTAATTAACTCTAAAAGTGTTGAAGATGGTCTATATTCTGCAGTATCAACTATTCAGCCAAGATTTAATTCATCATATAAAAATTAGTACATCCATCTCATTACCATGTAAATTTGCTTTCATCTTTAATAAATAATCAACATATATGTCTACCAAAGAAGTGTTTTATGATACATATCTTTATGATTTATTATCAGTAGATGTTTGATTTTTGTATACCTAGTTTACATATCCATCCACCCAGGTTGTGAAAGAATTCTTGAGGGAAAATGAATTGGTAGCAGAAAAAGTTTAAGAAATCCTGCTCTAGATAATGTCTTTTAACAGACTATCTGCTCCAGCGGACTTGGGGAGTGAGTTCTCAAAGCATGGAGGCTTTGGTGCTCCTAGCCAAGGAGCATATCTCTCCACACTCTGCCTGCAGTTTTCCTTGGAAGATATTCCACATTCCTGGGATTTCTTTTTGAGAGAATACGTTTCAGCTAGCTTCAGTCTCACAGTTTCTCACCTAACCTCCTCCTGCTCTCCTACAGGGACCTTACCTTTGCACACATTGCCTGGCCTCCCCTGATTTCTTTTGAAGTATGGGTAGAGGGCCTCCAGGATCCTCTAACTCTGAATTTTGCATACTTGCCAAACCACGGTCACATGAATGCGGCCAAGATTGTTGCCAACATAATCACTACCCTTTCAACCTCAGCTACAGCGACCTCGAAGTGTTTGGGATGCTGTGATCATTGAAACAAATTCTGGTGCAACAACTTCCTTCGTGACCCAGTGTTACCTTAATTCATTTTACCTTCAGAGTTTATTTTACATCAAGTTTTTCCTGTTTTTTTTTTCTTTTTGTAGGTAGTATAGCAGTTATCCTTATTTTTGTATATTTGGAGTTTTTGTATATTATGTTTCTATATTTGGTATGTTTGAGTATTATTACTTACTATTCTCTGACTGGTATTGGCAATTGAGCCCTCAAGAACAGGCTGTTCATTAAGAACTTCCATATTAAACTGGAAGAGACCTATTTCCTGACAGAAACAAATCTTTTTCTTCTTCCTCTTTATTTATTCGTTAATCTTTTTTTTACAGTGCAGTCTTTATCCCTCTCCTGGTCCGCCCTCTGACTGTTCTTCATATCATACCTCCTCCTTCTCCATCTCCAAGAGGATGTCCCCACTCCCCACCCCTAGCCCACTAGACCTCTCTACTCCTTTGGGCCTCAAATCTCTCAAGGGTTAGGTACATTTTCTCTCACTGAGGCCAGACCAGGCAGTCCTCTGCTGTATATGTGTCGGGGGCTAGTGTATGCTGCCTGGTAGGTGACTCAGTCAAACACAAATCTTAAATACAAAAAAGTATGAAAAACAAGTCACATGAATCCTCTTGAGATTCACCACCCTCTAAGAAGCAAACCCAAACTTATTGAAGTAAGTAAAATATCAACAAATTCAAAAGTTTACATTTAAAAAAAATCCAAGAGAACCCAGACTCTGAATGACAAAACTTCCATGTTGGTCATAACTTCTAATGTTTGTATTGATGTTAAATACGGGGGAGTTGAAAATGGTTATGAGATGAGAAAGGAGACTACTGGAGGGGAACAAAAGAAGTTGAGGAAGTGGAAGGAGGACAGAAGGTCACCTGTGTTGTGAAGGCAAAAATGTGTCTACTGACGTTGAGAGGGCATAAGAGAGGAACAAGGATGGGAGAAACAAGGGGGAAAAGAAACAACTAAAACAAGTTTTGTTTGGGAAATGCTAGATTGAAACCTATGTAAACTAATATATTTTTAATTTATAAAAAGATTTTTTTTTAGTTTTATAAAAGAAATTTATTTTAAGACAATTTGTTTTTTCTTTTCTTTTTTTTTTTATTGGATATTTTATTTACATTTCAGATGCCATCCCCTTTCCCCAATTCTCCTCCCTAGAAAACCCCTATCCTGTGCCCCCTTTTCCATTTTGCTTTTATACAATTTTTTAAAATGTTAATCAAAGGCTTTATAAGTATGGTAATGCTCAATCAGAAGTGTAACCCAATGCCCAACCTAGCTATGTAAACTATCTTTGACTGGTAGAGACACGTGAACTTCTGCCTTCATGCCCCCTCTCTCTTTCTCTCTCATTACCTAGCTTCTCATCTACTTCATCTTCTCCTCTCCTTACTCCATCTTTTCCTCTCGGTGCTCCTTCCCCCTTAGCTCCTCCTACATATTACCCTTCCTGTTAAAATAAAACTTTTCTCACAAAATACAATTAAAGCATAATTATTCCTATTTGTACCAGTGAGGTACAAGATAGTCTTAATACCCAGTTCCTCCTCTTTTTGACTAACCAGAATCTCTGTCGTCTCTCTTGACTAAAACACTTAATTTTGAACCTGGCTTATAAAAAGATTTAAATAAACATGGATAAAATAAGGAGGTTAGATCAAGACTTTTTTTTGCTACTTATTTTCAATATATATGTCTTTTATTGTCCCCAAAAAGCCCAAATTGTATTTGTGATCAGGATCTTGTCTCTGGAGCTAGGAAACTGAGGCCTCACTTGTCAGCCTGCTGCACAGTTCCCTTCTCAAACACATGAATGCCATCTAAAAACTTCCTGATATCCTTATTTTTAACTGTTGTAGCTTGCTGAATCAGAGCTGCTGAATTTGAAACAAGTTCAATATCATTTCCTTCAAGGATTAATTCATCCCTCTGAGCTTGAGAGACAGAACAAGCAACACCTGTCCTCACTCGAACCCTGCAGGTGTATTTTTCACTCAATAAATTTTAGATTTCAACCAAAGACCCATTCTCCTGAAAAACGACATTGATGGGGAAGTGAGCATACACAGACCTCATCTCTAATGGAAGCCCAGCGTAACACCCTTGTTTATGTTCCAAACATGACTGCAGATGGTTCTGACAGTAGCCAGTTCCTTTCTGTCACCCCACCATTTGTCAATCCAGTGCCTCTTTTTCTTTCCAAGGAGACTCAGCTATACATTGACGTGATTGAAGCCCTTATGTGGAGTTCCCCTGAGCCCCTTCACAATGACTGTATGCCCCTTCAGGGTGATGGGTAAAGTATATGCTGCCAAGCCTGAAGAGGTGAGTTTAATCACTGGGACCACACAGTAGAAGGAGAAAACTGAATCCTAAAATTGTCTTTTACCTCTACAGGATCAAGTGACCATAGGTATGTGGGCTCATTTCTGGGTCTTCAATTCTATTCCATTGATCTTCCTGCCTATATCTGTACACAATACCATGCAATTTTTATTACTATTGCCCTGTAGTACAGTTTGAGGTCAGGATGGTAATTCCCCCCGAAGTTCTTTTGTTGTTGAGAATAGTTCTCGCTATCCTGGGTTTTTTGTTGTTCCAAATAAATTTGCAAATTGCTCTTTCTATCTCTATGAAGAATTGATTTGGAATTTTGATGGGGATTGCATTGAATCTATAGATTACCTCTACAGGAATGCTATGGCACATACATGCCCATATACACATATGTACACACACACACACACACACTAAATATATAAAGTAATTTTAGAAATGAAATAATAGAAATATTGAGAAAGGCATAGGCATCCCGCTACAGGAGACATTCAGAATCCCAATGGCCATGATCAGAAAAAAATATCTCCATATATTATACTTTTTTAAAAAGGACATTAAAGTATTTTAAAATAAAAGCTATAAAACAAGAGGATCTGCACTGAGATCTCCAATATTTATGTTAAATGCAGGCATGATAGTATACATGCCTATAACCCCAGGGCTAGCAAGTCATATCACTGAGTTCCAGGTTCAGTGAGAGACTCTGTCCCAGGAATCTTGAAAGGAGTCATCAAGATGGCTCAGCATGCACAGGAACATACTGTCAAGCCTGATGACATGTTTGATCTCCAGGCCCCATGTGGTAAAAGGAGGGAACAGAATGGTACAAATTGACCTTTGGCCTCCTCACATGCCATGGCACATGTGTGCCTGTGAGCATGTGTATTCATACACATGGATAGATGGATAGATAGATAGATAGATAGATAGATAGATAGATAGATAGATAGATAGATAGATAGAGAGATAGACAGATAGATAGATAGATAGACAGGTGAATAGATAGACAAACAAACTGTAGGGGAAGGATAAAATTCTAAGTGAATGTGCATTGCTTCACATGGGCTTGGCCGTATCAAGGACCAAGGCCTCAGTCCCTTGGGAGTAGACAAGCCTTCCTTGTGTCTGACTCCAAATGTCAACAGTATAGACAGAAAATGTCCAAAAAAGTTCACACACACACACACACACACACACACACAGAGAGAGAGAGAGAGAGAGAGAGAGAGAGAGAGAGAGAGAGAGAGAGACTCACAGCCTGAAGAGTGCTCCCTTACAGAGATTCATCCTACTAAGATTAGCTAAACATGTCTTGCTGTTTAGTTGTATGTAATCACCCAACCTCTCCATTCAACTGTATATAATAAACACAGAGAGCATCCAGTGGCTCACACTGTGGCTTCTCCATCTGATATCCCAGAACATTTGATTCCAGCTTTCCTGTGTATGTGTTTGTCATTTCTTTAAAGTGTGTCAATTTCTGATTCCCTTTATTACCCCTACTCAGGGTTCGAGAACCCAAACCATAAAGAGAGGCACCAATAAATAAATACCTGCAAAAAAGGTTTAAGTGCAGAACAATCTAGAAAGACACCAACTATATCTCTGACTTTCACATGTACACATAAATAGACAATGTACTCTATATACACAAGAACATATAAAAATTAAAACTCTAAAACAGTGATGAAAATTGTTAAAGGAAATCACAAAAATGGAAAGACCCCAAATATTCATACATTAGATGTCTTTATATTTTCAAGCACGAAATATTCCCTAAAATGTTCTGCAGATTCATGGCAATCCCTATCAAAATCTTACTAGCCTTTTGTTTGCAAAAAAATGTGGAAACTTAGAGTATAGATTATAAGGTATGCTGATCAACACAGTCGGATAATTCACATTTCTTGTTTCTTTTTAACTATTAAAACACTAGAGATTTCAAACAGTAATACTGAAATAAGAACAAACATATACATCAATAAGATAGAACTCAAAATGAACTCATTCATCTATAGTGAATTGATTTGAGGGGGGCAAGGGTACCGAGAGAACTCAATGCAAAAGGAACAATATTCAGTTCTAAAATAACTGGGTATCTACACCTGAATGAAAGAAGGTTCAGCACCAACTTCAGTCCACAAACAAAAACTGCTTTTGTTTTGTTGTTGCTTCTGCTTAGGTGGAGCTCTTATTTCAATTACTTTTATAAACAAATTTGCTCCAGTTTCTCTTTTATATGGTCACTAAAATACATTTCATTAGCAACTGTGTGTTGACAAAATTCTCATAAACATGTAGACCAGCAAAGGAATTTTTTAAATTTATTTTTATTGGATATCTTATTTACATTTCAGATAAAATCCTCTTTCCCCATTTCCCCTCCCTAGAGAACCCCTATTCCATGCCCCCTTTTCCTTTTTGTTTTTATACAATTTTTTAAATGTTAATCAAAGGCTTTATAAGTTTGGTAATGCTCAATAACAAAATGTCCATACAATCAGAAGTGTAACCCAATACCCAACTTAGTTATATCAACTATTTTTGACTGACAGAACATCCATCTCCATGTTCCCCACCCCCCTCTCTCTCCTCCCCCTCTCCCTCTCTCATCACCTAGCTCCTCCTCTCCTTCTCCTCTTCTTCTCCTTACTCCTCCTCTTCCTCTCCTTATTCCTCCCACCTTAGCTCCTCCTACATATCACCCTTCCTGTTAAAATAAAACTTTTCTCTCAAAATACAGTTAGAGCATAACTATACCAATTTGTGTCAGTAAGGTACAAGATAGACCTAATACCTAGTCCATTATTTTGTTGGCTCACCAGAACTTCTGTCATCTCTCCTAACTAAGAGACTTAGTTCTGAACCTGGCTTTTTTCTTGGCTTTAGAATGAATGTCAGCTGAAATCCATCCTCTCAAATCTTTTCTCTCAAAATAAATAGCCAGGATTAGCTATGAGACTATGTCTTCAACCCCGTCAGAAATTCAGAATGACTGAATTAACTGAAATCATGGGAAGCACAAAGCATAGCTTCTAAAACTTAGCCAATTTATAGAGACTGCTCAACACCTGGACACTCCCTATACTACAAAACTTTGGAGCATCAAATCTTCAGCCTTCTGGCCCAGGATCATCTGACAGACCTAGTGATAAAGAATTATTAAGAGCGGATTACTCTGTCTTGGCAGATAAAATCAGTCGACTATTCTGCGAGTGTGTCCCAGCAAAGGAATTTTTAAGACTCCCACACTCTAAGCCAGGCAATGATGACATGCATCTTTAATCTCAGCCCTTGGAAAGCAAAGGTAGGCAGATATCTGTGAGTTCAAAGCCAGGCTGATCTACAGAGTGAATTCCAAAATAAATAGGGTACACAGAGAAACCCTGTCTTGAAAAACAACAACAAAAAGGTTCGCCTACTCTGAAAATTGTGTCTGTTTGGGAACACTCCTTTGATGATTACCCACTGTTTTAATTACTTTTCTGGTGCTGTGACCAAGGCAACATACAAAATAAAGAATTTAAATTGGGCTTACTGTTTCAAATGCTTAGAGTCCATTATGAAAGAACAAAGACATGACAACGGACACAGCTGAGAGTTCACAAGAGGTAGACTGGGAACATTGGAAACAGCATGAGTGTTTTGAATCCTCAAGCTACTTCCAAGGACAGATCTCCTCCAACAAAACTATACCTCCTAATCTTTGCAAAACAGTTTCACAAACTGGGGACCAAGTATTCAAGCATAGGAGCCTATAGGAGCCATTCTCATTCAAACCATCACATCCATATCATTAATCACACTGTCATTATTTTTACTTCCTGTTTCTTGGAACACTAGAGTCAAGAGCAGCTTAGCTCACGCCTTCTCTGAGTGTGTACTGTATAGGATATGTATATGGCCCTTTCCACTACATGCTTTACAGCCTGTCTCCTGTAGAACACGCCCTCAATTTTGAGAATGCTCTGAGTTGGACAGGAAAAGTACAGACAATATTTTTAGTAGTCTTCCAGGAACCTAGCAGACATACATAACAGAGAACCATGATTCTTTGAAACTAAGGTCCATATTGCTCCCTCTATCACCTGATAACATATGCCAGAATCACAGACTGCTGACATCATAAACACTGCCTGACTTTTTGGTGTTGGTGAAGAGGAGAATAAGCATCCAATTTAAAACATCAGAGAGATAATTTACTGCACTGCAACCCATTTGTCCTCTTTATCCACCCTCAATCCCCAGCTGCTGAGTTTTTTACATGGTTCCAGACTTATACAAAGACCAGTTCTGGTCATTTTTACTAGCTCTTTTATGGAGGGATGGAACCCTGGAATTCTGTATCTTGATATTTTTTTATATGAAGAAAGGTCTCACACCTCAAACTATTAATATCACAAATAAGCTCAGTTTAATATCCTTTTCAGCTATTGTTTATCTTTTTTTTTCTTTTTTAAAAATTGGTTACTTTATTTATTTACATTTCAAATGTTATTTGCCCTTCCCAGTTTCCCCTCCACAAACCCCCATCCCCTTCCCCTCCCCTGCCTCTATGACGGTGTTCCCCCACCTGCTCTACCTCTCCTGCCTCAGCACCCTAGTATTCCCCTACACTGGGTCACAGATTATATGTTTGCATGTTTGTTCTATCTTGGCCACTATCTCCTCTAGGAAATCTTTCATGACCATTATGTAATCAATAATGTAATTATAGTTTTATTTTATTTTCATACATGTGCATGTGATACACACACACACACACACACACACACACACACACACACACCATTTTGGTATTTGTTCATAGGTGTGTGGGAATGTATGCATATTTGTGTATGTGCCTATGTGGGCCAGAAATTGGCATCAGGTGTCTTGTACAAGTACTGTGCAACTACTGCCCAATTTTTTTGAACCAAGATTTCTTACTGAACCTGAGATTACAGGTGAATTGCATACCCAGATTTTACATGGGTGCTAGGGATCCAAAATTAGGTCTTTGTATATACTCAGAAAACACTTTAAGTCATCTCTCCAGACCTGCAATTAGTTTTTGTCTGTTTTGTTTTGTGTTTTGTTTTTTGGGTTTCTTTGGTTTTTGCTTTTTATTTAGTTCTATTTCACTAAGTAATCTTAATTTTTTCAGACTAGAAATTGGTATTATTTCATCTTTTTATTCCTAGCACCTAACAGGATTCTAGTTACATGCCACAAAAATAAAACAGAAATCAGGAAAAGGAAAGAAATAGCATAAAACAAAGATATCTGTAATCCTGCTTAAAAGTCAGACCTAAATATAAAAGCAAATCAAAGTCATGGCTACAACTCAGATAAAAGTAAAGTTTAAAAGATATACATGTTTCTTAAAAAAAAAAAAAAACAAACCAAAAACAATAAAAAGAAAATACCTCACCATATCCAAACTGGTGACATTTTTCGATAAAGTAATTTCTTATGTTGTTATTGTTAAGGTTTATAACCATTTTAAACTGTTTCTAAATTAGGGTAACAATATTTGATAAATGGCAATGAGATTTAAAAATTTTAAACTTAAAAAGATATCACACACCTTCCTCTCAAGGTATAAAGAAATCAATCCCAGAAGTGAGCTGGAAACTTCAATCATGTTAGTTAACGTTCATAATCCCAGAAGGTACTCTACAAGCTGCTAGAGAAGAAAGGGCATCAATGATCGTAACCATCTGGGAATGCTATGAACTCCATGCTAGCCTGCTAGGCACGGTTTGCCAACTCATGGGCTAGACAGATGGCTCAAGGGTTACGAGCAGGTACTGCACTTACAAAGGAATGGAGTTCTGTATGCGGCAGCCCCATCAGGTTGTTCACAATTTCCTGTAACCCCTCGCTCCAGAGCACTGTTTGTGTATATAACCGCCCCAACACACACACACACACACACACACACACACACACACACACACACAAGTAAAAAGAAAAATATAAACTTGCAAAGAGGTGTGCAACCTATACAAATGTGACATCACTTATGGGAAAAACCAAATGCTCTCCACCCGGATTTAAGGCTTCCTCCACAGGGCATTCCTGACTGACACCACAAACTCAATGAAAGCAGGGAGCTTCCTCCTACTGTTTGGGAATTGTCAAGGCACCAGACTGCTCTCTAACATTTAGGTTTGTATCCGTCGACAAATGCCACTTTCAACCTTAATCAGAGAAGCCTCTCTGCAGTGAATGATGATGAATACAGAGACTCACATCTGCTCAAGGTGCTGAGAATAAGTGACAGTTGAACATTGAGCCCTACAGAACAGTTATACCAGCTTCTTCTAAGGCTCAGGGAATATCATGAAAATGAAGTAGGAAAAAATGTCATAAAAGAAAAGACAGGGAGAAGGATTATGAGATGCTATCTATTTTCTGAGCATAACATAGCCATTGGAATCATTATCTCCCAGCAGCTCTGGTTGCCTCCACTGGGACTGTCATCTGTAAAGTAGGGACTAGGGAGGGGCTCATCTGGCCCTACCCTTCCCTGATTAACTATTGGTTACCAGCATATGCTGGGGCAGTCATTGTCATCAGTTATGTTCCCATAGGTGAGTGCACCAGGGTCCAGTGGACAGTTCCAAACCACAGTCACTCAGATAGCTCTGATTAAAATTCCATGGATAACAAAAGAAAAAACATAAATGTTAGAAAGGGGCTTATAGAGAGGTAGGGTAGAGGGAAATGGAGTAAGAGTAACTAGAATGCATTGTACACATATGTAAAAATGTCTAAGGACAAATTTAATGAAAACTATTTTAAATAGCATGTGACTTTTTAAATTTTTAAGCTTAAAATATTTTAGGCCTTTGAGATCCTTGTGGAACCAAATTTCCACTGTGTTGAAACAGGAAGGTGATATATAATGACCTGAAAAAAATGGAGCTTAAAAAGAGAATTGACTGAAATTGTTCTTGATAAAACTATGATAGTATAAAAAACTCCTAGCACACTTCACTTTGCAGGTGAGCAAATTTGCAAAGTGTGAACATATGTTTACAAGAAAGTAGAACAATTCAATTGTATAAATTAATCAATCTGAGAAACCGCATTAAAAACATAGCTTATTCATACATGATTTTCAGGAAGTTCATATACTTTCAATTTTACTAAAACCTCTGTCACCAAGCCTTCAAAACAACTTTAAATGATAATCATTAGTGATAAAGAAAGGGAAAATAACATTTTAAAGTTTGTCACATTAGTATGTAGCTGTGCTGGTGCAGATTTAATCTCTCAGCAAACAAAAGTGATACATTGAATCAAGAAAAGGCATGTGTAGTAAATATAAGCTACTTATGCTGAGTTCAGGGGAATAGGTTTCATGTTGCTTTGGGGAAATTTACTTTTTTACTGCATACGCTTGCTTTTCTTGTACTTTGCACCACAGTGACCTTTTCAATATAACAGCCAAACCAATACCAGTAAAGGAGAGGGAGCTTAGCATTTCCTCTCAGAAATACCAGAATGGTGGTCCCTGGCTTTCTTTTTGCATGCAAGCAGAATACAAGGACACTGATAGTGACACACTGTCCCATTATAAGAAAAAAATTTTTTTTCAATCAATTTCAAATGACAACTTTGATGACATAAATAGTTATTATTGTGAATATGGTAAAAAAAATTAGCTGTGGAGAGTAAAGCAGACATACATTTCATTTTCTCTTTATTTTTATTTCTTCTCTCCTTCTGCTAACACAAATATGCTCTCTCACACAGTGTCCTACATCTGCTTATATCCCAAGGTGTCCTAGAAGACTTAAGGAGGCTGGGACTCTGGGACACTAAGCTCTAACCAACTGACTGACAGGGGTGTCACCTCATTCTTTTAAAAGTTAAGATTGACTAGAGCTTTGATGAATCCAGACAGCACAGTGAACTCATTACCCATAACCCCAATAAACATAAGCTCACTCACATATGCCCTGCAGGGCAGACCAATTTCACTCTTAAAAGGGCAGCACAATAAAAAAGCAACTTTCAGTTCTGCTCTTTCTGCCCAAAGGCATACTCAGAACCCTACACTCTCACCAGAGGTGCTTCTGCTCTGAAGTGCCAGATGTCGTCTCTCTCTGAAACGTACCTTTTCTCATTTGACCTTATTGACTTACAACTGAATAAACACGTTTGATATTTTTTTCTGGTTGTCATAATAATAAGTAGGATCTCAGGATGGTTTATCTCAGTGGTAATGATGCAACAAAAAGACATGATTTGATCATCAAAATAAGTCAGAGAACTGAAAGTATACTTACCCTATTTTATAGATCGAGACACTGGGGGCTCATGAACTTTAAATTACTTGTTCATCATACACCTAGTGTGGTAAAGCAGATTTTGTGAATGCTTTTGATACTTTTCTCTAAAACCTGTTTAATGTTTGTAATCAAACTAAACTTATCTGTCAGCTTTTCTCTTGTCCTTCCTTCCACAGAAGTAACACAAGTTGGGACAGACCTGCCCATACATATTTTTATAAATATTCATTTGTCTAAAAGCAACATGTAATGTTATGACTATAATGAATAGTAGTGCTTCTCACTTCACATAGATATTGCTATGTTAAAACTGGAGAGTTATTTCAGTCTCTTTTCTTTTTTAAATTAATTCTTAAAATTTTATGCATAACCTATCTTGATTATGGTATTTCCCCTCCATCAACATTTCCCCACCTTCCTATCTACATAAATTCATGTCCTCAATCTCAAAATATAAAACAAAGAAATGTCAAGACAAATAAAAATAAGTAATAAACTATAAAACAAAAAAAGTATTTTAAAAAGGTAGTTTTCTCCAATGGAGTAACACTGGGTATATATAAAACATATTCCAGAGCAGGCCCTAGGTAGTTGACCAATATAAAAAGAGATTTTATATTTCATTCATTTTAACTACTGTTTAAAGCCTTACTTTTTAAACACTGTTAGGCTTTTAACAGATTATTTTTACCATTAGTCATGGTTGCAATTAACAATATTATACATTGTTTTATTTTATTCATATATATATGTATATATATATATATATAATTAAAAGTAGATTTCCACATCTATGTATTTTGTCTATGTAAATTTGCAATTTATAAATTACTAAGTTGTTTGCACAATGATCTTAAAGTTACACTTTCTTCAGTCTTGTTACCAATACAGTTTCTGTACTCTACAAAGACACTGAAGATGACCATATTCAAAGATCACAGCTCACTTATGACAACTGACATATAAGAAAGATAATATATGGTGATGATGGTTCTTGCCATAGGAAGAAGTATACATCTTTAATCTCAGTACTCAGAGATAGGAGGGCAGCGAGTTTGAGGTGTGATTTTTTTTTCTTTTTGGATATTTTATTTACATTTCAGATGTTATTCCTTTACCCCATCCCCCCCCTGCCCAGGAACCCCCTATCCCATCCTCCTCCTCCTGCTTCTATCTTCTATGAGGATGTGCACCCACCTACCCCCCCCCATCCCCACCTCCCCCCCCTCAAATTCCCCCATACTGGTTGTCCAGCATTCATGGGACCAAGGACCTCCTCTCCCACCTATGCCAGACAAAACCATCCTCCCCTACATATACAGCTCGAGCCATGGGTCCCTCCCTATGTGCTCCCAGGCTAGTGGTTTACAGCCTGGGAGCTCTGGTTGGTTGGCATTGTTGCTCTCCTCATGAGGCCACAAACTCTTTCAGCTCCTTCAGTCTTCTCTCTAACTTCTCCATTGGGAACCCCTTGATCAGTTCAATGGTTAGCTGTGAGCATCTGCCTCTGAATATGTCAGACTCTGGAAGATCTCTAAGGAGACAGCTATATCAGGCTCCTGTCAGCATGCACTTCCTGATATCCACATCAGCATCTATCTTTGGTTACTGCATTGTTTGGTGTATCATTGTTTTTAATAGCTGAGTAATACTTTCTTTAAAAAAAAATAGTTGTGGTGGTTTAAATGAAAGGGTCCCCATACAGTCATATATTTGAATGCTTGATCTCCAGTTGGTGGAGCTATGCAGGATTAGGAGATGGGCCCATGTTGAGGGCAGGTTTGAGGTTTCAAAAGTCTAGGCCATTCCCAGTTAGCTCTCTCTGCCTTCTACTTGATGATGGGAATGTGAGCTCTCAGCTACTGCTCCAGTGCCATGACTGTCTGCCTGCTACCGTACTCCATATCATGATGGTCATGGAGTCACCATCTAGAATCATGAGCCTCAAATTAGAATTTTTCTTATACAAATTGCCATGGTCACAGAGTTTTGTCTCAGCAGTAGAAAAGTAACTAAGATAATAGTAATTCCTAAGCTCAAATGACCATTAGGATCACCCAGTTGCTTAGTAGACTACAGAGTTTTCAGACCTGGCCTCAGCTCTACTCAGTAAGATACTGGAAAAAGACATCACAAAAGGTTCACCCAGTGATACTACAATTGATACAGTGTAACAGTTACAATTGCACTAGTACAAGCTATATTCTGATGTTCCATTATGCTAGGTCTACCTATTAGACTTGTAGAAAGCTACACAGTATGAAGCTTTCAGGCACCTACATCACTAAAGACAAGCCTCTCTCTTCCAATAACTGTTAATCACTCATATCTCATTGGGTAGAATAAAGCCTGGAAGCTTAGTGATAATAAAGTTATTGTAGGCCACTCAATGAAATGTATGGTAATTTGCTAGAGCACTAGTAAATTGCAAACAAACTGGGTCATTGCTGCAAAGAAACTGATCTCAATGCATCGTGTCACTGTTTCATGACCCAAAATTTCAGTTCACACCTAACTACTTCCTCAGGACTTAAGTGGTTCCAGATGAACCAAGGTCAAAACACCTTTTATACACAACATCAGAAAACTAAGACCACAATCTAGAGCTGGCTACAAAGGTGTAGATGTGTAATCACACTTGGTTTTATATTTACTGTTGCATCTCTTGAGGTCTTTTAAATTCAATAAAAGGGGCCTATTTTCACTGGCTGTTACCTACAAATTACATAGTAAGTACCACCATCATCCTGTTTCCTTCTCTATGCTGAGCACCAGTCTACCTAACAAAAAATTATTTCATTCTTTCTTTCTTCTTTCCTTTCTTACTTCTTTCATTCCTTTCTTCCATTTATTCATTTCAAGGGGGCAGGGCAAGAGATGTCGAGACAGGTGCAAGATGGCCTCAAGTGTCCTTGAAACAGTGGTCGTTCCTTCTGCCCCAACTGCTAAGTGCCAGGATTAGTGGAGCACATTACTATTCCTAGTATCTTTATATTTAATAATTTCATGTGCCCTATTGTTGTTTTCTGACACTAGCTTATTCTACCTTGATCAACTCCCTTAATTCCAAATCTCAGGACAAAGGAGGTAGATGTCCCCTCCTTTTTACAGTGAGTGGCTTATTCTTTCTCCAAACTGCTGTATTACTGACTGGCGACATGTGCATAACCGAGATTGCTTCTCAAAGACTGCTGCATGATGCCCTTCTAATTCTTGCCTTTACAGAAAATAATTGTTAGGCAGCTCTTTTCATTGAAGAAGGCAAAAATAATTATGTCTGATAGGCTCGCCTACTGAACACAGAACACTAGTGTCTAAGGACCTTGAGAAGTTTAGAAGAAAAAGGAGTCAAACTAACCTGGCTTTTCAAAAATTCTTTCTGTGTGCATATGTGTGTATGTGTACATATTTGTGTAAGTATAGGTACCCAAGTACCATATTGTGGATGTATATGTCAGAGTCCTTGTCTTTAATCCTGTTTTAAGATGGGGTCTTTGTTATTCACTATTGCATATGCCAGGCTAGCTAGACCAGTGGATTCCAAGGAATCTCATATCTCTGCCTAATGTCTCACAATAGAAGTACTAGAATTACATGTGCATACTATCATATCAAGCTTTTGTACTTGTGTGTGTATGTTCTGGGAATTCAAACTCATGTCCCCACCACGCTTGCTCACAGAGCCATCACTCCAGCCCACACACTGAGATTTTAAAAGTCAAATTGCTGGCACCCAATCTTACAGAACCCATAGGAAGTGGGCCAATAAATATCTTCAACAAAATTATAGAAGAAAATTTCCCTAACCTAAAGAATGAGATGCCCATAAACATACAAGAAGTCTACAGAATGCCAAATAGACTAGATCAGAAAAAATAATACCTCCCATCACATAATAATCAAAAAACCAAATACACAAAACACAGAAAGAATATTAAAAGCAGTAAGGGGAAAAGGCCAAGTAACATATGAAGGCAGACCTATCAGAATTACACCAGACTTCTCACCAGAGACTATAAAAAACAGAAGATCCTGAACAGATGTCATACAGACCCTAAGAGAACACAAATGCCAGCCTAGGCTACTATACTCAGCAAAACTCTCAATTACCATAGATGGAGAAACCAAGATATTCCATGACAAAACCAAATTTATACAATATCTTTCTACAAACCCAGTACTACAAAGGATGATAGCAGGAAAGCTCCAATACAAGGAGGAAAATTACGCCCTAGAAAGAGCAAGAAACTAATCCTCCTCCAACAAATCCAAAAGATGATAGCCACACAAAGATAATTTCACCTCTAATAACAAAAATAACAGGAAGCAACAATTACTGTTCTATAACATCTTTTAACATCAACGGACTCAATTCCCCAATTAAAAGACATAGGTTAATGGACTGGATACATAAAAAGGGCCCAGCATTTTGCTGCATATAGGAAACCCGCCTCAGTGACAAAGACAGACTCTACTTTAGAGTAAAAGGCTGGAAAACAATTTTTCAAGCAAATGGCCCTAAGAAACAAGCTGGAGTAGCCATTCTAAAATCTCCAGCCCGAGAACACAAAGGGAGGCCATGGCTCCACCTGTATTGGTAGTTGAGAGTGGCCTTGCCAGGCATCAGTGGAAGTGGACACTCTCAATACCTGAAAGTTCTGATTCCCTAGTATTGGGGAATTTCAAGAGCAGGGAGGTGGGAATGAGAGGATGGTGGGAGCATACTCTCATAGTAATTGGAGGAGGGGGGATGGGGTAAGGGGTTAGGTATCAATGGAAGTAGAAGGCCTTGGTACCTGAAAATTTGGATTTCCTAGTGTTGGGGAATTTGAGAACAGAGAAGTGAAAATGGGAGGATGGTGAGAGTACACTCTCATAGAAACTCCCAGAATTATATGGATTAGACATGACAGAGGCAGGCCACCAGAAGCCTAGATTCCAGAATTCAAACAAAAAATTATCTTGATACTAAAATTTGTTTTGAGAATTGTATATTGCAGAATACACAGCCACAGTGTATCTACTATCAAGTGAGCGGAGCAGACCCGCTCGAACCTCTGATGTCCTGGAATTGCACCTGGATGCAGTGAAGACACAGACCATCAGAGGCTTATCAATTTACTCTTCCCCCGCCCCTCTTCTAATATCTCAAAGTCCATAATCAGCTTGAAGAAGTTAATGAAGAGTCGGCGCCCCTATTCCCTGGGCTTGGGGACTGAAGTGGTTAATATTGGGGTGTCTTTCTAGGGAAAAGTAGTGGTTTTGTTGGAACAGGGAGGATTAGCTAGGATTTATTGCATAGCCATAACCTATTCATAGAAATATGTATAATTCTTATTAAGATGAAGTTATAATTTCTTAAATGGTACAAAATTTACTTTGATTTCAAATTTAAGGTTTTCATTGGTATGAGATTCTTATTGATATAAAGTGAGATTAATATTGGTACTCTCATAGGCATTATGCCTATATAACACATTTAGGAATACAAGGCTTAGACCCAGTCCTTCTTTAACTTTTTAAACAGATTTGAAATGGTTAGCCTGTGAGTTAAGGGCCTATAGCAAATTCATGGCTCTGAGTTTATTGTTAGGGTGTTTTCTATATTTTATTTAGCTGAGAGGAGTTAACAAACAGTAGTCCAGATTGCCTTACATGGATAGTTGGTTTTCAAAATGTCAGAAGTTCACAGAATTGACATTACAAACATTTCTGTATTAATGTCCATTTTGATTAGAGACTGTCTGCTCCTGACAGCTTCCTGTCTTGGATTCTAAGAAGAAATTGAGCATCTTTGGAGTTTCTCCAGTTGTGGTGAGACAGCCACTAGGCAAGAATTGCCTCTTTTCATCTACAGACAAATCACTGTCCAGAAAAGGACACACTTGCAGAATAGTCGGCTAATTATATCTGCCAAGACAGAGTAATCAGCCCTTAATAATTCTGCATCACTTGGTCTGTCAGATGATCCTGGGCCAGAAGGCTGAAGATCGAATGCTCCGTTTTGTAGTTTAGGGACTGTCCAGGGGCTCAGTGGTCTCTATAATTTGGCTAAGTTTTAGAAGCTATGCTTGGTGCTTCCCATAATTTCAGTTAACTCAGTCATTCTGAATTTCTGACAGGGTTGAAGACCTATAGTCTCATAGCCAATCCCGGCTATTTACTTTGAGAGAAAAGGTTTGAGAGGATGGTTTTCAGCTGACGTTTATTCTAAAGCCAAGAAAAAAAAGCCAGGTTCAGAATTAAGTCTTTTAGTTAGGAGGGATGACAGAGGTTCTGTTTAGTCAACAAAATGATGGACTGGGTATTAGGTCTATCTTGTACCTTACTGACACAAATTGGTATAGTTATGCTCTAATTGTATTTTGAGAGAAAAGTTTTATTTTAACAGGAACAGTGATATGTAAAAGGAGCTAAGGTGAGAGGAGTAAGGAGAGGAGATAAGGAGGTAGGAGAGAAGGAGAAGGAGAGGTGGAGCTAGGTGGCAAGAGGGCTGGGGGAACGTGGAGGTGGATGTTTGCGTGTCCCCACCAGTCAAAGATAGTTGATATATCTATGTTGGGTATTGGGCTACACTTCTCATTGATATTGAGCATTACCAAACTAATAAAGCCTTTGATTAACATTTAAAAATAGTATTAAAAGCAAAAAGTAAAAGTGGGGGTAGGATAGGGGTTTTTCTAGGGAGGAGAAATAGGGAAAGGGGATGGCATCTGAAATGTAAATAAAATATCCAATAAAGATTTTCACAGAAAAAAAATAAACAATCAACTGTCATTTCTACCATGACAATTAAATAGTATATGATAAATAATGTTTGATATATCTAAATCTAATGGGATATGCAATTATCTGTGGTTTCTACTCATGACAGATTCATAAATATGCTAGCATTATTGTGGTGTGTTGCCTATGTACATAGTTGGGGTAAATGCTGAGTTTCCAAAATATTTATTGTTCCCATGAATTCTATTCATGAACCTCGGGTTAAAGAAGTACTACCTTCTGATAACTTCTCTTTAGACAATCCTTACAGGGTGAGGGTTAGAAGACTTATGCCCGAATAAACACTGCATTGGTATAAGCCTGGGCATGCCCATATCCAAGCCATGACTCAGGCTGGGAATTCTTGTATATTTGTCTACAATGATCTTAAAAGTAAATCAATTTTTTATTATAATCAGGTTTTCATAGGTAATCAAGAGCTTTCCTTGACTGGGTCAGTCTTAACCTGGCATCACTTCACAGTCACCATGAATGTCACCAATTTCCCCAGCACATTGTGATGTAGGGCTTTTTGGTGGTGGTGGTGGTGGTGGTGGTGGTTGAATTGTTATTTTTGATGGAGGGAAGGAATATTCTTGTTTGTCACTTGAAAAATAAAAAACACAATCTCTATAGCTCAAGCAAGCCTTGAACTTACAGTATACTTTTTTAAGACTACAAGCACAGTGATTATTTTTAAAGTAAATATGACCCTACAATAAAATATGGCTCTGTAAGTCATTTTCAGAGAAAAAGTCATTTTCTAAGTAGGGTCCTAAATATATCTCTTTTCTCTTCCCACCGAAAAGTGGTTAATAATGATTGAGACATGCTAAGCTACATGCTGTTCCCCATGTACATCTCAGACCTTTGTGTATGCTATTCCCTCTCACTGTGCAGGACTCCAACTTCATCTTTCCTGAGCAAAACCCTTGCTCCCTGCCAGGTAGCACTGATTTTTCTGGCTTTCCTAGGAGAGTTTATTGCTTTCTCCTATATGGTACCATTCACTGAACCTTGACGGGACATTTAGTATATTGCCTTACATAAACTAGTTTATTGAATGAACTAGACATATCAGGGTACAAGCAAAATCCAATATAGTTCTTTCACACCACCATTCCACACCATAAGCTCAGAAGAGTCATTTTCCCAATCTCTTCATGACATTTCAGACAGCTCTCATACCTTGTTCACTCATTCTCAGATATTACAAACTTTGTTCACTCATTCTCAGATATTACAAAAAGTCTTCAATTTTTTAAGCATTGGTTTCTAATCTAATCTAAATGCTTCAATCCGATGCTCGTTTTTTCAAAATTCATTCATCCCCGGGTTCATGTATGACTCAACAAGGAAATGTTGAGTCAAATGAGAAGAGAGAGAGAGAGAGAGAGAGAGAGAGAGAGAGAGAGAGAGAGAGAACTGAGAACTGCCTACAGCTATTTTTTCTGGAGTTTAAACATGAGGGAGACATGTTTAAACACGGATATTTCTTAATTTCTGAATTGAAATTGATAATCCAGGTTCAAGTATATTCTGACATTGATTAAATAGTGTAGCAGATTTCTAAAGATGATTTTTTTTTCTAGAGGGTTTCTTGGAAGTGCCTCGTCATCTCCCATTTAGAGATGACGAGGTTTTGTATCACTCAGTTCCTATGCTGGGTCACTTCATACCTCTGAGAAATTATTCTAGGCGAAATCTCCTTTAAGATAACCTAACTATAACTTCCTACTGTGTGCATGTATCTTACTTCTGGAAAATAGATCAATTTGCCTATACATAGACAGTTATACATCCCCCTGCAAAAAAGTCCTCTATCTCTTTCCTCAGTTGTCATAAGCTATTGTAGCCATATCCTCTCTCAGAAATGGAGAGAGGGCTACATGATAAGGTGTCCTTACTATTCTTGCAGAGGACTGAGTTTCACTTCCTTGCTCCCGTGTCATGTGGCTTACAACCTCCTGTAACTCCAACTCCAGGGGATCCCATGGCCTCTGGCCTCTGCAAACACCTACAAACATGTGCACATATGCGCACAGGTGTGCGTGAGTGCGTGCTTGCGTGCGTGCGTGCGTGTGTCTGTCTGTCTGTCTGTCTGTCTGTCTGTCTGTCTTCTCTCACCTTTAGACCTCCTTTTTTAGGCATGAGTCAGTTGCTACTTCTTGAAGCTGTGAATGTACAGGAAACAGGTGGCAAGCTCTTGGTGGTGGTAACTATGTAGTAACCTTCCATATATATGAAGTTAGTTACCTTTGTTCTTTGAGGTGAAGGAGAAACTCCTTGTCAATCCCACACTTCTCTTCAAAGCCATCTATTTACTCTACCATTTTCCTCTCAAGCAATTCCCATTTTCTCACATACACCTTCAAGGCAAGTGATAGATGGTCGAGAATGCATTTTGAACGCCATGCCTTTCTACCTTCTTTGTAAATAATGCATCCTGGCATGATTCCTAGTACTTCTTAGTCTGAATTTAAAATGGTGAAAACAGATGGATTTTTTCCAATCTCTCCTAGACCCCATTCAAATAAAAATAAAATAGCAAATAAAACTACAAAAGAATCAACCTCTAAGAGGCAAAAGAACAAGCTAGAAATTGCCAAAAAAAAAATGGGGGTGAAGGGATCCTAATGCATATCTTGGAGGAGAGTGGGCATGAACAAGCTGGCAGTTGAAACAGGTGAATAAACCACAGACTAGAATATATTAAGAAGAAATGGGAAAAGACATGAAGATCCACCCTCTTGGAAGTGATAGTGTGTACTATCACTTGAGTTTTTGATCTTAGCCGTTCTGATGGGTATAAGATGGAATCTCAGAGTCATTTTGATTTGCATTTCCCTAAAGACTAAGGACTTTGAACAGTTCATTAAGTGTTTCTCAGCCATTAAAGATTCTTCTGTTGAGAATTCTCTGTTTAGATTTGTACCTCATTTTTAATTGGGTTATTTGGGTTGTTGGTGTCTAACATCTTGAGTTCTTTATAAATTTTGGATATTAGCCCTCTGTCAGATGAAGGGTTGATAGAGATTCTTGACTAATGTATAGGTTGCTGTTTTGTCCTATTGACAGTGTCCTTTGCCTTACAGAAGCCTTTCAGTTTCATGAGGTCCCATTTATCAACTGTTGATCTTAGAGACTGAGCCATTCGTGTTCTGCTCAAGAAATTGTCTCCTGTACCAATGCATTCAAGGCTATTCCCCACTTTATCTTCCGAGATTTAGTGTATCCAATTTTATGTTGAGGTCTTTGATCCACTTGGACTTGAGTTTTGTGCAAACTCATAGATGTGTGAGTTTATTTCAGGTTCTTTGATTTGATTCCATTGATCAACCTGTCTGTTCCTATATCAACACCATGCAGTTTTTATTACCAATCCTGGGTTGTACAGTTTGAGGTCAGGGATAGTGATAACCTCCAGAAGGTTTTTATTGTTCAGGATTGTTTTAGCTATCCTGGGTTTTTTCTTTTTTCATATGAAGTTGAGAAATGCTCTGTCAAGGTCGATGGGAATTGCATTGTACTGGTAAATTGCGTTCAGTAAGATAGCCATTTTCAATATGTTAATCCTACTGATCCATGAGCATGGCAGATATTTCTATCTTCTTATATCTTCTTTAATTTCTTTCTTCAGGGAAATTAAGTTCTTGTCAGCCAGCTCTTTCCCTTGCTTGGTTAGAGTTACACCAAGATATTTTATACTATGTTTGGCTATTGTAAAAGGTGTTGTTTCCCTAACTTCTTTCTCGGTCTGTCTATCATTCTTATAAAGGAGGGCTACTAATTTCTTTGAGTTAATTTTGAATAGACCCACTTTGCTGAGGGTATTTACCAGCTGTAAGAGGTCTCTGGTACAATTTTTGGGATTGCTTATGTATATTATTGTATCACCTGAAAATGGTGATTGATACATTGACTTATTTGTTTCCAATTTGTATCCCCTTGATCTCCTTTAGTTGTATTATTACTCTAGCTAGAACTTGAATAGATAGGGAGAGAGTGGGCAGCCTTGTCTTGTCCCTGATTTTATTGGAATTGCTTAAAGTTTCTCTCCATTTAATTCGATGTTGGCTATTGGCTTGCTGTATATTGGTTTGATTATGTTTAAGTATGTGCCTTGTATCCCTGATCTCGTTAAGACTTTTAAAGTGAAGGGGTGTTGGATTTTGTCAAAGGCTTTATCAGCATCTAATGAGACGATCATGTGAGTATTTTTCAGTTTGTTTATATGGTGGATTACATAGATGGATTTTCATATACTAAACCATCCCTGCATACATGGGATGAAGCCTACTTGTTCATGGTGGATAATATGTTTGATGTGTTCTTGGATTTGGCTTGCAAGTATTTTATTGAGTATTTTTGCATCCATGTTCATGAGAAAAAATGGTCTGAAATTCTTTGTTGAGTCTTTGTGTGGTTTAAGTATCAGTGTGACTATGGCTTCATAGAATGAGTTTGGCAGTGTTCCTCCTATTTCTATTTTGTGAAATAGTTTGAGGACTATTGGTATTAGCTCTTCTTTGAAGGTCTGGTAGAATTCTGCACTAAAATTATCTGGCTCTGGGCTTTGTGGTGGGTGGAGAACTTTTAATGACTGCTTCTATTTCTTGGGGTGGAGGGGTTATAGGGCTGTTTGAATAGTTTACCTGATCTTGATTTAACTTTGGTAAGTGGTATCTGTCTAGAAAATCACTCATTTTGTTAAGATTTTTTCAATTTTGTGGAGTACAGATTTCTGAAGTAAGACCTAATGATTCTTTGAATTTCATCAATGTCTATTATGTCTCCCTTTTCAGTTCTGATTTTATTTGGATACTGTCTCTCTGTGTCTTGGTTAGTTTGGCTAAGGATTTGTCTATCTTGTTTTCTCAGAGAATCAGTTGTTGATCTCCTTTATTCTTTGTATTGGTTTCTTTGTTTCTACTTGGTTGATTTCAGTCCTGATTTTGATTATTTCCTGCCTTCTACTCATCTTCAATGTGTTTGCTTATTTTTTTTCTAGAACTTTCAGATGTACTTTTAAATACCTGGTATAAAAAGTTTTCAATTTCTGTATGAAGGCACTTAGTGCTTATGAACTTTCCACTTAGTATTGCTTTCATTGTGTCGCATAAATTTGGGTAAGTTGTGCCTTCATTTTCATCAAATTCTAGAAAGTCTTTATTTCTTCCCTGACCCAGAAATCATTGAGTAGAGAGCTGTTCAATTTCCATGAACGTGTAGGCTTTCTAGAGTTTCTATTGCTGTTGAAGTCCTCCTTTAAATCTATGGTGATCTGATAAGATCCAAGGTGTTATTTAAATTTTCTTGTATCTGTTGCGGCTTCCTCTGTGACAAACTATATGGCCATTTTTTTTTTACAAGCATCCATGAAGGGCTGAAAAAGAATATATATTCTTTTGTGTTTGGGTGAAATATTCTGTAGATATCATTAATTTCATTATTTCTCTGGGTTTTTTTTGGTCTGGATACTCTGTCCACTGGTGAGAGTGGGGTGTTAATGTGCAATTTAAACTTTAGCAATATTTCTTTCACTAATGTGAGTGCCCTTGTGTTTGGGTCATAGCTGTTCAAAATTGAAATATCATTTTCATAGATTTTTCCTTTGACGAATATGAAGTGTTCTTCCATGTCTCTTTTGATTAATTTTGGTTAAAAGTCTATTTGATTAGATATTAGAATGGCTACTTTAGCTTTCTTCTTAGGTTCGTTTGCTTGAAAATTTTTTTCCAGCTCTTTACTCAGAGGTAATCTCTATCTTTATTGCTGAGGTGTGTTTGTTGTATGCAGCAGAATGATGGATCCTGTTTTCAAATCCATTCTGTTAGCCTGTGTTTTTTTATAGGGGAGTTAAGTCCATTGATGTTGACAGTTATTAATGGCTAGTGATTGTTAATTCCTGGATTTTTTTTTGATGTAGGTGGTTAAAGTGTGTGTCTGTGTGTGTGTGTGTGTGTGTCTGTGTGTGTGTGTGTGTGTGTGTGTGTGTGTGTCTGTGTGTCTGTGTGTGCGCGCGCGCTTGCCTTCTTGTTGCTGGTATGGAATTAGTTATTTCCTGTGTTTTCTTGTGTGTAGTTATCCTCCTTGGGTTGGAATATTCCTTCTAGTATTTTTTGTAAGGAAGGATTTGTGTATAGATATTGTTTGAATTAGGATTTTTCTTGAAGTATCTTTTATCCATCTATGGTGATTGAGAGTTTTGCTTGGGTACATTGGTACCTATGGCTTTTAAGAAGTTGCAAGATATCTGTCCAGACCCTTCTAGGTCTTGGTATCTGTGAGAAGTCAGGTGTAATTCTGACAAGTCTGCTTTTGTATGTTACCTGGCCTTTTTCTTTTTCGGCTTTTAATATTCTTTCTTTGTTCTATAGATTTTGCATTTTCATTATTATGTGGCAAGAGGACTTCCTTTTCTGGTCCAGTCTAATCAGTGTTCTATAAGCTTCTTGTATGTTTATAGGCATCTCTTTCTCTAGGTTGGAAAGGTTTTTTTATGAAAATATTTTCTTGGGCCTTGGAGCTGTGAGTCTTCACCTTCTTCTATTCCTATTATTCTTAGGTTAGGTCTTTTCATAGTATTCCAGAATTTCTGGATGTTTTGTATCAGTAGTCTTTTAGACTTAACATTTTCTTTGACTGCTGTATCAATTTTTTCTATTGTATTTCTATGCCTGAGATTCTGTCTTCCATCTCTTGTATTCTGTTGGTAGTGCTTGCATTTGTTGTTCCTGTCCTCTTCCCTAGGTTTCCCATCTCCACGATTCCTTTAGTTTGTATTCTCTTTTTTGCTTCTATTTCCATTTTCAGGTCTTGAACAGTTTTACTTAATTCCTTTACCCATTTAATTGTATTTTCCTGTATTTCTTTAAGGGATTTATTTATTTTCTCTTTACAGTCATCTATCATCTTTGGAAGATTGGATTTAATGTCATTTTCTTGTGTTTTTCTTGTGTTAGGATATCCAGGGCTTGCTGTATTAGAGTAGCTGCACTCTGAAGGTATAATATTGCCCTGGCTTTTGTTGATAGTGTTTTTTTTTTTAGGGTTTTTAGACACCTAGAAGGATTTAATCTCTGGATGTTAGTGTTGTAGGAGGTATTAAGAAGGAGCCTAACCACAATGATCCTAGTGTGACAGGCCTTGGGCTGTATGTTTCTTGATCAGAAGATCTGATATAGGTATGTTGAGAGGTTGCAAGAGAATGAAGATCCAGTGAAGAGAACAAGCTGCTTAGGGTAGCTGGGGGGTGTGGTCCAGAGGACTCAATGGGCAAGGAAGATGGATGCCTGAAGGGAGTCTAACCTGTATGGTTCCAGATCAGCAGGTCTAATGAAGGTGGGTAGAGAGGTGACAGGATAATGGAGGCCCACAGGAGATAGCAGGCAGCTCAGGGTATCTGGGGGTGTCCCAGAGGATTCATGGCATAGGGAAGATGGGTGCAGGAAGCGAGACTTTTTTTTAATTTGTGTTATGGAGAGAGTAAAGATTTCCATATATATATATGGAAATATATATATAATTTATTTATATATTATATATATTTATATATATATAATTTATTTATATATCTATATATAATATATTATATATATTTTATATATTAGCTTCTCAAAGCCCATGTTTAGTATTTCCAGGGTTTAGTGTCAGAAACTCAATTCCCAATTCACTACAAAAGAAAACTTCCCAACTAACCCTCCCTTCTGACCCTAGAATAAAGATCTCCTCATTAGAAATCCCAGTTAGCTACCAGAAAAGAGAAAACTCGCCTGAAAAACCTGTTTTACACAGCAGCAAAGGAGAAATCCACACCATTTCTTCAGTAACCTTTCTTCAAATTTCCACAGACAAGATAATAATATTATTAAAAGTATCAGAAGAAAGAATTCCAGTCACCCATCCCTCCATAAATAGTGAGTTATAAATTCACAACCAGGACATCAGAGGCTACACACTTAATGTCTCACCAATTGTCACCACCCAAACATGAGCTGAACAAAGAGCACACCCACAAACATGTCAAAGCGAAAGGAGAGAAGCCAAGGAGGTCTCAACACTACACAAGGAACTACAGCCCTGAAAAACATACAAACAAGTGACATTATATGGATTCACCAGGTTTTATATACAAATATATACATGCAAACAATAATAGTTGAGGAAGAAGGAAAGCAGAGGTGAGTATATATGGGAGGGCTTGAAGGGTAGAAAAGGACAGGGAAAATGTAATTAAAACACAGTCTCAAGGAGACTCCAGAGCTCCAGCTATATATGTAAGGGAGGATGGCCCTGTCTTGCATAGGTGGGAGAGGAGATCCTTAGTCCTATGAAGGCTGGACGCCGTGTGTGGAGGAATTTGAGGGTGGGGAGGTGGGAGTGGGAGGTAGGTGGGGGCACATCCTCATAGAAGCAGGAGGAGGGGGAATGGAGTAGAGGGTTCCTGGGTTGGGGGGGCAGGGAGAAATGGGGTAAGGGAATAACATCTGAATTGTAAATAAAATATCTAATAAAAAATACAAAGAAAAAAAAGAAAAAGGAACCCACAATCTCAAAAATAAACAAAAACCAACCAATCAGGCATACTCATACTGGAGAACTGATAAAGCTATGAATATGCCCAAGGCTGAATCTGTGTGTAGACAATATTGACTTTCGCTTACATGTGACTTTCCTATCTCTTCCCATGCAGGACATGAAGACTGAGGCAGAGTTGTGAACAATGCTTTGATGGCAGTTCCAAGACAAAGGTAATGTGTAAAATCAGATTTTCTTTCTCTGCCTCTAATCATTTCAGGGAAGTCTATCAAAATACTTCCTATGACTAAGTCAATAGACAAACTATGAAGAAAAGTTAATAGAGACAAAGGAATATATATGTATGTGTAATATGTATATATTATACCTTCAAATATAAGAATATTGGTACAATAGAAATATAAGATAGAAAGAATATAATGAAACAAGCAGATGGAAAATGTGAATAAATAATGGTCAAGATATTCCTACAGAGGCATGACTGTAATCCCAAAACTAAGGCAGCTGATGAAGAAGGATTTCCACAAGTTGAACACAAAATACATGGACCTTAACATTGAAGAAACTGAATAAACACCAACTAGAATTAATTCAGTGAGACGTCCACCCAAATACTTTATAATTAAATTATTGATAGCTAGTGAGTAAATTTTGCAATAAGGAAGCCAGAAATAATTCATCACATACATACATAGGTCAATAACCAATTTGTCTTCAGAAACATTGAATTTCACAAAGCAATACTCTTGAAAAGTTTAAGTTACCAAAATAAAATACTATGTTTACCCAAAACTCTGTATTTAGTGAAGCTATCCTTCTAAAATGAAGACATTTTCAGATTTTTAAAATGGGCATTTTAATTGCTAGTTGCACATATCCTAAAAGAAATTAAATGGGTCCTATACCATGAAGTTAAAGCATTCAAGACAGTAATTTGAAGTCCAGTGATAAACTAAAGATTTTGAAATGTCACTACACCAACATAAATTATACTTGTCCAATAATCATATTACACACTTTAAATATAAATAATTTATTTTTGGTAATACTTGAATAAAACAACATAATCCATATTTAAAACAACAAAAATAAATAAATGTCTTTATTAATTAGTTTAGAAGGAAAAGACAAAAACTTTAGTTAACTGAGAATAGAACATCTTATCCAACTACATGCTCTCTCTAAAATACATAATAGAAACAAAACATTCGAAAAACTAAAACTGAAAAAAAATTGAAGAAATAAATAAGATTAACAATAAGATTTAAAACTCCAGCTTCCACTTCCAATTCTGGATAAAAACAAATTATACAAAAGAATATCAGCTACTAATATAAACCAATTAACTCTCTCAGATCAATACTCCATGGAAAACTAGTAGAATACATATATTTCTGAGTGCCATATGGAATATTCCTCAGGATAAACCATATAATATGCTAAAAAATAATTCTGAATAAATTTTAAAATATTGGAACCACACATATCATCTGGGTTCAAAAGAATAAAACTTGAAATCATCTATATTCTTTTCAAAGGTCAAGTGAGCATAGGTGTGTGGGTTCATTTCTGGGTCTTCAATTCTATTCCATTGATCTTCTTGCCTATCTCTGTACCAATATCATACAGTTTTATTACTATTGCTATATAGTACAGCTTGAGATCAGGGATGATGATTTCCCCAGAATATCTTTTATTGTTGAGAATAGTTTTCACTATGCCATGAAGGCTGGATGTCCCATGTGGGGGAATTCGAAGGTGAGGAGGTGGGAGTGGGTGAATGGGTGAGGACACACCACCATAGAAGTAGGAGGAGGAGGAATGGTATAAGAGGTTTCTGGGGGGGTAGAATAGAGAAAGGAGATAACATCTGATATATAAATAAATAAATTATCCAATAATAATTAAAAAATCAGATAACGGAATTGGCTATTGCAGTCGACCATTTGAGACATTTTGGTAGCAATTTAATATTACCCATATTACTTGGATTCCTTATAATTGTCAAGGACAATGTATTGTGGAATAGGCCCATGAAACTTTAAAACAATATCTTCATAAAATAAAAAGGGGAAGATATATCCCTGTACACTACAAATTTATTTAAATCGTGTTCTTTTTATTTTAAATTTTTTTAAAAAAATATGGATGCCAAAGAACTTTCTGCTGAGTTTCTATGGCACTCTACAACTACCCATACTTATGCCTAGGTGTAAGGGAAGAATCTACTTACTGGCATATGGCATGATCCCGATTAGGTATTTGATATAGTGAAGAGGACATGTTTGTGTTTTTTCTTCAGGATGCTGAAGGAGCATGGTGACTGCCAGAGTCATGAGTGAGACATGCTGATGCCAGGACAAAGAATGATGCTGACCTGTGAGCTTGCTGAGTGCCCTGACAATGGTGACCAGGAAGCTATATTGGACACATGTTCCTGACCCACCTTTGCTTACCTGTACCCCTGATGGGACAAGCTGCCTTCCCTCAAGTTTTTAGACCTCATGGAACAGAGAATCAAAAAGAGAAGTTATAATGACTCTTGTGTTTTTCTTAAATGTGATCAGTTATTTGGACTCAATCACAGAGTGGTCTAGAAACCAACCCAATATTGGAAATAACAGTCTTCATTTGGAAGGCTGGTTCTGGACATTTTCAGAGACATGTTTAGAAGTTAGCTGCAGTTCTTTATGGTGTTGTTTTAGCAAGAGATAAAGTTGGGGCAGAATCTGGATTTCAAACAGGTGTTAGTACATGTGTTAAGGCTCTTTTAATTGTCAAGTTAAAATTACTTTTGTTTCTTCTACAGTATTTACTGTAAGTTGCATTGATTGTACACTTTCTAATTGTGTTAGTGTGTTGAAACCCAACACATCTGTTGTGGAGGTCTATAAACTAGATTTTGTTTTATTGCCCTGAGTATCACAGAACCTTTGTCTTCTGAAAAAAGCTTGTAAATACTGGAAGAAGTGAGTCAGGTTTTAAGAAGAAGCAAGAGGGTAGTGGACTTAATTATTGCTGGTATAACAGCTTTAATTACATTAATTCCTAGCACCGCTGCTTCTGCAATTGCTTTGACACAAGAAGTTAAGACAGCTACTTTTGTTAATCGTTTAGCAAAAAATGTTACTAATGTGTTGAATATACAAGAGGATTTCAATGGGCATTTGGAAGAACTGATTGATACTCTGTATCCTATTCAAATTATTGCAAGGAGGTTCAGTGTTTAAGAGTAAGGAGCCATCTCAAGTGTCATGCCAAATATCAAATTCCTGTTCTAAAATTTACAGTGGTGGTCATATATTTAGGAAAAAGTTTAAAGACACTTGCAGTGTATTTGGCACAATTCTAACACCTCTCTGGATGTTTTAACTGTGCATAGTAAGCTTATGAATTTAAAGAATGCGGCTCTGCTGAGCAATGATGAGGCAGATACTGCTGATAAAATTACCCATGGCCTGAGGTCAGTATTTCTATTTTGGTCAAACTTCAAGAATGGCATATATAGCACCAGTGAGGTGCCGGCTAGCTAGCAAGAAGGGGAGGGTCCTGAAGGTACTTCTGTAGAGCAGATTTCTTCCCAAGTATTACAGCTCTTGCGACAGAAATTCTCAGACACCGGGATGATTCTTACACACCTTTACTTCTCCTGAATAGGGCCCTTATATACAGTTTTGGGGTGGGTTAGGGTCTGGCAGCAGATAACCCCTATTGGCTTAGTCTGAGAACTTGGAGATACCTCATCTACATGTGGGAGAGCCTGAGGCACTATTCCTATGTGACTGATGACCATAGATCTCTCTTGGGGGGAGGTGTGTGAAGGGCCCAAGCTGAGTGAAAGGAACTAGGAGCCAGGAGCACTCAACCAGGCACCCAGTCACCTTTCGCAGCCCACCGTCCCACAACTTTGGGCTAGGACAGGGAATTTGGCTCATATATTTAGGTCATCCTGATAATACCTTAGAAACAGTGATCAAGGGAGTGATCATGGCACTTTGCTTATTGCCTTGCTTGTTCTTTGACTATTTGCATCTATTATATTGTTAGCTCCTCAACCTAGAACTGACCTTAATACTTGCAGGTAAATAAAATGGCATAAAAGCAAAAAGGAGGAGAGGGGATGGAATGGGGTTTTCTAGGGAAGAGAAATGGAGAAAAGGAATGACATCTGAAATGTAAATAAACAAAATATCCAATAAAAAAAAAAACCATTCTTAACTACTATATAGGGATGTTAGGAAATACTTTTGGATGAAGGAAGATGAATAAAACAATATACACACTAGATGCAGTGGAGGCAGTGCCAAGAGATAAATTCAAAGCTATAAATATCTGCATTTACTTTTTAATTTGATATGATGGCAAGTACCCCATAACACTCAGAAGGTAGAGTCAGAAGAACTGAGAATTCAAGGTCTTTCTCAGCTTCCTAGTGACTCTGTCTCAAAATTAACAGGGGAAGAAGAGGAGGTGCAGATGTAGAACAATAATCCAGCTTTCTGCTATAAGGAATCAGAGGACCAGGGAAAACAAAAAACTAAACCTAAGGTAACTAGAACACATAAACTGTAAAATGAAGTAGGGAATAGGGAAACAATGAAGTAAATGAATGAATTCGGGATGTGATTTTGTGGGCAAGGTAGGTAGCTCAGTAGACAAAATATTTACTACACAAGCTTCCCCCCCACCCCCCCCCCCCCCCCCCGCACACACATAAAAAGTGAAGTGCTTTGGTACATGTCTGTATCCCTAAGTACTGTGGGGTAGGGGCAGAGGCAGGTAGATACCAATTATACCTAATTGAGCTCAGGCTATGAGTTCTGGATTCAGTGATAGACCCTGTCTAAAAACAATAAGGTGGACAGCAATTGAGGGAAACACTCAGCATCCACCATCCACCTTTGGTTTAGACACACACACAGACACATACACAGACACACACAGACACACATACAGACACACACAGACACACATACA
>JANHMN010000005.1:25063308-25168710 GCA_030674055.1 Rhabdomys pumilio
ACAGACACACACAGACACACATACAGACACACACAGACACACATACAGACACACACAGACACACACAGACACACACATATACATGACAAACTTGTCTAGACACTAAGAAGATAGAACATACAAATCACTGAAATCAGAAATGAAAGAAACATTATTACCAACCATGCAGAAAAGAGATGTTCAATGTCATTAGTTACTCGGGAAATATAAATCAAAACCCACAATGAAATACCTCACACTTATCCACTAGCTAACTATAAAAGAAAGTAAGAGAGAAAAATTGGGAAAGAAAGCAGCTGAAAAAGACATGAACAAAATAACAACCATGTACATTTCCAATTAGGATAAAAATGCAGTCACTGCAGAACATGGTTTTCTCTGTAACATTCCCGTAGAATTACCTCATGACATAGTCCTTCCCCCAGCAGGTGTGTGTACACTCAAGAGAACTAAAAATGTATGTTCACACAAACACTTGGAACCAATCTTCATTGCAGCATTTTCCATAATTGCCTGAAAGCTTAAACAGTTCATCTATCCATCATCTGATGACTGGATAAGATGCAGGTAAGTATAAAAAACTGATGAAGCACTGACACATGCTACATCATGGATAAACTTTAAAGTGATGCACTGGAAGGACAAAGGCTGTGTATTCTATCATTTTATTGATATGAAATTCTAAACTAGACAAATCCATGAGACAGAAAACAGGTTAATGATTGGTGTGTGGTGCTTATGGGGAGTGATGAATTGATTGTGACTACATAATGGATGCAAAGTTACCTTGTGATAGTTATTAAGGTATCCTGGGACTAGAGATGGATGCTAATTGCAGAGCATTGTGAATTTATGATCACCAAGTTATATATTCAAGTAAAACTTTTATGTTATAACTACTTTAACATAATAAGAAACATGTGAGTGGCCTGATGAAATAGAACATTACCAGTCATAGACAACATTATATTTGTGTCTGTTTATGTGTGTATGTGTAGAAGAGTAGGCTTGGGAAGAGGAAGGGAACCAGGAAGAAAAGGTAGGGATGGAAATTAAAGATAATGGTATGGTGAACATGGGCATGAAGGTCTCATAATGAAAATCATTGTTTTGTATGCTGATTTAAAATTAATTAGTAATTAAATTTAAGAAAGAAAAATGGGGAAACACTTTTTTCTATAAATTATGTACTTTATGTTCTGATTGCAACTTCTTCTCCCTCCTGTCTTTTCAGTCCCTCCCTCTCTCATCACACCGCTGCCCCATTCACCTCTCCTCCTCATCTCCTCAGAAAAGGGGAGAGGCCTCCTCTAATGGGTTTCAACCAGCCAAAGTATATCAAGTTACAGTATGATTAGCTGCTTCTTCTCCAACTGAGACTAGACAAGACAGCCAGTAGGAGGAAAGGGTCCTAAAAGCAGACAACGGAGTCGGAGACAGCCCCTGCTTCCCCTGTTAGGACTCGCACATGAAGATCAAGCTACACAACTGTAGGTCAGTCCGGAGCAAACTCCCTGGTTGGCAGTTCAGTCTCTGTGAAACCCTATGAGCCCAAGTTAATTGTGGGTTTTCTTGACCCCTCTGACTCTTACAAGCCTTCCCTGCCCCTCTTTCTCAGGACTCCCCAAGCTTCACTTAATAAAACGAAGTTCTTAATGTTATTAAAGGTGACTCTATTCCAGCACTTAGAAGATAGAAGAAGGAGGATCAGTTCAAAGTCATCCTTAGCTACATAATGAGTTCAAGGCCAGCCTGGACAACAGATGACCTCGTTTCAATAAAAAGAAAAAAAGGTGATTTCAAAATATGCATACAAGAAAGATGATAGCACAGGTTTATTCATTTTGATGTATGTAGATTAGGGACCTTGAAAACTAGCTTTTTTTCTAAACTTCTAATTTCAACTTACTAATGTTATTATCATTATAATCAGTCCAAATCATAAATGAAATCACCTTAAACATTATAAATCAGTAAACATATTTAATTTTCTTTTTAAATATTTTAAATGCCTTTAACACTCACTGAGCAGTGAAACAACCTAAATAATGCTTTAACAATTCTAGTAAATATAATGAATAAAATGTATAAATACTGGTGAATCTTATCTGTGTAACTATCCAAATGATGCTTACAATCTCAATTTTTTCCTACTTTTAAGCCAAAAATACCAGATTCAGTTATAAAGCTAATCTTTACTTTCATATGTCAAATTCCCATGAACATTAAAATTTTTTAAAGTGTTCATATAATACAAATCATCATTCATTTGAAAATATTTTTCTGATTTTTGTACTTTTAAATTCACATTTATTTATTCATGTATATATTCATATGTGTGTGTGTGTGTGTGTGTGTGTGTGTGTGTGTGTGTGTGTACACATATATGAGCAAGAGAGAGAGAATGTGTGTATGTGGTCATGCCCTGATTCACACATGGAGGTCAGAAGACAACTTTTCAGAAGTTGGTCCTTTTCTTTCACCTTTTGTGTCCTGGGAATTAAACTCAGGTCATCAAGTTGTGAGCAAATTCTTTTACCCACTGAGCCATATTTGTGGTCCTCTTTTTTCTTCTAGAAGAGATAAGGACGTCACTATTAGACTTTTGCTTTCCCTTTCTACATTTTAACACATAATGTATAGTTTGTTTAAAAAATAATGATTTTTGAGTAAGATCACTGGCTACACAAGCATAAGGACATTATTTTGGATCCCAATACTATGCTAAAATAAAAGTGGGGTATGGCCACACACATGCACTTATAACTCCAGTATTATGGGGTATTGCAGGAAGCCAGCCTGATCCAGAATGGTTTGAAGTAGGACACAGCATTGGACATAGAGAATAGCTTTAAAGACTGATGGTCTCTGGCCTTCTAGCTCTCTAACTGCACTGAATGCTTGCTGATAACGTCTTTTAAAAATCCTAAAAACTGTGTTGCTTATTCTATGGTTAAAAATCTGCTGGCTTGGGCAATTAACACCTGTTGCCTAGCAGCAGGGGATTAAGTAAAGAATTTTTTGTAATCACTCCCTTCTCTAGCTAGGCAGCCAGAAGCCTCTCTAGCTAGACTAGTTAACTCTTTGTGAACCAGAGAGGAAAAAAAGGGGAAAAAAATCAAAATCTTTTACATAGGCAAATATGTCTCAAGCCTATTTCTCTCTTTTCTTATTAAATATTTTGAGCCTTGGTAATTTAATGCAGTCACATAAAAAAAGGATACACTGAGACACAAAAATAAAAATAATAAAATAATAATTTAAACCTCAAACAATAAAGGGGTTTGAGACAACCAAGAAAAGAGGCACTGCCACAGAGCCATGTAAGATAGACTCAAGTAGTCTGAAAATGGGAAAATAGAAAAGGTGTCAAACACTGAACAAAGTTTAAAAATAAGTAATAGGACAAAGGGGCAGATGAGGACACTCGGCAGTTCCATGTTAAAGGGAACCAGTGCCAGACAGATGATGAGTCAGATGCAGGAGTAGAATCAAAGCCAGACTGGACTATTAAAAGGATGCCAGACGGAGCATCAGAACACTTGTAGGAGAAGGTTAAAGGTGGTTATGACTAAAAGCAGTGGCAAAGCAGATTGTAAAGGGAATAAGAAACGATAATTGAGGGAGAAAGTATTTAGAATTATTCCTCTAGTGATCCCTTTAGTGACTTTAACCAAGACTATTTCTATTTTAGTGTAACTATGAAAGCTCATTGTATTTTTTATTATGCAGCCTTTACTTACTATTATGAGGAATGGGCACATTCTATTCTTGATTTTAACTTTATTACATCTTTCTAGTAAAGCAACTAAGACCATTTCTTAAAAGTTTCCTCCTAAAAATATTTAAATCAAATCAGGAATTTCTATAGAATCATTAATTCATCTAAGCAGCATTAATTCATGAAATTAATTCATCTTTATGTTGATGTGCAGGAAATCTGATCAATGGGGTGAGCTAGTGCCCAGGGATTATTGTGTTAATTTAATACTGACAAGAGAGGCATATCAGATGCAAGAAGCAATCCTGAGATGAAGTCTCTTTTGGACGTTGTCTCAGAGAGCTTACCCATAGTAGACCATGCAAAAACTGGTGGGCCACCTCCAGGAAGGCCACTTACTGGCCTTAGCGTGTCCTAGATAGCTCCTGACAGGTGATGGCTGCTGTGGTTTGCTACCTAGCAGCCCTTTTCCAAGTGCATGAGAGATCCTGTGTCAAAGGGATGAGGCAGAGAGTGACAGAGGATCCTCCATATGCTCCTCTGGCCTTCACTAATGCCTTCAAGCACAGCTGCACACACATGCTCACATACTGCTTCATACACATACATATACATATATTCACAAAAAGAATGAAGAATGCTAAAGCTTTATGTTTTCAAAATGAATGAAGGAATTATTATGAGTGTTGGATATGAAAGTCAACATATTTAATTCCAGCCCTCAGGAGGTAGAGGCATGAGTAGCAAGAGTTTAATATCATCCTTGGCTACATAGTAAGTTCAAGGCTAACCTGACCTATACGAGACCCTATTTCAAAAACAAAATAAAATAATAAATTTCCAAAATGTCCCCAGTACAAATGCTGGCTTCACCACAGCTGTATAGAGTCGTCCCCTTTCAGTTAACCCTTAGCAGCCTCTATTCTCTTAGACCCTCCCAAGATCATGAGGCCAGACTGAGGCAGGTCAGAACTGCATTCAGCTGGCAGGGGTACAGGAGGAAGTGACTGAGATCTCAGGTGAGAGTCCCCAGCCATTCTTAATAATGACCAAAGAAAGGGAGGGACAAGGAAAGAAATGGAGTGAAGGTAATAATCATGGCTTTTAAAACTAGGAAAACTTTTTGAGAGTACAGAAAAGCTATGTTCCAAACATCAGCAAACTGGAATAGATTTTATTCAACTGATGGATTATAAGAAAATGCAATGAAATAGTCACAGAGAGAACATCCATTTCACTTTAATACTAGGCACCATTAGAGGAGGTGAAGTAATTTTAGCACATTTACTGGCTTGGCATTTCTTGCAAATTACATGACTCAACAGTGAACAATGATTATGCTATCATATATATGGTGCTTTATGTACTTTTTTCTAATTTTGGAGTCAGCCTGCAGACAAGGCATGAAAGCTTTGGTGGCGTTATATTAGTCAAGAGTCAGTCAGGAAAGCTGAATCATTATCAGTATTACAGAATAAGGTCTTGGTTCTAGGACTAAAATTGCAACGTTTTGGAAGGGGTTGGCAAAGTAAGAATCACAGAAAGTTTGGAGAACAGAAGTAAGCCACTAATCAGCCTGGCGTATCCGGCTGCTGGAGTGGGGAAGGAACAGCTTTTTGATGGAGAATTCTGCAGATAGCTGTTTCCTTTGCAACTGGTATTGGATAAGACTGACAAATTTAAACTAGCTCATTCATGAATACACACACACCCCAATATGTATATGTGCACTGATTTAAAGTAAATGTATAATACATATGCAAAACATACATATATGTCAAATGTCTGAAATTCAAATCTAACTGTGTATCCTTCATTCAATCTCACAACCTGAAACACTACCTGGGACCACTGATTCTCAGTCAGCAAGGCTGCCAGTACAGAAGAGTCCTGCATCCAAGTATGGAGAAGCTATCAGTTGTAGCCCACAGGAACCTGCATCTGACTTTGACTGAATGTTGCAATAACAAGCAGAGACAAGATAGCTGCTTTATTTCCGTTTTCTAAATCTTGTACACATGTCTTTTTTGGCACACCAATTAGCTTCATGTCATAAAATGAAAGGGGATTTGGAAATTATAACTCAAGTTTAGCGTGACTGATTTCTTTAATTATGAAGAATTGAAGCCCATTTTAAAGTGTTTAAATCATATGAATTGCACCACTGGATAACCCAATAGCACACTGGCCTTTATGAGAGTATAGCTATGGGGTTTAAACAATTGCAAAAAGCCATGGGGTTTAAACATCAGTTTTGCAATTTCTATTACTTAATAAATACAGGCATGTCACATGAACATCCTGAGGAGATGTGAACAAAGAATTGTGTCCCACCACATAGAGCACCAAACAAAGTCCCCAACTCTACCAAAGTCCACTTCTGTGAACCAACTAGTATCAGGCTTCCTTACAGAAATATAAGTTCACCTCACATCAGCTATTACATCAGTAGTCTCAGTCAGTACAAATGCTGACTTCGCCACAGCTGTGTGGATGAAATCTTCCCCTTTCAGTGTTCCTTCCACACTCTGTATTCTCTAGCACCTCCCAAGACCTTGAGGCCATTGGAGTTAAGGGCAGAATTACACACAGCCAGTAGGGGGGTGAAGTAGGAAGTGGCTGAGCTCTCAGGTGAGGGTTCTTACCCACACTTTCTATGAGGGAATAGCAATAGGCCCAATGTTGAGGGTCTCTGAGGAGAAGCCACAGCTACTTCTAATGAAAATAATGATGGCCATTATGCTAGGACAGCATGCTACAATAAGACATTAAGTAACAATAAAAATAAAAGACAGAGATGACCCAATACTCTTGTCAACTATCACTTATCTTTTTTCTCTGAAGGAACCAAACCAGAATTTGATCCAGACTGTGGACCCGCTGACCAATTTTCTAGAAGGTACAGTGGACAGAGAAACATAGTGGAGCCCATCATAAGTGTCAACTCTTTAAACACCAGGCTCTGAGAAACTATAGATTTAGTCTCTGGTTTCATCAAGAGTTAACGTTTAAAGAAATGAATGAAATGTGAACCTGCTGGTAATATGTACATCTGAATGGTAAGGATGTCCTTTAAAATGCAAGGAAATGCTTACACTGGAAGTCAGCACGGTGGTAAATAGTGAATGGGGGCTTGTGAAAACCTGGGGAATGTAGACGGTCCTCTAAATGGTTGGCAAAGTATTGTTTCTCAACCTGGGTGACAATTTCAAAAATTCTTTTCCCAGAAGTCCATTAAGCTGCTTACATTTATTCTTTTTGTTTTCTGCATATGTTTCTCTTCATTAAAATAAGCAAACAAAAAAACACTTTCCAAAATGATGTGGGGGAGGGAAATCACATTCAAAAATACTTTCAATATGATTAGTGCCTTTGGTTTCGTTTTTCCTACATTGAAGATATCATCACTATTTTGACAGAGCTCAGAAAGGAATTGTAGATCTATGGCAAGTGGATTAAGTTTGTAGGATCGCATAAACTAGGCACAGATCTGTAATCTGGAGTTGGAAGCAAAATGATCAGAAGTTTGAGGCCATTCTTATCTACATTGCACATATGAACTACATGAAGCCTTATCTCTTGTCTCAAACTAAACAGTAAAAGATATATTCATGGGTCAAGGGAACATTCATATGTATGTGTATGTAGATGATAGATATAGATATAGATATAGATATAGATATAGATATAGATATAGATATAGATATAGATATAGATATAGATATAGATATAGATATAGATATAGATATAGATATAGATGCAGTTGCAGATGCAGATGCAGATGCAGATGCAGATACAGATACAGATATAGATATAAACACCACACACACACAAGCTTTTACAAATTAAATGCAGAAGAAAAATAAAGCTGGAAAATAATATTGGAGAAATTGAAGCAATAAAAAATAAGCTCTGGCCAGTGGTAGATGAAGGAATTGTATCCCCTGAGAAGGAATCTGGCTGCTCATCACTCTCCATCCTTCTTTCCCATGGCTGGAAAGAAGCAGTAATGACCGTCCGTTTTAGAAATAGACAGCACCCAAAGGTAAGGGTCACAAAGCTTTTTCTGTGAAAGACCAGAAAAATATTTTGAACTATATGAGCAATAAAGCCTTTATCACAATTATCCAATACTGTTTCTGTAGCTTAATAATAGCTTTAAATAATATGGAAACAAATGAGTATGTCAGTATTTCAATCAACTTTGATTATAGACAAATAAGTTTATATTTTTTTCATTTTTTTAAAATGTAAATACCAGTTTTAAGTCATACTCATAAAAATCAAGTGGCGGCCAAGATTTGCTCTAAGAATTATAGTGTGCAGAATACTGACCTAAGTCTACTGTTCCCAACCTAGTGGTCCAAAGACCATTAGAAAACACAGATATTTAAATTATAATTCACAACAGTAGCAAAATTATAGTTGGAAGTAGCATCAAAACTAATTTTATAGTTGTGGATCACCACAACATGAGGAAATTGTATTAAACTGCATTAAGAAAAGTTGAGAGCCACTAGCCTAAGGTATGTCAGAGAAATGAGATGCAATCGGGGTTTCTGGAGCAGAGCCACCTACTTGACCTGGACTCTCAACTGCTATATGAAAGAGTACACTTAGAGATTGTTTAGCCCAGTGAATTTTGTCTCTCTATTACATTGACTTAGTCTATTCCCTATTACAAATTTCCACTGAAAATTCTCAGAGGTACAGACATGGCAAATGTTTCAGTGCATTTAGTCCCATGGAGGAAGAGAGAGCACATATTCTACCAACAACATATAAGAATCTGTGAGACACAAGGGTAAGAGTGCTTACCAATAAATTTATTATATTAATAAAATCCGGGAGGACTAAATGATGAGCAACAAGAGGGTAGATACTTTAATTGTGACAGATAAATTCAATCCAAGAAGTAAAATGAGATGTGTCAACATGGGAACTTTTGCAAATAGGAAGTTGAAAAGAAGTTGCAGAATAACAGCAAAAAAAATCTATGATGCCACTTATGTGAAGTTTTAAATAGGAAAAGCAATATGAAACATCATTTATTGGCATATAAACATTAAAGGGATCAATATGCACATGAAAATATTAAATACCAAAATAGGGATAGTGCTTTTCACTGAGGAAAGACAGAAAGGGGATATTAGGATCCTGGAATGGCACAGATGTTACTGTAACTGTATCTGTTACATGCTATTTATGTTTGAAAAGTCAAGACAAGCAAAATCGAGTATTTGTGTACTGTGCAAATGCATGCATCCAAATGTCCTAATATTTATAATTTTCCTGTTACATCTTAAGGTTTACATTCATGAGGATTTCCCAGCAAATTGTTAGCTAACATTAGCATAGTAATAAATTCACTGATGTTGGGGGCTTGTTTTCTGCACTGTGAATTCAGATGCTGATTTCTATGCCAGATATGGGCATGGTCAAGCATGTTCAGTCATGTAAAAAATGTTTTCCATCACCTGATTGGTTAATAAAGAGCTGATTCGGCTAACATCAAGGCAGAAGAAACAAGGAAAGCAGAACTTTTTATCCCAGGGTGTGTGTGTGGGGGGATTGTTAAGGTCTCAGAGATGTATATGAGAGATATAAGAGAATGCTGAAAGAAGGAGAGGAAAAAGAAGTCACCATGAGGAAGGTGATGGACCATGAGGAGTTGCCATAATGCCAAGGGAGTCTCCATGAGGACACATATGGAGCAAAGTGACCCAAGGCAAGTCTTGAAGGGATGTGACTAGGGATGGAAAAATACGTTTTTCCCCTTTGAGACAGGTTTTTCCTGTATAATAGCCTGTCTTTCCTGAAACTCATTTTGTAGATCAGGCTGGCCTCTAACTCACATAGATCTGCCTGCCTCTGCCTCCCTCTGGGGGATATGGAAGTCAACCTTGTGAAGTTTGAAAAAGTGAGATAGAGGCACCACAGGCTTCTGTAACTCCTGGAAGAATCCTGATCTGTCTTACACAACATTAGATCTAAGATGGCTCCTGGCACACTAGTGAGACAGCAAAAAGGAACCATGGCTAGGGTGGTGATGCTTCCCCTGTCTTCATGGAAGTCCTCGTCCGTGATTATACTCCCCTCCCCCTCCTTCTTCTGAGTTACCTAATCACGGAGGGCTTTCATTGGCACACAGTGACAGTGTGGTGAGATTTGATTGACCAAGGATTTAGGGGCTTGGGGTTTGCTCAAACACTGTATATAAATTTATGCACTGTGCAATAAACTCAGATCTGCACTCTGATGCTGGTCTCCAGAGTCTGATTTCCAGGACTCGTCATGTGACTCCATCGCCTCTCACCCCTCATCATCAGTCCTGATCCCCCAATGATTCAGACTGAAAATAAGAGACCACATGGTGGTAGTAGGCAGCCCAACTGGGTTAGATTAAGATAGAATGGATGAGTATCTGCCCAATTATAGGGCTGCAAGCTTGTTAATAATGACATAAGATCTCCATATCTTTCATTCAGGAGCTAAAATGGGCATAGAGATGCCCTACAGCTATTTGGAAGCAAGGGAATGAAGAACACCACCCCCCCCCCAATTATATTTACACACTGATGTTCACCTTGTTTATGTTTTAAATAAGATTTCTAGTGTGAACAACTCAGAATTGCAAACCAGCCATTTCTCTTACTTGTACGGCTTAATAGAATTAGTGCGTTAGAATATATGGTTAGCATCACATAGCCCCTCTACAAGTCATTAGCAAACAGTAAGTGCTGCCATCAGGAGCTGGTACCTCAAATGGGAGGTAGAGCACTTCGAGGGCTACATCTGCTCTATTTGAAATGAACTCCAGGAGCTTTCTTACAACAACAAGAGATGACAAATAATGGTGATGAGGATGCAAAGGAAACAAGACCATAACAAAATGAGAGAGTAGAGCAAAGTGACAACTGGTGTGGTTTGTATATGCTCGGCCCAGGGAGTGGCACTATGAGAAGATGTGGACAAGGCCTTCTTGGAGTAGGTGTGGTCTTGTTGGAGTAGGTGTGTCACTGTAGGTGTGGGCTTTAAGGTCCTCATTCTAGCTGCCTGGAAGTTAGTATTCTGCTACCAGCCTTCAGATAAAGATGTAGAACTCTCAGCTCCTCCTGCACCATGCCTGCCTGGATGCTGACATGTTCCTGCCTTGATGATAATGGACTGAACCTCTAAACCTGTGAGCCAGCCTCAATTAAATGTTGTTCTTTATAAGAAGAAAAGTTTTCCTTTAAATGAGGATGAGGGTCTTAAAGCCCATGCCCACAGTGACACACCTATTCCAACAAGGCCACACCTCCAAATAGTGCCACTCCAAATAGGGCCAAGCATAATCAAACTGTGACAACAACTTACTCTCAAACAAAAGCCATTATCAAAAGCTTAATTTTCTCACTAATGTCCAGGTTTTCTAATTATACATTTACCATTATAATTTTAATTATTCTATCACTAAATTAAAAAATGATCTTATAGGAAACAATCTCAAAACACTCATTGATGAAAGCCTGGATAAAAAACTGCAATATATTTACAAAGTGAAATGTTGTATGTCAATAAAAATAATATGCTGCAGAAATGTGTAAGAAAATGAATGAATTTCAAAAAAAAAAAAAAAACATCATGCTAACTGAAATAAACCAGACATAAAGGAAAGCACAGTGATTAATTTCACTTCTATGAGGTCTAGTATGGGAAACTAAGCTGAAGTCACATAAATCAGAACACCAGTTTTTAATTCCATTTATATGAAGTGATTAAAAGAAACTAAACTAAAATCACATAAATGAGAACAGTGGTTGTGGTAGTGAAAGCTATATCAAAGAGGAACAAGAAGAGACGATTCATCGATTCATCTCGATTGGGATAGTGACTAATATGCATGTGCACACCGGTAAAACAAACAAATTGTATTGATTTTCATCTTTAAGCTATTGTATTGTTTATTGGTATTGTTTCACATGCCAATAGTGCTAATCGTTTTAATTCCTATACAAAAAGCATTGGAACTGAAAGTCAAAATATTCTCTGACCCAGAGATTTGAGTCCCAAACTCACAGATCAAAATCAGCCCACAGGTGTATTTTGTTGAAGTCATTTTTTTTTCAAACTGAATTTTTTTGTCAAAATTGGAGAACTGACATTAAATGTTTTTTTTTTAATCCAGCCTCTGGTGGGGGGGGGAACAGATTTTACAATATTAGGCCAACTTTTCTTGTTTGTTTGTTTATTTATTTATTTATCTATTTATTTAGACTTCTCACTTTACATCCCACTCACTGCCCGCCTCCCAGTCACCACCTCCCACAATTCCTTGGGTATCCCCCACCCTGGCACATCCAGTCTCTGTGAGGCTAGGTGCATCCTCTCCCACTGAGGCCAGACAAGACAGCCCAGCTTGAAGAACATAGTCCCCAGACAGGCAACAGCTTTTGGGATAGCCCCTGCTACAGTTGTTTAGGACCCACATGAAGAGCAAACTGCACATCTGCTACATATGTACATGAAGTGCTAGGTCCAGCCCATGTATGTTCTTTGGTTGGTGGTTCAGTCCCTGAGAGCCCTAGAGGTCTAGGTTAGTTGACTCTGTTGTTCGTCCTGTGGAGTTCCTATCCCCTTCTGGGCGTATTTTTTCCTCCTATTCATCCTTAAGAGTCCCCAAACTCTATCCACTGTTTGTTTGACTGTGGATGTCTACATCTGTCTGAATCATCTGCTGGGTAAGGCCTCTCAGAGGACAGCCATGGTAGACCATTGTCTGCAAGCATAACAGAGTATCATTGATAGTATCAAGGATTGGTGCTTGCCCATGGAATGGGTCTCAAGTTGTAGGCCAACATTTTTGAATGTCAATATCTTGCCTACTGTCTAAAACAAAGTATGTACTCTCTCCATTCTCCTCTTTTCCTGCCACGAGACATTGTGTTGCTTGAGACCAGTGAGTTATAGGAGAGTAGTAAATAGCTACAACTATGAGAAATTGAGGAAAATGGAGAAAAAAATGAATAAAAGCAAATTTGTGATTTCAGTTGTTGTCATAGTAAATTCGGGGCTTCAGAAGGCTATCACAACACAAGGTTCAATAGGCAGCAGGGAATTCAAAACTGAAGCCCAACAGAAACAACACTTCCTGATCATCTATCATGTACTAATCACCATACCAACAACTTTCATTGTTGGCTTTTGTATATTTAAGGACAAATAAGTAAGTTCAATTACTATTAATGTATAAGAGGGAAAAGGCAAAGGTTGAAGATGAAATCTGTGGAACGAAAACACAAATGTAAACCATTTTAGAACAGATGCGATTTGAAGAACATGAGGCAGAATAGTATGAAATGGTTGAGCAAGAATAGAAACTACACAAGGGCAGAAACCAAGAACAGACGTTTAACAATATTTCCAGTAGCAGTGCTTCTCAACCTTCCTGATGCTGGACCCTTTAATACAGTTCCTCGTGTTGTGGTGACCCCCCAACCATAAAATTATTTTCATTGCTACTTCATAACTGTAATTTTGCTACTGTTGTGAATCACAACATAAATATCTTTATTTTCCAATGGTCTTAGATAACCACAGTGAAAAGGTTGCTAGACCCCCCCAAAGGGGTCACAAAACCACAGGTTGAGAACCACTGAACTAGAGACAGGCAAAAACATGAAAACAGAAAAAGTCAACTTGTCAACTAAAAGGTCACTGGAAAACACAGAGTTAAATAGCTTCTGTAAAGCACTGAGGGTGTACGTAATAAACAAGAGGGGCCATAAAAAGGACAATTAATAAATGTGAAGCTATTGAGAAAACCTTGGTGGAACATAAATGAATAATTCTAATAGCTAAAGCCAGCCACCAAAATTTCCCAATAATGGAACAGATTATTTACATGTTCATTTCCTTATACCTATCTATGCTTCAGGAAGTTGAGGATAGGAAGGGAAGTAAATAGAAACTCTGTCTCCACCATTTTAGAGAGGACAGTCCAAAGAAATAGCAGGTAATAGTTATATTGACTGTTGGATAAAACAGAAATTCAGAAGTAGCAGATAACAAAGGGAGAGGCAAGAAATCCAAATGATAGTTAAAACATTTTAAATCAAGGTTAAAATTGGAAGCCTTCCAATATATTTTTATGTTACCGTAATCTTTGTTCCTAGCTGAGAAAGGGCTCGTGCAAAAGCATCAGACCAGTTTTAGTTCTAAGTGTGGGTGGAAAACTGCCAGGGAACATCCCAGCAAAATGAGCAAAATGCATCCAACGTGGCATGAAAGGGAACACATAAGTACAGTTCAACATAATGAAAATTATTCATATTATTCATCAGAGCATTAGAGCAAAGAAAAATGCTGCATTTACAAACACAAATGGAAAATTTCATTTGAATAAATTCAATTTCTCTTAATGAACATGAATAGAAAGACGTATATTAACATAAGGACCTATTTTTTTTTAATCCAAATACCAGTATCGTATTTAAGGGTAAAAGCCTGGACGCCCGTGCACTTTAATGTCAAGGACAAAGCAAGAATGCTCCCTACAATCAACATTATGGACATTTTTTAGCGCTACTAGTAAAACAGGAAAAATGAATTCAAAGCGTTGCTAGTTAAAAAGGATTCATAATTACAGTTCTTCTAGATTATATGTTTGCCATCCTCAAAGTACCAGGAGAATCAATCAACTAAATGTCTAAGAGAACTAATAAGTGGCAGTGTATAAAATAAGCATACAAAACCAACAGTCTTCCTATATAATAGCAACAAACTGAGAGAAAAATGAAACAGGAGAAAATTACTCCATTAGCTCTACCAGTATATAACATGAAGCAACTAGAAAAAGACCCAAGAAATAAGCAGGGCCCATTTGAAGAGACCATGAATTAGCTCAAAGATAATTTTTTTAAATCCTGGCATAAAAAGAAGAGAAATATGAAGTGCTTGTATAATAAACAAGGCAAATAATTATTAAGATGTCAATTCTTCCCTAAAATTATTTCAAGTAAAGCAATTCAATCAGGTTCGTGAAGAGAAGTTGTTTAACAACTAGAAAAACAACCAAGAGTACAGTTCTTTAAAGTTCATGCCTAAATGAATCACAAATGTGTTCCTCGATTAATTTTTAAAAAATAGTAATAGTAAAATCAAGTATGGGCGTGGAGGTTTGTACCTGTAGTACCAACTACTTGAGAGGCTGGGGCAGGAAGATAATTTGAGCCTAAGAGTTAGATACCATCCATGGTAACATGAAAAGACCCATTTCAAAAGAGAAAAAAAAACCAAACAAGCAAAACTTAAAAGGTGTAGGAGATAATTTAATGTAGGTTGTAAACATAAGGTTAAATGTCAATCTGATTTTAGGATAGAAGCAGAGAAACCATGGAAAAACAACAAAAAGTATTTTTAAGGTCACTGAAGTCATAATCTGTACTATTACAAAGCAATGCAAGCAGGAAAAATTGCAACAAATATGATGAGGTGAAGGATTCATTATGCAAAAGGCAAAGCATGTGCAATGGGGATGAATGAGCAGAAAGTATAAGGCTAGGGAGATAGTTCAATAAGTAAAGTATTTGCTGGCCAAGTGTGGGCACTGAGGTTGGACTAACAGTACCTATGTACAAGTCAAGCACAGATTTGTGTGCCTACAATTCCAGTGCTGCAGAAAAAGAAATGGGAATCCAGGGACCTGGTGGCCACTCAGTCCAGGTGTAATGGTAATGACCAGATGCAGAAAGAGATCCTAGTACCAACCTCTTAAATCCACATGCTCATGTATGTGTGCTGACAGTCACATACACATGCATATAACACACCAAAAAAATCCACAAAAGAAGATTTACCAGTGATATGTGTAACAGTATTGGATTAGTCAGGGTTCTCTAGAACAGAAGTGATAAAATGAATATATAAAGGTGATTTATTAGAGTGGTTTACAGACTATGGTCCAGTTAGTTCAACAGTGACTGTCTACCAATGAAAGGCCCATGAATCCAGTCCAAGAGGTTGGATGTTTCAGCTGGTCTTCAGTATACACTGGAATCCTGAAGAAGCAGGTTGAAATGCCAGTGAAGGAATGAACTTCCCAGCTAGAAAGAGGGCAAGAAGGCAAAGAGAACAAGCTTCCTTATTCATGTCCTTTATATAGGCTGTGAACAGAAGGTGTGGCCCAGATTAAAGGTAGATCTTCCCACTTCAAAAGATCTGGATTAAATGTGAGCCTTTCCACTTCAAATGATTTAACTGAGAAAAACAACCCTCACCAGTTTACTCAGTCACTTGGGTTTTAGTTAACTCCAGACGTAGTCAAATTGACAACTGTACTGGTTGGTTTTGTGTGTCAACCTGACACAAGCTGGAGTTATCACAGAGAAAAGAGCTTGAGTTGAGGAAATGCCTCCATAAGATCCAGCTGTAAGGCATTTTCTCAATTAGTGATCAAGGGTGGGAGGGCCCATTGTGGGTGGCACCATCCCTGGCTGGTAGTCAGGGTTCTATAAGAAAGAAAACTGAGCAAGTCAGGGGAAGCAAGCCAGTAAGTAACATCCCTCCATGGCTTCTGCATCAGATCCTGCTTCCTGACCTGCTTGAGTTCCAGTCCTAACTTCCTTTGGTGATGAACAGCAATGTGGAAATATAAGCTGAATAAACCCTTTCCCCCCCAACTTGCTTCTTGGTCACGATGCTTGTGCAGGAATAGAAACCCTGACTTAGACAACAACCAAGAATGTAAATCACTAAAGATATAAAAATAATATTCAGGCTTACCAATAATTAAAGATCTACTAATCAGATTATTGATATACATTTTTTCTTATTAGATTGTCAAAAAGATATTGAAAATCAGAAAATTATAACATATAATAGTCATAAAACTCATAGGCTTCTATGCAATAGATTGATTTATACACTGCTGGCTAACGTATAAAATGGCACTTATTTCTGAAAATACAACATTCTATAGCTTACCAAAAATCCTAGGATATGTTTCTACACTTTGAACAAGAACTTTATCCCAAAGTTGTCTTATGGAAAAGATTAGATAAATGAGCAGACAGTGTTTAACTTAGAATTATTTTGTAATTTTCCTCCAAAACAGGCATGATTTTGAGAGCTAACTATGCTTTGTTCACCATTGTTCAAGGAATTAGCATGAAGAACCTTAGATTATCTTACCTACTTTTCTATTGCTGTGCTAAAATACAAAAAGTAAGTGTTTAATAAAATGTATTATAAATCTATACTTATTCTAATAGCTTTATACCTTTCTCCTTTTTATTAAAAATGATATTTACATTTCAGATTTTAACCCCTTACCCCATTCCCCCCACCACCCAGGAACCTCCTACCACATCCCCCTCCTCCTGCTTCTATGAGAATGTATGCCCACCTACCCCCCCACTCCCACCTCTCCACCCTCGAATTACTCCCCCCAACTTGGTGTTCAGCCTTCATGGGACCAAGGATCTCCTCTCCCACCTATGCCCAAGAAGGCCACCCTCCCCTACATATACAGATGGAGTCATGGGTCCCTCGCTATGTGCTCCCAGGCTGGTGGTTTAGACCCTGGGAGCTGTGCTTGGTTGGTATTGTTGCTTCACTCATGGGGTCACAAACTCTTTCAGCTCCTTCAGTCTTCCCTCTAACTTCTCCATTGGGAACCCCTTGATCAGTTCAATGGTTAGCTGTGAGCATCCCCTCTGAATGTGTCAGACTCTGGCAGACCTCTAAGGAGACAGCGATATCAGGCTCTTGTCAGCATGCACTTCCTGACATCCACATCAGTCTACCTTTGGTGACTGCAAATGGGATGGATACCCAGGTGGAATGGAATCCAGAAAGCCCCTCCTTCAGTTTCTGTCCCACACTTTGTCTACATATTTGATCCCTTGAGTATTTTGTTACTCCTTCTAAGTAGAACTGAGGCATCCACAGTTGGTCTTCCTTCTTCATGAGCTTCATGTGGTCTGTGAGTTGAATCTTGATTATTTCAAGCTTTTGGGCTAATATCCCCTTATCAGTGAGTAAATACCAGTGAGAAAAAATCAGTGTATTCTTTTCTGATTGGGTTACCTCACTCAGGATATTTTCTAGTTCCATCCATTTACCTAAGAATTTCTTGAATTCATTATTTTTAATAGCTTATTAATATTCCATTGTGTAAATGTACCACATTTTTTGTATCCATTCCTCTGTTGAAGAACATCTGGTTTCTTTCCAGCTTCTGGCTATTATAAATAAGTCTGCTATGAACAAAGTGGAGCATATGCCCTTGTTATATGTTGGAGCATCTTCTGGGTATATGACCAATAGTGGTACAGCTGGGTCCTCAGGTAATGCTATGTCCAATTTTCTGAGGAATCGCCAGACTGATTTCCAGAGTGGTTGTACCAGATTACAATCCCACCAACAATGGAGGGGTGTTCCTCTTTCTCCACATCCTCACCAGCATCTACTATCACCTGAGTTTTTGATCTTAGCCATTTTGACACGTGTGAGGTAGTATCTCAGGGTTGTTTTGATTTGCATTTCCCTGATGACTAAGGATGTTGAGCATTTCTTAAGTTGCTTCTCGGCCATTCAAGTTTCCTCTGTTGAGAATTCTTTGTTTAGCTCTGTACCCCATTTTTAATAGGGTTATGTGGTTGTCTGGAGTAAAATTTCTTGAGTTCTTTGTATATTTTGGATATTAGCCCTCTATCGGATGTAGGATTGGTAATGATCACTTCCCAATCTGTTGGTTGCCATTTTGATTTATTGACAATGTCCTTTGCCTTACAGAAGCTTTGCAATTTTATGAGGTTCCATTTGTCAATTCTTGATATTAGAGCATAAGTCATTGGTGTTCTGTTCAGGAACTTTTCCTGTGTGCCCAGGTATTCGAGGGTCTTCCCCAAATTCTCCTCTATTAGTTTCAGTGTATCTGGTTTTCTGTCTGGTTTTAAATCTGGTCCTTTATCCACTTGGACTTGAGCTTTGTGCAAGGGGATAAGAATAGATTGATTTGCATTCTTCTACATGCTTACCTCCAGTTGAGCCAGCAACATTTGTTGAAAATGCTGTCGTTTTTCCACTGGATGGCTTTAGCTCCTTTGTCAAAGATCAAGTGATCATAGGTGTGTGGGTTCATTTCTGGGTCTTCAATTCTATTCAGTTGATCTTCCTGCCTGTCTCTGTATCAATACCATGCAGTTTTTGTCACTACTGCTCTGTAGTACAGTTTGAGGTCAGGGATGGTGATTCCCCCAGAAGTTCTTTTATTGTTGAGAATAGTTTTTGCTATCCTGGGATTTTTGTTATTCCAAGTGAATTTGCAAATTGCTGTTTCTATCTTTATGAAGAACTGATTTGGAATTTTGATGGGGATTGCATTGAATCTGTAGATTGCTTTTGGCAAGATGGCCATTTTTACTAAATTAATCCTGCCAATCCAGGAGCATGGGAGATCTTTCCATCTTCTGAGATCTTCTTCAATGTCTTTCTTCAAAAACTTGAAATTCTTGTCCTACAGATCTTTCACTTGCTTGGTAAGATTCACTCCAAAATATTTTATATTATTTATGACTATTGTGAAGGGTGTCATTTCCCTAATTTCTTTCTCAGCCTGTTTATCTATTGAGTAGAGAAAGGCTACTGATTTGTTTGAGTTGATTCTCCATCCAGCCACTTTGCTGAAGTTGTTTATCAGGATTAGGAGTTCTCTGGTGGAAGTTTTAGGGTCACTTAAGTATACTATCATATCATCTGCAAATAGTGAAATTTTGACTTCTTCTTTTCCTATTTGTATCCCTTTGACTTCCTTTTGTTGTCTAATTGCTCTAGCTAGGACTTCCAGTACTTTATTGAATAGGTAGGGTGAGAGTGGGCAGCCTTGTCTAGTCCCTGATCTTAGTGGGATTGCTTCAAGTTTCTCTCCATTTAGTTTGATGTAGGCTACTGGCTTGCTGTAGGTTGCTTTTACTATGTTTAGGTATGGGCCTTGAATTACTGATCTTTCCAAGACGTTTAACATGAAGAGACATTGAATTTTGTCAAATGCTTTCTCAGCATCTAGTGAGATGATGATGTGTTTTTTTTTTTCTTTGAGTTTGTTTATGTAGTGGATTACATTGATGGATTTCCAAATACTGAACCATCCCTGTATTCCTGGGATAAAGCCTACTTGGTAATGATGGATGATTGTTTTGATGCATTCTTGGATTCAGTTTGTGAGAATTTTGTTGAGTATTTTTGCATCAATATTCACAAGGGAGATTGGTCTGTAGTTCTCTTTCTTTGTTGGGTCCTTGTGCAGTTTACGTATGAGTGTGATTGTAGCTTCATAGAACGAATTGTAGTGTTCCTTCTGTTTCTATTCTGTGGAATAGTTTGAAGAGAATTGGTATTAGGTCTTCCTGGAAGGTCTGATACAATTCTGCACTAAAGCGATCTGGTCCCGAACTTTTTTTTGGTGGGGAGACTTTTAATGACTGCTTCTATTTCTTTAGGGGTTATGGGAATGTTTTGATGGTTTATCTGCTCCTCGTTTAACTTTTGTACCTGGTATCTGCTAGAAAATTGTCCATTTCATCCAGATTTTCCAATCTTGTTGAGTATAGACCTTTGTAGTAGGATCTAATGATTTTTTTTGAAGTTCCTCACTTTCTGTTGTTATGTCTGTCTTTTCAGTGCTGATTTTATTAATTTGGATACTGTCTCTGTGCCCTTTGATTAGTCTGGCTAAGGGTTTGTCTATCTTGTTGATTTTCTCAAAGAACCAGCTCCTGGTTTTGTTGATATTTTGTATAGTTCTTTTTGTTTCAACTTTGTTGATTTCAGCCCTGAGTTTGATTATTTTCTACTGTCTACTCCTCTTGGGTATATTTGCTTCTTTTTATTCTAAAGATTTCAGGTGTGCTTTCAAGTTGTCAGTGTATGCTCTCTCCAGTTTCTTTTTGTAGGCACTTAGAGCTATGAGTTTTCCTCTGAGCACTGCTTTTATTGTGTCCCATAAGTTTTGGTATGATGTGTCTTCCTTTTCATTAAATTCTTAAATGTCTTTAATTTCTTTCTTTATTTCTTCCTTGAGGAAGTTATCCTTGAGTAGAGTATTGTTCAGTTTCCACGTGTATGTGGGCTTTCCATTGTTTTTGTCATTATTAAAGACCAACCTTAGTCCATGGTACTGGTCTGATAGGATGCAAGGGATTATTTCAATCTTTTTGTATCTGTTGAGGCCTGTTTTGTGACCAATTATATGGTCTATTTTGGAGAAGGTACCATGAGGTGCTGAGAAAAAAGCTATATTCTTTCTTTTTAGGATGAAATGTTCTATAGATATCAGTTAAATCCATTTGGTTCATAACTTCTGTTAGTTTCATTGTGTCTCTGTTTAGTTGCTGTTTCCATGATCTGTCCATAGCTGAGAGTAGGATGTTGAAGTCCCCCACTATTATTGTGTGAGGTGCAATGTATGCTTTGAGCTTTAGTAAAGTTTCTTTTATGTATGTGGGTTCCCTTGCATTTGGGGCATAGATGTTCAGAACTGAGAGTTCATCTTGGTACATTTTTCTTTTGATGAGTATGAAGTATCCTTCCTTATTTTTTTTGATTACTTTTGGTTAAAGATTGATTTTATTTGATATTAGAATTGCTACTCCAGCATGTTTCTTGGGACCATTTGCTTGGAGGATTGTTTTCCATCCTTTTACTCTGTCTGTCTGTAGTGTCTGGGTTTTTCACAGAGGTGCATTTCTTGTATGCAGCAAAATTCTGGGTCCTCTTTATGTATCCAGTCTGATAGTCTATGTCTTTTTATTGGAGAATTGAGTCCATTGATATTAAGAGATGTTAAGGAAAATGATTGTTGTTTCTTGTTATTTTTGTTATTAGAGGTGGAATTATCTTTGTGTAGCTATCTTCTTTTAGGGTTATTAGAAGATTACTTTCTTGCTTTTTCTAGGTTGTCGTTTCCCTCCTTGTGTTGGAGTTTTTCATCAATTAAGCTTTGAAGTGCTGGATTTGTGAGAAAATATTGTGTAAAGTTGGTTTTGTCATGGAATATCTTGGTTTCTCCATCAATATTGATTGAGGGTTTAGCTGGGTATAGTAGTCTGGGCTGGCATTTGTGTTCTCTTAGGGTCTGTATGATATCAGTCCAGGATCTTCTGGTTTTTATAGTCTCTGGTGAGAAGTCTGGTGTAATTCTTATATGTCTGCCTTTATATGTTACTTTACCTTCTTCCCTTACTGCTTTTAGTATTTTTTTCTTTGTTTTGTACATTTGATGTTTTGATTATTATGTGATGGGAGGAATTTCTTTTCTGATCTAGTCTATTTCGAGTTCTGTAGGCTTTGTGTGTATTTATGGACATCTCTTTCTTTAGGTTATGGAAGTTTTCCTCTATAATTTTGTTGAAGATATTTACTGGCCCTTTAAGTTGGGAGTCTTCACCCTCATCTATACCAATTATTCTTAGGTTTGGTCTTCTCATTGTGTCCTGGATTTCCTGGATGTTTTGGGTTAGGAGCTTTTTGCATTTTGCATTTTCTTTGACAGTTGTGTCAATGTTTTTTATGTTATCTTCTGCACATGAGATTCTCTCTTCTATCTCTTGTATTCTCTTGGTGATGCTTGCGTCTATGACTCCTGATCTTTTTCCTGGGCTTTCTATCTCCAGGGTAGTCTCTCTTTGAGATTTCGTTATTGCTTCTACTTCCATTTTTAGATCCTGGACAGTTTTATTTAATTCCTTCACCTGTTTGGCTGTGTTTTCTTGGAATTCTTTAAGGGATTTTCGTGTTTCCTCTTTAAGAGCTTCTACCTGTTTACCTGTGTTCTCCTCAAATTCTTTGAGAGTGTTATTTATGTCCTTTAAGTCCTCTATCATCATCATGAGAAGTGATTTTAATTTTGAATCCTGCTTTTCTCATGTGATTAGGTGTTTAGGGCTTGCTATGGTGGGAGAACTGAGTTATAATGATGCCAAGTAACTTTGGTTTCTGTTGCTTAAGTTCTTGGGCTTGCCTCTCACCATCTGGTTAACTCTAGTGCTACCTGTACTCACTATCTCTGACTGGAGCCTGCCTTTCCAGTTATCTTGCTTGTGTCAGAACTCCTCAGGTTCCAGATGTCCCTGTGATCCTGTGATCCTGAGCTCCACCTTCTCTGAGTACAGTGGCTCCTATAGGATGTCTCAGGATATGGTGTCTCCACTGTAGCAGACCAGCTAGGTGTCCGCTGCTCTGGGTGCAGTGTTTCCTCTAGGATGTCTCAGGATAAGGTGTCTTTATGGGTGCAGACCAGCTAGGTGTCCGCTGCTCTAAGTGTAGTGGCTCCTCTAGGATGTTTCAGGATATGGGTGCCCGCTGCTCTGAGTACAGTGTCTCCTCTAGGATGTCTCAGGATATAGTGTCCACGGCTCTGAGTTTAGTGGCTCCTCTAGGATGTCTTGGGATGTGGTGTCTGCTGCTCTGAGTTTAGTTGCTCCTCTAGGATGTCTTGGGATATGGTCTCTTTATGGAAGCAAACCAGCTAGGCGTCTGCCCCAGTCACAAGGACCAGGCGAGGGGCGAAAGGGGAGAGGTATTCTGCAGGAGTGGGGTTTGGGTGCCTGGTGCATCATGAGAGAATCCTACTCGCAGTTGTAGCTCTGGGGCGTAGGGCAGTGGGCGACTGTTCTTATCCACTGCTCTGAGTTCAATGGCCCCTCTAGGATGTCCCTGGATATGGTGTCCACATGGGAGCAGACCAGCTGGGTGTCTGCCCCAGCCACAAGGACCAGGCGAGGGGGAGATTTTTACTTTTATAATTATGATTTATAAAATATTTTCTTTTTTGTTTTGTTTTGTATTTTTTATTGGTTACTTTATTTATTTACATTTCTAATGTTGTCCCCCTTCCCAGTATCCCCTCTGAAACCCCCATCCCACCCCCCTCCCCTTTGCCTCTATTATGGTATTCCTCTACCCACCTACCCACTCTCACAACACTACCCCACAATGGAGCATCAAGCATTCACAGGACCAAGGGTCTCTTCTATTGATGTCAGATAAGGTCATTCTCTGCTACATAAGTAACTGGAGCCATGGACCCCTCCATGTATACTCTGATTGGTGGTTTAGTCCCTGAGCACTCTGGAGGATCTAGTTGGTTGATATTGTTGTTCTTTCTATGGGATTGTAAACCCCTTCAGCTCCTTCAGTCCTTCCCCTAACTCCTCTATTGGGGTCCCTGGGCTCAGTCCAATGGTTGGCTGTGAGTATCTGAATCTGTCTTAGTCAGGTGCTAGCAGAGCCTCTCATGGGACATCAATACCAGGCTCTTGTCAGCAAGTATTTCTTGGCATCAGCAATAGCATAGAGATTTGGTGTTAGCAGATGGAATGAATCCCTAGGTGAAGTGGTCTTTGGGTGGCTTTCCCTTCAGTCTCTGCTCCATTTTTTCATTTCTGCATTTCCTTTAGTCATGACCAATTCTGGGTTAGAAATTTTGAGAGGGTAGCCCCATCCCTCAACTGAGGGTCATGCCTATCTACTGGAGATGGTCTCTACAGATTATATGTCCCCTTTGTTGGGTATTTCAACTAATGTCATCCCCATTGGGTCCTGGGAACCTCTTGCTTCCCTGGTGCCTGGGACTTTCTAGTGGCTACCCTCAGTTTCCCACCCCCACCCCTGCTGCTACAACCCAGATGCCCCTCAACAGAGGAGTGGATACAGAAAATGGTACATTTATACAATGGAGTACTACTCAGCTATTGAAAACAATGACTTCATAAAATTTGCAGACAAATGGATAGAACTAGAAAATATCATCCTGAGTGAGGTAACCCATACACAAAAGAACACACATGGTATGTACTCACCGATAAGTGTATAGTAGCCCAAAATATCAGAGTACCCACAATAAAACCCATAGACCATATGAAGCTTAAGAAGAAGGAAGACCAAAATGTGGATGCTTCAATCTACATTGAAGGGGAAACAAAATAATCATGTGAGGTAAAGGGAGGAAGGGACCTTAGAAGGAGAGAGGAGGAGGAGGGAAATAAAGGGAGACAGGATCAGGTTGGGAAGAGAGAGGAGAGAAGTAAAAAGAATCAGGAAAATATTTTCTTATAAAATACTGTTTATGCATATAAACTTATTTTATAATGTAGATATTATATAAAATATATAAAGTTTATCTCTGGATATAATTATATTCTAACTCATTTTATAAATGGTTGAGGAAAGAGGGTTTCAGAAAGAAAGGGTTCTGAAACATTTCCCTCTGGATTCCTGTTTTCCCATTTTGATCTGCAGAAAGATTCCTTCAGACTAGAAACAATACCATGATTATTTTAGTTGCTTCAGTGAACACTAACTCTACAGAATTGGGTTCATTCTGGGAACTCACTAGCCGATTTGGAACTGAGAAAATTATTACCTTCAGTTGTTCTGTTTCTTCCACACTGATAGTTCTGCCCCTTTAAGCTGTGGGAACAGGAGGTGGTTAACAGTCTATATTCAGTAGCATAATACATCATCACTTCTCTAAGACTTTGAAGCTCATTAAAAATATATTGTCAAAATGATTTAGCAGTTGTTTTCATAGACTGTCAAAGATGCGGAATTCATTCTAATGGCATGTCAACAAAGTGCAAGGCCCTCTGAAAGGTATTTGGGGATCATTTAAAGCATTCTGTTCAATTGACTGAAGCTTTAGGTTTTGTTTATGTTTTACAGCTCTAGGGATGGAACCTAGCACCCTTCCTAAGAAAGCATTCTACTACTGGATATATCTCCAGGGCTTGAGCTGGGTTTTTAATCTCCCAAGTTAGTTTTGAATTGATAATAAATTAGCTATTTCTTAAAGCTGGACCTGGTTCATAAAAACATGACAAACAGATAGGAACATACTTTACATAGGTGCATTTATTCAATATATTCAAAAAGAATAAGTGATTTAAGTATAAAATATAAAAGAATGTATCTCATACAAAAGTCTGACTTACACAATTATCTATTTGAATTTAATGTCAGGTATTTTTAACCACTCTGATTTCTATAGAATTGTTTCTTTTATGCAAAAATGTCATAGGCACGTGAAGCTTAAAAAGGTAATTTTTCCCTTTTTATTAGTTCTTTGGAATTGTCATACTTATTATATATTATTATTATATTCATCCTCTCACCTAACTCCTCCCAGATCATGTCACCTTCCCTATCCACCCAACTTTATTGCCTACTTTTTTAATCCATTAAGTCTAATGTGTACTGCCTATGAAAAATATATTTATATTTTTAGTATTAGAGAGAAGGATTATTAATATATTCATCAGTGCTTCAAGTTTTTATACAAAGTGATAGTAGAGAGAAAGTCACAGGCTGATCTTGTTTATTCTTGAGAGCCATATACTGATAATTTTAGGAATTTTGCCAGCTGGTTGCTAGCCCTATGCTATTACAACCATGGAAAGCCTCAGATTCTCTAAGTCAGCATTTTCCATTTCTAGAGAACCAGCTGATAAACATTTATTTATTTGTACAATGGCTTCATAAATAAAATAAACAAGCCTTATCAATACTGTCCCAGCATGATGGACCCATATTCTCAGTCCTGTTCCCCTTTCCTGTCCTCAGAGGCAATCACATCATGAATTTGATAGGAACTGCTCTGAAACATCTTCTAGACAGTAAATGCCTCAACTTGCATCCAATTAATAAAAGAGAATTATGTTTGGGTGTGTTTTTAAGATTTACATACATGCAGCTTTTTTTCACTCATCAAACATTTTGTTACACGGATCTTTTTACACTTTCCTTTCATACAGTATTGGGAGGTTATTATGGAAAATACCTTATTTTTAATTTATTCATTTTCCGATTGATAGGATCCTATACTGTTTCAGAATTTTACCACAAGAGCACTGGAATATGAGAAATATTGCCAACATGGAGGCCATTTGTCCACATATACAAGAGTATATAGGTGTATCCACAAAAGTATACATAGTGTGTGGTTTGTACATTGTCAAATAGATATTGTCAAAATCCACTCTCAACTATCTAAAGTCAATTTATACCCTTACCCAACAGTGAATAAGAAGTCTAATTACTCCATGTTTCAGCCAACACTCAGTCAGACTTTCCATTTCTGTCAGTTTGCTAGGTATAAGATGACACTTTGTTGTTCATTGAAATTCCTTGGTTAATGATGAGGCTGAGTGTATTTTCTCCTGCTTTCTATTCCTTGTGCCCTTCCTTTTCCGTTCTTTTATTGATTTGGTTGCCTTTTAGATTGTTTATCTTCTTGATATTTTTTTCTTCTCAACCTTGTTTATAAACTAATGCTTGCCTTTCAAAGTTGTTCGTGTTGTTTATTTCTTATGTGCCTGTGTGTTGCTGATAGTGTTGATGTTAAAAGAGGCTGGTGGGAGAGGATGTAACTAGTCCTGCAGTGACTTGTGCCAGGATGGGTTAGGGGTTGGAGGGGCCTCCCCTTCTCAGAGGAGAAAAGGAGGGGGAATGGGAAGAGGGGTTATATGAGGGGGGGGGGGTTGAGAGCTGTAATCAGGATGTAAAGTGAATAAATAAATTAATGGAAAAAATCTGGAGACCTATCCAAAGAGACTTCATTCCTACAGGGAATGAGGTGTAAGTACAAGGCTTGAAGAACTGCAATGGTGCAACCTGGGTTCTTTCACCAAGTCTGTCAGGCCTGGGGGAGTTGCCTCTTCCTGAATCTTATTTTAAGCCTTTTTTTTAAAGGCTCTGTCCCTAGAGTAATCAGCAGCCTGGAGTGAAGGCCCCAGACTGGAGCAAAGAGACATATGTGGATTGAAACAAACAAGTTTTTTCTGACTTGCTGTCTGGGACTCAGGCACCTGCACCTGCCTGGGAACTCTTTTTCCCACCCAGAGCTCTAGACAACCCCCAGAAATCTAGTTAGGAGTCATTTCAATTCAGCATTACATCATTGACACAGTACAATAGCCTCCTGGCTCCCTTTGTTATTTCTCAAACATCTGCTTCCTCTTCCCTCCCCCCCTCTTCTGGGGTCAAGCGCTCTTTTGTACATGGCACCCTTCCTTTAAAAATCAATCATTCTTAATTCTCCTTGAACTAGAAAAGAATTACAGGGCCTGGCCCTCTTCCTCTCTTGGATCTGCCTCATAGTTACTGGAACCCTGAAGGTTTCTCCTCTCCGCCTGGGGACAAACTGTCAGAGCTTCACTTAAGTTTCTACAGTGCTCCTGATACACATTGTTTACTCAAATGACACAGCCCTTGCCCTAGGCCTAATTTCTTGCTAATTTTGGTCTATTTAATGCTATAGGAACTATAGGAACACATGTTTCCAGCAGCCATATCTTGAAGCAAGCTGGAGTGTTTACTAAACTAGGCTATACCATAGGCTGCCACTCTCCAGAGAACCCAGGTTGACTAGTCCCCAAAGCAAATCCCCTTTAAAAGGAACCTCTGCTTTGAGATGAGAAGCTCTTTTTAAGGATAACAAAGCTCACGCTATTGACCTGTTGTAACTCAGGTGGAAAACGCTCTCTGCCAGAATCCTGTATCTGAACACTTGGTCCTCAGATGATGTTTGGGGAAGTTGTGGAAACTTTGAGAGATAGGGTGTACAAAGCTGAAGGAAGTGGATCTCTTATGGGCGGCGGGATTGTGAGGTTTATAGCCCAGCCCTACTTCCTGACCTGTCCTTTTCTGATCCACTGAAAGGTAAGAATAAAACAAGCCTCAGCAGAGGCTTCCACTGCTGTAGAGCCATCTATTGCCATATGTTCCTTCCATTATGGATTGTGTCCCCTCAACTCATGAGCCAAAATAAACTCTTCTTTGCTTCAGTTGTTTCTTGTTACATATCTGCTCATGGAATCCAGAGAAGTTACTAATATATAAAATGAAATGTAATTTTCAGATAAAACATCAAAGATCTTATCTATATTCCATTTTAGAGCTGCCAAAATACATTATATTTTCATTAGGTGATTTTTAAATTTTATCATATACTCTTTAGTAATTTTATATATGAATATGATATATTTAATCATCTTCTTTAAATGATGTTATTTAAATGATTTTATTTAAATTATTCTAAAGTCACTCCACAGCTCTCTTCAAGGATTTCTTAACATGATACAATACCAATATTTTAAATACTACAGAAAAATGAAGAAAGGAAAGCCGGGGGTGGCAAGCAATGGATCAAGGGAGCATTTATTTATGATTACATGTATGTGAAATTCTACTTCATCTCTCACTCCAAGTCTTCATAAGTTTGCTAAGGAGGAGTATGGCATTAGAAGGTAGAAAATACAATTTCTTCCAGAAGGAGGAGGACATCAACCCATTCACAAAACCTTCAACCCAAAATATGTCGTGCCTACAAGATGAACAGGGATAAAGATGGAAGAGAATTTGAGAGAATGCCCAACAAATGACTGGCCCAACTTGAGTCCCACCCCATGGGAGAGATCCAACTCCTAACACTATTAATGATACTCTGCTATGCTTGTAGACAGGAGTCTAGCCTAACTCTCTCCTGACAGTCTTCATCCATGAGCAGAGGGAAACAGATGCAGAGACCTACAGCCAAACATAAAGCAGAGCTCCAAAAGTCTTATGGAAGAGTGGGGCTAGCATTGAGCAAGCCAGAAAACTCAAGACCACCACAAGAAGACCTACAGAGTCAACTAACCTGGGCCCCATGGGGCCTCACAGAAACTGAACCACCAACCAAAAAGCATACAGCAGCTGGACCCCTACACATTTGTAGCAGATGTGCAGCTTGGTCTTCATGTGGGTCCCCTAGCAATTGTAGTAGAGTCTGTCTCTGACTCTGTTGCCTGCCATTGGATCCTCTTCCCCTACCTGGACTGCCTGGTTGGGCCTCAGTGGGAGAAGAGATACTTAGTCCTGCTGGGACTAGATGTCCCAGGGTGGAGTGGTACCCCAGGGGGGGCTTCCCCTTCCCTGAGAAAAAAAGGAGAGAGTAGTGGCAGGAGGCACTTGTAAGAGTAGAAACTGGGAGGGGGCTGTGATTGGGATGTAATGTGCATCAAAAAATTATGGAAAAACAAACAAAAAAGAAAATATCATCCCATTCCTAAAACAGTAAGTACCCCATTTCCCTCTTTTCTATATTTATGAAATAATTATGTCTGGTACTCATTAAGAACTGCTGAACAACACTGTAGTGACCAAGCCACTGAGGCACTTCAGTAACTAGGAATTTGCTCATGCCTGCTCCTCTCATGTGATTCTCATCACGGATAACATGATCAAGTCTTATCTTTACCTATTGTCAATGAGAAGCCTCCCCTGCACCTAAGTCAGAGGCATGACTGACTGATTTTGACATAAACTTTAACAACCAGTTTAATAAGTGACATTATTGGAAAAGATCTTGAAAGTAGAAAATCCAAGAGGGTGTCTGTCTAGGGAGAGTTGGAGCTTTCAAACGCCACTGTTTACTGGACATTTTCATTGCACTTACAACAGTAAATGTATTATCTCACTAGATTTTTAGAGCAACCCTGCAAAGGAAGTCATGCTTCAAATGTCTCCAGTGATTACCAAGTGTAGCTGGCTAAGTGAAGAGAGCATAAGAAACTAAATCTCTATCTACTTTAGGGCTACCTCTCCTGTAGCCCTAAAGGAAGCACCCCCAGAATCTCAGCACTCCATGGAATGCAAGGCTTTTATTTTTGTTTCTTTGTAAAGTAGGTTATTAAATCCACCCCATCTCCTCCCCTCTCTCTCCCATCACTATTTCCTCCCAACTTCCTGTGGTCTTTTGTTTTAACCTCCTGAGCAACCTGTTTGCCCTCCTCTACTCTCTTAGCCTTAGACTAAGCCTCCTTTGTGGTTTTCCAGCTTCATTTAATTTAGTGACTTACAATTCATGTGTAAACGTAACCATTTTACACAGTACATTTCCACAATGGAACTGTATCCGGCCACAAAAATGCAATCCTGTCATTTCCACCAATGTGAATGAGCATAGAGAATATTCCATTAAGTGAAACAAGGAATGTATATGAATAAAAGTGCATGATCTCCCTCATGTGTGGAACCTAAAATATGTCAAATTCATATAGAAGCAAAGAGTACAGTGGTGGTTGCCAGAGGTTAGGACTGTCCAGTGACAGGTGAGCAAACAAAGTCACCAGCTGCCCTCCCTTGTGCTTTTGTTTTAGGTATTTGTTCACAGTGATGAAAGAACTTCCTAACACATGCATAAGAGTATCTGGAACTCATCTGCTAATATAAGTGTCCTAGAACTAAATGATCTGTAAGAGATTAGAGTGTAATTATGAGAATTCCAGAACATAACATGGACCCTCTTCTAACACAGTTAGTTTAGCAATCCCGTTCCCCTCTTGCAAAGATCTGGCAGTATCTGTAGATATTTTCAACTGTCACAAGTGGGGGTGCACAATTATCTTCTAGTGCTTAGAGTCCAGAAACACTTCAATATTCACCAATACAAAGGATAAAATCCACAGCAAAACGAACTATCTGAGCCAAAATCTCAGTAATATCAAGGTTGAAGAGGGAAAAATCTGTCATTCCAATCTGTGAGAGTCCCTGAGTTGTAAAAGTTTCATGAAAATTTGATTGGATGGTCAACTGTTCATACGTTTACTACTTTGTCTTGAAACCGTAGCTATATATAGCACATTCATAGATCTGACATACATGCATTCAGCACCTATTTATGGGTCAAGCTCTGGTCTGCTTCAAAGTGTTCACAACTCAACTGTCACAAAACAAATTCACATAGTGAAGTAATACATAGCATGCATAAGATGTTAGAAAACTAACAAATTTGCTTCCTGGGGGTGTGAGGATTTTTGCATTAGCACTTTAAACTGTGAAAACACTGAGAAAGTAGTTACTCAATTTATAGTTTATTGTGTTAGCATCATTTCAACACCATAAAGCATCTTATTTAATTTGGCATCCCTAAATTTACCAGGTCCCATTCCTGTGGCTTAATGCCCTAGATATCAACTAATTAAGTAAGAGATTTAGCAGTGGATCCTATAAAATGAAATTCTATCTGTTGACATGGAGCATAGTATTTCCTTTTCAACTTTAGAAAGGTCATGGTTGCAGGAGTTTGCCAGTGGGGGTGGGAGAGTTCCTGTTTATTTGATTTCCTAGTAGTGTGTATGCTTGTGCGTGTGCGTGTGCGTGTGCGTGTGCGTGTGCGTGTGCGTGTGTGTGTGTGTTGAGTTTTCCTGGGTTTTCTTTGTTCTCTTGTGTTTTAATGGCAAAGGAGAAAGAAAAGAAATATTCGATTCAAATACAAACAGCACAGGATTTGTTAAAACTACTCCTCCATTCTCTACTCTGTTTGAAGGGCAATTACATAGATAGGTACCCTGGAAATATTAAATATCAACATTTACTTCCCTCTCCTTTGCCAGACTAGTGCTACCTCCATTTGTGACGGAAAAGAATACTTCTCTGTTTAGGCTATACCATAAGTATTACTACAAAGCAGGCAGCTTACCCCATTGAGATGTATATCATTAATTTTACTGCTGTCTTGGGAGATTAGAAATTAAATCATAATTTGAAGTATTTTCATAAAGGTTAGGTAGGCACGTTTGATTTCTTTATTGCTCCACTGAATGTCAGAGGCTGCAGTGTTCACAGAGGACTGACAGTGAGGAATGATGGCATTTACGACATGAATGTCATTAAGTTTACCTTTGAAGAAGATACATTCCGTACTGCATCTAGAAAATTATGCATGTATTAATTCCTAGGATAACAGTGCTTTTACACAAAGATTGCTGTACTCTATTATAAAAACCATGACAACAAAATACATCCAAAACAATGAACAAGTCCCATTACAGTGTTTGTTCTGAACTGGGTACATGTGCTGCAACCTACTAACAATACACAGTGAGACCCCAGCAACATATTGGGGGGGGTGGCGCATGTTCCCTTCTTGGCCCAATTATCAAGTTTCCATATTTTCTACCCGCAGAGGAAATGTAAATTCAGTTAGTACAGAACTTAGCCCAAATGAGAGTCAAAGCATTCAGTAAGGCTGGTCATATGAGACAAGGACAAGAATCCCAGAAGATGATAATTCATCTAGACAGGGTGGAGAGACAAAACAGAAGCAAATTTACAAGATAGTGTGGGGTTGTGGGTGTCCTTACCACAATACGTCCCAATACATTTTATGTCCTAATGTGCAGTATGGCTTTCCTGAATACCATTTGTGAAGGTATAGTCACATTAGTCGGACCCCAATAGTTCAATTCATAATATATATATATAATTCATTATAAAATTTTGTTCTAGGTCTTATAAAAAGTTCTTATAATATCCTTGTGAATAATATAGATTGATATAAAATTGATGAGAACACTAAATAGAGATTCAGGACAAAATATGGGACACTAAGTTTGGCAAGACGGCTCAGTTGGTACAGCACCTACCACTAGGCATAACAATCTCGAACTGACAAACCCTTGAAAATGAAAAGCTAGTTTTTTTCCAATGGAGTCTCACTGGGGTTATAAACCACTATTAAGGGCAGGCCCCATGCTCAGCAGTAGATGCCAACAAACAATAAATTCAATAGCATCTTTGGAGTTTGTCCCATAGGTCTTTTGCATATATATTATGGCTTCTGGTTTTGTGTTTTTATGGGATTCCTATGTATGCAAACATATGTGTCTTGTATCTATATGTGTTTCTTGTGCATTTTATTTGGCTTTTTTTCTTCTGTTTATTTGGTTTTGTCCTATTCGAGTTAATTTGTCTTCTCTTATTTTATTATTATTCTTTACCTGCCTGTTTGTTTTCTAATGAAAGACAGAAAGGGCATGGATTCAGATGGGAGGGGAGAGTGGGAAGATCTTGGAGGAGTTGCAGGAGGGAAAACCATAACCAGAATATATTGTATGGAAATTTTTTTTCAATACAAAAAAAAATAGAGGAGGAAAAAAGATAATGCAAACAAGACTAGTAAAGAGGTATTTGAGAGTTCTTACAAGTGCTTAGCGAAAAAATAATTTACATTAAATTAAACAGCCAGTTCAAAAAAAAAGTGTGATCAACTGTTTATTCTTGTATTCCCAAACACCTCAACTTACACACCCAAATTTAGAGTCAGTAAAGAAGCAGTTCCATTTTTTTTCCATTATGGTATTTGTTTTCATAGAAATCAGCAGATATGGGTCAGTAAGCTTTGCAGATCTTGGTAGACTCTATTCTTAAACTGTACACTCCAGAAAGAAGGCAATTTGTGGGGGTATACACAACAGCTAAACAAAACAAACATGATCCCTGTCTGTACTGAGGCTACATTCTAAATAGATGAGTAATCCTCTTAGAAGAAGTAGCACTAGGCTGAGATGTGAGAAATGAGAAGTTATAAATGCCAAAGTTCAAGGGAAGAACATACCAGGCAAAACACAGATCACAATGTATGGTCTTAGAGTTAGTATCAGAATCAAGGATGACGTGGTCAATTAAAAAGTCCACTTAACTCCCACAATCTCAGTCCTCTCTCCATGCTTCCTCCCATGTTCTTTTGGCTGAAGGGCAGCAGCTCTAAAGGCTGAACAGAAGAAAAATAGATTCTGAAAAAAAAAAAAAAAAGTAAGGCTAATGGCTATTGCCGTAAGAGAACACGCTGAAGCTGTAGCTTGGAAGCAAAGCTTTCTGGACATGGTTTTCTGAGAGACTCTCAAGAAGTTCTCACCAAAAACCTCCTGTGATGCATCCTCTTTCCCTGGCTTGTTGCTTGAAGAATATATTTAGTAATATTTCTTTAGATTCAGCATACAGTCCAAATTATTTGGCTATGGGCAGGAGAATGAAAGTTAAATCATTTGGGGGATCTTGCCCTACCTAAAGAATACAGCAACAAGAGTGCCAGGTTGATTTAAACCCATCTTCATTTGAAGGTATTTTTAAACAGTCCAAGCTGTCTTCTAAATCACCTCCTATCTGAGGTGACAGAATGATCAACTGTTTTCTCACAGTTTGGTGTGGTTGCTATGAAGTTGCTAAAAGTAAAGAAGGTGGCCAACTGAAAATTTGAGTGTCAAATACCACAAGAGATGCAGACCGACTAACGTTGGTTGTTTCAGGGTGGGTTGTACAAAATGTAACACAGCAAATGTGGGCCAGATATGTAAAAGAAGATAAAGTAAGATTCAGTATTTTAGTGCTGTCTTAAAAAAAAACACATAAAGTTACTTTAGTTTTCAGATAAGAGGAAAAGACGTTATTATTGTCAAAGAGGGGATTTTTTTAATAGAATGTTTCAAATAGTAAAGGCTATACTATGGGCTATTGGGGTGGGGGCTAGCTGGATATTTTCTAAGAATTCATTTGGGGAACTTGGTGAGGTTACCATTGTCTGACCTTTGGGGTTTAAGGAACTTTACTTTGTCAGCACATCAGAGTAAATCCAAATTGCTCGGAAGTCTCACTCTTCTTCAAACACGTCAAAATCCTTCTATGTGCCAGATGGTGCATTCTAGGCACCAAGATGTAACAGTAAGCAGTGTGGATATTAACAAGCCCCTGACTAGCACATTGTATCTTTAGTTAAATTATACACAAGCAATGTAAATGTCTTGGATTTCACAAGTCTATGCAATCACACAATCCTTTAATGACCAAATGTAAGCATTCATGCCATTCACTGAAAAAAATTATCTAGTATTTTGTTATTTCTCATTTTATTTGCATATAATCATACAAATAATTAATTATGCATAATAATTATATATAACAACACATAATAATTAATTATGCATAATAATATACTTAATAATGTCATCGAGACATTTTCATACATATCTATGATGTATATTCATCCCATCACTCACACACACACACACACACACACACACACACACACATACTTGTCCTGCGCCCACTCTTGCTGGTCTCTTCCTACCTTGCCCCACTTCTGCGTTAATGTCTTTTTATATTTTAGACAGCCCAGTGACTTTAATTAGAGTGGCACGGGAGAGAAGTTATTTATGGAATCATGGGCAAAATACCAGTGGATGACTCACTAAAGAAATAACTCTCCCATCCCAGTAACTACTAATTACCTGTAGATCTTTATGGAGTAAATAATTGAGAAAGAGAGAGGGGGGAGGGAGGGAGGAATGGAGAGAGAAGGAGAAGGAGAGGGAGAGGGAGACAAAAAGGGAGAGGGAGAGGGAGAAGGAGACGGAGAGGGAGAGGGAGGGGGAGGGGGAGGGGGAGGGGGAGAGGGAGAGGGAGAAAAATTTGAACAGGAAGTACCCTGCTGTTGGCAGATTGAATGACTAAAGGTAGCTGAATGAAAATGTAATATTTAGCAAACTCCCCTCCCCAAGAATTTTTGAAACTCGCTAAAGAATACTTACCTGGCCCTTAGATCCATCCATGTTTTATAATACAGTATGTACTCAGAAAGTGATTAGTATGTGTATGAATGCATGCCATAATCCCTTATATTCAGCTTTACAAAGAATTTTCAAGATACTTACATCTTAACCACTTAACTATCTATTTGGTAAAACATAATATTGGTGAGAAAAATAACTAGAGAAAAAGACCCTCTCTATGACCTTGTGTGTGTCCAATCTTATTTGTAGAAACATAAATGTATTCATTTGACACTTAACTATAATGGGTGAGCTCTCCTAGAAAAACTCAATGAGCCTTAGTAGCTTGGTAAAGGCTCAAATTTAGGAATGGGAGATCACAGCAAAGGAAGAAGCTGACAATCTGGCTTGTGGTCAGTGCTTAGAGTTCAATGGTGAGACTCACCTAGTTGGAGCAGGAGCCTTGATGGAACATACTTGAACTGCCGAAATAGGGCATGATTAGGTGTCAAGTTCTTGATTGGCAAATGGGAAAGAACCATTTATGAATGGTATTTAGGCAGAGAAGAATGATAGTATTGGCAGTATTCTTCTATTGGTATTGAAGGCCAGGACAGAGTCAAATAGTTCAATGTTATCAATGACGACAATATAAATATATTGATGAGATTTAGAAGATTTTTGTCTTCTCCCCAAAGGGATGAAACCTTTAAACATATTAAAACAGTTGTTTTTGATAAGAATTGGGACAAAGAAACATCAAATACACCTTTCAAAACTAAAGTACTTCAAAAGAGAGAAAGTAAGGTGACTGGAAGTCTCAAGTTTGGGGTTACAGCAGAATCCTCAATCAACTGTGTCTAATATGTTTAATATGATTCAATTCAATAAGCACTAACTAAGCATCTAGTGTATGCTTAAGCCTCTGTTAGATACTGTGGGTATAGAAAAGGCAAGGAAAATAACAGGGGTTGACTATGGTCAAAGGAGAATATACTCGTGTACAATAATGTCACACTAAAACTCATTAGTAATAATAAGTAAGCCATGGAATATCAAGAGCTGACAATCTGATGAGTGATTCTATTGATGTTAAATATGTGTTCTAGTCTAGATTCCATTAATGTTAAATATGTGTTCTAGTCTAGATTCCATTAATGTTAAATATGTGTTCTAGTCTAGATTTCATATGTTTTGATTACTTTCTATGATCAACTTGACACAACACAGAATCATCTGGGAAGAGAAAATGTCAATTGAGATGCCCAAATCAAATTTGCCTCTGGCTAATGTCTAGAAGAAATTGTCTTATGGCTGGAGAGATGGCTCAGTGTTTAAGAGCACTGTCTGCCTTTGATTAACATTTTAAAAAATTGTATAAAAGCAAAAAGGAAAAGGGGGAACGGGATAGGGGTTTTCTAGGGAGAGGAAATGGGGAAAGGGGATGGCATCTGAAATGTAAATAAAATATCCAATAAAAAAATAAATAAATTTCAAATGATAAAAAAAAAGCACTGTCTGCTCTTTTAAAGGACCCAGGTTTAATTCCCAGCATCCACATGGCAGCTCACAACTCTCTGTAAGTCTAGTTTCAAGGTATCTAGCACCCTTACACCAATTGACATAAAATAAAATAAGAAATTGTCTTTATCAATGAGTGATATGGGAAGGCCTAACCATTATGGATGGCCTCATCACTAGGCAGGTGGGTCTCGATGTATAAGAAAAGCCATCTGAGTATAAATCTGTAAGCAAATTAATAAGCATCCTCTGTGGTTTCTGCTTTGAGTTCCTGCTTGATTTCCCTCAATAATAGACTATGGCCTGCATGTGTAAGATAAAACAAACCCACTTCTCCCTAAATTGATTTTGGTCATGTATTTATCACAACAACAAGAAACAAACTTGAACTCCTTGCTAAAGGTTTTTCCATGATTTCATCTTCTCAACCATCCTGAAGGTAATTGCTATCTTCCTTTTGTGGCAAGAACTCCCCTCCCCACTACACACACAAGCATACACACACACACACACACACACACACACACACACAATTAAGGATCAAAAAGATTAAATTAACTCAAAAGAATCATTAGACTACTTGCCCTGAGTTACAGAATCAAGATGCAACTAATAGAATGAAGATTAACATTGAGTCTGTCTAATGTTCCTCCTGCTTTTAATTTCTACCTCATTTTCTGTAGCTTACATGCTAGGGATGGTGGGAAGGAACAATACAAGCTAATACTATTACGAACTTCTCAGTCCCTGTTATCATTTTACACGCTTTGTGTGACTGGAAACAGGTCCATGAGATATTTCATAGACCATTACCTTGTGACAACTTTTGTGGCTTGAAGTTGGAGTCAGACTGAGGACAAGAGTGCCTTAAAAGTTAGGTCTCTCCCTTCTTTGACTCATTTCTTCCTCTCAATCTGTTGACCTGTGTACACCCAGTAGAACTTTCCCAGAGCTTCTCTTTCCCCTTGACCCAATTTTAGGAAGCTCAGATAGATTTTTATTGATCTACCTTGAGCCAAGATGAGAACTCATAATACCTATAGAGGATGAGGAAAGGGGAGAGAACAATATTCCCCTCATCCAAATACCAGTTCCCTTACCCAGACTGCTTGTATCGGCCATAGCAAACAATTCAAAGTTACCTCCACTAAGAACTGAAAACAACTATTCTATTGCAGTGGCTTTTAATTTCTTATGAAGGGCAGATAGGTGCCCCAAACTAACTTATTACATGTGACATGAGGATGCATAAACATGTATATTTTTAAGAACAGAGAAAAATAAATCTTCCATATTTTAAAACAAGACTGTTTTATAAAAGGTAAAAACATACTCTTTTCTTTCTAGAATTATTATTCACCAAAACTTTTTAAAAGACTGTGACTACACATCAGCCTATAATTTTTAAAACCTCATGATATAATAATAGTCCAGTGAATATGCTGTAAGTTAGGTTATATTAGTACTAGGTTTTAATGAGTATCTTGGTTGATACAAACAAAAAGAATACATCCTTGACACTCAAAGACCTAGCTTCAGACCTGTGGCATGAACTAGTTTTATCCAGGAGACTCTTCTGCCTTCAAAGTGTTTCCTTCCTTCTCTAATTCCTTCCTCTACTCACTGTCATCTCTGCATCCACAGGCTGAGCTACAGATCCGTGGTTTGGGAGCCATCTTTTCATGATCCAATCAAACAGCTTATGTACTAGTTTTACAAGCTCATGGCCTAGCTCTAGTCATGCAGTTGCTGCACTGGCCCAATCCACGGCAGGCCAGATTCTCACATCAAACACACAACAAGCTAAGAAAGAAGCCCATGTATACAGGTCACATCACAAATACCAACGCAATATGAATGGCTAAGACAGGATGTCTCTTATAAAACCTACTAGTTCTATAGAAGTATTATCTAATGAAAATTGTCTAGTTGAACTGCAGGACACAGAATTTGATGAATGATCATAAGTTTAATCAAAGATTTCAAGGGTTTACAGAAGACATAAATGAACAGATAATTGAACTTCAAGATGATAACAATAAGCCAGGCGGTGGTGGCGCACGCCTTTAATCCCAGCACTTGGGAGGCAGAGGCAGGTGGATTTCTGAGTTTGAGGCCAGCCTGGTCTACAGAGTGAGTTCCAGGACAGCCAGGACTACACAGAGAAACCCTGTCTCGAAAAAACAAAAAACAAAAAAAAACAAAACAAAACAAAACAAAAAAAAGATGATAACAATAAACATCTGAGTGATGTCCAAAAATAAAAAGAAACGTGGGGGAACGAAATAACAAAGACAATTCAGGACTGGAAATCAAAAATTCAATAGCATTAGAACTAATAAGGAGAACAGCAGCTGAAACAAAAATGTAATTGGAAAACTCACCAACCCCAGTAGGAAACTCAAGGGAAAGCTTTGCAAGCAGAATGGATCAAGGGAGAAGAAAAGACCACCAGGAACGGATCAAGGAGAAGAAAAGACCATCAGCAACTGAAAGTACAGTAGAGGAATTAGGCAGCACAAGCAAAGATTCTGAATTTTTTTAAGCCAAGAAAGGAATATACAGGAATCATGGAAGCCAAGAAATGACCAGACCTTCAAATTATAGGCATAGATGAAGAAGAAAAATTCCAAGTCAATGGCACAGGTCGTCAACAAAATTATAGAAGAAAACTTCCTCAGAGTTAGAAAAGATACATGTACAGATACAAAAACCACACAGAACACTAAATAGATAAGACAAGAAAAGAAACTCCCTATTACATACCATAGTTAAAACACTAAGTATATAGAACCAAGAAAGAATATTCAAAGCTGCAAGAGAAAAAAAACACTAGTCATGTGTGAAGGAAAAAGCACCAGAATAACAACTGGTCAGTGGAAAGTTCAAAAACCAGAAGAATCTGGAGCATGCTAAGTGTTGAAAGACCATGATTGCCAACCTAAATGACTGTGTTCACCAAAACTATCTGGCATAGTGGAAGGAGGAAGAAAAAATTGTCCATGATACAAACAGCCTAACAACCTTAAATGAGAATATTGATAGCAATACTTTGAACAGTAAAAAAAAAAAAAAACAAAAAAACAAAAAAACAAAAAACAAAAAAAAAAGAATAAGCACAGGCAAGAGACACTAGAAAGAAAATAAATGAAGCTATAGTTAATGAAACACTAAGCAGAGCTAAGAACACAAGCAGCCAAACCAAAAAATGACTGTAATCAACACACATATTTCAATGATAATTTTAGGTACTAATGGCCGCAGGTTTACACTCAAAAGACATAGTCTCTAGCTAAATGAACTAAGAAATAAAATCCATCTTTCTGTAGTCTACAGGAAACTCAGCTTTAAGAATAGGTACCTCCTTAAAGTGAAAGGACTAAGACATTTATTCCAGCAAATGAGAGCAGGTAGCAAGCAGGTGTTTCCATTCTAATATCTGACAAAATAGACTCCAAATTAAACTAATCAAAAATGCAGTGGCCTTCTTTGTGAATGGTATGGGCAACACAAATTGGATTTGACGGTTTTTTTTCCATCTTTTGGGGGGAACTAGGGAAGGTTACATGGTGGAAGGTGGACCTGGGAGGACTGGGAACTGAGTGTAATCAGGGTGTATTATGTGAAACTCCCAAATAGGCAATAAAAATATTATGTTTGAAAAAAACATTACATTGCATTAGTATTATAATACTAAATGTATATGCATTAAACCCTGGTGCACTCAATTTCATTAAAAATTGTACTAATAGAAATCAAAACACACACTAACATGAACCCAATAATAGTAAGCAACTTTAACACCCTATTTTCTCTAATTGGCAGGTTATTTAGACAATAAAATAGAGAAATTTTAGAATTAAATGACTGTATTTCAAGTGGACCTAACAGATAACTATAGAATATCGCATAAAAACACCAAAGATATACATTCTACTCAACAACCCACAGAAACTTCTGTAAAATAGACTACAACCTGGACGTGCACACACAGTTTAACAAATTTAGATAACTTGAAGTAATTCTATATAGCCTATTCTACCCTTGTGCAATAAACTCTAAAATGAACAGCAAATAAATCTATATTAAATGCATAAACACAGGAAGATTAAACAACTCATGACTGAGTGATGAATTGGTCAAAGAAAAAAGAAAGAATGTTTTCTGTAATTAAACAGAAATAAAAGCATAGCACAAAAAACCCTCTGGGGCAAATTTAAATCAGTTCTAATAGGGAAGCTTATAACCCTATGTTTCTGTGTTTTAGAAAAAAAATCAGAAATGGAACAAATACATTACTTAATGACACAACAAGGGGATTTATATATTAAAAGACAATAGCAAACAAAACAAAAATGTAGTACATGGCAAGAAATAATAAAAACCAAATAGGAAATTAATGAAAAAGAAATAAAAAATACAAAATATTATTGAATCTAAAAGCTGGTTCTATCAGATGATAAACAAGGTAAACAGACCCTTGACCCAACTAAACAAAAGAAAGGACCCAAATTAACAAAATCAGGAATGAACAGGGGAACACACAGCAAACACAAAAAAACCCTCAGAATATTGTAAGGGAACACTTTAAAACTTGAGCTTTATTGAATTGGAAAACCTAAAAGAAATGGACAACCTGTTTGATTCATCTAAACTACCAAAATCACACCAAGAAAAGATCAATATATTAAAAACGAAGCGATTAAAGAAGGCTTCTGACTAAAAGTAAGCCCAGGCCCAGATGGCATCAGAGCAGACTTCTACCAGACTATTGAAGTTCCACAGTCAACACCTCTTAACCACTACTTCTCTACTAAAACAAGATGCAGAGAACCAGAAGTCTGCTGTGAGACTGTGTCTCCAAGAAATGGCTGGCTTAACAAGACCTGAACAATGACACTATTGATCAACATGATAGATAACTCAGAATGATAACTAATAATAACTAATGATAACTAATGACTGCTGACTGAGAGAGGGGGATTATCCTCAAATTGTTCTCACAGATGAACTTCCTAATTGGTTTTCTAATGCAAGGTGGTCAACTCTGAAAGAATATACATATAAACAACAAAAACACACTGTATGTTGTATCTATATATTTGTGCATCTATCTATCATCTATCCGTGTGTATGTAAAAATAATGAAGAAAAAGAGATGATGAATTTGATAGTAAGTGGGGTGACAAGGGAGAAGACAGAGGGAGAAAAAGGAAAGTGGAAGTGACACAATTATATTTTACGTTTTTAAAAAACAATATATACTTATCCATATCTAATATATCGTAATAAATGCATTCCGCAGTTTCACCTGCAATTACTCAAAAGTATTGAGTGTGCTTTGTCACCAAGAAGAAAATTCACCAACCAGCTATGCTTATAAACTAAACCAGGTAGCCTCTGATTTTTACAAATGAGGTTCAAATTTACCACAATTCTTCACGTAGAAAACCATTTAATGAATTTGGAGCTATTTCTTTTGAATTTTAACATTATGCAAACTCCAGACATTTTAGGTGACAAAGCCATAAGCCACATAACAGACTAAAAGGCACAAACTGTAAAACATCTTACATTTTTATGCTTGATTTATTGAGATAGGACCTTTTTCTGTCACCCAAGCAAGCCCTGAGCCCACAATTCTACATTTTGACCTCCTAAGTTATTGATTTGTTTGCTTTTCACTCATTGCTAGGACCATCTTGAAGAAACACCTCAGGTTTTCTCTTTCAAATGTCTCCTGGGTATCATACTATGATGGTTTGTATATACTTGGTCAGGGAGGGACACTATTAGGAGGTGTTGCTTTGTTGGAGTAGGTGTGTCACTGTGGGTGTGGGCTTTAAGACCCTAGTGCTAGCTGCCTGGAAGTGAGTATTCTGTTAGCAGCCTTCAGACAAAGATGTAGAACTCTCAGCTCCTCCTGCACCATGCCTGCCTAGATGCTGCCATGTTCCTGCCTTGATGATAATGGACTGAACCTCTGAACCTGTAAGCCAGCCCCAATAAAATGTTGTCTTTATATAAAAGTTGCCTTGGTCATGGTGTCTGTTCACGGCAGTAAAGCAGCTAACTAAGACACACACTATTGTGAACTGATTAGCAAGAGAATGTCAGCAATTTTGAAATATTTGTCTTTAATTAAAAGAAAAAAGTATGATTCATTTCTAAGCACATCAAGTTTTTAAATGTTTCCCTTGTGATAACTAGTGAGCCCTCTAGGGTGTCACAAACGGGTGACACCATTGAATGAGTTCTGTAAACCATTTCCTTGCAATCTTAGATCCCATAACTAAGATTATACAAGCTACCTAAGCCAAAAATCTCCCTGTACAGATAAATCACAGACTGTTCCAACAAGTGAGGCTTTCAACAAACGGCACTTCCCATTATGAAACACCCACTCTTTCATCAAGGTCCAGGCAGACAAATGTGCTCTGTCCAACACGGAGAGATGTGTGGGCAGTGTCAGCCACAAACTAGGCAAAAAGCGAGTGTAAATTTTAACATTTTCCTCACAGCCAAATAGTTAATCTTGCACCTTCCTGGGATCCCATCCACCTTGCACTTCAGAGACTACTGAACTAAGTTAAATGACTGCAGATTAATAGTAAGGCATCAATTGTGATGAAACCAAGTAACTAGGTTAATCATAGGCAGCAGACAAGTGCAAGAGCCTTTGAGAAGCTCCCTCTCTACCTTCAACCTGGGGAAGTCCCCGTTACCGGGCTGCTTAGAAGTGAAATGCAGGAAACTAGAGTCAGCGGGCTAATCTTCATACTGGCATGTGTTTAAAAACAGTATTTCTAATTCCATGCTTTGAGGTATATTTGAGAAAGTGATAGACTTATTTCTGAGAAAAATAAATGATAAACAAGAAATCTCATATAGAAAAATGACACCCCCTAAGGTACAATTATTAATAATTACTGATATTTCTAATTTTCTGATGTTCTCTCTGGACAGAAAGAAGTTTCCTGATTATTAACATGTTTAATGATCACAAGAAGTCTATGAAGCAGATATAATATTACCATTATTATACAAATGAGGAAACCGAGGTCAAGGAGGAAGACTTGCTGAAGATTATACATCTACAAAGTGGTAGTCAGGATTCATATCCAGGTGTCGCTGCTTTTGCTTTCAAATCTTAAATGGAATAATATACTCTGGGTCCTTGACCTTTAGGACAGCATTAAACTTTGCTGTCTGCATTCTTCCATCCTCCAAGGACTAGATGTACATGTGTTTACTATGGAAGTGTCAAGTGCAACATCATGATGGCGAATATTGTCGATTTGACAGGAGACAAGCTTCTGAGCATGTCTGTGAAAGGAGTTTCCCCATTAACTTGACTGAGGTTGGAATACGTATCCTATTTGTGAGCTGGGAGCACAGATGAAAATATAAATAAAAAATGAGCTAAGCACCAACATTCATCTGTGCTTCCTGACTGGAGAGACAGTGTGATCAACTGCCTCACACTCCTGCACCATGCCTTCCCTATCATGATAAGCTGTTTCCTTTTCTAAACTGGAAGACAACATATCAAATATTCAGTCACAGCAATGTTAAAAAATAACAAACATGAACCAGATGTGGAAGCAAATCACACATACACACCTTTATTCCTAGCACTGAGGAGGTAGAAGCTGGCAGCGATTCTCCAAGTTTGAGGCCAGCCTGATCTACAGAATGAGTTCCAAGACAGTCAGGGCTACACAGAAACCTTGTCTTGAAACAACAACAACAACAAAAACTAACACAAGGATGGATTCTTTTCATCTGTAAGATATGCTTTTTTTTTTTTTTACATATAGTCAAATATAGAGTAACAATAGGCCAAAAGTCCATTGAGAGGGGTCAGGCAATGGTTCTCCTTAGTTGCCACTTGTTAGGTAGCTAGTATAGCTAAGGGGCAATGTTCAGAGTAGTAATTGACATAAAATTTTATCATTATCTATGAAATACATGCATAGAATAAAGGAGGAAATATTAAATTCCTTTGGTTTTAGTACTTTGAAGCTTAATGTAGCATCCTTCATAGAACTAATTTGCTCTTCAAAGCAGCTTATTAATAGAAAAGAGAAATGAAATATTCCCAAGGGAAAAGTTTTAGTATAGATGAAGGTCAGCTAAGCATCCCTTTAAAAACTGTTAATACCACACGACTGAACACATTTAGCAAGTTTACCCACACTTATTTTTTTCAATATGTTAGTATATACATATATGCATATATGTGCATATACACAAGATAAACATGTAAAACACCACACCATAATAACATTATGATCAGGGAAGCTATAGAGGTTTAATTAATACTGTGAACCTGGAAAAATTAATTCTGTTTCAACATTCTAATCATTAAAATGGAAAAATAATCATTTCCATCTCTGTTGGATTGTCAAGAGAATCAAATGAATGAATAAATATAAAATTCTCAGCATATTGCCTGGGAATTAGTAAATAGTCAATAAATGTAAACTAATGATCATTAACAATTAATATCCTCATCGTTAATGTATAATCAAGAGGTGTAAAGACTTAATTCTTCTGGAATGCATTAAGAGAAACCCATATTAGCACTACAGAAAGTTCTTTAGGAGGAAACAGAGAAAATTAAGTAAATTGTATATTTTAAGGTTTTAGATTTAGTTTTTAATTATATGTATGTTTGTGCATCTGTGTGTTGGTGAGGGTACAATAATGCAGAAGCCCATGAAGGCCATAAGCATCAGGTCTCCCTAGAGCTTGGGTTATTGTAAGCTTCATTATGTGGCTACCAATCCTTAGGTACAATTTATGCACACTCATTCGTTCAGCAGAAAGTAGGTCTATGAATCTCTAATGCAAAATATGCTCACAAGATACAATGGGAAATTTCTGTTGCCAATCTACAGTAAAATCATACCCAAATTTTGTTTTATGACCTTTGACCAATGCCAATTCACAGAACCACAAAGGCAATTCTTTGTGTGGTGCCATGCAGACCCTGCTCCTCAGGGCTACCCTCTCAGCATCATTATCATTTTCACCTTTAAATGTCACCACCTGAAGAAATTAATAGGTACAATTATGCTTTCCATTTGCAAATGAGCAAATCCAGTTTTTTTTTCAAGTGACTCAGGCTGAGAACTAGTCTGAAATTTCCATCCAACAATCTTCTCAGAAAAGCCAATACCACACCCACATAAAGTTTTATTGGTTTTCTTTACCCCTAACCAATCTGAAAGTACTTTTCTTTCTGAATAGAAAAGGACCAATTAAGGCATTACCAGAATGAGACAGGCCTGTGAACTACACTGGCATTTTTACATCAAAGAGGTATGACCTTCGACTTGAAGATCTGTCAAGACACTTCCTTGCTGAGCCAAACTTTCAGATTCTGAGAGTATAGTAAGCCAGCTGTTCCTCGGGCAGGTCCCTCTTGGGCAGGAATTTGAGCAGAAGTGGTGGTATCACCTGTGCTCTCAGGTGTGTCAGTACTCCTGGGAGATCTGTTCTTTCCAGGAGGAATTTGGGTATGGGAGCTGTGGCACAAGGTCACAGTTATACATTTCACATAGTTAAGACAACTATTTATTAAAATTCTGGCCATCTTCATAGCCTCTTAGAGGACATTGGCCTTCATTTTGAAAAGTAAAATGGCCCTGGAGCTGACCCTGTGCCACAGCTCTCCATACTCAAATCCCGCCAGGAAAGAGCTGTTCTCTCAGAGTTGACACACCTGTGAGCACAAGTAAGCCCACCACTTCTGCTCTGAGGGACCCATCCAGAGCCATCAGGAAACAAGAACTGAGGAGCAGCCTGGGACAGGATCCTTCTGGTTTCCATCTATACACAGAGCTGACCCTGGGCCTCAGCTCTGCACCCAATCCCGCAAAACCCAGAGGAGGCAGGACTCCCAGGAGCTCTAACCCCAGCAATATCTTAGGTAAGAAGACAGCAACAGCCGCCCCAAACAAGGAGTAACTGGGACCCAGGAATTCACTCCTGGCAAGGGGCACTGGTTCCTTCCAGTTTGTGCCGGAGCACTGAGCAGATCTAATAACCCTACTAGCAGCATCCACCCGCCACTCAATTCTGATACAACCAAGATAATAGGAAAGACAGGCTCCAGTCAGAGACAGGACAGGTAGCACTAAAGAGATCCAGATGGTGAAAGGCAAGTGCAAAAACACAAGCATCAGGGTACTTGGCATCATCAGAACCTAGTTCTCCCACACAAGACAGTCCTGAATTCCCCCATCTCACCAGGAAAGCAAGATTCAGATTTAAAATCACTTCTAATGATGATAGAGGACTTTAAGAAAAACATAAATAACACTCTCAAAGAATTTGAGGAGAACACAGGAAAACAGGTAGAAGCCCTTAAAGAGGAAACACAAAAATCCCTTAAAGAATTACAAGAAAATGCAACCAAACAGGTGAAGGTTGAACAAAACCATCCAGGACATAAAATGGAAGTAAAACAATAAAGAAGATACTATAGAAAATATTGACACAACTGTCAAAGAAAACCCCAATTGCAAAAGTTCCTAACAAAAAACATCCAGGAAATCCAGGACACAATGAGAAGAGCAAACCTAAGGAGAATAGGCATAGAAGAGAGTGAAGATTCCCAACTTAAAGGGCCAGTAAATATCTTCAACAAAATTATAGAAGAAAACTTCCCTAACCTAAAAAACAAGATGCCCATAAACATACAAGAAGCCTATAGAACGCCAAATAGACTAGACCAGAAAAGAACACCTCCCATCACATAATAATCAAAACTCCAAATACACAAAACAAAGAAAGAATATTAAAAGCAGTAAGGGGAAAAGGCCAAGTAACATATGAAGGCAGACCTATCAGAATTACACCAGACTTCTCACCGGAGATTATAAAAGCCAGAAGATACTGGACAGATGTCATACAGACCCTAAAGAGAGCAAAACTCTCAATTACCATAGATAGAGAAACCAAGATATTCCATGACAAAACCAATTTTACACAATATCTTTCCACAAACCCAGCACTACAAAGGATAATAGCAGGAAAGCTCCAATACAAGGATGGAAATTATACCCTAGAAAGACCAAGAATGTAATCCTCTAACATCAAATCCAAAAGAAGATAGCCACAGAAAGATAATTCTACCTCTAATAACAAAAATAACAGGAAGCAGCAATCTCCTTTCTTTAATATCGCTTAACATCAATTCCCCAATAAAAAGACATAGACTGGATACATAAACAGGACCCAGAATTTTGCTACATACAGGAAATGCACCTCAGTGACAACGACAGAAACTACCTCAGAGTAAAAGGCTGGAAAACAATTCTTCAAGCAAATGATCCCAATAAACAAGCTGAAGTAGCTATTTTAATATCAAATAAAATTAACATTCAGTTTAAAGCTATCAAAAAGAATAAGGAAGGACACTTCATAATCGTCAAAGGAAAACTCTACCAAGATGAACTCTCAATTCTGAATATCTAAGCTCCAAATGCAAGAGCACTCACTTTCACAGAAGAAACCTTACTAAAGTTCGAAGCACACATTGCACCTCACATAATAACATTGGGAGATTTCAACACCCCACTCTCAGCAATGGACAGATCATGGAAACAGAAACTAAACAGAGATACACTGAAACTAACAGAAGTTATGAACCAAATGGGTTTAACAGATATATAGAGAGAACATTTCATCCTAAAATAAAAGAATATACCTTTTCCTCAGCATGTCATGGTACCTTCTCCAAAATAGACCATATAATTGGTCACAAAACAGGCCTCAACAGATACAAAAAGACTGAAATAATCCCTTGCGTCCTATCAGATCACCATAAACCAAAGCTGTTCTTCAATAATAATAATAATAATAATAATAATAATAATAATAATAAAAACAATGTAAAGCCAACATACGTGTGGAAACTGAACAACACTCTACTTAATGATAATGTGGTCAAGGAAGAAATAAAAAAAGAAATTAAAGATGTTTTAGAATTTAATGAAAATGAGGACACATCATACCAAAACTTATGGGACACAATAAAAGCAGTGCTAATAGAAAAACTCTTAGCTCTAAGTGTTTACAAAAAGAAACTGGAGAGAGCATACACTAGCAACTTCACAGCACACTTGAAAGCTCTAGAACAAAAAGAAGCAAATACATCCAAGAGGAGTAGAAGGCAGGAAATAATCAAACTCAGGGCTGAAATCAACCAAGTAGGAAAAAAAAAGAACTATACAAAGAATCAATAAAACCAGAAGCTGGTTCATTGAGAAAATCAACAAGATAGATAAACCCTTAACCAAACTAACCAGAGAGCAGAGAGACAGTATCCAAATTAAGAAATGCAGAACTGAAATAGGTGACATAACAACAGAAACCGAGGAAATTAAAAAAAAAAATCATCACCTCCTTCTACAAAAGCCTATACTCAATAAAATTGGAAAATCTGGATGAAATGAACAATTTTCTAGACAAATACCAGACACCAAAGTTAAATCTGGAGCAGATAAAACATCTAAACTGTCCCATAACCCTGAAAGAAATAAAAGCAGTCATTAAAAGTCTCCCCACCAAAAAAGTCCAGGACCAGACGGTTTTAGTGCAGAGTTTTATCAGACCTTCAAGGAAGACCTAAAACTAATTCTCTATAAATTGTTCCAAAAAATAGAAACAAAAGGAACACTACTCAATTTGTTCTATGAAACCACAATTATGCTCATACCTAAACTACACAAAGACCCAACAAAGAAAGAGAACTTAAGACCAATCTCCCTTATGAATATCAATGAAAAAAGCCGGGCTGTGGTGGTGCATGCCTTTAATCCCAGCACTTGGGAGGCAGAGGCAGGTGGATTTCTGAGTTCGAGGCCAGCCTGGTCTACAGAGTGAGTTCCAGGACAGCCAGGAAACGTTGTCTCGATAAACAACAAAAAAAAAAACAAAAAAACAACAACAACAACAACAAAAAAACACCAGTTCAGGAATATCAATGAAAAAATACTCAATAAAATTCTTGCAAACTGAATCTAAGAGCACATCAAAATAATTATCCATCATGATCAAGTAGGCTTTATCTCAGGGGTGCAAGTATGGTTCAATATATGGAAATCCATCAATGCAATCCACTATTTAAACAAACTCAAAAAAAAAACCCACATGATCATCTCATAATTCCACATCTAATAACAAAAATAACAGGAAGAAACAATCACTTTTCCTTAATACATTTTAATATCAATGGACTCAATTCTCTAATAAAAAGACGCAGACTATCAGACTGGATACATAAACAGGACCTAGAATTTTGCTGCATATAGGAAACGCACCTCTGTGACAAAGACAGATACTACCTCAGAGTAAAAGGATGGAAAACAATCTTTCAAGCAAATGGCCCCAAGAAACAAGCTGGAGTAGCCATTCTAATATCAAATAAAATTGATTTTCAACCAGAAGTAATCAAAAAAGATAAGGAAGGACACTACATACTCATCAAAGGAAAAATGTTCCAAGAAGAACTCTCAATTCTGAACATCTATGCCCCAAATGCAAGGGCACCCACATACATAAAAGAACTTTACTAAAGCTCAAAGCATACATTGCATCTCACACAATAATAGTGGGGGATTTCAACACCCCACTCTCAGCAATGGACAAATCATGGAAACAAAAACTAAACCAAGACACAATGAAAGTAACAGGAGTTATGAACCAAATGGATTTAACGGATATCTATAGAACATTTCATCCTAAAACAAAAATTATACCTTTTTTCTCAGCACCTCATGGTACCTTCTCCAAAATAGACCATATAATTGGTCACAAAACAGGCCTGAACAGATACAAAAACATTGAAATAATCCCATGTACCTTATCATACTACCATGGACTAATGCTGGTCTTTAATAACAACAAAAACAACAGAAAGCCCACATACACGTGGAAACTGAACAATGCTCTACTCAATGATGACTTGGTCAAGGAAGAAGTAAAGAAAGAAATTAAAGACTTTTTATAATTTAATAAAAAGGAGGACACATCATACTAAAACTTGTGGAACTCCATGAAAGCAGTACTAAGAGGAAAACTCATAGCACTAAGTGCTTACAAAAAAAAAAAAAAAAAAAAAAAAAACTGGAGAGAGCATACACTAACAACTTGACAGCACACCTGAAAGTTTTAGAACAAAAAGAAGCTAATATTCCCAAGAGGGGTAGACGGCAGGAAATAATCAAACTCAGAACTGAAATCAACCAAGTAGAAACAGAAAGAACTATACAAAATATCAACAAAACCAGGAGCTGGTTCTTTGAGAAAATCAACAAGAGAGATAAACCCTTAGCCAGACTAATCAAAGGGCACAGAGAGAGTATCCAAATTAATAAAATCAGAACTGAAAAGGGAGACATAACAACAGAAACTGAGGAAATTAAAAAAAAATCATCACATCCTACTACAAAGGCCTATACTCAACAAAATTGGAAAATCTGGATGAAATGGACAATTTTCTAGCAGATACCAGGTACAAAAGTTAAACGAGGAGCAGATAAACCATCAAAACACTCCCATAACCCCTAAAGAAATAGAAGCAGTCATTAAAAGCCTCCTCACCAAAAAAGTCCAGGACCGGACGGTTTTAGTGCAGAATTCTATCAGGTTTACAAGGAAGACCTAATACCAATTCTCTTCAAACTATTCCACAGAATAGAAACAGAAACAATACCCAATTCATTCTATGAAGCTACAGTCACGCTCATACGTAAACCTCACAAAAACCCAACAAAGAAAGAGAACTACACACCAACCTCTTTTATGAATATTGATGCAAAAATACTCAATAAAGTTCTCGAAAACCGATTCCAACAACACAACAAAAAAATTATCCATCATAATCAAGTAGGCTTTATCCCAGGAATGCAGGAATGGTTCAATGTATGGAAATCCATCAATGTAATAATCCACTACATAAATAAACTCAAAGAAAAAAATCACATGATCATCTCACTAGATGCTGAGAAAGCATTTGACAAAATCCAACATCCATTCATGTTAAAAGTCTTGGAAAGATCAGGAATTCAAGGTCTGTACCTAGACATAGTAAAAGTAATATACAGCAAGCCAGTAGCCAACATCAAACTAAATGGAGAGAAACTTGAAGCAATCCACTAAGATCAGGGTCTAGATAAGGCTGTCCACTCTCACCCTACCTATTCAATATAGTACTGGAAGTCCTAGCTAGAGCAATTAGACAACAAAAGGAAGTCAAAGGAATACAAATAGGAAAGGAAGAAGTTAAAATTTCACTATTTGCAGATGATATGATAGTATACTTAAGTGACCCTAAAATTTCCACCAGAGAATTCCTAAACCTGATAAACAACTTCAGCAAAGTGGCTGGATATAAAATCAACTCAAACAAATCAGTAGCCTTCCTCTACTCAAAGGATAAACAGGCTGAAAAAGAAATTAGGGAAATGACACCCTTCACAATAGTCATAAATAATATAAAATATTTTGGAGTGAATCTTACCAAGCAAGTGAAAGATCTGTAGGACAAGAACTTCAAGTCTCTGAAGAAAGAAATCGAAGATCTCAGAAGATGGAAAGATCTCCCATGCTCCTGGATTGGCAGGATTAATTTAGTAAAAATGGCCATCTTGCCAAAAGCAATCTACAGATTCAATGCAATCCCCATCAAAATTCCAAATCAATTCTTCATAGAGATAGAAAGAGCAATTTGCAAATTCACTTGGAATAACAAAAAACCCAGGATAGCGAGAACCATTCTCAACAATAAAAGAACTTCTGGGGGAATCACTATCCCTGACCTCAAACTATACTACAGAGCAGTAGTGATAAAACCTGCATGGTGTTGGTACAGAGACAGGCAGGAAGATCAATGGAATAGAATTGAAGACCCAGAAATGAACCTACATACCTATGATCACTTGATCTTTGACAAAGAAGCTATAGTCATCCATTGGAAAAAGGACAGCATTTTCAACAAATGATGCTGGATCAACTGGAGGTCAGCATGTAGAAGAATGCAAATCAATCCATTCTTATTCCCATGCACAAAGCTCAAGTCCAAGTGGATAAAGGACCTCCACAAAAGAAAAAAAAAACATTGAAACTAATAGAAGAGAAGGTAGAGAAGAGTCTCAAATGCATGGGCACAGGGGAAACGTTCTTGAACAGAACACAAATGGCTTATGCTCTAAGATCAAGAATTAGCGCTTGGGACCTCATAAAACTGCAAAGCTTCTGTAAAGCAAAGGACACTGTCAATAGGACAAAACAGCAACCAACAGATTAGGAAAAGATCATTACCAATCCTACATCCAATAGAGGGCTAATATCCAATATATACAAAGAACTCAAGAAATTATACTCCAGACAACCAAATAACCCTATTAAAAATGGGGTGCAGAGCTAAGCAAGGAATTCTCAACTGAGGAAATTCGAATGGCTTAGAAGCACCTAAAGAAGTGTTCACCATCCTTAGTTATCAGGGAAATGCAAATCAAAACAACCCTGAGATTCCACCTCACACCAGTCAGAATGGCTAAGATCAAAAACTCAGGTGACCCCAGATGCTTTCGAGGATGTGGAGAAAGAGGAGCACTCCTCCATTGCTGGTGAGATTGCTGGTACTACCACTCTGGAAATCAGTCTGGTGGTTCCTCAGAAAATTGGACATAGTGGTACCTGAGGACCCAGCTATACCACTCCTGGGCATATACCCAGAAGATGCTCCAACATGTAATAAGGACACCTGCTCCACTATGCTCATAGCAGCCTTGTTTATAATAGCCAGAAGCTGAAAAGAAACCAGATATCCTTCAACAGAGGAATGGATCCAGAAAATGTGGTACATTTACACAATGAAACACTACTCAGCTATTAAAAACAATGAATTAATGAAATTCGCAGGCAAATGGATTGATCTAGTACATATCATCCTGAGTGAAGTAACTTAGTTCCAAAAGAACACACATGGTATGTAGTCACTGATAAGTGGTTGTTAGGCAAAGTGTGTGGAATAACCAGGATACAACTCATGGACCACATGAAGCTCATAAGGAAGGAAGACCAAAATGTGGATGCTTCAGTCCTACATAGAAGGGAAAACAAAGTAATCAAGGGAAATAAAGGGTTGGAGGGATTTGGAAGGAAGAGGGGGAGGGGAAAGAGGGGGCAGAATCAGGTATGGGAGGAGATGGAGGAGATGTATAGAGGGTGAGGAAATTGAACAGAGGTATGTAGCAATGGGGAATGGGGAACTGGTGATAGTAACCAGAAAGTCCCAGATGCCAGGAAAACAAGAGCCTCCCAGAATGCCACATGTAGGACATTAGATGAAATACCCCATAAAGGAGAGGGAAAACTTGATGAGACCATATCAAGAGGTTAGGCATGGCCCACCTGGTTGAGAGATGGGGCCACCCACCCATCTCCAAAATTTTAACCCAGAATTAGAGTGGAGCAGAGACTGAAGGAAAGGCCATCCAGAGACATCCAAAGAAAGCCCTTTGGAATCTGGGTGTGGCAACACATGCCTATCAATGCCAGTGCACAGCAAGTTGAAGCAGGAGTATCAAGGAGTTGGAGGCTATGAGAATTAGGGGCAATGACTGACAAATGGGATTTCATAACACTAAAAGGGCTCTGCACCACAAAAGAAATAATCAGTTGAGTAAAGAAGCAGCCCACAGTGTGGGGGAGAATCTTTTCAAGCTATACATCTGACAGAGGATTAATATTGAGAATATATAAAGAACTCAAAAAACAGTCAAGGAAATCAACAACCAAATTCAAAAATAAGCTATGGGTATGTACAGAGAATTCCCAAAGAAGAAATAAAAATTGCTTAGAAGCAACTTAAAAAGCCTTCAACAGCCTTAGCTGTATTGAGTGCAGTAACCCAGACACTAAAAACCATACTTTTTGTGTTCTCTCTTAAGTGAGGCTCCTAGCTCCAACTCTTCAGATGTGAGTACATTATCCTGAGTAATCCCAGAAACTAGAAAGTTAACAAGGGACCATTGGGAATAAGAGGAACTAACTCTAGAGAGGAGAACAGCAGGACACAGGAGTTAAGGGAGGGAGTGGGGCAGGGAGAAACTGGGATGGGGAAACTTAACTGAGAGAGAGAGATAGCTGTACAGGAAACATAAATAACCCTAAGTGAGGGTTGAAAATCATACTGAATCATACCATTTTACATTAATCTAAAATTATATATAATACATTTAAGTGTGGATGTATGTGGGAAGCTGACAGAAGGCGGCTATCATTCTTGCAGTCATCTTGAGCCATATACCCTGACAAGAGACTTGTTTTCAACAGCCTACAACAGCTGAGAACACTCTGATAACATCTTGTTTTATATACCCAGGATTTTCCCTTGGGTGTGTGTGACTTAAAGGTGTGACTTAAGATGTGTGTGTGTGTGTGTGTGTGTGTGTGTGTGTGTGTGTGTGTGTGTATGTGACTTATAAAAGGCATGTGTGTGTGTGTGTGTGTGTGTGTGTGTGTGTGTGTGTATGTATGTGACTTATAAAAGGCAAGAGGCAGACAGAAGGGGAACTGGAAACTTGGAATTTGGAGACATTAGGGACTAGGAACTAGGGACTAGGAACTCGAGACTTCAGACTTGGACTAGGAAGAGAGACTTGAGAATAAACGAGACTGAATCACACTCTGTCTGGTCTCCATTCTTCGTGTCTGCCCTCACACTCTCTCTCTTGCTGAACCCTGACCCATGGACCAGAGCAGCAGTACAAGCCGGAACAATTTAACCCCCAAAGCTTGTGGCAGTGTAGGCTCTAACAATTTTGGCTTCCAAGCTTGGGGCAGTGCGGGTTCCAACATTTGGCAGAGCCGTCCCTGACAGATGTACACATGTGTATGATATAAAGTTACACCATTTGAGGTGATTACTGAACCCAAGAGCCGTAGACTGTCTTAAAATAAATAAATAAATAAATAAATAGTACCAAGCACAAGGAATTTCCTTTAGAGTGTTGGCCATTGGAGTCTAAGAAAGTCCAAAAATAGTATAGGCTATTGCTGTTGCCCTTGGTTTCCTCCCAGAATTAAAGATAGGTTCCTATTGCTGGAGATACCACACACTTCAGACACAGTACTTTTTTTTCTTTTTTTTTCTTTTTTTTTTATTGTTGTTGTCTTGAGACACAGTACTTGTAAGAATAGAGCTGGATCTAACCCAAAAACCTCTTCCCTCAGGACTGGCTTTCAAGGTACTATGAAAGCTGCCAAAAGAGAAATGCAATGACCAGTCCAACCCAACTGTGACACCTATGAACCACAACAATAACCAACCAAGCAAGAGATCCTTAAAGACACACTACTAGTACTCACATGTGGGTGAGTGCTACTTTCTCAAACCAATATAATCTGTAACTGCATTCTAAAAACCCTGTGACCACAGGTAAAAAAAAAAAAAAAAAAAAAAAAAAAAAAAACAACCTCTAATTGTGAAGTGTCCAGGCCCAAAAGATATATCTATAACACAACTCCTACAGCTAAGGCTCAGGGAACATTGTGGAAGAGTGGGTGGAAAGATTGTAAGCCAAAGGACCAGGAAGTCTTCTTTAAGATTGTGTCTTCTAGATAAGTTACAACCATGAAATCTCAACAATATAGGTTATCTAAACAAAACCAGAGCAAAGAAAATAGCTGACATGCTAACATGGTTAATGAGTAAAGGAGATAAGCTTGGCTTTGGGATGGATATTCAGGCCGAGACTACCACAAGAAAGCTATCTTCTTATTCTAGTCTTAACAGATCTCTAAGATCAACCTGCACTCTACTTAATACTATAGAGGCCCGCCCCCTTGGGGAGCAAACTATCACACGCACCCAATATACAGCCAATGAGCTAGAAGGTGTTTGTGTGCAGCCAGTACTATCATTCTTATCTATATGGGACTGAGTTTCTACAAACTGACTCTCAATATGTATACACAATGCACAGACTTGTGTTGGCCTATGGAAATACAGATCTATCCTGTAAACCCTATTCTGCTAGTTCTGCTAGACTAATCATACAAATCAAGGGTCTAGTAGCTGTTTCCAGCTTTATGGGTTGGTATCTCATCATTTCATCAAGCTCCTTATATTGTGAAGAAGAGATGCAGAAGAAAAACAACAGCAGTTTGACTTTTTTACTAATGGAAAATTCAGGATTTGAGGCCTGACTTTAGGGGAAATTTTGGCAAATGAAACTTGTTTCACCACACCCTACAAATCACAAGCCTTGTGGTAACTGCCTACTCCCTCAACATAAACCTGGCTCTAAGTCTAAAGAGACTCATATGGTGTCCAGCTGTCTCTAACTTAAGAGTCCAAGGCTTGGACTTCCTCTTGTCTTCTGTAACCTAGATTCCATCACCTTCACACGGATCACTGGTGGGAGCCATATGTTCAGCATTTACATGCAGTGAATTCATAATGGAAAATTCTAGTCAGACTTCTGCAACAGATATCTGGATGTTAGTCCTGTTAAATTTCTCTGGACATGGAACAAAGCCATTTGGCAGTCGTCTCTTTCCCCACATCTTATAAAAACTAAAGTTAATGTTTTTGTACTAAGGAAATTTCCTTGGCTGCAGATTATAAAGACTTTTGTAAATATTCTTGCAAGCCTGTGATTTCCTCTTTTCTGTTTAGATTAATATATCACTTTCAGAGATGAAATTTAACTCTACATTTCTAAATATATTCTGGTTTTTCCACAATCCAAAGAACAAATACTCCAAATGCATATAGTATATCATTCAGTTGCAAAAGCCATTCTTCTAGTCTAGGTAGATGATTCCTCATTTCATGATCTGTCCCAATTTATAACTTGCTTAGATAAGGTCTCAATGATTCACTATGTATTAAGCCAACAATACTATTTTGTAACAACTTTGATACTCTAATCATGAATTACTGAATTATACTGTTTATATTGCCCTCAAAATTCACTGCAGCAGTGAGCATACAGTAGAAACATTGTAAATGAGAATAGCAGAATCAAATTAGCCTTCTTAATCTATTTCCATAAAATGTTGGGGAGGAAATTTTAACATAAAATCAAGGTATGTTGACTGGGGAGTATAGAGGAATTTTAATTCAGCAACTGGCTCTTGTGGCAAGGGTTAACATCCAATGACCCAGGTCTGCGTGATCTGGCAGGAATGCAGAAACTCCATACACCTTTAATCCCTCTGGCTAGAATATAGTCAGGCCTTTAGTACACACCTTTAATCCCAAAAAAAAAATGACATCTAATTGAGAGGCAGACAAAGTGTTGAACAGAGAAAGATTTGACAGAGTGAGTCAGAAGTAGAATATAATCAGTGGAGTTGAATTTGGTGAGGTTTACTTGAATGCAGTTGAGTTCAGTTCAGTCAGTCAGTACATTTCCTACAGTGCACTTGAGTTCAGCTGAGTTTGTTAGTGAGTTCCATTCAGTTTGCACAGTTCATACTGTGAAGGTCAGCAGAATTAGTTGAAGTCAGAGAATAAGGAACCAGAAGATTAGAACAAATTGCCAGAGTTAGTTTGAGGCCAAGCAGAGCAATTCAGTGATGAGCCAAAAGAAGCAAGTTTGGGTCAATTGTCTTGGAGAGGAGTTTTGAGCCAGAACTGCTAAGTTGAAGTCAACCAGCCAGAGTTCAGAAAGAACTAGAATAGGTAAGCTTATTCAGTAGTAAGCTTCCAAGATGACAATTATTTGGAGCAAATAAATATTACATTTACAGAGGAAAGCTCATCAGTATTAAAGAACTACCAGGAAATTTTTCTGGTAGTATCTTTCTCATTATTGTGATGGTTATACAAGTCTATATTAAAATACTCACCAAAGGGCCAGTAAGTACACTTGTTGCCAACCCAGATGATCTGAGTTTAGTCCCTGTAATGCACATGGTGGAAGGAGATACCTGATTCTCATAGTCTTTTGACACCAAATATGCACACATAGTCTGCTCACACACAAATGAAATAAATTTAAAAAAAAGAAGCCTTTCACCAAAAGCAATTTATATGTTAGAATTTTTAGGATAAAATAGTTTTATGATAAAAAATAAAAGCAAACAAGTAAATAAATTGTAGTTAAAATTAGTTATCTTATTAATCTTAAGACTTAAGTTAATCTTGGTTTCTTGTCCAGCACTGACTACAATGCTCCTCTCCAATCACCCTAAATGTCTCAACTTAGAGTTATGTGACTAAAATTGGCTTATATATCAGAGACAATCTTCATATAAAATTTCATTAAATGCTATACTCCTTAGTAAAGTTTCTGTCTTCTGAATTATACCAAAATTTTCTATATCCAAGCTGATAAAAAAAAAATATAACTTCACAAAAGCCTATTAGAATGTCAGTGCCTGGGGTTGGGGATGTCACACAGTGGATCTTAACATTTATAGGGCCGTAAATTAAATCCCCAGCACCATAGGAGAAAATAGCAGAGTCTATTCAATGCATGGTGACTTTTCACTGCATCACAAAGGACAAATAATATACAAGTTTTCTGTTTATATCTTTGGAGATTTCCTCATACAACACAGGATTCAAAGTTACACAGACACATGTTTTATTTTATAAAATTACATAAACCAAAAATGAACATGAAGACAAAAACATAAAACAGGATCATGAAGAGGATTAGGAATTTGAAACCATGGATCCCTACATAGTTAATAAAGTAAGAACTGAAAATTTGTCTCTGAACATCCTGGCAGCCAAACAACATGATCATGTTTCCACATTGTCACTTGTTACATTTATACTGTCCATGAGGAATAAGCATACCAGTGACTCGGAATGAGCAAAGATTTTCCTGGCACTTACATATGAAATATGTCATGTGAAAATGTCACATAGAGGACACAGCATAACAAAGTGAGTGAAGTCTTCAACAACATCTTTAACAATGCAGTCAACTTGCTCTTTCAGGATTCTACAAAATTTACATTAAAAAGTATTCCTGAATCAATTACATTATGATTTAGGCAATTTATGACCTTACTTGTATCCATTCCACCATCTTTCTATCAGCACCAATATCCTTTGACTCTGTGACTCTAGAAATTTTCATTTTTGTACCAGCTTTACTGATTCCTTCATGTACATATATAAGTACACATGCATACATGCATGCTAGCTATATTCTCAATGACATAGAACACTCAATTTCTCTTCCACATCTTCAAATATTGCCAATTTCAAACACAAACTTAATAACAGACAGCTTGAAACCTCGTATAATTATGTAATGATTTTTTTTATTTTTTTTTATTTTTTATTATTTTTTTTTTGGCAACGGACTATTTAATGTGGTGTAAAATGCATCAGTATCAATTCCTTGGTTGTTATGAATACCAAAGGTAAACCTGGAAGGGGAGAAAGGAAAGAAAAAAAAGTGTTAGCACAACTTCAAACAAGTATGGGTGGCAAAGGAAAGCAATCATGGGGACAGAGGCAGTCCTCCTACCCTAGGCTGATCAAGGCATGCCTGGTGATCTACCCAGGCTATTAAGGTGGGAAGGGGGCTGGAACAGCTCTCAGCAGGCTGCAGCCCCACTGTGGACACTTGGGCAGCTCCACTGGCCTCTGCTCAGCCCCCAGTAGGACTAATATGATGGGAATTAGGAAGCGTTAAATAACCATCTTTACAGAAACAACATTCTTGCAGAAAGTGCCTAAGCTCTGCCCATGGTCCAAAAGCCTCACAGAAAACGATGACAAAAAACAGGGCTGACATGGCATACATGAAGCTCTCACCTGAACAAGGACCTAAATATTGTTTGTATAGCCAAGGGCCCTGGGGTCTAAGCCATACCCACTGTGGTCCTCTAGAGAAAAAAACTAACAATCTAAGAAACCAACACAGCTCTTGGTCCTAAAATGAGGTCATGTGCAAGGGATTTGCCCACGTGAGGAAGGCAGTGGCCCGCTCACAGATAGGCTACCTCCCTGCAGCTGGCCCAGGCTCCTGGGCTGACTTTGGAAAGCAGAGCAGCTGCAGTGACTGTTTAGATTTGGTCAGTGAAGAGGAGAAAGGAAAAGATCAGCATCTATGTATTACCCTAGCTGCCTACAAGTGGATGGAGTGAACAGCCAAGGTTCTACTAACAAATTGTAGCCTCCCAGCCTGTCACACTGAGAACCAACAGCTGTAACCCCTGCACATACTTTAAGAGGTAACTGAAGTGAGGCAAGCCAATGTATGTGGACCACAGAAGGCCCTTCCATTTCCATGGAGGCAGAAAGATGCCTTACCCTTACATCTCTGTAGCCTGAAGAGCCCCATGGGTTAAACAGGTCGGACCTCAGCCTGGAATACAGGCTGGGAGGCCTTCCTGGAACAGGAAGAATACTATGATTTCCAAGAGAGAAGACCTTGGTAGAAATTCCACAGGACAACAGATGTTGTATTCTTCCTGTTCCAGTAATGGATAATGCAATAGTTGAAATACAGTAAGAAGCAAAATTTCATCCAACCTCAGTATATGGTCCACTTAGCTTATAGAAAGAAGCCTCAGCTTCCAAGACACTGTTACTCCAGAAAGCTGCTGTAGAAACTGGCTATAGCCTGACAAGTGCGAAACAAGAACTTCAGCAAGGCTGCTCAGAGAACAGTGACATTGTGAGGGGGACAGGGAGGGAAGGCAAAGACAATTCCCTGTGGCTATTTCCTGGGACATGTGTTATTTACATACCAGTCAGCTTAAGCAGAAAGAAGTGAAATCCCAAGGACTCACTTTTTGGCCAAGAGGATGCTAGGAACTGGCTGGTGAGCAGTCTTCAAAAACTGCTCCTCTGAGTTGGAGGTAAGAGGGAAGGAGAAGAAAAAAAAAAAAAAAAGACCATAAGCCAAGGGGCATGAGAACCTGGGGCCGACAAAGGCTGCATTGAGAAGTGGATGGGAGTCAGTGGGTGCCTCCTAGGCTGAAACCCATAGGCAAGCTTGTGGCAAAGCCATTAGAAGTCACTTTCTGTCTGTGAAATATCTCATCTTCCCAAGCAGGATACCTTGGTACCTACATGGCAAAGGTCCCTGACAGGGCAGTTCCAAGTAGGGCACTGGAGACCAGGTACCTGGGGACCACTGCTAGAGTATCCCTCTTCCTTCCTTCGAAGCTCTTTAATACAAACTCTTATGCAAAACAAGCAAACAAAAACCCTTCCAAAAGAATCCTTTGGGTGACATTTGTCAGTTATTTGTGCAGACTAGAGGCTCCCGTGAATGACAACGCTACTGAGAACTGAGAAGCAACACTGGCCCTCTACCTGGCACTACCAGAGGGGAAGTGGGCCTGAGGGGATTCCCTCCCACACAGCCACACCCACCACCTGTTTCCACAAAGACTCTGCCAGGGACATCATCCCCAGGTTAAGAGAGGCAATGGGACCTCCAGGGGAGTGACAAGAGCCCAAACTGCCCAAGTTCTTCTTATAAAGAAGAAGAGTCCAGGCTTGGGTATTTCTCAAAAGGGCCAAGAGGGGTCTGAGCCTCAGAGCTGGGTAGGAAAACACTGGAGTCATCTGACCTGCCAGCTTATTGTGATGGCAGCTACAGATGACATCATCTAAGACTTTTCAGTTTACCAGCTTTATCTGCATACCCAACCGTGGTGAAGACCACAGTACCCCCTACAGGTGTGAACTACATAACTGCATGAGGTTTGCATACCTGCGCCAGCCACGCAGGACTACCCCCCAAAATTCAAAATTGTTAAGTGTCCGATGCCTTCCAGGTCCGTGTGGCAGCCTGGCATGGACCAGGCCTGACTGGGCTGCTGCTCGCTTCCCAGCATGCCCAAGCACCGTGATCTTCTAAGCAGTGCCAAAGGAGGGCTCTTTGGGCCCTGTTTGCCGTGCTGTTTCTGTGCTCGTTGCTCCAGAGCAGCCAGGGGCATCTGTAGCCCTTGGAGAGCTAGATGGTTGAGCCCCAGGACTCTCACAATCTGGTTTCTCGGGGGTAGTGGCAGCCTCTGGCTCAAAGCCAGTGTCAGTGAAGGAGCCCTGGCCCCCGGCAGTCAGGTCCTGTACCCTCTTGTTGAGGTTATTGCGTTCTGTCTGCAGCGCTCGGCACAGCCTCTCCAGCCGCTGGATTTTCATCTTCAGGCCTTCCTGCTCTTTGTCCCGGAGGGTTCTCTCTTCAGCCATCTGCAGCAGAACGGTTTTGCTGCTCTCCCACCGGGATCGATACATAGTGTTTTCCTTCTCCAGCTTCTTAATCTTCTTTGTCATCCTTTCCATTTCCTGTTTGAACTTGATGAACATCTCATTGCTTTTGGAGAGTGTGCTCTGGAACTCCTCGAACTTTTCCTTATAGATGGTGAGCTGATGCTTTAAGTGGATCCCCTGCTGTTTCATAATTTCACACATTCTCTGGGACTCTTCTACTTCTTTCAGGAGAACCTCCTTCTCCTGCTCGTGCTGCTCTTCTGCCTCCTTTAGCTTCTCCTGGGTCTGCTGGAGCTTGACGTTCGTGAGCTGCTGCTGCAAGTCCTTATGTTTGAAGATTTTGCAGATGAGCTCCTCACGGAGCTCGTATTGCTCAATCAACTTCATGAGCCTCTCGGCTATTTTCGTATTCCCTTGGCACGGCTTGTAGTTTTGGTCATTATGCTGTCCCGTCTGCAACTTGATGGCATACTTCTTGCACAGCACAGCCAGCTTCTCCTCTGGGTTACTCAGCGCATTCAGTAATTCCTTCCCTGGATCCTTGATTTTCTTCTTTTCTTGTGGCCTTCGATGGTCTCGGTCTTCGGACTTATCACTTGCTCGGATCTCTTCTGTACCAGGCTCCCCGTTAGAGGTCTCTTTCTCGCCACTGACTACAGGAACAGCTGATACTGGTTCCCTATTCCTGACTTCATAGGTTAGGGATTTTTCTGTGTCTTCCGGCTCATTGGGTTCACCCTGTGCTCCCTCCTCACCTGGGCCTCCCTGATTGTTGTCCACAGAGTTTGTACTCAGAATGTCTTTCAACTGCTGGCTCACCCCCTCAGAGCCGTCACAGAGGACCCCAGACGGAGCTGCTTTAGCTTGAGCCCCCTCGGTCATCCCGGGAGCCTGGCTTGTGGAACCTTCAGCTTCTGCTCCAGGAAATAACCCGTCTGGGTTGTCCATGTGCTCCCTCCCGTCCTGCTTCCCGTGGCCCTCCCGGCTGCTCTTCTGGTCGGAGTGTTTGGCAGGCCCTTTCTTTATGTCTTGGTTCTTCATTGTGATCTCACTGCTGACGTCTGACTGCATCAGCCTCTCTGGCCAAGCACCAGAAACCTAATTTAATGAATTTTTAAAGATGTCCTCACAGACCTCCCATCACCCTCTTCTCAAAAACAAACCAACCTTCTTGACAGATACAAATACCTGAAATTGTTCTACTCCTAGGCAATAGGGTAAAAAATAGAAATACGAAAAAAAATTAGTTGACTACCTACTATGTACTAAGATACTTTGTACTAGATATGGATTAGCCCATTTACTCTTCAGAGCATTTCTGAGTCGGGTATGCAGTCCCCACTAAGAAACAGGCTTATGGTTTGTACAGTAAACCTACTTAAGCTGCAACTTTAATCACAATTCCCTTCACTTTTCTGGATGGTTCAAGTTAAGCACAGGTGATAAAAAATACTTTGAACACAACTTACAACAAATGATTGGATATGAAGCAGCAGACAACATATTATTTATATATAGAAAATTGGGTGGGGAGCACCAGCTGTTGTTAAATCTCATAGATGTCATTCATCCCTTCTTTTCTGGTTCAGTGGTGGTATACAGTCCAGCCCTACTAAGCCTCCTCCTTCAGCTTCTCTGTACAATTCTGAGAGAACATGCACAGGCTAAAAGTTCTTTAGCGCCCATGAGATGTACTCTTTCAGCCTCTGTGGCTCAGGGACCAGGTATGTCATTAGCTCCATAAAGAAATGTAACAGATTGTTCTACAGGACAGCCCTACCTTTGAAGTTGGAAGCTTGGAGACCGTGAGGTATTGGTAGGGATTTCAGTCCTCACAGGCTCTAGGCAGGTACTCATAAGGTCTGGTGTAACCTTGCTATCCTCTAGCTTGCATCTATCTTTCCTGTTTACCATTGTGATTGCAAGCCTAGCCCCAGACATAGAACATCAGTTTTTATGTTAATTGTTTAACCAACTCCCGAGACTGGGTAAGGTGGGATCCTTATAACAAGTCCATTGCATCATAGCACTCCTAAGGGTTCTTCTTCGGAGACTGAACATTGAATGATATAAGACTTGATGAAATAGGATTATTTGTGGAAGGTCACAAGGCTATATATATATATCAACATAAGTTTTGATAAGAAACAGTAGTGATTTTCCTAGGAAGAAAGATGTTAAGCACTGGGCAGTGGTGGCACACACCTTTAATCCCAGCACTTGGGAGGCAGAGGCAGGTGGATTTCTGAGTTCGAGGCCAGCCTGGTCTACAAAGTGAGTTCCAGGACAGCCAGGGCTACACAGAGAAATCCTGTCTCAAAAAACTGAAAAGATAAATAATTAAATAAATAAATAAATAAATAAATAGATGTTAAGCATTTGTACCCAGTGCTACCAAGCCTATACCTTGCTTTATTTTCTGTTATTTTCTGTCAGAGAATTTATCACCATGTAACACACAAATCCAATATACTGAACTATTATATTTTGCTCAGTGCCTGAATACCTGACTAAAATGTAAGACCCATGAGGCACAAGTATACGCTTACTCTGTACACTGATCCCCGGTGCCTAGGAAAACATTTCACTCTGAACAGATGTTCAACATTTGTTACTGAATGAACAAAAATAAATCACAGAGTTCATAAGGACAGTACTTGGAAGTAGAAACACTAAAAGAATCAAAAGTTAATCAGGGACAATTACAAGGAATGTTTTCCTGTCTCTCTTAAAATGTAAAGCTAGTAGCAAGAATGAGATGCTTCAAAATTGTCAATAACTTAGATCACTGAAATGAAAACCCCAGAGAAATGGAGTGCTAGAGGGCTGAGGAAGGAGTCGGTAGGAGAATGGGGAGCTCCCTTTTAGAGGCAAAGAGGAGGGGGATCAGGTGGGGGATTCATGAAGGGGGGTAATATTTAAAATTTAAACAAATAAAAGGATTAATAAAAAAAACAGAAATGAAAACCCAATAACAAAAATACAAGAATTGTTTGTCTCTAACCTGTTACCTCTGACAACAACTCATTTGTAGAATACTGCTATGTTATCCTAACTTACAGGGTTAGAAACTGATAACTTCTGGCCTTTATCTCCTTAGAACACAACACCAAGAAAACAGGGAGCAGCTCATACTCATAGATCCCAGACTGACTGTCAGAGCCAGAAGTGCGTTAAAGATAACCTTTCATATTAGAGGTGATGACATTGAAGCTTAGAAAAAAAGTGAGTTGCCTAAGGTCACACACCTAGATATGGGGTTCCTGCTACCTAGAAACCAATCTTCACTCTCCTGTGACCCTGAGCAAATTACTTAAGCTCTCTAAGTAGTGAGAGGAGCAAAGTAGTATCTGCTGTTGAGGTGCTGTGAAAATTAAAGGAAAACAATGCATAAGAAACACTCAGCCCCATGCCTGGTATGAGAGAGCATCACGAATCAATGGTTATCTGTCAGTGCCAGACATGTTCACAGGTACACACACCACAAACCATCAATACAACTCTTTCTCCTTCTTCATTCGCACAGACATCTAACTCACACCATCTAAATCAGCACTTATACTTCTTTTAAATACAGTTTACGGTGACAGACTCTGAAACCTCTCCAAGAATCAAAGAAACCTCAATAAAAATGCAAACAACCAAAACAGGGACGCTCACATGCTGAATAAACAGATTCCTTGCTGGGTCCCCTTTAGCTAGCATATTCCTCTGGCACATTTAAAATTGGATTTGTTTACCAGGAGTGTATTTTCCTCTCTCCCATTTCAGGAAGAGACACGATGGCAGCGTTCCAGGCACACCTGCATTCATTGCAAGCCATCTGGAAAGTTTCTGACATCCTCATTTTCCCCAGTGTATGTATGTTTTCTGGCTCCCATGCTGTTGTCTGCCCTCTCTGAAAGCTGAGAAAATGGAAAGGAAGTCACCATCAAGGAGAGTCTTCTTCTTGAGTAGAGCTCCTACCAAACATGGCATTTTGCTGGGAATTTCTGAAGTGGGCCAAGAAATTGAGAAATGACTGTCCATAGGCTTTGCAGTTGTGCCCTGTAAGCTGCTTCTTCAAATCTCATTCTTCGGATGACTGACTGCATCTTCCAGTACCTCTTCAATCTAAGCCTGTCACAGTTAACGAGAACATGCTACTTCCATGCTGAATGGTTTCCACTATTGGTGAATGATCTGTCCAGAAAGGCACTATAGGAGTATATATTTTCTTATATGCTGCAACGAAAAAACTGAAAGTTTCCAACTACAGTCATGCATTGCTCAATGACAGGTTTACACAACTAGTGGCTGGGGAGATAGCTCAATGGATGAGACTGCTAGCTCTGTAAGCATGGGGACCTGAGTTAGAATATCTATCATCCATTGTACATACCTGTAACCTCAGTATTCAGAGAAACCCTGTCTCAAAAAACCAAAAAAAAAAAAAAAAAAAGACAAAAACCTATAAAGCTTTTGATCATAAAGTAAGATGTAACGATTTGGAGTCTCGAAGGGTTTGCCAGTGACAACCTAGGTAACTATCACTAAAAATATAAATTTCCATGAAATTTCCATGTTATCGTCTGTAGCAAAATCATCATGGTACAATTTCATTTAATTATTGTATTAAGTGACATAAAAAATGTACTCTAATGTTTGGCACTTACTTCATAATACTTCAGCATAGCTAGTGATATTGTCTGTTCCAATGTATTTTTATTTTCTTTCTAGAGTCTTTCAGATGTTCTCATTAGGATGCACAGGTAGGAACATGGAGCCAGAAAAGACTATATTCCAGACATGATGAGTCAGCTGAATCAGATGAGATATGTCAGCTACTCATATCTCAAGCACAGGATACTACCTCCTTTTTGCTAAATTATATCACAAATGTCAAAAGGTGCTTTCATTTCCCAACCTGTTAACTTGCATGACAAATATTTTAAAATAGGCTTTTACTGGCTTAAAATAAAATGCCTAAACTCCTTTCACATATGCTCTCACCCTCGTACAAAGAGGCTGTACAAATCTAGGGTAACTTGTAGTCAGCCAACACTTTTTTTTTCCTTTCTGAAACAGGACTTCTTTGTGTAGCCTTGGCTGTCCTGGAACTTGCTCTGTAGACCAGGCTGGCCTCACACTCAGAGACCCTTCCTACCTCTGCCTCCAGGGTGCTGGGATTAAAGGTGTGCACCACTACTGACTGGCCTGCCTATACTCTTAAGGAAAGGTTTTGAAGCTAAATATCTAAAGAACTCTAATCAATTCACTGTTTTTTTTTTCCTAAATGCCTTCTAGTATTAAATATCTACTATAAAAACTAACAACGCTGCTATCAGGAATGCCATCCTCAAGAACTGGAGACTAGAAAATAACGGAGCCCCGGGTTCTTTCTTAAAAGGCAACTGTTGAGTCTGTGTTTAAAAATCTTCCAGAATCAACTTTTGAAGAATTTTTCAGGACTGGTATTGTTGTTGAGGGGGTTTATGGGTTTTGTTTGTTGTTGTTTTGTTTCATTAGAGACAGTGTAACATAGTCCAGGCTACTATCCAACTTGAGTCAATCCTCCTACCTGGGGCTCCTGACTGTTAAGATTATAAGCATGGGCCACATGGCCCAGCTTGAAAAACTCTGAAATTTAAAATGTAGAATACCCAACATGAACAGAGGAAGATTTAAAGAACAAATTGTCTCCTGGTAAGAGAGCCCAATGGTAGTTTCCATTGCTCCTGGCTTTTTTGATTAAAGCCCCTTGCATGTGTGTGGCTTCTTTCCTAACTTCTTTCTTCTAAGGATTTTCAGTTTGCCTATAATTCCATTTATTTTCCCTTGTCACAGATTATTATAGGTAGTACCTGTGTCCTTATATATTTTGGTATCAGAAACCGTAATAAAGCTGGGAACTCAAAGTTGGAAAAAAATAAAAGCTAGTTTTTGAATTTTGTTTCTTTTTTCCTACATACAACACATTGTGATCATATTCTTTCTTCTCCCCAAACTCCTCCTAGATCCTTCCCACCTCCCTATCCACCCAACTTTATGATCTATCCCCATTCTATCTCTCAAAAGAAAATAAAACAAGGGTCAAAATAAAAACAAAAACAGTAAGAGAGAAAATATAAAAACAAAACAATAATCAAACAAAAAAATATGGAGTCCATTTTATTCTGGCCTGGTATTTATTCCTTGGTATTGGCCTGCCCTGGAGTATGGTTTATACACTCAATAGCAGTCCATTGGGAAAAACTGGCTTTTCCTCTTCCAGCAGGTATCAATTGCAAATAGCCTTTTGATTAGGGATGATACTTTGTGTCTAGTTTCCCTTATCTATGCTGAGGATTTATCTTGTTTGAACTTAGGCAGGTCTTGTGTATGCTGCCATGGTCTCTCTGAGTTCATATGTGAACTGGCCCTTTTATTTATGGAAGACACTACCTCTGACTCTTATAATCTTTCCACCTCCTTGCCCACATAGATCCCTGAGCTTTGTTGAGATGATTTTGATAAAAATATTTGGAGCATGGGGGCTGAGTGCTCCGAAGTCTCTCGGTCTCGGCACATTTTCCAGTTGTGAATCTCTGTTAGTTACCGCCTCCTGCAAGTAGAAGCTTCTTTCGTGATGGTTGAGTGATACACTGATCTATGGGCATATCACTAAGTTATTTTAGTAGTAGTAGTAGTAATAGTAGTAGTAGCAGTAGCAGTAGCAGTAGTAGTAGCAGTAGTAAGAGAGGAGGAGGAAGAAAAGAAGATAGAGGTGGAGGAGGTAGAGGAAATGGAGGAAGAGAAGGAAGTTTTCCTCTAGGCCCCTGACCTATCTAGTCTTAGGGCCTTTATAAGGGCTCTATCTCATGGAGTAGGCCTTAAATCCAATCAAAAAGTGGTGGTACCCCCATATCTCTGCCACTGTTGTACCAATGTGTCTTGTAGGCAGTTGTCTGGTATAGGTCACAGGTTTTGTAACTGGGTGATAACAATGATTACCTTTCTCCTCTGGTAGCATGCAAAGTACCCTCAAGTACTATGAGTACTAGTCAGTTGGAGTGAAATTTCTGGTTGCACACCAGTTCAGTTCCCATGTCTGCTAATATAAGTAAGTGATATCATCAATAATAGAGCATTAGCATCAGGTGGTGGCAGGTATCCAACAGCTTTGGTGATAGCTTGTGATGTTTAGGGGTTTTATGGGTCCCTTTTACCCAATGACTCAACAAGAGCTAACCTATTCTTGCTACTGGAGGTCTTATTTGGTGGCATAAGATGGTTGTTGATTTGTTTCTTGACAGAAAATAACACGGCAGATCAAGATCCATCCTCCACTCACAGACTCCAGCTTGTGCTTTGGCACAGATTGTCTGAGGCAATAAGTACCTTATCTTTAAGGAACTGGATCGTAACCTGTTCTGTTATTTTCCTCAAGAAACAGTGCATGTAGTCCCAGTTACATCAGAGACTAATACAGGGATATTTTCTTGGGCCGACGAGTTCCAGGCCGACATGGGTAGTATAGGCAAGTCCCAATCTAAAATCAAAAAGCTCCTGTGTATATCAGGGAATCAGGAAGGCACACATACCTGTACTATGAGGGATATACACTCAAGAAAAGCTCAAGAAAGGCTATGAGTATATATCTCAGGGTTATAGAGCACCTGACAGCATGTACACAGCTATGAATTCCATAACCAACACTGACAATAAGGAAATAGGAAAAGAAAAAGGCCTGTGTGTACAAGAATAGACCAGTCAGTCCACAGTAAGACGTAGATGGAAAAAGGACATCTAGGCCATAACTGTGACTGTTGAAATATTTGCTACTGCTAGATTTGGGGAGAAGCAAAGTTATTCTCTTCACTTTTATGTTATTGTCACCACCGGTGACAACACCAGACTCCAGTGGATAGTGTCAATCCAGTGGTAATGCAGATATCCTTAGTTAAATGAAATGTATCACAAAAAAGTTCTGAGCTTGAGAGAAAGGACTGATGGGGGGATAGAAAGACTGTTTTAGGCAGGAGATAAGGTAAACAATAAATCAGTGGTTCTCAACCTGTTCGCCATGACCCCTTTGGGGCTGAACAAGCCTTTAACAGAGTTCACCTAAGACTATCAGAAAATACAGATATTTACATTATAATTCATAACCATAGCAAAATTACCCTTATGAAGTAGCAATAAAAATAATTTTATGATCAGGCATTGCCACACCATGATGATCTGTATTACAGGGTGGCAGTGTTAGGAAGGTTGAGGACCAATGCAATAGATGAAAAAAAGAGAGATAGAAAAGAAAAGAAGGGGGCTGTAAGAGACTTTAAAGTCTAACATCTGTTCCCAGGCAAATAGAAAGCAAAAGTTAAGCCTGCACTGTAAACAGTGCAGGTGAATATTGTGCAGTACTCCAGCACAAAACCAATCCACAAATCCTGAAAACATCTGTTTTTTCCCCTTCTCTTTATATTTAGTTCCTTTTTTTTTCCCTCTTCTTTTTATCTTTGGTTGGTTCTGAGCATTTAAGGTAATTTAAAAAAAAAAAACAGCTTACAGCAGATATGGTAAAATATAAACTTTAGGGGCCTATGTGACTAAGAATAGAAACTTAACAAAAGTTTGTACTTTAAAAAATAGTATAGAAATGCCACCAAACTAATAGCAGCAGCCACAATAATGGGTGATAATGACCTCAAGAGGAAATAAGATCAAATTCTGGTTAAGGTGCATATTCCAGTTTCCAAAACTACCAGTTTTGTTTTTAAAAAATGCAAGGAATGTGAATATCAATAATGTGTGTCTTATCTTCAGGAAAAAAAAATTCAGTTTCTTGAGATGCCCTGTCATTGGAATTACCACACAAAGACTTTATATGAGCTATTAAATATTCAAAACCAGGACTGGGTATGGCTTGGTGGTTGAATACTTACTGCTTTCCAGAGAAGACAATTTTAATTCCTTGACTCCATGTTAGTCAGCTTGCAACTGCCTGTAACATCATCAACTGTGGGGCATATGATTCCTTCCTCTGCCCTCCACACATGGTATATCTACATACACATAAACAAACATGGAAGAACAAATTTTAAAAAATATATTAAAAAACCTAAAGGAAACCAAAAAATCAATGTCTCAACAATTACAGAGTATCACTAAAATATAAGAATAATTAAAAAATATTTCAAAATGAAAAATCAAATTTACTAAACGAGTTCAGCAATTGGCTGAGCAAGAAAACTAAAGAGTCAGCAAATTTACAGATGGGTCACTTGAGATTGTTCAGAGGAGTCAAAAGAAATAAGAATCAAGAAAAATGAAGAGAAGCTGAGGCCTATTAAACACTCAAAATGTTAAGTATATCGATGTGTGTGCATAAATAAATTCCCAGGAAGAGAGATGATACAGAAAAAAAAACAATCATTAAAGAAAAGACCGTAAATTTTTGAGGGAGTGGAAATAGACATGGAAGGAATTAGAGGAGAGAGAGGGACGAGTAGAGATGATGTAAAGACAGTACTCATGTATGAAATTCTAAAACAAAATTTAAAAGTAGGACTGGAGAGACACCTCGGGAATTATGAGTACTTCTAGGTTCAGTTTCCAGCATCCACATGATGGCTAAAGGCATCGGAAACTCCAGATCCAGAGGATCTGATGCCCTCTTCTGGTCTCCACAGGCACTGCATATGCACAGTGCACAGACGTGTGCAGGCACCACATCCATACACATCAAATATAAAAGTAAGTGGTTTTTTATTTTTAAGTTAAAAATGTACTCCTTGATAAACATAAAATGAAATGACCTTATCAATAGAAGGCATGCAATATAATATGCTAAAAAAGAGTCATGTGATATAAAATGATAGCACACAAGCCATCAGCCCAAATACCATAGGAAAAACTTTTAAAAAGGTAGAAAATGTATTTAGAAACATCAATATAAAAACTGTTAAAATTTCAAAATAAACTCGTTTTTCATCTTTTTCTTTCAGATGATTTGAAGGACAATTTTTAAAAAAATAATAATTACAGGGACTTGAGAGGTGGCTCAGCAGTTACAGTGTCCTTGGAGGGGACTGTGTTCAGTTCCCAGCACCCACATGGTGGTTCACAATCATACCTAATTCCAGTTACAGGGGCTCTGTCTTCTGCCCTCCATGGACTCCTATATGTATGTGGTACACAGAAAAAACTTCATGCAGGCATACACTCATATATGTAAATAAAAATAAAACTTAAAATATAGTGAAGATATAATAATAAGCACATAAAGATATAGTTGGGAAAAGTAAATCAAAAAGTGAACTGGAACTGAAACCAGCACAGTTTTGAAACTAAATATTAATTCAAATTTGAATGGAACAAGCATAGAGTAACCACTAAAGAAAGGAAATAAATATAGAATAAAGGATAGGAAAATCAAAATTATACACTAAAAATGTCATAAAAGAGAGATAGAGAGATGGAGCAAAGGTTATTGTGATTACTGGATGGAGGTAGTGACTACCTCCAGCCTCAGAAAGTGAAAGCAGAACCTTCAGAACAATTTGGATAATGAGACTATACTTCTTGGCATCCTCTGTGTTTAGTTGAAAGATACTGCCTCGAAGAATAGTATAAGAGCAATTGGGGAACTTTGAGCTTCCACACACATGTGTACATGTGCACACGAACACCTACACACAAACACAATTGAGCTCCAATATCATACATACAGTTTTAAGATGCCACAGAAGGCAATAATGGAGAGCACAGTGCAAGTAAATAACACAAAAAAGCAAAACAATTAAAAAGAGTCAGAGGAATCTCAGAAACCCTCCAAATAACACAAACAATTGCTATTGCTCTTGGTTGGCCTCCAGAACTTAATGGCAAGACCTTAGAGCTAAAGACACCACATATTTGATCATGGGACAATCAAGCTGGTATTAATCTAGAAGCTTCTTCCCTTCTGACTAGCTTTTACTAAAATGAATATACTTTTCCAACTAACTTCTAAATATTTATCCTTATGGCCACAGATTAGAGTACCTCTCATACCTCATCAGCGAAGCTTCTTTCTGCCATTAACACAGTGACATGAACCTAGTCAAAAGTGGAAAAATAAGACAGGCAAATAACACACACTCCCAAAGGCTAATGGAACATCTAAGGAGAGGCAACAGAATAATTGTAAGAGCCAGAGAGTATAGAATACTGCTGTCAAATGATGTCTTCTGGATGGTATGTGACTATTGTACTCATGAACTTACAGCACCTGTGGTTGTCTCAAAAGGACCTGCATAAGATCAAACCAATCAGCACTTCAGAACTGGTAACAGAGGTACTTATGAGGTCCCATCTCTAACTAGAGAGCTAATGTTAGTTGATGGTTTCTGGAAAACGGGGAGTTCGTTTCTTCAGGGATGTAGCCCAATGGTAGGTTACTCAAACTTCAGTGGATGCCCCTAACTTATGCAAGAGATGAGCAGAACTAATTAGACTCAGTGGATTAAAAGGACATGAGGCTAGGAAGGGTGAAGAGAGACATGGGAGGAGTAAATGAGAGGAGCGATGAGTGTATATGATTTAAATGCATCACATTCATGTATGAAACTACCAAAGAATTTTTAAAGTACTAAATCTCAAAATAAGATCTTTATCAGATTTTTCTAAATGACAAAAAAAATAAATAGACATTTCTAAAAGAAGATACACAAATATTTGCTAATCATATAAGATGATTAAGACCCCGTCATGAGAGAGATGATGAGAAATGCAAATTAAAATTATAGAATTCAAATCAGAAACAATAAATCGGGGCTGGAAAGTTGGCTTAGCAGTTAAGAGCACTTGTTGCTCTTGCAGATGGCCCAAGTTTGATTTCCAGCACCCAAGTGATGTCACACAGCTGTCTGTATCTCCAGTCCTAGAGCACCCAGTGCCCTCTTCTGACCTCTATGGGCACCAGGCCCACATGTAGTACACAAAAATACATGCAGGCAACAAGCTTATAAAACAATGTGGATGGACAGTTTGTTACTGCCATAACTAAAAAAGGCCAATCTCACAGAAGTTGAGAGTATAAGAGTGATTACAAGAGACCAGGTGGGACTTAAGCAATGAGGTCAGCATTATAGTAAGATAGGAAGAAGAATATCTGGTATGCTATTGTGTTGCTCTTGACAACAATAATGTACCACAAATTTCATGCAAGAAAACGTTAAAAACTTACATCATAAAAAATAATAAATGTTTAAGGCAATACGTTTGTTTATCCTGATTAAAGCATGACATTTAAATATGTATTAAATTATCATGTAGTCCCACTATATATTTTAATCTTTTGTGTATTATTTTTAAATAAGAGGAAACATTGGAGGCTCTATGGACAGTGTGATAAAGAGTCCTCACACAGCATGAGTGAAACCCAGTGTGCAATTTCCAGCACTGCAAAGAAAATTTAAAGTAAAATAAGTCAACTTGCCATTAATAAAGGATTTTCACTTTCCTAAAAATATATACATAGATAATAAACTTCTCTCTCTGCACTATGACATAGGTATGGAGACATTATTTGTATTTTGTTGATAACGAAACAGTGTTACAAGAGAGAGGGGCAGGAGAAAGAAAAGAAGAAAGAAAGATTGGTTAAATAATTTGGGTGAATGGAGCTTGGTGAATTCTTCTTATGCAAGAATAGGAGAAAGGATTATTGCGGGCCCCAAAAGGGATAGGAACTCCGTAGGAAGACAAAGTCAACTAACCTGGGCCCTTGGGGTTCTCAGAGACTGAACCATACATATGTAGCAGATGTGCAGCTTGGTCTTTACGTGGGTCCCAAACAACTGGAGCAGAAGCTATCCTTAAAGCTGTTGCCTGTCTTCCGGATATGTTCTTCTAGCTGGGCTGCCTGATCAGGCCTCAGTGGGAGAGGAAGCACCTAGCTTCTCTCAGAGACTTGATGTGCCAGGGTAAGGAGATCCCCAGGGCCCCCTACCTGCTCAGAGGAGAAGAGAAGGGGAGAAGAGGAAAGACTACGGGATGGGGTGACCCAGAGAGGAGCCGTGAGCACAATGTAAAGTGAGTACGTTAAAAAAAATAAATAAACTATATTTTAAAACAAAACAAAAATGGCTAAAGGTAGATAAAAATTTAGATCTTCTAATTTTCTGTTGAAAACTTTTTTAAACTCAATTTCCAGAGGTGTAAATTCTGAATCAAATAGGTTCAAATCAAGAGTAGAGGACTGGAGATATGGCTCAGCAATTAAGAGCACTTGCTGAGCTTCAAGGGAACCTGAGTTCACTTCTCAGTTCCTATATCAGACAGCTTCACAACTGTCTGTAATTCGAGGTTCAAGAGATTAAACATCATCTTATAGCCTTTGTAAACATTCTTTTACACATAACATACAGTCACGAACACATACACATAAAGAACAATAAAAAAGCAAGAACAATATCACTACTTAAGAACCAAGAAGGGGTCTAGAACTTTAGCTGAGTTCATACAGTGGTTGCCTAGAATGCACTAAGCCCTGGGTTCAATTCCCTTCACTGCATAAACTAGTGTGGCAGTACACAACTACAATCTTATCACTCAGAAGTGGGGACACAAAGATTAGAAGTTAAAGGTCATATTTAGCTACACAGAAAGTTCAAGACCAGCAGGGCAGTGGTGGCACACGCCTTTAATCCCAGCACTTGGGAGGCAGAGGCAGGCGGATTTTTGAGTTCGAGGCCAGCCTGGTCTACAGAGTGAGTTCCAGGACAGCCAGGGCTACACAGAGAAACCTTGTCTCGAAAAACCAAAAAAAAAAAAAAAAAAAAAAAAGAAAGAAAGAAAGAAAGCAAGAAGGAAAGAAAGAAAGTAAGTAAGTAAGTTCAAAGCCAGCCCAGGATACTTGAGATAGTGTTCTAAGAAAAAGAAAGAAGGAATGAGAGAGAGATGGAGAGAAGGGAGAGAGGGAATGAAAGAGAGGAAGGAAGGAAGGAAGGAAGGAAGGAAGGAAGGAAGGAAGGAAGGAAGGAAGGAAGGAAGGAAGGGGAGGAGCGAGAAAGAGGAGAAAATGTCAAATAAAATTCATGTCTTTGTACACTGACCCCTCCCCACCCCGCCCCAGTGTGTATCAGTGTGCTGAATATATATAGCATGCAGAAAAAAGTAAGATCTACAATGAGAAAACCATGCCACCCAGCACCATCACTTCCCACCCTATTAAAAGTTTTCTGGAATGAAAATGCTCAGAGCCACAGATCTGTGAAACAATGGAAACTGGGTGCCTGAGTCTGTTTTTAGTTGCTATCGTTCTTCCAAAACACCTGAGAGTAGGTAAATTATAAAGAATAGGAAAATATTCGGCCTACACTTCTGGAAGCTAGGAAATCCCAAGGTTATAACACCTGAACCTGCTCTGCAATTGCTGAAAGCTTTCCTGCTGCATGCTAGTACGGCATGATGAGCAGTGAGACAGACCAAACAAGTTAGCTCAAGTGTCTCTGCTTCTCTGTATAAAGTCAGAAATGTCCCACCTTTAGGAATTCATTGAGCCCCAATTACCTGCTAATGTCCCCCCTCCAAATATAATTAATATATGATTTGATGTAATAAGTTTTAGTATATAAACTTTTCAAACAATAAGTCTTCCATCTAAACGAAGTACCTGAAATCCAGCACAGGAATCAAGCATGGAAGTTGCATACCTGAAGCAATCAAAGACAAATCCTATTTCGTTAAGCTTCAGACCATTTTTCTTAGTCAGCTCCCATAATGCTTTTAGTTTATACGGCTTAATACTTACATGGTTGCCAAATGTTGCAAGATAAATTCTATACTGGCTCAACAGCTGTTGATAGAAATCAGAAGACATACAAGAAAAGCAGCCTTCAAAACCCTGGGCTGAGCTGGAGAGATGGTTCGGTGGTTAAGAGTACTGGCTGTACTTACAGAGATCTTGAGTTCAATTCCCAGAACCTCACACAGTGGCTCACGACCATCTACAACTAATCCCATAGAATCCCTGATATGCAGACAAAATACTCACCTACATAAACAAATAAACCTTTTTTTTAAAAAATGGCCTTAAAACTCTAATTGTCAAGATAGAGAGAATATATATTTGCAATCTTGAAACAATGTGACATATCACAAAAAAAAAAAAATCCAGGATTGAGCCATTGAGATGACTCTGTGAGCAAAGACACTTGCTGCCAAGCACAAAAAGACCTGAGCTTTATCCCTGGAACCTAACACCACAAATGAGCATCTACACATACACATAAATTAAAATGCAAGAAAAAATCTGAGAGACCAGAATAAAGGAAATTCATTTAATCATGGAAATTGCCACAATGTCATTTCCACTATACCGGTACATAAACAAACTCAGAAAGCATATGCATCTCATCAAGAAAACATAGGCAGCTAGTGGAGATCCAGAAGTTGAAACAAGGTCTGTCTGCATTCAAGAGGACTCCATTAACGAGAGAATGCTTTCTTTGAGAACTAGAACGAGAACCATGCCTTGAAAGATAGAAAAGTCCTGACATTTGAAGGATCTTGATTGAATTTTGATATGGTAAATATCAAAACACAATATTCACATGTGTCTTTGTACTCTGTTTATTTGTTTATTCTGTTTGTTGAGATAAGGTCTCACTATGTAGCTCTCTGTCTGTCCTATAACTCACTATATAGACCAGGCTGGCATCAAACTCATAAAGATCTCTGCCTGCCTCTGCCTCCCATATACAGAAATTAATGGTGTGCATTACTGTGCCCAGCAGGATTTATTTACTTCTATTTGTATGTTTCTGACTATTTTGTCTGCATGTATGTTGGTGCACCATGTATTAGTGCCCAAAAAGACCAAAAGAAGGCATTGGGTCCCCTTTACCTGGAGTTACATGCAGTACGAGCTGTCACGTGGGTGGTGGGACCTGAACTCGAATCCTCTGGAAAAGTACCAAGGGCCCTTAACCACTGAACTAACTCACCAGCTCTACAACAGCTGTGTTTACCTACAGGCAACCTGCACAAGGTTGGGCTCATCAACATTTCAACTTGTATGGGGCTTATATTTCAACTCCACCCCAACAAGGGACTATTGGCAGCTAATGGTTGCTGGGGGAACAAGAGTCTGTCTCTCCAAAGGAGTAGCCACTGGTAAATTGCCCACACTCCAGTACATAGCCTCACATCCATGTTCATGCAAGCAACTCTAATTGAATTAATTTAGTCATCAAAAAATGTAAAGATGTAGAAAGGAGAAGAAGAAGGGTTTGGGGAGGAAAAGGAGGGGGAAGGAAAGGATACTGGGCAGTGAAAAAAACTAAAAGAAAATTACATGTGTGTGTGAAATGCTCAAAAAAAAGTTTTCAAAAAGAAATGTGCCAGAGTGGCATAATGAAACCAAGAACTTAAGATCTTGAAATTTGTCTTGAACAGCTTGTGTGGGACTGTGCTCCCACATGTGTCCAAGTAAGGACTCCAAAAGTAAACAACTGCTGCCTGCTAAGCCGCTTCCCCAGGCCTGCATCCGTCTCTACCACAGCAGGCTGTTCAAATTTGGAATCTCTGACCGCAGCGACAAATGCTTCAAGTGCAAATGATCTGGCAGCTGTCTCAGACAATGTCCTACTGTTGACAGGGGCCAGGGTCATCCCATGAGAAGCCATGGCAGAGGTTTCTAGTATGTTCCCTCATCACTTTCACACATACCTTATCACTGTGTTGAATCTGGGTGTATAGCCAAGGATTGTGATCTTCAGGAGTACTGCCAGTTATTCTAGTTTGACTTTGTGTTACTATGATAGAACACTCTGCAATTTAGGAAGGAAAGGGTTTAGTCTGCTTAACTTGTGACTATTTCAGGTCACCGTCCAGCACGGAAGAAGAGCAGGAACATAATCAGAAATCACAGAAGAATGCTGCTCACTGGTTCACGCGGTTATGTACACTCAGCTAGCTTTTATTTTTATTTATTTTTTTTTGAGATGGGGGTTTCTCTATGTAACAGCCCACCCTGGATGTCCTGAAATTCACTCTGTAGAACAGGCTGGCCTCGAACTCACAGAGATCCACCTCCCTCTACCTTCTGAGTGCTGGGATTATGTCCAGCTCAGCTAATCTGTTTCATACAGTCCAAAGTCACCTTGCATGTTGATGATGCTGTCCAGTGTGGGCAGGACCTTCTCACACCAATCACCAATCAAGACAATGTCTGGTAGGCGTGGCCACAGGCTAATGTGATGCAGACAATTCTTCAATTGAGGTTTCCTCTTCCCAGGTGACTCAAAGTTGTGTCAAGTGGATAATAAACACTGCCCAACAGACGTGCTTTAACTACAGTGGAGATATTCACATTGTCAAAGACAAGGAGAAGCAAGAAAGTGCTTCAATTATGGCAAACGGAGCTACCTGGCTCATTACTGTGCTCACGCTAAAGAGCAAAATGCCATTTTGTGGCACATTTGGAACCACTCAAAAAGACTGCCCCCAGGTTCTATCAGTCTAGTTAAAAAAAAAAAAAAGAACTAGTCATGTAGCCAATGACCACAGCAAGATGAATGAAGGCAACTGTTTTCAATGTGGTAAGCTAAGACATCTTGCATAGGGATTCATAAGTGAGCCTGCAGTCTTATTCTGTCCTTTTGTTGCTCCTTTTTTCCTAAATCCTTTTCCTTCTGCAAAGGTTAACAGGTAAAGGCAGTTACTCCCAGAAGAAAAATGTTTGATGTGAAGAAAAGAAAATGTAAACCTGCAATGATGCACAGAATAATCAGAAAATAGTTAAGGCAGGAGGTGAGGGAGATACCTCCGCAGGTACTGGTCCTTACACACTTACTTGATGACCCGAGTTTCATCCACAGATCACACAATGTAGCAGAAGAGCCCTGTCTCCCAAATGTTGTCCTCTGACTTCAACATGCGTTGTAGCACATGAGCACATTCATATACACATATATAAACACATATAAACACACACAAAGTAGTAAACAAACAAATACATAATTGTTTTAAGTTTAAGGCAGCTAGTTCAGGAAGACAACTAGGAAACTCATCCAGAATGCAAACATTCGTACTCCACAGCACCCTGAACCATAATTGAAGGAGATACAATGGAGGGCAATGAAATTCTCTCAGCTGGGAAATTCTAAGAATAGACTGAGGTAAATTGGGGGTACAAAGCAGGAAATACTGTGGAACAGACGCATCCAGGACTCACCAGCTCCTGCATAGGACAGAAGCATAGCATTAAGTGAGTGGCTGTGTGCCAAGGTAAGTGGATACAGGACAGCACTGGAACTCAACAGCAGAGATGAGGAGATCTAGTGAAACTCAGACTTGAGACAACTGCATGGAAACAGGAACAAAGCATCCTAGCAGCTGCCCCATTGCACCATGTTCAGGAGGAGGAGAGCTGTCCTCATGCAATTTAAAGATGACAGAAGGTCTCAAAAGGATGTATTAATGGAAAAGCCAATATTTTCTGAGTTCTGCAGAGTGGGCTGGATTTAGAGAAAGTCTACATCATCTCCTGACATACTTCCAGGGTACTATATCAGGGAGCCACCTTGGCAGCTTTACTGTTGTTTGAATGTGTCCTGCTCAGAGTGTCAGAAAACCCCGCATGTTTGCATCTCTAGGACTCTGTGGACATTCCTCTGTATAGTCTCTGCAGGCAACTAAAAACAACTTTAGCTCATGGAAGAAACTGGCTCAAACTACCTAAGTCAATGCTCAACTTGTGGATTGTGACTCCTATGGGGGTGGAGAGTCAATGGACCTTTCAGAGGGTCATGTATCAGATGTCCTGCATATCAGATATTTACAGTACAATTCATAACATTAACAAGATTACAGTTATGAAGTAAAAACAAAAATAATTTTCTGGGTGGAAGCCACTATAATACAACAAGCTGTATTAAAGGGTCACAGCATTAGGAAGCTTGAGAACTACTGACCTAAGGGCTCTAACCTGTGGAGAGCATTGCTGAGTCCTGCAAGGCCATGTAGAAGGAATGATATAACATTGTTTCCTGCCCCAGAAACAGAGCTAGTAGGCCCCATGAGCCTCCATGAATAATAACAGTTGCTGGGTATGAGGTAGGTGTGTGTGTGTGTGGGTATATACATACATATGTGTGTGTGTGTGTGTGTGTGTGTGTATACATACGTGTGTGTGTGTGTGTGTGTGTGTGTGTGTGTGTGTGTGTTTTCATGTTCCTCCTTCTGGAAACTTTCTTTCTGCCAAGGTTAATGACTCCATGATAGACAGCATGAATACCAGAGATGAGAATGTGGCTATGTACCTAGCAAAAATGCTAAATGTGACCTACAGAACAGTCTTTAAGGCTATGGGAAAGAACTCTGAAAACAGAAGCTCAACAATATATAATTCTTTAACTATGTAAAATATAAGGATGCAATATTAATTATATGAAGGGCTTCAAGGACCTAAAAGAACAGAGGCAGCTGCACTATGAGCCAGTTTGTCAGAAAGATACAAAGGCAGACAGATACAAAGGTAGGCAGATTCCTGAGTTGAAGGTCAGCTTGGGATACAGTGAATTTAGGTTCAGGATGGATGGAATGGTAATTTCAGGACAGGATCCCATGCAGCTAAGTTTATTGTTTGTGCTTACAAAGGCAGGCATATCTCTAAACTTGTTGTCTGTTTCTAAGAATCAGGAGGCTGGGGTCATGAAATACTGATTTATGGGATAGCTCAGCTTTTGAAGACCAAGGCCCAGTCTTTTGTTTACATATCAGATCAGTCAGAGCCTCCGGTCAAAAGCTGAGCTATCGCCGGGCGGTGGTGGCACACGCCTTTAATCCCAGCACTTGGGAGGTAGAGGCAGGCCGATTTCTGAGTTCGAGGCCAGCCTGGTCTACAGAGTGAGTTCCAGGACAGCCAGGACTACACAGAGAAACCCTGTCTTGAAAAACCAAAAAAAAAAAAAAAAAAAAAAAAAAAAAAAGAGCTGAGCTATCTGGATGAGCTCTCCAGAGATCTCTAGAGAAAGCTGTCTCTAGCAGAATGCAGGCCATCAGCTTGTACCTACAAACTGACTTTGAGTCTGGTTTGTTTTGTTTTGGCTTTTTGTTTGTTTGGTTGGTTGGTTGGTTTTTGTTTTTTCTTTTGGGGGTGGTGTGGTTTGGATTGGTTTGGTTTGGCTTATTTTTTTTTTAAGCTCTCAAACACCCTTTCTCCCAGGAACCCCTCTCCAAGATGAGTTGGATCCAGATGCTTGGCAGAACATAGGCTGTGATGCAGGGTCAAACAAAAGATACTTCCCTTTAGTAAATGGTAGAACAGGGAACACATCCTTGGAGTCCCGGGTATAATCTGTAGCCTGTGGTTTTTCATAGGTACAGAAATTGAGATGCCAGGATTAAGAACATCAGAAAAAACAGGTTCCTACAGCTCTCTCCTACAACAGAATTTTGGAATTCCATTTTCCCCACCATCACCCATAAAGACATCTGAGAACACATGGTAGTTCCATGTTTTGTTCTGCTTCTGGGATACACAGCCTAAGATGCTCCAGAGAATCTTTGCTTGATGCCCAGTGTCTTTCTTAATGATCTTTTCTGACATTCAACTGAAATTTAAACAGCCTCAGTCAAGACATCTCTATGTGATGTCTGTAAGAATGAATGGAAGGGTAAAAGGCCTTTGGTCAATACCCTGTTCCACAATATACTGACTAGAAAAATCCAGAATGCAGCTTTTTTCAACATAGGCCTTGGCAGATATTTCAACTTAAGAAATGTAGGTGGGCAGGTTTTATAGTACATGCTTATAATCCCAGCAGTTAAAAGACTATTCTCAGCAGTTAGAAGGCTATGAAGATACCAAGTTCAGATCCTTTTGCCTTCATAATCCCAAGTGCTGAGATTGAAGAAGCGTGTCACTATTCCAAGTTTTTAAAATGTTTTATTAGCATATTTTAATAATATACAATAATGTTTTTCATTACAACATTTTCATATGGGTGCAAAAATTAGCTTATCTCATCATCTCCACTCCTACTAACTAACCCTCTTCCTCTTCCCAACTTGCTCCCCGATACATTTGTGTGTGTGTGTGTGTGTGTGTGTGTGTGTGTGTGTGTGTGTGTTATGAAGGACAGAGAGAGAAAAACAGAGAGACTCAAAAAATTATGATTGTTTATAAGCATTTGGGCACCTTATTGCTACATAAGTGGCTACATCACTGAAGAAAACATTTCTCCCACACCCATCACCCATTAACTGTGTATAAATCCTCATGGAAAGCAGAACCCCACAAATACATCACTTTTCCATGAAAGGGTATTGTTGGGCCCAATCTAGTACAGATCTTAATTACAGCTGCTCTTGAGTTCAAGATTGCAGTGGTCATTCATGAAAAGAAGTCAACATTCCACAGCAGTCTTGCAGCTCTTTCATTCATTCAGCCTTTTTTGTGTAATGTTCCCTGAGCCTCAAAGAGAGTAATATAGTTCTCCTGTTTCTGAATGGGTATTCAGCAGTGCAATGACTAATTTGTTTGTCAACTTGATTACATCTGGAATTAAAATGCAAACATCTGTGTACACCTGTGAGGGATTTTCTTGAGTGGCTCATTTGAGGTGGGAAGACCTACCCTAAATTGGGGTCTTACCTTCTAGTGGCAGTCCACATGGAAGAGCATGAGAGAAGGGAGTGTTTCAGGTTTTAACCATTTGGTTTTTTGCCTGTTTGCCCTCACTCTCATCTAGCAAGTTCATCTATCCTGTTGCTGAAAATTTTGTTTGCTAGTATTAAAACTTACTTCTTTGGGATTTCAACATAGATTGAAGACCAACAGCTGTCTAGGATGTCCCTGGGACTTCAGCAACAGATTGAGACCGCTGAGACATCCAGTTTCTTGGACTGAACACATTCCTGGCCTTTCTGTCAGCCATTGTGGGACTACCCAAACTACATCCTGTAAACCATTCTAACAAATATCACACACACACACACACACACACACACACACACACAGACACACACGTTTTTCTATCAGTTCTGTCCCTTTAAAGAAACCTAACTAATATAAGCATTTAATCACATTACTTTAGCTAGTTATGAGTCTCAGCAGACACTACTACCATTGCAAAAAGAAGCTTCTCTGACTAAAGCTTACAGCAGCACTGATCTATGGGTATAAATATAGTTAATTTTGGTATCACGTCTATTTAGCAAAAACAGCAGCAGTAGCCTCTCCAGCCTTGTTATTTTGACCAGTTTTACTATGCCAGGTGTAAATTCTGTACTGTCGAGTAAGTACCAAATCCAATCATAAAGGTAGTTACATAAAGCACTCTACCAACTGAGGCATATCCTCAGCCCTGAATAACACACATACTTTCAGTGATTAGAAAGGTCACGGGGTAAGTCTTAAAATTAAAATCATTAAATTCTTTCTCAAAATTAAAGTCATTAATGAAATGGAGTATCTATGGTTACTTTTCTATTGTTGTGACAAAACGACATGACTGAGGCAGCTTGTAGAAGAAAACATTTCATTTGGGGTTCACAGTTCCAAAGGGTTACCATGACCATCATGGCAGGAAGCATGGTAGCAGAAAAGCAGGTACGGATCTGCAGCAGTAACTGAGAGCTCAAATCCTTATACAAAAAAATAGAAGACAGGGAAAACTAACTGGGAATGAAGAGCCTTTTGAAACCTCAAAGCCTACTGCCAGTGATACACTTCCTCCAACAGGGCCACACCTAATCCTTCCCAAACAGTAGTACCCACTGAGGACCAAGCATTCAAATATATGAGCCTCTGAGGGCCATTCTTATTCAACCTGCTACATAGAGATTAGACTACAGTTCAAAGAATCAATGAATCAGCCTTAGTTCTTTGAAAAAAAAAAAAAGGTTCTTTGAAAAATGACAAACCTTTAGCCAGAATAAGAAAGAGGAATTGGAAGCAAGAAAAGATAACTGATAACAGAGAAATTCAAAGTCTCATAAGTCTTTATAAAAACGGTATAGTAACAAATGGAAAGAGCTAGAAGAAATGGGTATGTTTCTGGACACTGGACACATATGACTTACCAAAACTGTATCACGTGAAAAGTATCAAAAAAGTGTTGATGGAAATACAATCTCTATAACAAATGGTTCTGGATCTCCACCTGTAGAGGACTATCATGAGATACATATTTCTCATCCTGTATAAAAAGCAACTGAAACTGGATCAAAGAACCTAATGTCTGACCCAAAAGTCTAAAACTACTAAACTACAATACAAGGGAAATCCTTCAAGATGTTGGCCCAGGTGGCAATTTCCTCAGTAAAATTGAAAGTGTAGAAAATGGAGGCAAAATATGACAAACAGGATTACATCAAATTAAAAATCTTCTGTACAATGAAAAAAAGCAATCAGGTCTAGTAAGATGGTTGACTAGATAAAGGAACTTGTCACCAAGCCAAACAACCTGAGTTCTGTAATAGAACCCATGTAATAGATGACAACTGACTTCTGCAACTTGTCCTCTGACCTCCATATGCCTGGCATAGCAGACAATGTGATCTGTGGATCAACAACCATAGTATCACTTGGGAAATGGTTAGAAATGCAAATTCTGAGGCTCCGTCCTAGATTCATCGTATCATAATCCCTGAGAATGGGGATCCAACCATCTGTGGTTTTACAAATCTTTTAGATGATTCTGAGGGCTATTGCTATTGGTCTTCTAAATCACTACAAACATACCAAACACACACACAAGCCCGCACAAGCACACGTGCATGCTCATACACACATCATACATACACATATCATACACGCATATAATAAACAAATAAATGTTTAAAAAGGGAAACACTCAACAGAATGAAACACAATCCACACAATGGAAAAAAATCTTTTACCCAATATTTATCTTACAGAGGATTAAAATATAGACTATATAAAATAAGTAAAAACAAAACCCTAAACCACAAAAGTAATCAAATTTAAAAATGGAAAAAAAAAAAAGCAAGGTCTGGAAAGATAGCTAAGTGGCTAAAAGCATATACCACCCAGCAGAGGACCAGCATTCAGTTCCCAGCACCCAAGCCAGGCTGCTCATAACGTACTTTTACTCCAGTTCCAGGGGATCCAACATCTCTGGCCTCTGAGTCCACGTGCTTTAATGTGTTGTAGCCATATACCTACACATAATTAATTTTTTTTAAAAAATCTTTTTTAGTAGTCAAGTGCAGACTCTGAAAGATAAATATCACATTTTCTCTCATATATGAAATCTAGGTACATCCAAAACACACACATACATACATACAAACACAAAACCTGAAAATAGGAAGAAAGGAGGAGACCCATAGAGGGGTAATAGAAAGTGAATATGGTGAAATCACATTATTATATACATGTATGAAAAAATGTCACGATAAAACCTATTGTTTAAGAAAACTAAAATTGTTGAGGACTTTTCAAAATATCAAAATGAGATGATTTACATGAAAATGGATAGAACTGGAGATCATTGTGTTAAGTGAAATAAGCCACAAGTGTCACATTTTCTGTCGTAATTGGAACCCTGGGAGAAATAAAAAAGACATTAAACTAAAAAGAAGATTGTTAGGGATTAAGAAGAGGAAAATGGCAGAAAAAGGGGATGGGAGTGGGTAAACAGGGTAAAGAAGATCAAAAGCATAATATTCATAAATGAAAGTGTCACAGATGAAATTTATTACTTTATACATCTAATATACAAAAGGTTAAAAAGTATGGTTATTAGCATCCATGGAGACAAGAAAAATATGGAAGGAAAGAAAATACTACTGAGATTTCAATTTTCTTTTTTAAACCACCCATCATTAAACTGAAATTGCCATTTTTAATCAATGTACCATTTAACAGAATTTCCATTACCCTGATGTGGTTATCAGTTTGCTTTCCGAGCACACAGTCAGCTGTCAGGGCCTGACATATAGCAGAGACTAGATCAAAGTCAAGAGTTACCATCATCATCATCATCATCATCATTATCATCATCATGAACTGTAGTTAAATATCCTTAGAGGGAGAAAGAAAAAAATAATATTTGCTCTTCTGAAAACATCAAAAAATCAAAAAAGTTTTCGGTTGTCAATTTCCTCAAGCATAAGATTAGCACCTGTCACAAATAAATTAAAAAAAAAAAAACACGAAAAGGTCACCTGCTTGCAACTTTTCTTTCTTGCTCATAAGTCAACAGGGGGTTTCCCAGGAAAGTAACACTCTCATTTAAGACATTCTGGAGCCTTCGTTTCCACTTCAAATGCTAAGTTATCTCTACTTTTGATTAAACAAGTAACTTTGACCCCCCACCACGACTTTGACATCTGTGAAAATGGTATGTTTCTGAGAAGGAGCATGGGGAAACTCCACCAGTACACCAGCCCTTCCTCCTCCATCCTAGAGCTTTTGCTACCGCACCACCAGGAAAGAACATTAGCTGTAATAGTTGAATGCAATTTTATGTAATAAGCACTGTTTAGAAATGCTGGGAGATGTAGAGGAAAGTAGCTGAGGAACAGCTGGAACTCCCAAATAAGATCAGATTTGACTCGGGCACGATCTCAGGAAAGTATTAGTTGGCACAATCTCAGGAAAATATTACTATATTCCCATGTTTGATACTATATGGTTCAGCCATCTCTGCTTCTTCCCCTGGGGAGAAAAGGTAATGATTTTTCCTTCCTAGATATGTCAACCTATTAATTCCCCAAATCTATACACATGTGACTTTATGTGGCAAGAAAGACATGGTAGCTGTGACTACATTAGGAGTAACATGATCCTGAATTATCCAGACGCAGTAGTATCACAAGATTCTTATAAGAGGGAACCGGCAAGGCCAGGGTCAGAAGAGTAGAGGTGTTGAAGAATCTGAAGATGCTGTCTTTCTGTTTTGAAGATGAAGAGACAGACGATGACTCTAAAGCGTAATGATTCTTTGCAGTTGGAAAGAGCAAAGAGTCATTGTCCCATGGAGCCTGTAATAAGAATGGATCTCTGCTAATACCTTGACTTTAGAACTTCTAAACACAGAACGAAAAGATAACACGTTTGTGTTGTGTTATCACAAAGTTTGTGCTAATTTGTTACTGCAGTACTGATGGGGGTGAAAACCCACAGATCTTACCTCAAAGAAAATAAGAAATTGTTTATTCTGTAGCCAAATGTGTGTGACCAAAGCCCAGAAATACAGATTTAAGTCACCACAAATACTATGTTCTAAGGTGGTAACCATTTCATGAGGTTTTTATAGTAACAGAACAAAGATAGTCATAAGTCAAGACACCTTCCAAATGTATTGGTGGAATTCAGGGATATAGATCACAACAAATTAGAGAAATCTCTGATACAGGCCTCAGATGTCTCCATCGTCTGGCTGTTTAGATCCAAAGTGGCTTTCTCTCTTCCACTTCATCTCCCTCCTCCAGACAGCTGCTGAGATTTACAACTTGCCTGCCCTGCACTTTTGTTTTGTTTTTAGAAATTCCAATAAAACTGTCCTCAAGCTTTCTTCTGAGTCTGGTCTTAGATTCTTCTACTAAGGAAACTAAAACCTCTGAGAGACCCCAATTTCCCTGGTAACACCATAAGCAATAACAGTGTCGGCCATGCATGCAAAATGAAGAGAAAACACCACATCTCCATCATCTGTAACAAAGTATATCCCTTTTCTCCAACTCAAGACACAAGCTAGAACACTTCACTTAATGTTCAAATTATTGTGACTGAGATTGTATATAATCATATTGACAAGAAATTCACTCTTTCTGTTGGAAATCCCTTAGAAAAGAATATCAAACACATTTCCTGAAATCATTACTTGGTCCCTACATCCATATCCCCACCCTCTGTCTATATTATCAAGCACAGGAACTCTGGGGCTGTTACCCCAGATAAATGTTTCAAGGTAAAGTAGACCCAGACTCTTCCAAGTCTTTCATACACATGGTCCTTTGTTTTGACTTAACCCCACTTCCTCTTCTTCCTCCTTCACCTTACCACACCCATCCTGAGTTGCTGTGCTGAAACAGACTTTGGTCTTAGCAGCCTCAAAAACTTCATAGAAAACTGCCCACAAGTTTTGCACCTCAGGACCTGCATCATAAGGACCAACCACCTTCTCTTCCTTTTTTTCTTTCTTTCGCTTTTTAATTTTTTTTTTTTTTGAGACAGGGTTTCTCTGTATAGCCCTGGCTGCCCTGGAACTCACTCTTTAGACCAGGCTAGCCTCGAACTCAGAAATCTGCCTGCCTCTGCCTCCAAGTGCTGGAATTAAAGGCATGCACCACCACTGCTCGGCAATCACCTTCTTCTTTTTCCTCCTATCTAAACAATTTTGTCACCCTTTCTTAGCTCCAGAAATTGACCTTGACAACATAGTCCATCCAATTTTGTTACAATGTATGTGGGCCGGCCGGGCAGTGGTGGCTCATGCCTTTAATCCCAGCACTTGGGAGCCAGAGGCAGGTAGATTTCTGAGTTCGAGGCCAGCCTGGTCTACAGAGTGAGTTCCAGGACAGCCAGGGCTACCCAGAGAAACCCTGTCTTGAAAAAAAAAATGTATGTGGGCCTCAAATAGAAATTTAGTCTGAAATGTAATATCTTAATTTGTCTCCTATTGAGTCCCTACTATTCCTTATGCAAATACCTTCCATTTCTATTCCAGACAATGGTGGGGGGTCTCCTATTGTGATGAGGATATAGTGCTTTAGATTTAGGTAATTAAAGGGCCATTCTGATGATTTGTGCAGAAGAGAGAATGAAAGGAATTCATTCAAAAGTAATCAATGGTTTCACCAAAAATTCCCAACAACTTCAAAATGTTCCCTTCCTTGTTTAGAAAATGAATATAATCCCCTCCTCAATCCCTATTCTAGTACCCTTAGCCCATTAATTTGTTATTTCTGGTTTAGGTAATGAAAAGACATTGGCACCTTAAAAGGGGGAATTAAAGTTGATAGATGCAGAAACAAGTCTCGAAGCAATAAACGTGAACAACTTTGCAGTGAATGCAGTCAAGGGAGGATTATGTTTAGAGGTAGTTGAGATGGGCAGAGCCCAATAGATGTCAATAGATCAGGGGAGCTTTATCAGGGAACCCATACACACTGCTGCATGCAGGATGCTCTCAGTGCCTTCTGTTTGCTTGCTATCACTTATGTACATGCAGCTACTTCCACTTGGCAGGTTTTCTGAGTTCGCCCTGTTGACATAGGCCAGAGTGGGAATCTGGAGGACACTCGCTGAGATTCCCAGGTTCTTCTGGTTCAGAACCTGGGAATTAAATGTGTGCCACACAGAGAGTCGGAGAACTAGAGTTTATTTATTAAGAGAGCACTTCAAAGAGTAGAAATGAGCCAGACAGCTGGGCAAAAGTTAGAAGCTCAACGGCACCAGGCCAGTCATAACCCTTTATGAATATTTGACTCAGTACCTGGCTTCTTCCATATTTGTATATGGGAGCTTTTCACTCACATGCTCTGTTCCTCACATGCGGCACTTGCAGGATAGTCCAGTCTTTCTTGTCATTGGTTTCTTTTATGGGTTGATTTTGGTCCCTCTGACTCTATGATCTACCACTCTGCCATCCTACAACCCGGGTTCCCAGACGGTGGTCCATTAGACCAGTAGAATCATCCCCGTGGAAACTTGTTAGATATGCAGGTTGTCAGACAGCATCTTGAGTAGGCTGGGGTTGGGGAGCAGGAGAAAAGCAATATGAGTCTTTGTTATTTCAGGTGATTCTGATCGCATGTGCAAATATGAGGATGGATAACACACTTAAATGTGTTTTAATCAGCAAGCTCCCTGCCAGGCGCTGGGGTGGGAATTAGAGTGGCCAAAGAAGACAAGAGGCTCAAAGCCAGATGTGACAGTTCATGCCTGTAATCCCAATACCCAAAAAGCCAAAGCAGGAGGACTGTTCACAAGTCTCCAGCCAGTACAGAGTGAGACTATTTAAAAAAAAAATGGTGATGATAGATAGATCGATAAATAGATAGATAGATAGATAGATAGATAGATAGATAGATAGACAACCAAGATGTGTACAGTTTAAAACTATTGAAAACTGTTTTAAAAATAGTATAAGACATAGAAACCTTAGCAACTTCCATTTCTGCTGCGTGACTACATTTTTTATTGCACAGGGTATAATTAGCAAGCAAGCCTGGTTTGGTGGTTTGCTTGAAATCCCAATATCTGGGAGGATGAGGCAGAAGGATCAGACTCAGGTCCAAAGAAAAGTTCTGACCAGTCCTGACTACTGGGGAGGCTGAGTCAGAAGGACCACAAGTTCAAAGTCCATCTGAATTATAGCGTAAGTTCAAGGCCAGCCTGAGTAATTTAGTGAGATCCTGTCTCAACTATAAAAAGAGACCTAAGTTATCTTGTAATGGTAGAGTACATGCCTGTCATGCAGAGGCTCTGGGTTTCATTTCCAGTATATCCAGTATACCCACCACAAAAAAAAATGTTATCTATCCTGAAATACAAGTTTTATTTATTTATTAACTTACTTACTTATTTCTCACTATGTACCTCTGACTGACTTTGGGAACTGGGTCTGTACTCACTGTTTTAACTCAAGGAAATGACACTCGTTTTCTTTCACTTGTTTTCTCTGTGATTAAACTGCTGGCCCATCTGTATAAGGCAGATCCTGTGAATTAGATAAAGGCACCTTTCTATTGATTGATGCAACACCACACTTAGATGCGCAGTCTGAAAGAGGGATTTTCTAAACTGAGGTTTCGCCCCTGCTCACCCCGCCCCCCTCAAGCTGCACAGTTCTTTGTGACAGATCAGAGCCCACTGCCCTTCTGACAGGTCTTCTTACTGCAGGGCTACTTGGACTCATTCTAATTGCTTACACTTGGCTTTGTTTCAGAGTCTATCCAAGGAGGGGAGCGGCTGCTCCCCACCACCCAGACTCGGGTTTTCTAAAGCCATGTTTGTCAAAAGCATCCGTGCGCAAATCCTTTTGTTCATAATGGTGGCATTCAAGTCGAATTGCGCATGAAATAGTCTTGCTAAAGAAACTGCAGTTCTCTATATAAAAGGGTGGGGGCAAGAGAAATGGAAAGATCTGATTAGTTAATAGAAATTCTGAGTAGTGAAATTTCGGATTAGCATAAGACAGTTTCTTGTTCAGAGCACGTGCAGCACCAGAGCAAAAGCATTCTTTTCTTTCTCCTTTTCGGTGAAAGCATTTAGTTCTAAAATAGTATAATCACAATAAGAGTTTCCAACGTGTGAATTATCGTATATTAAGTCATGACTAATTGCATTGATTTGCATTCAGGGTTTTTTAACATCTGTGTGGTAATTATCCTAATCCAATTTGTTATGCAGAATACAATCAACGTTATATATGTTGGTGTTTAGGGCCCCCGACACCATTTCCTGCTAAAAAAAAAAAAGGGGGGGGGGGACTGAGATACAAAGGTAGCTCAGGTGGAAAGACAAGCCCATCTTTTATAGATATCAGCTCCCTTTCTTAATCTCCCAAATTAACTGGGGGTTGGGGGTGGGAGAGGGTGGAAGCAGAGATCAAGCAAATTTCATTAGCATTTTAAAAGGAGGCCCAAGAAAAGAAAGCAAAGGAGCAGAGCCAACGGGAGCGCCAGTGAGAACAAGGGAGAGCAAGGTGTATGAAATCCTCGGGAAGATTTTTTTTCTTCTAACAGGCTGTGGCTTTCAGAAGCTTCCAGAAATAATATCCTGACCTTGCCTGATAATGAGCCAATAAGACCGTGTTCTGCTGACACTGTGCTATTTCAGTAAGGGTTGCATCTTACCTGGGAGTCAGGGTTTAGCTTTGAACCTTTCATTTTTTTTTCTCTGTCCTTTCAGGAAAAGGATAGAACACTGACTGATAGCGCTTAGAAAGTCCTGTAAACCTGGGGCACAGCCAAAATATATGAGCTGACTTCAGGCAAAGGCAAGAGAAACAGCAAGCCCCGGCTGCTGTCTCTACACAAACGTGCATCTGAACACCCACTTGACACCTTGCTGCCCTCTCTCTGCAAGTGTCTGCACCTACGTACTCTGGAGCATCTGATCAGCTAAGTTTCAGTCTTCCTTTATCAACAATACAAACCTCAGTGAGCAATACTTAGCCAGGTTCTTGTTTGTTTGTTTGCTATTCATTGGAATCTAACTCAGGGCCTCGGACCTGTTCTACCATGGCAATATTTCACCAGTCCTTAACCAGCCCAGCCTCTTTTGAATTTTTTAAATATCTTTTCATACTGAAGACCCCCCAAACTCGGGAGACCCTTACTCAAGTCTCGGGAAGTCATGGCCACCCACAAACTCGAAAGACACCATACTTGGATGCAATCAGCAGAGGTTTATTAGGGAGGAGAGTTGGCAGCCAACGGTCAAACTGCTCACTCGAGAATGAGTAGAGTTTGACAAAGCCAGTCAGTCTGAGAAGGGCTTTTAAAGGGGGAAACCACAAACCTGGAGAGTGAGGAGGGGGTGAAAGGTTGCTAAGGAAATATAACAATAAAAATAGCGGAGAATTCCAGAGGAATGCAACCTAAGTGAATCAAGGTCATGTGGTAAACACTCTGTATACCCATTCCTCTCAAAAATGTGGTCTTGTCATGTCACTTGCTCAACTATTTCTCAGTTGGTGCCCTGTCACTTGCCCTGTCATCTTGGTCACTCGCTTCCCAGCCCCACCTAGATGACTTGCATCTTTTTTTTGTGGTCAGGAATGTGTCCTCCTGCTTTGTGCTTTCCTCACCCACAGGTGGGTTCTCTTTCCTGAGGCTTGAGGAATGTTAATTCAGTAAGTGTCCTATGACTCAGGGATAATGTACTCCTACCAGAATGTATTCCAGGGCAGTGAAGGCCTGAAATCTTACATTGAGTTCCTAGCGAATCTGCATTCCTTTGCTCAGGTCTAGGGGTCATAAAAACTTTCTATATTTTTCAAGCCTTTTAAAGAAAAGCTTGTATATATTTTATAAAATGGTCTTTATAATTTTTCACTCTACAATACAACATATTTTTCCATTAATTTATTTATGTATTCACAACCCAATTGCAGTCTCCCTCTCCTCCCAGTACCCGCTTCCCACGGGCCCTCTCTCCTCCCCTTCACCTCCCCTATTCTTTCCCCTCCCCCAACTCCTCTCAGATTGCTTCCCCACCTCCCAACTAACCCAACTTTATGTTCTTTCTCTCCCTCTTTCCCTCTCTTTCTCTCAACTACAAAAGGAACTTAAAAAAAGACAGATGAACTAAAAAATTAAATAAAAGAAAGAAAAAAATTAAATCAGTAAGACAAAAAATACCCAGACAAAACAAAGCGGAACATGAATTCACACACACACACACACACACACACACACACACACACACACACAAATGGACATGGGGCCTGCCCTGCTGTGGTATACCCAGCAACAACACTGCATGGGGGAAAACTGATTTTCCCTTTCCCAACAGGCATTAATTGCAAATAGCTTCTTGGTTAGGGGTGGAACTTTTGTCCAATTCACCATTACAATATCGGGATCTTTGTCTGTTAACCAGCCTCTTTTTAAAAGAGCAGGCTTTATTTAATTCAAAAAAGACGGGAAAGAAAGTGAAGGTCCAGATGTCTGAGGGACAACAGAAGCCCCACAGGGGACGCCTGAAAAGGCAATGTGGCAGCTTTTGCCATCTTCACTTAATTCGCCATTTCCATAAGCACACAGATCTTGAGCCCTCCAAATATGGCAGGAGCTCGTGTTGAAGAAAAGGATCAAGAGATCCCCTTCAACCTTCCCTCATCCCCCTTCCCTCAACCCCTTCCCTCCCCAACAAGTCAGTACTGTCTTTAGTCAGCCCACAATGCAAGCCTATGGCCCCATGCCAAGCTGCTAATGAGAATCACCAGGAAAGCATGTTAAACATATAGTTATCTCATTCCTCCTTCATTGACAGGGGCTTAGTAAGGATCAAGCCTAGAGTTTTCAAAGTTCTGAAGATTCTAATCAGCAGTGCACACTGGCACAGGCTCTGATTCTCGACATGCATCCTTATGAGTAAAACAGATTGGTAGGCCAGTCTGTGCAGAGGAAATTCACTCTACAGCTAAACAAAAAAGTACAGGTTTTATCAATCTTCCTTAGTCTATTACAAAGAATTCGGTAAATAAAGCAATAATAGAACTATTCATATGAATACAAACTGGCATTTTCCCATTTTGGAGCAGTCCACTTTCGGTTATGTTGGGTCTCTATGTAAGCAATTTCCTTCCATACAACTCATGACAGTTCTAATTGGTTGATGCTTAGTCCTAATGGTAGGGTGGATTTTCAAGAAGACAGCTTCGTTTTGATTGGCCACATTCTGACATTTGTAGTTAGGTGAGAAGAGGGTTCCGATTTTCTGTTTGGGAACATTTTTCTGAGACCAGGCTTGCATTCAGAGGGAGCACCATGAGTTCCTGCCATAGCAACTGTCAGACCTAATAACAAACCATTCCGGTAGACTAGGAACACCAAGGTTTCCTCCTTGATTAAACTTTACTCAGGTGCCTCTAAGCTCTCTTTTTAACCAGTTCTTCTCCTTGGCTTGGCCCTCAGCCTACCTTTAGCAAAGAATCCTTTTAGCGAACGTATCCCTACCCTCATCATCCTTCATTCTTCAGCTTTCCACCATTAACATCTAAGTCTTAGGATATTCTGACTGCCCTGCACACACTTCTCAAAGCAGAGAGAGGGGTCATTTTTACTAAGAATCATTTCCAGTCCATTTGTCTCCCAGCTCTGAATGTCTAATCAAATTCCTGTTGGAAATGATCATTGGCTAGCTATACCACTTGTCCTCAAAGTGGTTCAAGTTGAGTCCAGCCTCCTCCTAGTCCAGCAATCTTGAAGAGTCTTACTTACTACCACTTGCTTATAAGTGTCAGAATATTTGTTGTTCAATAGACTCCTGGGAGAAATGACTTCTGCCAGAACACGGCTTCATTTAACCAACTACTTCTGAACTAATCCAGGCCCGTCCCAGAATACCAACTACGTTGCTGGCGGCCCCTTAATAAAGGAGCTTAATAAAGAATCAGAAGTCTCTCCTAAGAACTGTCCCTCCTTATTGAAACTTTGTTATCGGATATTTCTGACAGGAAAATGCTAAAGGTCTCGGTGTTGAACAAAGCATGAACTCAGGTTTGCTGTAGGTCTTTCTATGTGGTAGGACCTGGGGGGGGTAACCAGCTGCCTCAGCACTCACAACAAAGCAGATAGATGGTTCTAACCCACTTGGTGCTGTGACCAGCTTATTTTAACCATTTGCTGGAAAGAGGAGAACTATATATGGATTCAATTGTCAGAATAAATATTTCATTGTAGTGGATGGACCCAAAGATAAGGGGGAGAAATAGGAAAGAACTCCATGGTCTGGTTAGTGTCCTTTGTGAGTGGCAACACTCCTGTAAGCTCCTCCCTATCCTCTACATTCACTGCCCAGTAGCTTAAAGCATGCAGTGAGCATGTAAGTCACCATTTACAGAAGACAAAGAGGAAGGAAATGTATTAAAAGCTCTGCTTCATTATATTCAGGGTTGTGTCTTTAAAGAAATATCTCTCACAGACTAGACTAGTACATAATAAATTGCTTTCTGCAAAAGAGCCTTGGTATCCCATTTCTGTGTTCAGAAAGCCCACAACATCCTTGAATCCTGTCTCGAAAGCAATCCACTCACCTTGGCTACCCCTCTGAGATCTTTCAGCTCCCTATTTAGCCTTGAGCAATAACACATCTCCCCAGGGTTCCTCTCAATGCAGGCACACTAACCCTTCCATGAATAAACTCTGCCTATGAGCTAAAGCCCAGACAGAACCTGCCATTTCAGGCATTTCATGGTCCTAAAATGATGATTCTGTCTTCCTAAGCATCACCAATCAGGAAGGTTAGCTCGACATCCAACCCGGGAAATTAGAACACAGGGCAGTGTAGAAAGTACCCTTAATCTCTTTGTTAATAATTGTGTACATATATGGGCCTTGGTCAGCAACAAAAAGAAAGGCTGTAGAGTTTTCTATTTCCAGAAAAGAGAGCGACACTGAACTGTTAGGGATTGGTTCTAGCCGGGCGGTGGTGGCGCACGCCTTTAATCCCAGCACTTGGGAGGCAGAGGCAGGCGGATTTCTGAGTTCGAGGCCAGCCTGGTCTACAGAGTGAGTTCCAGGACAGCCAGGGCTACACAAAGAAACCATGTCTCGAAAAACCAAAAAAAAAAATTATTGGTTCTAATGCTACTTCGATTCAATTCAGCTCCCAGAAGGCCATATTCCCAGACACTGAGGGTCTCCACCCCAAGCTGGAATTGATTGGCAATAAAGAATTGCAGTATAGCCAATGGCTGGGCAGAGGCCTGTGAGGTGGCTCAGCAGAGAAGATTCTTACCACTTTGCCTGATGAGCTAGTTTAGTACCCAGAACCCACATGGTGAAAGGAAAGAACCGACTCCTGCAAGTTGTCCCCTGACCTCCACATATATGTCATGGCATATCTACCTACACACACACACACACACACACACACACACACACACACACACACTAAATGTAATTTTTTAAAAAAATAACATTTTTTTAAAAATTAAAAAGATAACATTTTAAAAATGTTTAGCCAATGTTGAAGGTGCTGGAGAGATGGCTCAGTAGCTAAAAGCACTTGTTGCTCTTGCAGAATACCCTGGTTTGGTCCATCCCCACTGGGGATCACAACCATCCAGAAGACCAATTCCCGGGATCTAGTGCCCTCTTCTGATCTCCATAGACACTAGTATTATAAATCAGGAACTCTCAGAGCCTGCCTTCAGAGACTCTGGCCCAGCAGGTTACCTCATCGCCCACTGGTACTTAGCGCAGCACATTACCTCTGTCAGTGTAAGTTGCTAGTTTTCCTATGAGACACACACACCTTTAAAAGGTCCCTCTAGACATCATGGTTCTCTGTCGCCTTCTCTCTGCCTCCCAGTCTTTCTGTCTTTCTCTCACATCCCTGCTCCAAGCTGGCCTTTCAGTCCCCTCCCCCCTCATAAACCTCTTGCGTTAGATCTGCTGCATGATGTGAACTATGTAGCACACCTTGGCAGCCGCCAAGTTATCTTTTGCAGCTTAATCGTCACATCTAGTATAAGTGTGATACACATATATACATGCAGGCAAAATACTCTTACATGTAAAATAAATATGTCTAAAACGGTTTTTAAAACAATGCTGAGATTTGAGGTCAGGGTGGGCAAGGATCAACATAACCGGTTAGTAATGAAGCCTAGACCAGTCAGTCACATTTCCTTTTTTATTATCCTCGTGTTTCTTTATTGAAAGATAGCTGAATGTTTTCATTTCTAATATCATACTTACCCATTTCATTTGAAAAATCAACATCCTAGCTGATAAATTGTCGTTTTATTCCACACATCTGTGATGCATAAGAAGTTGCATTACTAGTAAGACATCTGCATTACTAGTAAGAAATTGTCTTACTGGTAATGTTCACACATTAAAGAACCGTATGGGGCTCAGCGGTTAAGAGCACTGACTGCTCTTCCAGAGGTCCTGAGTTCAATTCCCAGCAACCACATGGTGGCTCACAACCATCTGTAATGGGATCCAGTGCCCTCTTCTGGTGTGTCTAAGAGAGCCACGGTGTACTCCTATGCATAAAATAAATAAATAAATCTTTAAAAAAAAAAGGAAGAAGAAGAACCATACGACTGGACACAGTGAAGATTGCCTCTGATCTCAGCAATCACAAGGCTGGAGGACAAGTAGCATACACATGAAAACAGCCTGGGTTACAATATGAGCTCAAAGCCAACATGGATTATAGACAGATCAAAACCTTGTTTCAAAAAATGAAAAATTGCTGGGCGGTGATGGCACACGCCTTTAATCCTCATACTGGGGAGGTAGAGGCAGGCAGATCTCTGATTTCAAGGCCAGTCTCTTTAGGTCTACTGAGCAAGCTCCAGAGTAGTCAGGGTTTGACAAAGAATCCTTGTCTCAAACAAAACAAAACAAAACAACTATGAATAAGAAAATGGTCACAGAAATGTCTTTAACTAATAAAAAGTTCTATATTTGCTTTAATTTTTCCACAATTGAATATACTTACATGTCAAAATTAAGATAAGTTACAGCTTAGCATATTTTAATTTTTTTTAAACCTTATACTTTTTTTTTAAGATTTATTTATTGTAATTTAGTACACTATTGCTGCCTTCAGACACACCAGAAGAGGGCATCAGATCCCATTACAGATGGTTGTGAGCCACCATGTGGTTGCTGGGAATTGAACTCAGGACCTCTGGAAGAGCAGTCAGTGCTCTTAACCGCTGAGCCATCTCTCCAGCCCCATATTTTAATTTTTACACTTAATTATTTATTTTTTGTACATGCACACATGCAAACACACGCATAGTATGGCATACACATGGAAGTCAGAGGCCACATTGCCAGAGTCAGCTCTCTCCTTCCATCACGTGGGGCTGAGTAACTGACCTCAGGTTGTCAGGCCTGGTAACAAGCTTCCTCACCTGCTCAGTACTCAGTGCCTTAGGACACAGAGGTTTGTAAAGCTTATTATTAGTAATATCATTATTACGATTTTCTTAATTATGTGTATAGATGTGTGGGTATTGGCATATTAGTACAGGTGCCCTCAGAGTTTGGACGAGGATATCAGATCCCCTGGATCTGGAATTAGCTGTAGTTATAAACTGCCTAACGTAGGTGATGGGAATCAAACTTGAGTCCTTGGCAAGAGCAGTTTGAACTCTTAATGGCTGATCTATCTCTCCAGCTCCTCCCACAACCTACTTTCTAACTGACCGAAAACAGTAAAATAGTATCTTGCACATCAATCAATCTCAAAAGGAAAGGAATATCAGTCTGGGAAGAAAGAAAACTAGAAATGAACAAAGGACATGGGAGAGTTATACTCAGATTTTTTTTTTTTTTTTGTGCCGGCTACAATCTTCAGGGACCATTTGACTTTTTAAAAGCTCAGGAACTAGCCTAGTACTGTACAAAAGAGCTCTCTGTGATGACGGTCCTATACTACAGAGCCATCATCCCACATAGCAGCCACTCCCCACATGTGGCATTTGAGCACATGAAATATAGCATAAACAAGAAAGTGCATTTTGATAATGAATTTTATTTCATTCATAGTCACATGTGGCTAGTACAAAAAAAAAAACACAGGTCTAGAGTTACTACACTGTGTATTCAAATCTCAGATCTAACTATTGTTAGAAGTCTTAACCTAGTGGACTTCTCTGTAGTTCAGTTTATTTATCTGTGAAATAGAAATAATAAAGAATTGCTGAGGACAACTGCGAGGAGTGAGTGTGTGTGTGTGTGTGTGTGTGTGTGTGTGTGTCTGTGTGTGTACATGTGTGTGATAATTCAACATGTGCCTGCTGTGTGTGTGTCACTATTTTTCCAACAAGACACACTTAGTAGAATAACACTCATTGGCCACTGTGAAACCTTTGCCAAGGAACTGAAGTTCCTTATGACCACAAACAGTGAGTAAAAGTCAAACGCTCTTCTTAGTTAGATTTCAGAATACATGCCATTTAAACCACTGTCCTTTATGGAAATCTCTCTCTCTCTTTCTCCCACCCCACCCCCCTCTTTCCAACCATGTGTGTGTATTCAGATGAGGTACTCAACTTGTCTCTGTCTACATCTAGGGCTTCACTGTAACTAGATAGAACACTCTTCAGCTTTCTAAGCTTACAAATACATAAGGCAGAGAATTCTTACAGATAAATGTCACCATCCTTAACAGTGAGGTATCATAATAGCTTATAGGACATAGTCATAGAGATCTGAATATGAATCCCAGTCTAGTCCGTAAGTGAAAGGGCAAGAACTGGTACAGGACTTCCCATTTCTGGTCCTCTGCTTCTCCCTCTGCAAAGCAATGGTATGTAAAGTGCATTCTTTCCAGATTTCGCTTCGATAAATGAAGGAAATAATATAAGCCGACCATTCCACACAGAAGCTGGGAGCTGCTACTTTTTTATCATCCATATCTGTATGGTGAAAGGAGAACCAATTGAAGGTATGTAGGTGAGTGGAATCACGTCACAAGCCTTCATTAACAACAATTTAAGCTCAGATGTAGATAAGAAAATCGACTTGTTAATGCCGAGGGAAAGAGAAACCAGCTGCGAAGCCAAGCTAAAACCAAGTCCTCCTAGCCCCAGGCCAGGCAGAACCATAGGCTCTTTGAAATGGCCTGCTGGCTGCTAGTTTCTGATGGGATTGTAAAGTATTTTTTCATCAGTCACTCTCAATGTAGGAAACAGAAGTGCAAGCTACTTCATTAAAAGCACTCACACATAACTGGATACATTTACATATTAAGCAGGCAACTGAGACTCTAATCTTTCTATTTTATGTACAGCTGTAATCATTACTCAACATCAGAATGCTTGTTAAATACTCAGGGTACTATAGAGAACTCTCAGATCTTTACTAAGCAAAGGTGCCGATTTAGTAGGGCTCCCATTCACTCCCCATCAACAAGCCTTCAACACTGGTGACAATGTGCACAGGCACTCTGGGGCTCATTCAAGTGAACCTAAACTATAGAAAATATGTGACCATAGATCTTCTAGCATATCTAATTATCTAACTATCACAGACAGAAAGCAAGCTGCTTTCATGCACTGTTTTCTTGGCTTGCAAGTAGGGTACAGAAAGGAAACAAAAAAAATTTTAAGCCGTTGGAAGAATCACCATCTTTATTTAGCTGTAGGAAGAGAGGTCAAATGTATTTTTACATGCTAAAGGCAAGTAAATTCAAATCAGAGAACTATACATTCTTTTTTTTTTTTTTTTTTTTTTTTTGGTTTTTCGAGACAGGGTTTCTCTGTGTAGTCCTGGAACTCACTCGGTAGACCAGGCTGGCCTCAAACTCAGAAATCCACCTGCCTCTGCCTCCCAAGCCCTGAGATTAAAGGCGTGAGCCACCACTGCCCAGCTGAACTTTACATTCTTATATCGTTATTTTGCTCCACAACTTGAAAAACATCTCTTCTCTATCTCTGTCTTTGTCTCTCTTGCTTTTTGATTTTAGTTTTTTTTGAAACAAGTTTTCTCTGTACAGCCCTGGGTCTCCTGGAATTCACTCTGTAGACCAGGCTAGCCTCAAACTAAGAGATCCACCTGCCTCTGCCTCCTGAGTACTGGGATTAAAGGCATGTGTCACCACCACCCGGCTAACTCACTCAATATCATATCAAAGATGCTATAAGAAAACTGCCAAAGGATATCATTGGTGAACATACAACAGACAATCTTCCCAGAAATAATAACTTGTCATACACAGCAATACATATAAAAGGACATTATTACCTCAGGGTCAAACAAAATTTATCCTAAGAACACAAGCCTGACTAAAATTTTAAAAATTATTCAGTATAATTTACCATGTCATCAAACTTTAAAATTAAAAACCATATAGTTATCTCAATAGATACATAAAAAATAATTGACAAAACAAAGATTAATTTGTGATATTTTTAAAAGACTCTCATAAAATTAAGAATTGAAGAATATCTATGAACAACTCACAAATAATATCACACTTAAACTTTCTTTCTCTAAGGTACCAGAGAAAGAACAAGGTGTCCACTGTTGCTAGTTCAGTTTGACATTGTACTGGTAGTTCTAGACAGAGAAATTAAGCAAAAAAGAATATGAGTTAATATAGAAGACAAAAGATATGAATTGATATAGAAGAAATAAGGTTGTTCTTATTCATAGGTGTCGTGATCACCTACATAAAGTGTCCCAACCGGTAGAGTGTTTGGTGTTTGCATTGCTTATGCACTGCCTATAGGTTCAATCTTCAGAACCCCCCCCCCCCAGAAAAAACCTGTTGCTGCAACTAACAAAAAAGTTAACAAAATCATAAGAAATAAGGTCAATATAAAAATCATAATAACATCAATTAGAAGTTGAAAGTCGTTGGGCAGTGGTGGCTCATGCCTTTAATCCCAGCACTTGGGAGGCAGAGGCAGGCAGATTTCTGAGTTCGAGGCCAGCCTGATCTACAGAGTGAGTTCCAGGACAGTCAGGACTACACAGAGAAACCCTGTCTTGAAAAACAAAACAAAACAAAACAAAACAAAACAAAACAAAACAAAACAAAACAAAACAGAAGTTGAAAGTCAACATACAGTATCGTTTTCAATAATAGAATGTAAATGAAATACTTAGCAATGAATCTAACAAAGTTTGTTCAATATGTGAATGTAGAAAAACTACTAAGTATTGATAAAATGAAGAACTAAACAAGTGGAGAGGAATACCATGTCTGTAGATAGTAGTTTCAGTGGGCTTAAGATCACAGTTGTTACTAATCTGGTCTATAGATCAACATAATCTTAGTGAAACATCCAGATTTTTTTCTCTTTTTAGAAATTGGCTAGCTAGGCTAAGGGTATATTTCAGTGGTAGAGTGCCTGCCTAGCATGGGTTTGGTCTTGAAGTATGAAAGAAAGAGAGAAAGGAAGGAAGGGAGGAAGGAAGGAAGGAAGGAAGGAAGGAAGGAAGGAAGGAAGGAAGGAAGG
>JANHMN010000005.1:25169062-25185827 GCA_030674055.1 Rhabdomys pumilio
GAGAGAGAGAGAGAGAGAGAGAGAGAGAGAGAGAGAGAGAGAGAGAGGAAGAACACATGAGTAGAGTTTCCTAAGCAGGAAGATCTCTTTATGCTGTTGCTGGCTGTGTTTAGTTGTACATCCCTTCTGTACCACCCACCCATTGGTAAATGTACTGCTTCTCACTCCCACAACCATTGTATGAACTTTTATTCCCTATATTATCTCCAGCATTCATTGTTTTATGGTTTTTTTTTAAAGATTTATTTATTTATTTCACGTATGTGTGTGTGTTGTTGCTGTCTTCAGACACACCAGAAGAGGGCATAGGATCCCATCACAGATGGTTATGAGCCACCATGTGGTTGCTGGGAACTGAACTCAGGACCTCTGGAAGAGCAGTCAGTGTTCTTAACCACTGAGCCATCTCTCCAGCCCATTTTATGTTTTCTTGATTTAGGCATTCAGACTAGGATTGAATGGAAGCTTAATCTAGTTTTGCTTTGCATCTCCCTAATGGCTAGAGATGCTAAACAATTTTCACATACTTTTTGACCATTTCTCTTTTGAGAAGTGCCTATGAGTTCATTTGTCCAGTGATTGATTATATTTTGGGGGGGTTGATTTCCTTAGTTTTTTTTTTTTGTATATATTCTGGATTTTAATCTCTTGTCCAATGATCAGCAGGTAAAGATTTTTCTCCACTGTGTAGGTTATCTCTTCACTCTGTTGATTGTTTCCTTTGTTGTGATAAAGGTTTTTAGTCATATGCAATCTCAGTTGTTACAGCTGGAGTTTTGGGGCAAACCCCCCCACTTAAGCAGTCCCTATATGTAAGGCTTGGGCACCCAATCCAATGTGCCAACTAAAGAGATGAGCAAAGGTAAGGGCTGAGAAAATAAAGTTGATCTATGTGTGCACTAGTATATAGAACAGATAAAGGGTTTGGTTACCTCCAGTTTGTTTGGGAGGTACTGCTTTAGGGTTTGTTTTTCTTTTTAAAGAAACCTTTGGGTAAGAGGCATACATAATTAAACAGTCTCTATCCAGGTATAGCTTGATTTCCCATTGGCTCTGCACTGTGGTCCAACAAAGGGACAGTGTCAGATGATTCTCAGAACATGACTACTTGTAATCCAGAATGCACTTTGGACCTTGTCAGGGGATGGCCTTGTGCTAATGGCTTTTCTGTTCATAGACTCCAAGATGGCTGTACACTGGGACAATGACTAGTACTAGTATTGTACACTGGGACAAGTACCTTTTGGGAATCTGGAACAGGACATTGTAAGAAAGGCAAACAGTAAAATGTCTCAGTCATCGATTATGTGTGTTCCTTTAACCTTGAAGAGTGATAAGCTAGATTAGCTATCACTGCTTTCTAGACAGACATTTGTGATTGTCTATATTACCATCTTGATAGGAATTAGAATCACCAAGGAAACAAGCCTTTGGGCATGTTTGTAAAGGAAAAGTGTGTGTGTGTGTGTGTGTGTGTGTGTGTGTGTGTGTGTGTGTGTGTGTGTGTGTGTGTTATGGCACATATGAAGGTTTCTCCTTCCACTGTTTCAGTTTCTGGGATCAAACTTAGGTCATCAGGCTTGGCAGCCAGCATCCTTACCCACTGAGTTTTCTTACCATTCCCATGAGAGAGAACAATTTTAGAATTGTTCAATTGAGATAGAAAGGCCCATTCTAAAAGCAAGCAGCACCATTCCAAGGGCAGAGCTCTTTTTCTACTTCCTGACCATAAACCATCAAACTGTAAGCCAAAATTAAACCCTTCTTTAAGCTGCTATTCTCAGATATTTTGTCACCACAGTGGAAAAAAAAGGAACTAATACCCATCCTTGGAATGGATTACATGCCTCTGTGCAAAGATAAATATGTATACCACAGTAAAAGAGACATGAAAGATACAGGCAGATGGCCAGGTTTTTATATTGTTTGTAGGTAACTAACTGCTTTTTTGCACATCAGTTGGGTTTTGTTTTGTTGTTTTTGAGAGCAGATGTCATATATCTCAGGCTAGCCTTAAACACCATGTATACAGGGATGCATGTATACATCCCCTTGGATGTCTGTTTCTCCTGCCTCTCCTTCCCAAGTGTTGAGACTACAGGTGTGTGTCACTGCCCCTAGTTTTAGTGGTGCTGGGAATTGAGTTTAGAATTTCATACATAGTAGGGAAGAACTCTTCCCACTGAGCTATATCTCCAGCCTAGTAAAATCAATGTCTAAGTACACATGTCTTTCTTGCACCACATGCATGTCTGATACCCATGACAACTAGGAGAAGGCATCAGATCCCCTCAAATTGCAATTTTGGATGGCTGTGAGCCATCATGTTGGTGCTAGGAACTTCACCTGGGTCCCCTAGAACCCGTGCTTTTGTTTTTGTTTTTGTTTTTGGAGACAGGGTTTCTCTGTGTAGCCCTGGCTGCCCTGGAACTCACTCTGTAGACCAGGCTGGCCTCGAACTCAGAAATCCACCTGCCTCTGCCTCCCAAGTGCTGGGATTAAAGGCGTGCACCACCACCACCACCGCCCGGCAGAACCCGTGCTTTTAACCACTGAGTCATCTCTCAAGCTCTGGAAAGGTATTTTTGATACCTGTGTTGGTTAGTTTTTCTGTCCACTTAACATAAGGCAGGGTCATATGAGAGGAGGAAACGTCAATTGAGAAGATACCTACATCAGATTAGCTTGTGGACGAGTCTGTAGACATTTTTCTTCATTAAAATAGATGTAGAAGGGCTCGACCCACTGTGGACAACACTATGCCTGGGAAGTCGGGCCTGGGGTGTATTAAATTCAAACAGGCTGAGCAAAGCAGGAGGAAACAGCCAGTAAATAACATTCCTTCATAACCTCTGCTTCAGTTCCTGCCTCCAGTTTCCTGCTGGAGTACCAGCCCTGGCTTTCCTCAATGATGGACTGCCAAAATCCATGTTTTAGTCATGGGTCTTTATCAAAGCAGTAGAAAACAAGACTCATGTTTTTAATTGGTGGGTGGGGAGGGGGAAATGGGCCTTCAGGGCTGACCTAGGTCCCTCACTGCATGGCTTCTTCATTGGTACTGCTTTCAGAATTCTGTGGCTTCTTCAAATTTAGAAACTCCAGGGGACTGGAATTTAAGTAAACCCACTTTACAATAGATTTCAGTTTCCTCTTCAATGAATTATCTTTCATAGAATATTGTGTCATTCTTTAAGTGCACACCTACACTCAGCAACTCAGCCACATGCCCATGTCCTCAAGTTGTGCCACAGATAATCTACCAGGAAAACAAAAACCAACAACAACAAAAAAAAAAAAAAAAAAAAAAAAACCAACAACAAAATACCCGAACAACAAAATCTTTGCTGGCAACAATCACTTCAACCATAAAAGTGTCAAGACAACTTTATAGAAGAAATAGTTTATTGGGAGCTTACATTTAAAAAGAGTTCAAGTTTATGACCTTACTGGTGGGGAGCACAGCAGCCGGCAGACAGGAAGGTACTGGAGCAGTAGCTAAGAGCTTAATCCTGATCCACAGAAAGAGAAAGCTAACTGGGAATGGTGAGAGTCCTTTGAAATCAAAGCCAGCCCCCAGTCACATACCTCTTTGAAGAAGGCCACACCTCCTATTCTTTACTAAGCAGTTCCACCAGCTAGAGACCAAACATTCAAATAGATTTGAAAGGGCTGGAATCAGCACAAGACACCCCAAGACCAAGTTCTCAGCACAAAGGAAATTTATTTGTCCCAGAGGGACAAAGGGCAGGAAATAAAAGACAAAACAAAAACAAACAAAACAAAACAAAACAAACAAACAAAAACAAAACAACAACAAAAAAAAAACGGGAGCTAGAGAATGAGGGGGAAAGGCAACAGAAACAAAGGAGAAAGGAAATGGATATTTACCCTGGGAGGGCGGGGAAGAATGCCTCTGGATAGAGAGGAGACCACATGGCCCATAGGCAAATGGTAGTTTATAAAGGAAAAAGGAGAAACTCTGAGTTAGAATGAATTAGCTTGTTTTCATTGGGTATGTTAATTAAGGTAGCCAAAGGGGAACCTTTGATAGCTGGAGCTCAGTGGCCAGCCTTAGGGAAAGGAAATGGCAAAATAAGGGAAGAGACCTTGGCAGCTAGCTTTAGGAATGTAATCTTACAGTTCAGCTAGGCGGACAGGATGGGAATATGGCAAGGTCTGGCAGAGCCATGTTTGCCACTTCCAGATCTGCTAGAGCCCTTCCTTGTGAGCTTGTGAGGGCCATTCTCATTTCAAACTATCACGTATGGTTTTGGCACTATTGTCAAGAACTGAATGGTTGTAGCTGCACTGATTTATTTCTGGGATCTCTATTCTATTCTATAGGTCTACATGTTTGTCTATGCATAATACCACAATGTTTTTGTTACTATGGCTCTGCAAAGTAGAAAAGTCTGCATTCTTGGAAGCCTACCCAGACTCCTTACCTCTTTTGTGTATAACACTACTCTGGGGCATCTTCTCATTTCCCTGCTGCATGACTGGGGTTTATACTTTCTCTTATACTTCCAAACACCAATATTTCTGGCTTTCCCATGATTGTTGCAGTCCAATGCCATTCCGAGACACCCTCTTCTTTGTGTAGCCACATACCTCTTATTTGGCTCCAGAGTTGCAGACGGTGGTATCTATGCAGACATCTTCTTCTGGCTTTGTTTATCCGTTTCCTCTACTTCTGTTATTCTAAACCAATAGGTCTCAAGCTGACCAGTTCCCTTATGTCTAAAACAAGAGCAAAATCACACACTCATCTCTTAGAAGCTCAAGCATGTGAATAAAATGACATGCCATGAAAGGAGAGAGCATAGGAGGCAATGGGGAGGGAAGTACTTGACAAGTGATAACGATTCTGATTCCTAAATCAAAAGATGGAGAGTAGAAGAACGAAGCAGCCCGACTGGTAGGAAGGATGTGTGGGTGGCACTGGCACCTTTCATACGCAACCACATTCAGCTCTATGTCCCACTTGTGGCATCACCCATTTAGTGGGTGACCTACATTCTGGAATTTCCAAGACAACCATAATTCTAGTTCTCTCCCCCCACCCAGGGGAATACATGTCAAAGTTGGGAAAATAGGGAACCACAGTCAAAGGACATATTCCTGATCCCCCCTTTTCATTTCTCTCTTTCTCTCCAGTAAAGGATTTGTTCAGAGTTCTTTCATACAGAATCAAACAGAACTGGAAGGTAAATCTCCTGGGTAGAAAAAGAAAGCAACAAAACTCCATGACTTTCGTATAATACATTTCAACACCAAACAGAAATGGCTGAGAGATCAAGTCTGTTCTATTTATCTGTGACTTCTAATTTCTCCCTATCAACCCTTCCCTGAGCCTCAGCCTTCTCCTCCTTTTTCCAGAGGTGGCTAAAGTGGAAAAGCTTTTCTCTCAGCTGATCAACTGGGACTGGGGCGGGTGGGGGGCAGGGAGGCAAAAGAATTATTTCAGCTCTGCAGCAAGTGTGAGTGCGGGTTTTTCACTGCCTTCCTCCCCTCTTTTTAATTAATGAACAATCTGGCCCATTACTGCTCCCGTAGGTATGCAAAATAGCTTCTTGTTTGAAATCCCTGTTGTTGAATGTACTCTGTGGGGCACATTGCCACCCCCTGTTTTGCATAAGAAACCGCTGTTTCCAAGATAAGAATCTTTTCATTTAGCTGTCATGAGCTCATCCTTTTTCCTGTGCATTGTAGCTCCGACTCCTTTGAGTCAATACCCAAACAATGACTGCCAGCGTTCAGCCGCCCTCCTGCCCCCAATCCCCGGAAGACAGAAGGCTGTGGCCTCCGGAAGCCTGCCTAGGAAGGCACCCCGAGTTCTTTTCAGTCCTTAGATGTCAAGAGGGCGAGAAGTAAGATCTGAGACCACTGAAAATCTTCCACCCGCTTTAAAGCCGACCTTGTGGGGGAGGGGGAGACCTGAATGAGATGGTGTGTGGTAGGGGGTGGACATGCAGTACCCTGGGATCATGAACTTAAACAGCCTGGGAAAATCTAAGGGCTGGGAGTTAGGAACCCATCAATGTGCACAGCTGCTAGATCACTCCTCCTCTGTCCCTGATCATCAGACTGCATCCTGCCGGTGCCCTTTGGTTTGGAACAACCACGCCCACAGCACAAACGACACAATAACACTTCATTCCAAGTAAAACCTAGAGGTGAGACCGAGATTCCGGGGAATTCAAGCCCTTGCCTCTGTCTGTGGGTAAATTAAGGCCAGGGAGGGGGAGCAGCTTGCTAAAAGCAGTCACATAGTTAGCTGAAGACATGGGTGTTGAAACTCCAACTTCATGCTGTTTACCCTGCCGCACATGGCTGCTTCTGGAAGGAGTCAATAACATTTGTGTACAAAGAACCGAGGAAAAAGACGAGATAGGGGATTAAACATGGCCATGGTAAACTACAAAGTCTATACAAACAGTAGGGGTTTTATTGTTAGCCTTCTCACTTGTAGGAGATAGTTTCAAAAGAGCAAAATTTAACCTTTGCCAGGATGAAAGAATTTTATAGAAAGAAGTGAGTTTCCAGACAAATAAATGCAATCATTTTACCTAGAGAAGGGAATAGCATGTTTGCATCAACTCAGACCTTTCTCCTTATTTCTTCTTCGGTGGAAAGAAATAATACAACAAAGAAGCTTTAATTGAACCATAGACAGCTAATGTGTAGGCAGCAGGAGACCAGGTGCACAGAAGTCCACAAAAATTGCAATAAACAAAGACCCTGCCTTTACGGAGAGGGCAAGCTGGGTTGATCCGCCCGACGTTTGGTCTGTAGTTTGATCATAAACCGGCCTGCATCAAGGCCAACTCTGTGTATCCCTGGTAACTTCCAGCACAGCAAAGTGCTCACGGTAGGTGCCTAGTCTATCCTTACTGATTGGCTGGTTAAGTAAGATCCCGTGCTGCCTCTGAAATGTTCCCAGGGCTGCTTTTTCTCCATGCTTGGCATCAAAGAAGATTCATTACAGTTTCAAAGAAACGGTTCTGCTATCAGTGCCCCCGAGAAATTTCCCGTGATTCACAGAATGCTTGACTTTCAGGGGTTTGGAGGGAAACATTGACCTTCCAGGCACCAGAAGTTATGTTTCAACGTCACTAATGAAACTGATGAGGAAAAAAAAAAAACACACACAGAAAAACGAGAAGGAAATGTCTCTCTCATTTGCCCAGCAGGTTTTGGAAGTCAGAAACCTCATGTTCTACTTCTCCCCAAAGGCGCGTTGGCAGTTAAGGGTTGCTCAGGGAGAGGGATCAATTTCTTCTGTAGCAAAGCCTCTGAAGAGGAGCTGCTGCTGTGATATATAACTCCTCAGCCATGCCCATGCAAGCAACACTAATGAAACTCACTGTGTCACAAAAAGAGACATCAAAGTAGGAGGGGGCTTGTTGCGGAGAAGAAAGATTCCAGCAGGCAAGAGATGACAGGGTGGAATGGGAGTGTATGAAAATGACCAATGTACATTATATACAGGTATGAAATTGTCAAAGAATAAGAAAGGGGGGAACGAAGAAGAATGAACAGAAACCTGATGGCTTCCATCAAAAAGCAGCAATAGTTTAAGAAGCAGCAGGCCTGGGTGTCCACCCTAACATGGCCCTTCATTGGTTAATGAGATGTTGGCAGATACCTCTCTGCCCCTGTTTTCAATCTCTTTGTCTGGAATATGATTTGACCGAGGTTGACCAAACTGAAGATTGAAGTCAAAATGTCTTCAAGAGTTAGGGTGATGGGGAGGGAGGTATGAATGTGTAATATAAGAGGTAACTGGTGGTGAACAGACAGGAAGCACTGGACTGAATGAACATTTCTAGTTATATTTCATGCTTCTATGAAATCCAATTTCTGTTCATGGAATAGGCTTGAAAATGAACCCAGTGTTTGTTATTTAAAACCATTCCACTTCCAAGTTTAGTCTGGTAGATCAAACACATGCACTTAATTCCTTCCTACCATATCTCAAAAATGGTAAAGGAATTAAAAGGTCAAATTTTGTAATTACAAAGGAAACATGAGAGGGTACCATGGGCAAGTCAGGGCACTTACGTGCATACATGATTGTAAAACTATGGAAACTAGAAAATGGATACAAAAGTAATAACTGACAATATATCAGAGAAAGCTAAACACCAAGGAAGCTATCTATACTTCATATCCCAAATAACTCAAGATTTGAAGGTACCACATATCACTGAAAGTGGGAGTTTGGGTGTAGTGTTGAAATCCAAAAGATTGATTGACCATTTTTAGAAGAAGCAGTTAGTTGCCAGGTTGCTTTCTCTTCCCTGATGGAAGAGGAGACACTGAAGCCAAGAACCACTGAGATGCCAAGTTGAAAATGGGGATTAAATTGAAGTCAGTATTCTGAATATTAAGACCCTCCCAATTCCCTTCCAATACTTCCAAATAATAAGAGCCAGGCTTACACTTGCCAAGCAAGAAGTTGGAAAGACTGCTTTGGGAAACTACTGGAACTCAGAGAAATAAACTAAGACGATATTGGAGAAGGAAGCAGGAATCAGACTATGTTCAGGTTCTTAGGACATATGAAGGGTTTGGGGGTTTCAGCCCCAGATAAGAAATTATCTGGGGGTTTCAAATAGTAGGACATAATCAAGCCTGCATTCTTAAAACAGTTATTAAAAGGAGCCATATGTGCACTTGTAGATTAAATAACCTAGTTTTGGTGGTTTGAAAATGTGTGGCCCAGGGAGCAGCACTATCAGGAGGTGTGACCTTGTTGGAGGAAGTGTGTCACTATGGTAGTGAGCAATGAGACCCTCCCCAGCTGCCTGGAAGACAGTAGTCTTTTCCTTCCCATCAAGATATAGAACTCTCAGCTCCTGGGCCATGCCAGCCTGGATACTACCAAGTTTTCCTCCTTGATTATAATGGACTGAACCTCTGAACCTGTAAACCAGCCCCAATTAAATGTTGTCCTTTATAAGAGGTGCCTTGGTCATGGTGTCACTTTACTGCAGTAAAACCCCAAACTAAGACACTAGCATGTCCATTCATGTAATTAAAGGAGCTAGTATATCCTTTGTTCAAATAGAAATGACTCTAAACTACATTTGTGTCACTTTTAATCATATAAAAATGCAAGGACTCCTGTTTTCTTTCCACTCTTCTTTCCAAGTGTGAAGGAGTCATTGGTAGGAAAGAGGCCACATGAGGGCCTATAATTGGTATGCAGGGGTCACGGAGTGCTGGGCAATCAAGCAGGCAACCAGTGGCCATGAGGCAGTAACAGGAAGCAAATACGAGCTGCACAGAGATCAAGTAGAAGTGTATATATTCTGGTGCCCAAAGACATGAGGTCCTTAAGCAGTATAAAATGCCATATGGAAATATATTGGCAAATGTGTCAACTGATATAGAAAAATATAGATCATTAAGACTGGGGAATGTAGCTCAGTCAATGAATGTTCCAGTTTGGCTTTCTGTTGTTGTAGCCAGACTTAAAAAAAAAAATTAAAAGTGACCAAAAACAATTTAGGAAAGGCGTCATTTCATTTGACACCACCAGATAACAGTTCTTTAATTGAGGGAAGTTAGGGCAGTAACTCAGGGCAGAAACCTGGAAACAGAAACGGAAGTCAAAACCTACTGAGAAACACAGTTTAGTGGCTTGATCCCAAGTTCTCAGCCAGCTGCTTTTCTTAGATAGCCCACATGCCTAGGGGTGGCACCACTTCAGTGGCTGGGCCCTTCTCCAACAATCAGCAATCAAAAATTAAATAAATACCCTACAGACATGCCTACAGGCCAATCTGATGGAGGCAATTTTTCAAATGAGGGTCCCTTTTCCAGGTGTATCAAGTTGAAAACAAGCTTTGCCATCATACCAGAGTATTTACCTAAGAACATGATATCCTGGGTTCCAGCCCAAGCACCCCCTCAAACAAGTTAGTGGCACATGCCCATCATCCCAGCATGAGGTAAACAGAAATAAAAGAATCAGTAGTTCAAGACCATCCTTTGCTATGTAGCTAGTTTGAGGCCAGCCTGAGGAACATAAAAACAGTTTCTAAACAAACAAACAAACCAAAAAACGAAAAGAGGAATGTAGGCCGGGCGGTGGTGGCGCATGCCTTTAATCCCAGCACTTGGGAGGCAGAGGCAAGCGGATTTCTGAGTTCGTGGCTAGCCTGGTCTACGGAGTGAGTTCCAGGACAGCCAAGGCTATATAGAGAGAAACCGTGTCTCGAAAAACCAAAAAAAAAAAAAAAAGAAAGAAAGAAAAGAGGAATGTAGGTTGGCGGTGACTGTATACAGAAGTGGCAGATGATGTTGGCTTATGGTCAAGAGGAGACTGGTTACTTTGAGAGCATAAGTGAAAACTACATCAAACCTGACAATTGCTGGGATTCTTAGTTTTGAAGATACTAAAAAAAAATAATAATACTAAAGGACTGAGGGTAGAAAATAATATTGTAGTAGAAACCATACTTTACCTTTTCCACCATCATAGAGTAGAAAACTGTAAGCTAAGCTGTCATTGTAAGTCAGGAACTGTTGAGACAGACTTCCCAGCTCTGTTTGCTAAGAGACATTCCACAAAGAAAGAGCACACCTTTTTTTTTTTTTTAGATCTTAGTTTTTATTTACTATTCTCCAATAAAGTAATGGAAAATGTCAAAAGGACACAAAAAACAACTTGAACAAAAGCCCCCACTAGTGAAATCTGCAACAATCTGGGCATCAAAATAAATGATAGTGATAGATTTTGATTGATTGTGTAACATAGGAATCCATGTGCATATAGTGAGATAAATGAGTTAGTAAATGGAACACAAAGCAGGCTCTAGTCTACAAAGATGTCTACCAAAATGTATTGTAAAGGCTGTTCTTACAATGTGCTATTAATAACTGTCCTGTGGAAAGGTATGGGCTATATTCCCTCCCCTTAAACCTATATAGATATGTGTGACTGCCTCAGATAGGTGGAAGTAAAAGCTTTCCTTCTGAGGTCATGCCACACAAGGACTACTGAACTTCCACTTTGTTCTCTTGTAATGTTATTGTATCTCAGCCACAACCCTGGGATGAAATCAGGCAGCCACACAGAAAGGCTTCATAGAAAGGCTCTGGCTGATTCTACCCCTAGTCATGAACCAGCATCGGTTAGTTATGTGAGTGAACCACATTGGAAGCCTGTTGGTCAGCCCAATTGCTCTAGTTGACATATCACCTTGCCAAAATCACAGATATAGAAGCTGGCTAGCCAATTATCGTTATAAGGCACTAAGTTGGGGCTGATTTGCATATTAACAATAAATATCTGGAACAAAAGACAGTCTCTTCTCTACAGTAAGTTGTCAAATAATGTAGAAAGATGGATGGAAATAAAGACTCCCTATTTGACTATCATGACAGTGGCAGTTAATTTAGGAAGCTAAGGGTGGTCAGTGGCTGATTGCCAAGGAACTGGATGTTAGCCTGATTTGCAAATATCGCTCCCAAATTTTAATCTATTACAAAGAATGAAATTGGTGTGTTTATAGTGGGGAAACCTGCAGATCCCAACAATTGGTAGGTGATGAAAGTTTGTATCACCAGTAACAGGACTAAACAACATGTGCCTGCCCTCTGGCATTTAGTACTGATAAGAGCACAGCATCATTTCTAGCATATTCCTTCCAAGAGGAAGGGCTTCTCACTGAACCAATGGCTCACCAATTAGCTTAGACTAAATGGCCAATGAGCTTCGGGAGATTCATCTTTCCAGGACGAGGGTTACAGACGCACAAGAGTACTCAGCTTTTATGTGGGTGCTTAGGATCCAAATTCAGGACCTCATGCTTCTGTAGCCCAAGTGCTTGCAGAGCAAGCACTTTGTTGACTGAATCATCTCCCCAACCCTTAAACACAGTAATTTCCAAAGCCACTGAGAAAATGAGAGATAATAAAAGACTATAATGCTATCTTCTAGTGAAGGAGCCTATAGAGTTACTATAGCAGCTGACTTTTGGACAGACACTGTTGATGGCCAACTGCTGACAACTAAATATTCCTGGATGGAATCCTGAACCAAAAGGGTAAGAGTGTCAAAATGGTAAAGTTGATAAGGGGTCCATAATTTAAATGATAGTATTTTACCAATGCAGATTTCCTGAGTTGGAAGATCACATACTGGTAAGTTTGAAGAATGAACATAACTTGAAGGTACACACATAGGAATATTTAGGGATGAAGAAACATCATATCTGCATCTACTTTCAATCTCTGCAAAAGTGGGAAAATGATAATGGAATTATAGGTGAAAGAAATTTGGAAATTTTGTGTACTATACTGGTGATTTTTTCTGTTGGTTTGAAAGTACTTCAAAATGTACTCTTTAAAAACCACACAATTGCTCATTTTATCAAATAATTTCAGATCAAGGGTTCATTGCTTAATTTTAACCACCCAGTGAAGTTTGTTCTTCAGAGAAAAGGGGCGAGTATGGGTAGGCATAACCCCAAACCACAGATATGCAAATCACATGGCAAACCAGGCTCCAATTGATACTAATTCATCAAAATTTCCATGCCTGCTGCTGTATCAGCACTCTCAACTCCAACCCAGCCACTGTAGGTTTTGCTCTGCTCACTCCCAATGAGCTGCAGGTGCTCATTGCACAAAACAGCCCTATGCCTCATCTAATATAACAAAGAGGTACACCATTGTGGTAACAGTTTTTATGTGTCATCTATTACACTGGGCAGAACTATTAACAGACAAGGATTGGAAAGATGGCTCAGCAGTTAAAAGCACTGGCTGCTGTTACAGAAAACTACAGGTTCAATTCCCAGTACCCACCATTGCAACTGTGCAACTGCATGCAGGAGACGCATCGAACTCCATTGGCCTCCAAAGGCACCAAGCATGCACATGGTATACACACACACACACACACACACACACACACACACTCACACACACCACACATGCACACATGCATGCATGCATGCATGCATGCACGCACGCACACACACACAGACAAGTGCACATGCATGCACCAAACAGCCTGTGATGGTTTGAACATGCTTGGCCCAGGGAGTGGCACTGTTAGGAGATATGGACTTGTTGGAGTAGGTGTGTCATTGTGGGTGTTGGCTTTAAGAACCTTGTCCTAGCTGCCAGGAAAGCCGGTCTTGTTTATCTTCAGAAAAAACTGTAGAACTCTCTCAGCTCCTCCTACATCATGCCTGCCTGGACACTGCCATGCTCCCACCTTGATGATAACAAACTGAACCTCTGAACCTGTAAGCCAGTGTCCCAATTAAATGTTGTCCTTATAAGAGTTGCCTTGGTCATGGTGTCTCTTCACAGCAATGGAAACCCTAAGATACTGTATACAAAATAATACAGTTTTTTAAACTATGAAGTGTGTAGTTGATGTTCTAACATCTTTTCAGTGTCATTCTTCCTCCAGTGTTGTCATTCCCTGCCCCAAGGTGTCCTGATGGCTCAGGCATTATTTTAATGCTAGCTTTCCAGTTAACAGTACACACAGAGAGCCTTTCCTGTTTTTCTTACAAAATGTTCTAGTCCACAAACAAACAAGTTTGACAGCAACAAATCCAAATGGCAAGTCACTAAATGGAGAAAATTCAACACTATTAATAAGTAAAGAACACAAATAAAACTACAATGTAGTAACTATTAATTTTATATTAGTACTATCAATATAGAGTGAGAGTTAGGAGCATATTTACGCTATGTATTGGGTATTTTGATATAATTATTCTACTCTTGGAACTTTAACCAGAAACATTCACAAGACGATATTGATGTAATATTAAACAAACAAATGAAATGTGCAATATTCATGCTCCCTTTCAACTGGTTATTGCTGAGAAGCTAGTACATACCAAGTATATGCTAGAATAGATTATGTGTAAGTCTTATGATAAATTGACACCAAGAAATGTTACACAACCATAGAAACTCTGAGTAGAAGCACTCATACATGAAACTGTTTACAAAATGGTGTCAAGTAAAAAGCGAACTATCATAGGCACAATGTAAGGCTATGTACAGACTGTAAATTATAGCAATAATACAATAAATAAATAAAGCCATATATGGACCATAAAATACAATAAAATTAAAATTTTATAGGCACTATGTGGAAGTAACGTGCAAGCTATAAATCAAACAATAATAAACTCTATTCGGTGCTTAAATAGCTAATTGAAATGCTCACAGAAATTCTAGTGTTATTGTTCACGTGGTACAATAGGAAACTGAGGCTCAAGGGGATTTAAACTAACATTAGAGCATTAGTTCTATAAGGAAATGCTTTTATGCCTTGTTTACTGTAGGATCTCCAATGTCTAGAATGGTGCCTCACATGGACCAGACACTAAATAAGTAGTTCTTAACGACTAGAAATGGCTGGGTCATGAGTTCGGAGTCCCCCTAGAAGTGTACATAGAAGCTAGATATACCAGGACTTCCAGAAACAAACGTGTTTAGAAATGGACTGTAGAACCTACAAGTTCCTTGTTGAGTTGTCTGGGCCTCACTTCCTTTCCCATTGTTTCTTTTCTCTTTGATTGCCTGCCCTCTGGTGGAGCAGTGAAGAGTGGGTCAGGGTCATCATGAGCTGCACAGATCACCTATGTGTTAGTGATGTATATGGAATTAACATTCAAGTTTGTCTGTTTTTCGATGCTGCAGAATTGACTAAATGGACTTCTATCAAAATTGGAACTAATATTCAAGGTGATGATTGGACTTAAAACGTATTAGCAGAATGTCCTTGGCAGCACTTCAACTCACAGTAGTTTTCTTTTCTGACTTTGAGGGTCTAATTTCATTACAGATCTGCGTGACTTAAGACATTTATTTTTCTTTGAGGTGCAGCAATCTCACTTGGGGCTTTGTGTGTGCTAGATAAGTATACTACCACTCAAATACAACCTAAGCCACACTCCCAAATATTTTGCATTCTAAATTTTTCTAAAATGTCACTGGCTGAAGACAATGTACAAATGTTTTTAAATTACATATATATTTTTTCAAAATTATGTGTATTCACATACGTGCATGTGTGGGTGAAGGTGACTGTAGAGTCCTGGAGAGGGCACCAGATCCCCTAAAGTGAGTTCTAGGTAGTCTGAGCCACTCAGTGAGTCTCTACAAGAAAACGATAAGCTCTTTATTGTTGAGCCATATCTCCAGCCCAACACTCAAAAAATGACTCAAAAATGATTTATTTTTATTTTTCCCACATAATGAACTTACTAAAAGCCACAAAATTCACCCAAGGATGAATAAATCTTGGATTTAAAATCATCAACACCATTTTTTTTCAACGAGAATTTTTACAGGAAAAAAAAAAACACTCAGTTTTAAAAGAACAGCCACACAAGGGTGGGAAAGTCAGTCTCTTTCAAGGGTGAATGACCATGCTATGGGAAGAATGCCTGGGGAAAGACCAAGAGAATCACGTTCTTTCATAGGCAATTAAAACCAAAGCCCAATTCAAAGAGACATTTGGCTGCTGATTAGGAGATAGGTAGAGTATAGATCTAGATGCTTCTGTTAGAGAAAGCTGTGCCTTCAAATGTGAGCTCGAAATCAGCCACGCCATGGAATTTCTACCACTTCTATGTGTGGAATCTTCAAAGGGTGCATGAGTGTTCCAATGGAAAGGGCTAAGCTGCCAAAAATGCTCAACTCACTATTTATGGCTCAGCACCCACAGTCTCAGCATGTCTGAGCTGGTATCAGAGCTTAAACTGTATACTGTGGTGGAGTGATGTAAAAGGGAACCCAATGGGTCTCTCAGGTTACCCCTTTATCTTTTACATGTCACAAATACCAAGTGAGCATCTTTCTGACCATACCACAGCTATTAATAAATCTCAAGTGCAGATGCCTCAAATAATTGGCACTGGTTTGAGATAGGGCAGCTTCTCCCATAAGCAACACTATGCAATGTATTCCTAAGAGAGCAACAGGGATTTATACAAATGTGCTCCAAAGCATAGCAATGAATATGACCTCTGAAGACACGTGTAGCAAAGTAAGAAATATCACAGTTCAGAAGTAGTATTTCAACTACAATACAAAATTACCACAACACAAAAGTAGTAGTGTCTTTATTGTCTCTGGAGGCTTCATCTAATAGTAGATACATATTCTGTGAAGCACAGGGAGTTTCCTGGAGTCTCATTACTTCCTGCACTTACAATGAAGGTGTACAGAGTTGTTAATTCCCATTTTCTCTTAATAACAAGAGAGAACAGCCAATTAGCCACTTAGAAATCCAGAGAGGCTGGCATACTCCTGGAAAAATTATAAAGGACATTAGTACCTATTTTCTAAATGATTTAATGATAATTTCAGATGACTGAGTTTCTGTTTTGGTTTTCTCATTTTGTTTTGTTTTGATTGCGACAAACAAAATCCAGCTGCAGCTCAGAGAAATAAAGGCAACTTTAGCTGAAGGATTTTAGAAGAGCAAGCCCAGTTATGGAACAAGAGCAAATATCAGAGAGCTCCAGAAGGCCTTTAGCAAGAGCCGCTTCATGCTTCATCCATATCTACTTATCACTCCATTCATGAATCAAATTTTTGAGAAACTTCTGAACTGACCTCACTCCTGAAAAGTGAGAGAAGATAGAGTAACTTGGTGGCTGTTGCTGCTGGGACAGAGACAGGGGTTTCTAAAATAAGACTGAGGTGCTATTGCAAGAAGAAGAAGAAGAAGAAGAAGGAGAAGGAGAAGGAGAGGGAGAGGGAGAGGGGG
>JANHMN010000005.1:25193519-25221120 GCA_030674055.1 Rhabdomys pumilio
CTGCCTGCCTGCCTGCCTGCCTGCCTGCCTGCCTGCCTGCCTGCCTGTGGATCTCACACCCCTAAATGGACAGTCTTGTCTGTCCTCAGTGGGAGAGGATATACCTAGTCCCGCAGCAACTTCATGTGCCAGGTTGGGGGGTATGATAGGAGAAGTAGGGGGATGACATGCAGAGGGGGCTTTTCCCTTCTAAAGGAAATGGGGGGAAGACTTACATGAGGGGTTACTGGGAGGAGAGGAAGGGCTGATATTGGGTTGTAAAGTGAATAAATACATTTAATAAAAACGTATCATCTAGTTAAAAATTGTTTAATAAAATTTGCTAAACTACATTGAAGAAAGTTGGGCTAGGGCTGGGGCACCACACAGCAGGCTTACTCATACCCTAGCATCAGCAACAGTAACAGTAAATGTAGCAGTCTGAGTAAATTTATGTGTCACAACTGTAAGAAATAAAATTTCCCAAGGTTATATAGTGAGTAGTTTATGGATACAATTTAGGTGCCTTTAATGCCATAATAAAAATGGATTCTAAGACCAGAAGAAAGCTTGAGACAGAAACAAAATCTGAAAACTATACAGAGGATCAGTTGAAGCTCATTCAGTCCTCCGTGTCAGTAAACAGAGAAGGCCAGGGTCATTCAAAAACCTGACGTGATCAGGAAGAGACTGAGACAGTTTTGCTCTTCTCTGAGACTTCCAGTATTCTCACCTGGAACTTAGACTCCCCGCCAACACACACACACACACACACACACACACACACACACACACCAAGCAGTTTAACAACCGGAAAAGGAAATAGAGCACTGTAAGTATTTGTGGAGTTAATGACTTCAAAAAAGCCCCAGGCCACATTTGACAAACCAAAGCAGCAAAAAAGCCTGTTTTACTTGAAGAAGCTAGGCCAACATCCAGCTAGGTCTAATTTGAGTTAAAGAAGGAGATTTATAGGAGTGTCGTGGTAGGTGAACTGTAAGTGTTTACTAAGTAGCTCTTCATAACTAAAAGCCTCTGATATGTGGTGTTTGTTGATTTTCAACACTGAAATACTGTCACTGTAGCGGATCACTTGTTCTCAGTGTGACTGTGTTTGAAAGCTTTCTGTCACGATGACAAAAGAGCTTGGAAAATCAGCTATACATAAGCAAAGCTTGCTTTTGACTCAGGGGCTGCATAAATGACCTCATCAGCTCTTCACAACAGCCCTGCTAGATTGGCATTGCTCTCTTAAATAGAGAGACTAGCACAGTTAAGTGTTAGACTTGTTTAATGTCCAAAATCCTTGGCAGAGCTAGCATTCAAATTTGAAAGGATATAAACTGTGTTAAAAAAAACTAAAGCACTTAGTGGTTGCCTTTGGATGGGGAAATTATGGGATTTTGCTGTCTTCTTTTTTGCTTAGTTTTTCTACTCTATAATTAAAAATCCGGGATAACATAGCCATGTAGATATGCTGACAGGATCTATGATGTTTTTCTTCAGAGACTCAATGGGTTTGTTGCTACTAGTTTCCAGAAAAACTAGTTTCCAGAAAACCCATTGAAGAGGCTCTAATATAGCTTCATATGTGAACACAACCATGAGAATCTGAGTTCTGATCCCCTAAACCTACCCAAATCTGAATGTGTTTGTATTTGCCTATCATCCCATCACTACCATAGTGAGATGGGATGAAGCAATAGGAAAATCCATGCAAACTGATATGCGGAGTAGGCAAAACCAAAACTTTGTCCCAAGAACAGCAAAGTAGAGACTGGAGAGATATCTCAGTGCTTAAGACTGTGCAATTTACTCTTCCTCCTTCCCCTCTTCTAATATCTCAACACCCATAATCAGCTTGAAGAAGTTAATGAAGAGTCGGCGCCCCTATTCCCTGGGCTTGGGGACTGAGGTGGTTAATATTGGGCTGTCTTTCTAGGGAAAAGTAGTGGTTTTGTTGGAACAGGGAGGATTAGCTAGGATATATTGCATAGCCATAACCTATTGGTAGAAATATGTATAATTGTTATTAAGATGAAGTTATAATTTCTCAAATGATACAAAATTTGCTTTGATTTCAAATTTAAGGTTTTCATTGGTACGAGTTATTGATATAAAAGTGAGATGAATATTGTTACTCTCATAGGCATTGTGCCTGTATAACACATTTAGGAATACAAGGCTTAGACCCAGTCCTTCTTTAACTTTTTTAAAACTGATTTGAGATGGTTAGCCTGTGAGTTAAGGGCCTGTAGCAAATTCATGGCTTTGAGTTTATTGTTAGAGTGTTTTCTATATTTTATTTAGAAACAGCTGAGAGGAGTTAATACACAACAGTCCAGATTACCTTAAATGGATAGTTGGTTTTCAAAACATCAGAAGTCCACAGAATTGACGTTACAAACATTTCTGTATTAATGTTCATTTTGGTTAGAGACCTGTCTGCTCCTGACAGCTTCCTGTCTTGGATTCTAAGAAGAAATTGAGCATCTTTGGAGTTACTCCAGTTGTGGTGAAACACCCACTAGGCAAGAATTGCCTTTTCCCATCTACAGACAAATTACTGTCCAGAAAAGGACACACTTACAGAATAGTTGACTGATTATATCTGCCAAGGCAGAGTAATCAACCTTTAATAATTCTGCATCACTAATTCTGTCAGATGATCCTGGGCCAGAAGGCTAAAGATCAGATGCTCCAACGTTTTGAAGTACAGGGACTGTCCAGGTGCTCAGCGGTCTCTATAAATTGGCTAAGTTTTAGAAGCTATGCTTTGTGCTTCCCATAATTTCAGTTAACTCAGTCATTCTGAATTTCTGACAGGGTTGAAAACTTATAGTCTCATAGCCAATCCTGGCTATTTACTTTAAGAGAAAAGATTTGAGAGGATGGTTTTCAGCTGACATTTATTCTAAAGCCAAGAAAAAAGCCAGGTTCAGAACTAAGTCTTTTAGTTAGGAGAGATGACAGAGGTTCTGGTTAGTCAACAAAATGATGGACTGGGTATTAGGTCTATCTTGTACCTTACTGACACAAATTGGTATAGTTATGCTCTAATTGTATTTTGAAAGAAAAGTTTTATTTTAACAGAAAGGGTGATATGTAGGAGGAACTAAGGTGGGAAGAATATGGAGAAGAAGAGGAGGAGTAAGGAGAGGAAGAGGAGGAAGAGAAGAGGAGGAGCTAGGTGATGAGAGAGAGGAAGAGATAGAGTGGGGGGACATGGAGGTGGATGTTCACATGTCTCCGCCAGTCAAAGATAGTTGATATATTTAGGTTGGGTATTGGGTTACACTTCTGATTGATATTGAGAATTACCAAACTTATAAAGCCTTTGATTAACATTTAAAAAATTGTATAAAAGCAAAAAGGAGAAGAGGGCATGGAATATGGGTTTTCTAGGGAGGGGAAATGGGGAAAGGGGATGGCATCTGAAACGTAAATAAAATATCCAATAAAAAAATAAATTAAATAAAGAGTGTGCATTACACTAATCATACTTTGGACATAAGATCAGTTCTCAGCAGCCACATCAGTGACCCACAACCGTCTGTATCTCCAATTCCAGGAGATCTGATGCCATATTCTGGTCTTCTCAGGTACTGCATGCGTGCATACTTCACATGGGGAAACATTCATACACACAAAATAATATTTAAAAAATAAAATTGATACCAGACTTAGCCAAAGTGAGATCTTGAAATTCCCAGTCCATTTCTGTTATTTTGCATAACGACCTCCTTCTCCCTTTTATCACTTTTTTTTTCAAAGAAGAAAGTTTTCTCTCTTCTGATAAAGCTGTCTCTTTCAGCCATCTCCTTCTGGGGTCTAAGTTTCACTCATGCTACAGACATTAGTTGAGCACTTGTATATCAGACACTATGAGAGACACAGAAGACAGAGCTAGATGCAAATCTAGTTCCTACTAGAAGAGTTTATAATTTTTCCCTACCGTGTCTCTGCAGATGTTCTTAAATCTTATATTCAGCCCGGATATGTTCCAAGGCATCAAAGGCTACTGTTTCTACTGTCTCTGATAAGTGGAGTAGTGGCTCCTCTGAAGAGATCTACATCTACAACTCTAAAAACTGTGAATAACATTGGTGGTGGTGGCATAGGCCTTTAATCCCATCACTTGGGAGGCAGACAAGTGGTTCCCTGAGTTTGAGGTTTGAGAATAACATGATCTCCAGGACAGCCAAGGCTAGTCATAGAAAACCCTGAAAAAAAAAAAACCCTCTTGAATATTACCTTGTATGGAAAAAAGGTAGTAATAGGACTAGGAATCTTGAGACTGAATACTATTCTGGATTTATCTCTGTGTGTGCATGATATAACCACAAGGGTCCTTAAAACAGAGAGGCTGAAGGAGATTTGTCACGGAACAGGAAGAAATATAACCATAGAGACAGATGGTAGTATTGTTGTGGCTAACTAAAGAATTCTGGTAGCCAATAGAAGCTGAACTAGATAAAGGAAAAAATTTTCTCCTCAACTTCTAGAAGGAGCCAAGCCAGAAGGTACCCCAATTTTAGTTTCCTGGTGTCTCATTTTTGAACAGCCGTCTTCCAGAATTGTTAGATGATAAATTTCTGTTCTTTTTAGCCAGTATATCTCTACTACGTGTCCTTTATCACATATACACCCTGAAGGAAAGGCAGATGAGTGGGCAAAAGTAGGTTGTTCACTACAGCATAGCAAGGCTCCAGTGACTCCAAGATGACCCATGAGCTCAATCAGTCTCAATTATTTATATCCTACCAAAAGATAAGAGATCTAAATTCCACAGGGTGGTCTTTCTACTGCAGTATTCAAACTACATTTTTCTGTCTTATCAGGGTATGAATTATTCTGCCATTTTGAACAATTAAAGTTTCACAGTATGCTTGATGTCTATCACCTCCTTCACTTTAGAGCCATTTCTTCAAGCTTAGATGATATTTTACAGTTCCTTTAACTGTGCCTTGTGCTATATGATCTACTCAAATTGGCCTTTTAGGTCCGTCATTACATGTTAAAGTATGGGACACAGTTGATGCCCAGTAATTGACGCACACACATGGGTACTTTGTGAGTCAGTATCCTTGTCCAAATGTTCTGGATGCAGTCCACAGCCACAGGGTACTGCTGTCCATAAGAACAGGTGGATGAAAGAGAGGGCTGTTTACTCTGCCTTCGATGCTCTACTTAACTGGATGTGGTCTAGAGAGCTCACATCATATTTAGGAATGTGGTACCAAGTGTTGAATGAAATTCCCTTCTGCCTAGAAACTCACTCATCCTTGAATTCTGAAGCTTGGCTTTATTTCGATTTATTTTATTTTGTATGTATGAGTGTTTTTTTTTTCTGCAATGCATGTGTGCCTGGTACCAACGGAAGTGTTCAGAACTGAGTTCAGGTTCTTTGCAAGAACAGCTCGTGCCCTTAACCTCTAAGCCATCTCTCCAGCCCCAGAACTTTTTTCTTCTCTTTTCTTTTATTTTCTCTTCTCTTCCTTTCCTTTCTTCTCTCCTCTCTTCTCCTCACTTTTTTCTTCCTTCCTTCCTTCCTTTCTTTCATTTTTACATAAGAAAATGAAGCTTAATGAAATAAACAAAAACGTTCAGGTCACCAAGCCGAATGGTTCACTCATGCAATAATGCAGCAAATTCTTACTGACTGTTGGCTCTGCCCGTCAAACTCTGAATGGAATGTTGGGAACACAATGAACAACGGAGACAAATGTAAGCCCTCCTCTTCTTGACATTTTAGCATAATGGGAAAGACACAGGACAAATTGAGGTGGTTTAAGCAACATGAGTGTGGGGGAGGGACTCAAATTGCCTGGGAAACTATAAAGGAAGACTCATAAGAGTGAAGAGGAAATGAACAGCTAGACTATTAGCTGAAATGCCAGCACAGCTGAAGAGGGAGAGTGGTTTGGCTGTTAACCCAAACAGCAGTTTCATGTCCTAAATGATATTTATAATTCCGAGGAGAAGAAAGGAAGGCAACTCCCAGAGTCATGACCCTGGTTCCAACATTCCTTTACACTTGGCTCTTTTCTTCCTGTTCCCAGGCAAGCAAAAGGCGCCAGAGGAAAAAAAATACTTCAGTCTGTTCACTGACAACTGGTGGGTTAAATCCTACAAATTTGAACATACAGGCATACGGAAAATTGAGGAGTTTTCTTCTGTTTTTACCAACGGCACCCAGGATTAAAGAAGTTGCCACAACAGAGTTTAACAACACACCTTTTTAGTAAGTTTTACAATGAGTTGAGGTGCACAAGAGATTAATAGTATGTATAGCCCAGTTTGGTTCAGTAATGTAATATATCAACAAATCTATCTTAAGATCAGTTGTGTTAAAAACTAATAATAATTTGAGGCTATTACATTCTGAAAATAACAACTTTGAAATGTATAAATATATATAATAAATATATATAATATGGCTTGGGGTAAAACAATTACATTTTTATTACTCTTAAAATTAAAATTTCTCTAGCTCCTCATTTTAGTTTTCATGAGAATATGCTTCTTTCCAGAGCTCTAAGAACACAGGGTACATACTTACTTGAAGGGCCAGTACTGGCCTCATTTGCCTTAAGGAGAAAGAAAGCTGGAAACTTGTTCAGTGCACAGAGGGACTACGTTTTCCCCAGCTGTTGTCGCTGTTGCTACAGCAACATTGCCAGGCATTTGGAATTCAGCCCCATCCCAGACACTGGTGGGTGAGGCTTGCCTGAGCATAACAGGAACATGTCAAGGTAGATCATGTAAGGAAAGGAAAGAGCAGAGCAGAGCACAGCATCTGGAACCTCAGCTCACTAAGCCTACCAAGGTGATGGCGGCAGCAGCAGTAGCAGCAGCAGTAGCAGCAGCAGTAGCAGCAGCAGTAGCAGCAGCAGTAGCAGCAGCAGGTTTTCTTTGGCATCCAGATAAAGGAACCAGATCCACCACCCTATCCCACCCCCTATTTCCCTCTTTCATCTCATTCTTGTCAAATTTTCCAAAATTAGAAAGTAAACATGTGGATGGAGCTTGACATAGTGTAGAAATGCAAATAAGACTGACTCCTTGTGAGAGTCCAAAAGGACTTGCATAGTTATAGTAAGGGACTTAACATAAAAAGTAGAACTTTCCAAATCATGGGCTTTAACACATGGGAGAGCTTCCATGGATTATAAGTAGGGCGATTATCACTAATCTTCTCAGGGTTTGGGACAGTCAGAGGTCAAGGGATCAGAGTCTGCATGCCAGTCACTCCCAGCTGTTTGCAATCTGTTACGGATTTTTCCAAAGGGGAGATCATGGAGAACACAATCAGGGAATTTGCCTTCCTTTCTCCACAGTCATACATATCTGAATGCACACGTGGACCTTACTACCCAACTGGTTCATGCCAATTATGTACAAGGGAGTAACCAACCAACAGGATGTCCACCTTAAGATAACTGAGGGCAGAGAGAGAAGAGGAACTGCTAATATGTAGTTCTGAGTACCGTTTCCCAATCCATGTCCTCACACAAATAAGATATTTATATCTATTCTCACACAGTGGCCTGCATGTATGCTTTGCAAATTAATTGTTGTTGACACAGCAGCAGATACATGCCCAACATGAGATTCAGCTGTATTTATAATCCATTTGTATTCTCAAAAGACATTTCAACATCACAGTACTTATCATAATAAAGCATTATTAGATATATTTTAATTATTTCATTTTTGATGTTGGGAATCAAACCCAGGGCTCTATGCATGTTAGACAGGTGCTCTAACATGGAGCTTCAACTTCGTCTCTATATCCTTTAAAGATAATTTTACTGGGTATATATCTCAGTGGTAGAGCATTTGCCTAGGATGAGCAAATCCTTATTTATGTTCGATCTTTAGCACTGCGTGTATGTGTGTGTGTAAAATTTAAATTCGCATGCATTTTGAAGTAATTATAAAACATCATTTAAATTTATTTTTATCACTTACTTATAATAAACAAGTTTTGTTTTGTTTTGTTTCTTTTTTTTTTTTTTTTTTTTTTTTTTTTTTTTTTTTTTTTTTTTTTTTGGTTTTTCGAGACAGGGTTTCTCTGTATAGCCTTGGCTGAAACTCACTCTGTAGACCAGGGTGGCCTCGAACTCAGAAATCCTACTGTCTCTGCCTCCCAAAGTGCTGGGATTAAAGGCGTGTGCCACCATTGCCCGGCTAACAAGTTTTTTTTAATCAATAATGAACAAAGTGTTCAAAAGAAGACCACTGCGGTCTTGATAGGGGATGGCAACTAAGCATTTCAAGCTCACTCAGTGATACGGAAACCACACTGAAAGAAGCAAGCACAAGTTGCTCATTAAAGATTTTGAAGTATTTTACTTTTAAGTTTACAACAAAATTTTAAGCACTTTTAAGATATTTTATAATTTTAGTTATCACATGATTCAATGTAATCTCACCATTAAGTCCAATATAAACACCCACAAGTTACTCCCTGTTTTATTCAATCATTTTTTCATCCAATTTATTTTGATCGAATTCTTTTTCCCTCCCCCAGCTCCTCCCAGGTCTCCCCACTTTCCAACACTGAACTCCCATGTTATCTTTCTCTCTCATATGTGTGTGTGTGTGTGTCCGTCCAAAAAGCAAAGAAAAACCAAACAAAAACCAATAAGGCAAGAAACACACACATGTGCACACACACACACACACACACACACACACACACACACAATGTTCGTTTTATGTTGCACTACTACTCCTAGGCATCCTGCCTCTGCTTCCTGACTGCTGAGATTAAAGGTATATACCACCATTGCTCAACTAAGGGTAAGGTCTTTTGAGTTTTCTGTGTATCATGGCTATGTCAATGTTTTGAGGTACAAAATACAAACCAACTGATAGGATCAGTAGGCTGAGTTCTAAAAGGATGATTACTAGACACAGCACGCAAACTGATGATGCCAAAGTACAGTAAAGCTGAAAGTGATGAGTCATACTTGTAACACTTGTATCACAAGTTCAAAACCAGCCTGAGCTATGAAGTGAAGCAGGGTGGGCAGGCAGAGACACAGAGTTAATGAGAATAAGCCACAAAACTATCATATTAATTAGACAGACGTATAAGCTCACCCTCAAGGACAGGAAGAGAACAATGCCTTAAACCAGAGGGAACTTTCCTCACTTTCCCCTTCAAAGTTGATGGTAGGAGCCTTTTTTGTTTTTGTTTTTTGTTTTGTTTGTTTGTTTCTTTGTTTGTTTGTTTTTTGTTTTTCAAGACAGGGTTTCTCTGTATAGCCCTGGCCGTTCTGAAACTCACTCTGTAGACCAGGCTGGCCTCGAACTCAGAAATCCACCTGCCTCTGCCTCCCAAGTGCTGGGACTAAAGGTATGCGTCACCACTGTCCGGTGATAGAAGCTTTTTTTTTCTTTTTAAATAAATCTTAGCAGTCGGCATGTTTATACCTTAAAAAATAGTAACTATGACTCAAAAAGAACAGTATTCCTACAGAAATAATGCTGTAAAACCAAATCCAGCATTAGACTACGGCAATGCCTTTACACATTGGTAAGCCCATCTCTATGACTGGAGCCAAGACTATATTTCTGTCTCTTTTTTAAAAAGTCTCCACATCATCAGTAACCAACCCACAGCCAAATTTTGTCACCTCTGTCCTCCATCTCCTTGAAGATGATCTATCAATCAGTTCCTAGGGCAACTGCTGATCAAATGTTAAGCACTGAGCCAAAGAACTTGGAGGTCTTCAAAGGTGGTTCAAAACCACCTAGTCCTTGTGGAAAGTATCCTTCATTTTAAAAGAAAAACTTGGTCTGAAGAATGTACTGGAGAAATGTAGCTCAGTTGGTAGTGTAGTGTGCTTGTCTAGCATGCACAAAAGCCTTGGGTTTGACCTCCAGCACCAAATATAACCAGGCACAATGGTCCATGCCTGCAATCCTAGCACTTGGAAGGCAGAGATAGGAGAATTAGAAGTTCAAAGTTATTATTAGCTATTTACTAAGATCAAAGCCAGCTTGGACTACATGAAATCCTCATGTAGTCTCATGAATGTCTCAGATAGATAGATAGATAGATAGATAGATAGATAGATAGATAGAGATTAGATAAGGAAAAATTTGTAACTACAAATATGAAAATAATAACCCTTCAGTCTGGGTATAGTAATATACGTGAATAGTACCAGATAATCAGGATGCAGTCTTAGCTTATTTATTTATTTGTTTGTTTATTTATTTAACTTATGTGTTTATTTATGCATTTATTTATGCATTCATTCATTTATCTATCTATCTATTTATTTGGGGGCACATGGAACTCAGCATATTGTGGAGTCAGAGGACAACTTGCAGAAGTCAGTTATCTCCCTCAACCATGTGGATCTCAGGGGTTGAACTCAGGTCATCAGACTCTGTAGTAAGTTACCTCCTGAGACATCTCACTGGACCAGCAGTAGGCATTTTGAAATGGGAAAATCACATGATCCCAAGAATTTAAGGTCAACCTGTGTAACACATGGAAAATCTATGTAAGAACGAAACAGCCTTGTGGGTGGAGAGATATCTCGGGGGTTAAGAGCACTGGCTACTCTTCCACAGAACCCAGGCTTGATTCTAAGAACCCACACAGTGGCTGACATCTGTAGTTTCAGGAGACCTGATTCCCTTTTCTGGCAACCTTCTTCTGGCATCCACAGGTATTATTCATGCAAGTGATGCACAGATACACATAGGCAAAACATCCAATACATATAATAATAATTTTAAAACAAAATAGTCTACAGCCAGGTATGGATTTGAATGCCTATAATCTCAGCAACCGGGAACCAGAAGGAGACAGATTTCAAGATCCTTCACAACCTGGACTACAAGACAAATTAAAGGTCAGTTTGTGCTATATAGCAAGACCCTCATGACAAAGGTGAGTGTCTTGGTTAGGGTTTTACTGCTGTGAACAAACACTATGACCAAGGCAACTCTTATAAAGAAAAACTGAGGCTACATTATAGGTTCAGAGGTTCAGCCCATTATCATCAAGGCAAGAAGTATAACAGCATCCAGGCAGATGTGGGGCTGGAGGAGCTGAGAGTTCTACATTCAAAGGCAGACAGGAGAAATTGGCTTACAAGCAGCTAGGATGAGGGTCTTAAAGCTGATGCCCATAGTGACACACCTACTCTAACAAGGCTACACCTCCCTGGGCCAAGAATATTCCAACCACCACAGTGAGTTAAAATAAACAGACTTCTCCTTCCAGTCTGGGCCTGGGCACAGAGCAGATCCTGGGCAGCAGCTCTGCCCCCAATCTCACAGAACCCAGAGGAAGCAGGCCTCCCAGGAGCTCTAACCCAGGTAATATCTTAGGTAAGGAGACAGCAACACCCGCCCCAAACAGGGAGTAACTGGGACCCACGAGGACCCAGGAATTCACTCCTGGCCCAGAGCACTGGTTCCTTCCTGTCTGTGCCTGAGCACTAAGGAGGTCTTGGGCCCCAGCCCTAACTCCAGTAGTAACACCCACCCCACACAATTCTGATACAACCAAGATAATAGAAAAGACAGGCTCCAGTCAGAGACAGGGCAGGTAAGACTAAGGAGATCCAGATGGTGAAAGGCAAGCACAAGAACCTAGTTCTCCCATACTAAAAAGTCTTGAATTTCCCATATCACTAGGAAAGCAAAATTCTGATTTAAAATCACTTCTAATGATGAGGATAGAGGACTTTAAGAAGGACATAAATAACACTCTCAAAGGCTTTGAGGAGAACATGGTAAACAGGTAGAAGCCCTTAAAGAGGAAACACAAAAATCTCTTAAAGAATTATAAGAGAACACAACCAAACAGGTGAAGAAATCGAACAAAACCATCCAGGACATAAAAATGGAAGTAGAAACAATAAAGAAATCACAAAGGGAGACTACCCTGGAGATAGAAAACCTAGGAAAGAAATCAGGAGTCATAGACGCAAGCATCACCAACAGAATACATGAGATAAAAGAGAGAATCTCATGTGCAGAAGATACCATGGAAAACATTGACACAACTGTCAAAGAAAATGCAAAATGCAAAAAGTTCTTAAAACAAAACATTCAGGAAATCCAGGACACAATGAAAAGACCAAACCTAAGGATAATAGGTATAGATGAGAGTGAAGATTCCCAATTTAAGGGCCAATAAATGTCTTCAACAAAATTATAGAAGAAAACTTCCCTAACCTAAAGAATGAGATTCCCATAAACATACAAGAAGCCTATAGAATGCCAAATAGACTAGACCAGAAAAGAAATCCCCCCCATAACATAATAATCAAAACACCAAGTGCACAAAACAAAGAAAGAATATTAAAAGCAGTAAGGGAAAAAGGCCAAGTAACATATAAAGGTAGACCTATCAGAATTACACCAGACTTCTCACCAGATACTATAAAAGTGAGAAGATACTGGACAGATGTCATACAGACCCTAAGAGAACACAAATGCCAGCCCAGGCTACTATACCCAGCAAAACTCTCAATTACTATAGATGGAGAAACCAAGATATTCCACGACAAAACCAAATTTACACAATATCTTTTCACAAACCCAGCATTACAAAGGATAATAGTGGGAAAGCTCCAATACAAGGAGGGAAATTGTACCCTAGAAAGACCAAGAAAGTAATCCTCTAACAACAAATACTAAAGAAGATAGCCACACAAAGATAATTCTACCTCTAATAACAAAAATAACAGGAAGCAACAGGAATATTAAGTTCCTTAATATCTCTTAACATCAATGGACTCAATTCCCCAATTAAAAGATATAGGCTAACAGACTGGTTATGTAAACAGGACCCAGCATTTTGCTGCATACAGGAAACCCACCTCAGTGACAAAGATAGACTTTACCTTAGAGTAAAAGGCTGGGAAACATTTTTTTTTCAAGCAAATGGTCCTAAGAAACAAGCTGGAGCAGCCATTCTACAATCTCTAGCCTGAGAACACAAAGGGAGGGACTCATGGCTCCACCTGTATAGGTAGTTGAGGGTGGCCTTGCCAGACATCAGTGAAAGTGGATGGCCTTGGTGCCTGAAAGTTTGGATTCCCTAGTGTTGGGGAATTTAAGAGCAGGGAGGCAGAAATGGGAGGATGATGTGAGCACACCTTCATAGTAATAGGAGGAGGGGGTATGGGGTAAGGGGTTTTAGGGGGAATGGGAAGGGAGATAACATTGAAAGGGAAATAAATAAAATATCCAATTTAAAAAAAACAAATAATGGGTCTGGTAATTGTAGTTGAGCAGTCGAGACTTTTTGTCAACAATTTATTACAGAGATTTCGTATAATCCTCAAGGACAAGGTATTGTGGAAGAGGCCCATGGGACTTTAAAAAGATTGGTGAAACATACTGTTGCTGAGACAAAAAATGATGCCAACCTGTGAGCTTGCTGAGTGCCCTGACAAGAGTGACTGGGGAGCTGTATTAGACATATGTCCCTGACTATATCCCAGATGGGACAAGCTGTCTTGCCTCAAATTTTTAGACCTTGTGGGATAGAGAATCGAAAGGAGACACTTTGTCTCTTGTATTCTTCTTAAAGGTGCCCAGCTATTAGGATTCAATTATGTGCTGGTCTAGAAATCAATCCAATATGGGAAACAACAGTCTACTTTTGGAAGACTGGATCTGGACTTTGTCAGGAACATATTTGGAAGCTAGCTGTAGCTCGCCATGATGTTAGGATAGCAAGAGATAATGTTGGGACAGGATCTGGATTTCAAACAAGGGTTAGTGCATGTTTTAAGGCTCTGTTAATTGTCAAGCTAAAATTGATTTTGTCTCTTCTATGTATTTATTGTAAGTTGCATTGACTGTATAATTTCCAGTTATGTTAGTGTGTTGAAACCTGGCATGTCTGTTACAGGGGTATATCAACCAGCTTTGGTCTCACTGCCCTGAGTATTAGAAAACCTTGATTCTCTGAAAAAAGCTTGAAAGTGCTGGAAGAAGTGAGTTAGGTTTTAAGCAGTAGCAGGAGGGTAGCAGGCTTAATTATTGCTGGTATAAGAGCTTTAATTTCATTAATTGCTAGCACCACTGCTTCTGCAATAGCATTGATTGACACAAGGAGTTAAGACAACTATTTTTGTTAACCATCTAGCAGAAAATGTTACTAATGTATTGAGTATACAAAAGGATTTATATAGGTATCTGGAACAACAAATGATGCTCTATAACCCATTCAAATTATCTGAAGGAGGTTCAGGGTTCAAGAGTTAGGAGCCATCCCAAGTGTCATGGCAAATATTATTGGAGTAGTGTCACTTTTGAAAGTCACAATGATTGTCATTATAATTAGAAAAAAGTTTAAAGACACCTGTAGGATATTTGGCATAATCCTAACACCTCTCTGGGTGTGTTAACTTTGCATAATGAGATTATGAATGTAAAGAATGCTGCTCTGTTGACCTTTGATGCTGCAGATAATCCCAATTAAAATTATCCATGGCCTGAGCTCAGTATTTCTATTTTGGACAAACCTCAGGAATGGCATATATAGCTTGATTAGGCTAGGCTTTCTTGTCCTGGGAATACTTTTATTCCTTCCCATCATGTTAAAGCTTATCTTTAACAACATTAACATGTTGGCAGCCAAAGTACATAGCTTAAACCTAAAAATGGACCCCTAAACAGAGTTATTAAATTAACAGACTGGCAAGCCAAGGACAGGTAAGATTCTGCACAGAACCTTACCAACCTAAGATAGAAGTGCATTGCCTTTAATAATGCATATTCCATAACGGATAAGTAAGGCATTCTTGTCAGAACTACCTAAGACAGGCTCAGTCTTGTTAACAAAATAAAAAAGGGGGAGAGGTGGAAAGCCTTCGGGGCTGCTCGGCAAGAAGGTGACCTTGGCCAAGGACAAGGAAAGGAGGTGCTTGACAGGAATATGACGTCCAAGGACAAGGAAGTAGGCTTCAAGCAGGAATCTGACATTAGACTAGAACAAAAGTAATTCCAGGTAGGAGTCTAAATCGTAGGCTACAACAAAGAAGTAATCTCAGGCAGGAATCTGAATATTAGGCCAGAACAAAGAAGTAATTTCAGACAGGATTCTTAATTTTAGACTAGAACAAGGAAGTAGGCTTCAGACATGAAAATGTCTTTAGGCTAGGACAGGGAAGTAGGCTCAGACACTTTGGTCATCCTGATAAGCCCTTAGAAGCAGTGATCACAGGAGTGTTCACGTAACTGGGTTTAATGCCTTGCTTTTTCTTTGACTATTTGTGTTTATTGTCTTGCTTGTTCCTCAACTATTTGCATCTATTGTATTGTTAGACTCTCAACCTAGAACTGACCTTATTACATGCATGTAATCAAATGGTATAAAAGCATAAAGGAAGAGGGGGTATAGGATAGGGAGTTCTAGGGAGGGGAAATGGGGAAAGGGAATGACATCTGTATTGTAAATCAATAAAATATTCAATAAAAAAATAAAAAGAAATACACTTTTACATCAATGTGCTATTTCAAAAAAATAAACAGACTTCAACTACACATGCAATATCACTAATCCAGCAGGTACAACTGATCCAACTCCTTCAGTTGTCTGCTGTGCCTTAAGTGCTTTTACACAAATATGCTGCATGCCTAGGGTAATCACAGCAAAAAGATTCCAAGACAATGCAAGTTATACCACAGAAAAATAGAAAAAAATCATTAGCATCAGAACAATCCTGACTTCAGAAAATAAAGGTGGTTTTTCATTCACTCACTCTTTTAGCCATTCCTTCACAAACATTTTACTAGGCCATATGCTGGGCCCTCAAGACAGCTACGGTCCTTGTCATTGCAGAGTTCACATTCTAGAGAAGAGGCATGTAAAATGAGAATATGATCAAAATATATTTAAATTTAAATTTATTTCAAGTAGTAAAAAATTAATAAGAAAAGGAAAACAAAAAATAATATATTGTACTCTCAGGAACCAGATTCTCAGGTTCCAAAACAGTAAGACTGATTTTTAAAAAGATTGTTTCAATTACAAATAGTAATTTTAATGCCTCAAAATAAGAAAGTAAGAATGTAATGAACTGTAAAATAGATATTGCTACTGAGGTGGGGATATGGTTGTTTCTGGCACTTTCTTACAGCAACAGAAAAGTGCACATTTTTCAAGGCTCTTACAATCTTTATTTCTTGATTATTTCTGTTTCACTTTTCTTTGGTCTCTCGTTGCTTTCTCTCTAAGATTCTGATGTATACACTTTTTCTAGTTCATCAGTTAAGGGCTTTCTGAGGTTTGTTTTCAGTTATGTGTATGTGTTTATCTGTGTAGGGGTTTGTGCACATGAGTGCAAGTTAATTTCGATGGACTTGGGGGAAATTCTCTTCCCATTCCTACCCACCCAACTTTTAAATTCTTTCCCAAAAAACAAACAAAATAAAATTCAACAAGACCCCCAAAAGAAGAAAATAAAATAGTACATAACCCCTCAATATAATCAAATAAAAGTGCATGTATGCATGTGCTCGCACGCGAGCACACACACACACACACACACACACACACACACACGTTTCCTCTTTCACAGGGTTCCCCCATCTCTGAGGAGAGGGACTTGATGGAGACATCCCATTTGCATCTGAGTGTTCCAAGGTCTCTCACTCTCTGAGTAATACCTGGCTGTGGGTCTCTGTATTTGTTCCTAATGGTGCAGGAGGAAGCTTCTCTGATGATGATTGAACAAGGCAGTGATATATGAGTATAGCAGAATGTCAATAGGAGTCATTTAATCACTGCTTTTTTGTTTTCAGGCCAGTATTATTTGCTGTCCTAGATTCATGACCTATCTACTTTCAGGATCTTGGTCACTCAAGCAGCATTGGGTATAGGTTCCATCTCATGGAGTGGGCCTTAAGTCAAACCACACATTGGTTCATTAGGCCACAAGTTTTGTGCCACCATTGCTGTAGCATATTTTGCAGATGTATGAATGGTTTGTGGCTGGTTTGATGTTTATAGTTCTCTTTTGACAGTGTACAGAGTACCTTCCTGTAGCAAACACTGGAATGTAGGAGGAAAGGCTCTATTTAAGTACCAGCTTGACATCTCCATGTTCAATGACTTGTATATGTGTTGTCTTCAGCAATGGGGCCCTGCTGTCAGTTTGTGGAGAATAATCTATAGTATTGGCAGCAGCCTAGGTTGTTTGTGGATTCCTGTGGGGCCCCTTTGGCTAACAACTCAAATGAAACCCAATAAATTAAACAAGATTAAATGTAACTCAGTCCCAGTACTAGAAGCTTCATTTGGTGACAGGAGATGGCCAGTTGCTATTCTCTCTGCCTCTTTATTTGGTGATTTCATTTAGATCACTTTCATATGTGTATACATTTTAGGAGGTTTTTACTGTATTAAGTGTCCACTCTGTTCCTCAATGCTCCTTAATTTTAGCTGTCTCTCTCTGCATTCCTTCCCACATCTTTATTTATTTATTTATTTATTTATTTATTTATTTATTTTCTTCTCATATATTACATCATGAATGTAATTTCCCCTCCCTTCTCCCTTCTCTCCAGTGTCTCTCTCCCACCTCCTACCTCCCCTCTCCCCCAGATCCACACCCTCCATCTCCTCTCAGAAAAGAGCAAGCCTCCCAGGGACATCAACCAAACACTACAACACTGCATAACAAGCTATAATAAGACCAGGCATAAACCATCATATCAAGGCTGGACCAGGCAGCCTTGTAGGAGGAAAAGGTAAACACAAGTAGGCAAAAGAGTCAGGGACAACCCCTGCTCCCACTGTTAGGTTTCTCATAAGAACACCAAGCTACTCAGCCATAACATATAGGCAGAGGACCTAGGTCAGACCCCTGCAGGCTCCCTGATCTCTGTGAGTCCTGAGAGTCTCAGTCAGTTGATTCTGTGGGCTATGTTCTTGTATTGTTCTTGACCTCTCTGGTTCCTGGAGTTCTTCCTCCCCCTCCTCCACAGGACTTCCTGAGCTCTACCTAATGTTTGGCTATGTCTGTTCCCATCTGTTGTTGATGACTGTACTAGGCTCAGATCCCAGCACACTCTGTAGGCAGGCCAAATTGTAGAACAAAGGTTTTGTGGCAGGGTTAGGATCTCGATGTAGGGAAGGAACACTTGAAGCCTTGCCTAGTTGCAGAAGATGGCCAGTTCAGACTTGTGTCCCCTTTACAGGTGTCTTTGCTGGGGTTCTCTCATAGATTCCACGGAGGAATGCAAGGGAGATTCCTTCCCCTTGCATTAGGTTTCAACCTTGTCATCTAAATCCCCCCCTCAATTCCAGTCATTTCTCTCAGCATTTTCCCCCATCCTACTTGATTGACTTTGAGATTCTATCTTACACCTGTCAGAATGGCTAAAATCAAACCCAAAAAATGGCAGCTTGTACTGTGGAGGATGTGGAGCAAGGGGGACACTCTTCCACTGCTGGTGAGACTGAAACCTTCTACAGTCACATTGGAACTCAATTTCTCAGTTCTTAGAAAATTGGGAACAGTTCTACCTCAAGACCCAGCTATACCACTCCAGAGCAAATACCCACAAGGACATTTGCTCAACTATGTTCATAGCAGCTTTATTCATAATAGCCAGAAACTGGAAACAGCCTAGATGTCTCTCAACCAAAGAATGGATTTAAAATATGTAGTACATTATACAATGGAGTATTATGCAGTTTTTCAAAACAATGACATCATGAAATTTGCAGGTAAATGGATGGAACTAGAAAAAAAATCATCCTGAGTAAGGTAACCCAAACCTAGACAGGCAAACATAGTATGTACTTACTTATCAATGGCTATTGGCTGTAAAATAAAAGACAGTTGTGCTATTCTACAGTACAGAGATCCTAAGTAGCGGGGAGTTGGGGGGGACTGAAGGGGAGCAGGGTACAAGGATGTTCCTGGGAAGGGTGAATAAAATAAATTTCAAGGGAGGATTGGAGGTGGGTGGGGTTGTGAACAGGAGAGATCCCTCCCACATTTTAAAATGTGAACAGGTTTATTTTGCGTCACAGATTTAGAGATTTAGCCCATCATTAGTCAATTTGTTGCTTGTGGATTTGCATCAAGCCAGTATTTCGCAGTGGAAGTGTGTTGGTGGATAGAGCAAGTTGCTCACATCACAACCAGATCTGGAAAGAGAATAAAAGGGACCATATTACCACTAGTTTCTTTGAGGTCATGTCCCCACGTGACCCAAAACCTCCACTAATCCCCATCTCTTAATGGTTCCACTATCTCCCAATAGTGCCAAACCAACAACCTCATGGACCTCTGGGGAAGATTCCCTTTCTAAATTATAAGAGAAGTGACACAATTGGAATTTGAACTTTATCCTAAAGGCAATAGGAGGTTTCAGCAGAGAAACATCAGTAGTTTTACATTCTAGAGAAATGAGTCTGATTTCATGAAGAAAAGAGAATAAAAGGGAGCTCAGTTAGAAACCACCATGGGTGATCCAAGCCAGAGGCAATGATAACCTCAGGGAGGATGCTAGGTGTCATAAGAGATCAAGAAAATTAGATGAACTTGAAATGTATGTCTGGAGTGGATTTTGCAGAGCTTGGTCATTGATTATATGAAAAGAAAAAAGGAGCCATTGATAACTTTCAAGTCTCTGTCTTGAACATATTGTAGATACTTTTAATCAGTGGGATGAATTTTTTAAACACATAGGATCTTTCGTTCTGTTTTGATTTGATATTTGTGTTTTGCATTGAATATTGAACCCAGGGCCTCATACATGGTAGGTTCTACCATATGTGCATAGAGCTCAGTGGTTGAGCTATATATGCCCAGCTGCAAATGTATAGACAGAACATTAAAAAAGGTGGCTATGATGAACTGTAAGGCCTAAGAGCTTTGAAATTCCTGTTAATAAAAGTTGAGAAAGATGTGGTTTACAAACTATAAGCACTGAGCTTAGAAAATGAAAATATAACTTTGACTATAGTGCCAGCTCCTTCCTTATGGGAAAAGGGTTTGAGAGAACCCTTGAATGGACCTTCCAATTTCACATATGCAAAGCAAAATCTCTCCTTTATTCTTGATGGAAACTGAATGAAATGCCTTTAGATTGATGAACTAAGTTCTCTTTGGTAATATAAATTGTTGCAAAATTCGTTTTACATAGTTCAAATAGAATTGCCTTATGTTTTTGCAGAACTTTTTGCCCTAGGGAACTCTGTCATGTTTTATAACTACTGCTTATTCTTTAGAGAAATGTCTTGCCCAATTTGACTGATCACACTGAGAAAATGATGAATTGAACTAGGAGCAGAATGCAGGACTGCTATTAATGTGAAGCAGTAGAGACTGAATTAAATACTAGCTTCCTGATTCTAGTAATTGAGGGCTAGCTTATTCAGACCCTCCTATTAAACCTTCTTAATGCAGCTACCCCTTAATTCATTTGTCATGTTATGCTGACCCCCCAGCCATAAGATTATTTTTATTGCTACTACATAATTGTAATTTTGCTATAGTTGTAAATCATCATGTAAATATTGGTGTTTTCTAATGGTCTTAGGAAACCCCTGTGATAGGGTCATTCCACCTCAAAAGGCTCACAACCCATAGGTTGAGAACCCCTGTATTAAACTAACAAAAGTTGACTAAAACATAAAAATCAACATCTTTTTGATGTGTGTGTGTGTGTGTGTGTGTGTGTGTGTGTGTGTGTGTGTGTAGGCACATGCCACAGTATGTGTGTAGAGGTCAGAAAACAATTTTCTCGAGTTCCTGCTTCCTTCCCACCATGGGATCTGAGGATCCAACTCAGGTTGTCAGGTTTGTGGTGCAAGTGCTTTTATCTGATGAGCCCACAAGATAACTATTTACCAGAATGCCAAAGAGATTTACATTAACTTTTCTTTGAGAATTTTTGAAAACATTTAATTTTTGAATTTTTATTTAGAATAATTCACAATTGACAAGAGAATAGAAGTCAATGGCTAGAGTTCCCACAAATAGGAGAGCCTCTTCTGAATAAACTAAAATCCCCAAATGTTATGCCTCCAGGAAAAGAATGAGCCAGAACAGGGAGAGTCATTGCATAGCATTAGAGCCCTGTGATTCTCTGAGTTGTTGGGAAACTGTAAGCCTTGAACTGGGAGTAAAGCAATGCCACATTGTAGGTGCCTTTGAGAACCTATTAGAGACAAACATGCAAGCTCTTTAGGTGAAGATGCCTTTATCCTTGAGCCAAAAGTGACCTTCAAAACACTGTTTTACTATAGGGAGAAACATACAGTTAAAGCTGACCAAGAATTCAAGGAATCCTGAGGTTGAAAGGGAAATGCAATAGCAACACCCAACAACAAAAGAAGACCTCCAGATATTTCACATAGTGGAATTGCTAACAAGACACAAACTAGGGATTAGTTAGGAAATATGACAAAATTTAAAATAAGCTTGATGAACTCTGAAGAGAACAGGAAACTATGAGAAGTGACGTTGAAAATTTCAAAAGGAACCAAATTAAGCATAAAAATAAAATAACTGAAGTTTAAAACCCAATACTCTGGTAGTTAAGTGTTACTTTTTCTGAGCTGAAAGGTGAATTGGTTAGCCAAAAGGTGGGTCAGAACAAATTTTCTTATATTGCAGAGACACAACCAACGAAAATTAAGAATGAGTAACTGTAGAATATAGAAGATAGATGTTCTCCAGTACCTGACCAATATGGATGCAGATACTTACAGCTAACCATTGGATTCAGCACTGGGACCCCAATGGAGGAGTTAGGGGAAGGACTGAAGGAGCTGAAGGGGTTTGCAACCCCATAGGAAGAACAATATCAACCAGCCAGACCCCCCCCCCAGAGCTCCCAGGGACTAAACTACCAACCAGAGTACACATGGAGGGACTCATGGCTCCTTGCAAGTGTAGCAGAGGATGGCCTTGTGGCGGTGCATCAATGGGAGGGAAGCCCTTGGTCCTGTGAAGGCTCGATGCCCCAATGTAGTGGAATTCGAGGGCAGAAAGGTGGGAGTGGGTGGGTGGGTGGAGGAGTACCCTCATAGAGGCGAAGGGGAGGGGAGAGGGAGGATGGAATGGGGGGGGCTATGTAGGGGTAACCAGGAAGGGGGATATCATTTGAAATGAAAAAAAAAAAAAGAAGATAGATGTTGTTACTGTCAAGATTTGTTATTGGTTAGAAATGGTCTATATTCATAACTTAAGACAGTTTGTCTTGAAAAAGAATCATACAGGAGTTTTTCTTTATACGAAGTACAGGTATAAAATAATATATTCTGTTTTTAGCAAATATAGGCTTGTCTTTATGTTTATCACACAGTTATTGGATCCAGTTCTATTAAAAATGACACAAATCGACTTGAATTTTATTAAAGTTTTCTCCAAGTAAGCAATCCACTTATTTCTTCATAATTTCATTTTCAAGTAAATGCTCCTCTTTCTTATCTTCTGAGATAGGTTCTTACTGTGTAGTTCTATTTGCCCTTGAGCTTGTGGTTATCCTCCTTTCTCTGTTTCCTGAGTGCTGGGATGTGGATATGGTGGTATGCAGACAGGGTGTACTACCACATTGAGCTCAAAAGTTTTCTTCTAGTGTATTCACTATCTGTAACTACTATCTAATTTTATCAAATCAAAAGCAGATGATAAAGATGGTCGGTTTATGTTCAAACCAGCAACAAAACCCCATGATTCATTGTGTTTCACCTGAATGTATTTCTTAGAAGCAAAAGCTTATCTGGATGCGTTTATTTTAACAGGTAATCCCAGAAAACACAGGCTCTGAGTTATTTCCACTCTTTAACACTGTGTTTTGAACAGCTGAGAAGAGATAAGCAGTAGCCTTGTATATTTCATTCTTACAGAGTGGTCCAGCAGGATGGGCTGGTGTCAGAGATTAGAGTGGAAGCCATGGAATGCAGTGATAGCAGGACTCTGCATGGTGCACTGTTCGTGCGCTGGTTTGTTTTTTCCTTTTTCTTTCTTGTTTTATAGCTTGTTTTTGTAACCTACTAGTTCACACTGTCATGGAAGAAAAAGAGCTAGGGCCTATATGCATTTTACCTGCTGTTACCCAGACTCTTTCATATGGTAACCCTGATCTCATCAATGTGGAATATATTCATGTAAATCCTGATGTTCTCACTGTGTCTTACAACCAACACCATGGAGCACTGTCGATACACCAGTTGTTCCAGCCACAGTGCTCTTTGGGGACTGGAAGGATGGGGCTACCTGGAGGGCTGGCTTTTCTGACTGAACTAGAGAACTGTGGGGATCCTGTTTTCTTCAGTACATTCCCAATTGCAGAAAGCATATGAGGCAGCTGCAGAGAAATCTGTGGAATAGATGACATTGAAATGACCAAGGACAATGAGATTGTATATCTCAGTCCACCTACAGGTGCACACACAGCCTCTGAAAACTCTGGACTTAAGTAACTGTTGTATGATGTGGTAACGATTTTCTGAGAAATGCCTCTTGTACCGCACCTTCAGAAATTAAACTTTTACTTAACCTTGTAACCAGGAGAATCATAATGCCCTGAGTACTCAGCTTGTCTAAATTAAACTTACCTTTAAGAGAAACAATGTAATCTATCTTACTAAACCTTGGACTCACCTTGTAATCAACTTATGCACACTAAGCTGAATGCACTGCTTTAATCTTAAATTACATTACCTATATCTCCCTTGTGGTCCTGATCCAGAAGTGTGTGTGTGTGTGTGTGTGTGTGTGTGTGTGGGCGCGCACGCGCGCGCTACACATGTGTTTTGTGGTAATTAACTCTAATATCACTGCTGAAAGCTATCATATTGAAAACAATGCGTAACTGACAATGAATGTTGGAAGCAACACAACTTCTTCCTTGTAAAACTGGTAAAATATTAAGACAAAGTTTGGCATTCCGTTTTCAAACCATGCTTGATGTGCTATTCAATGGAGTTGAATAAGACATTCAGGATCCTGGTTAAGCGACTCCAGGAGTCTCTTTAAAGTGGCATCACTACAGTATGAGGTTTTGTTTTGTTTTTTTAAGTCACTTCCTGGTCAATATCCATCAGTTAACATTTTAAACATGCACTCAAGAAAATGTACCTAGCATGTGTGATGTTCTGGGCTCCACACAGTTCCATAAAACAAAGAAAACAGCAAATGCAAGGGTCCATGATTTGCCAAAGAATGATACCCCAGACTCAAATAGTATATAAATGCAAAGAATGTTTTATTCTACAGAAGACTAGCATGCTGGCGTCTCCCATTACCAATCAAGATAGAGAGAGTGAGCTTGTAGACCTGATTTAAAGCGCATTAAGGGATTCTGGGATAGGTGGGCTTTCTCTTATTCCATCTCTGGGCATTCTAGAACCATTACTGGGGCATGGTGCCTGAAAATTGTTGCTGAGGGATCCTGGAGTAAGTAGCATTCCATTACCAGGGCATGGGGACTAGTTGGAAACTGCTTGTTTTAGGCCCGGTGTTGGGGTGACTTCTGAGGCCTGGACTTGCCTAGTCCTGAACTTCCAATTTGAAGCGTGTCACAGAGTCAGCCTAGTCTTCTCACAGAAACAAGAACAAAAACAAAAAATAAAACAATAACAACAAAACGAAGCAAACAAACAAAACTGTATCTTCCTTGTGGATGTGATTTATCACATTTGAAAGCATCTTTAAACTACTTTTCTGGGGAAAACAAAAGGACTGTATATACTTAGTATATACATCATGATCATTTTTAGGTAAATATATGTCCATGAAAGATATCACCATTATCTGCCTTTGCATTATATGAGGTAAAACAATCATCAATGAAGTTGTGTCATTAATAAAATGGACCTTGGGAGAAAAGGTAAGTAGTAGGCTTCAAGTATAGAAATGTGCTGATAGAACTTAAGACCTGTACTAAGGATATACTGTACTCCCTTGACATGTTGGTATTCCTTCTCATTGACTCATCTCCTTAACTTGTGAGATCTGAGACAATGTTTCTTCTTCTATGTCCGTGACACTTAGCTGAGCCCATGCTAAGTAAATAGTGAATATTCATCCAGAATTGGAGCAATTCCTGATGAGTAGAGTCTAAGAACATATTAAGTATCACGTCCTTTGAGTATGTAGGTTTCACAATCCAGTAAAGTCTCTTTCTCTCCCCCGCCCCATTACCACACCATTTGTAGTAGACAGCTGTGATGACTAATATGGTGGTTTGAATGAGAATGCCTCCTCTCATAGGCCCTGACATTTGAATACTTGGTCTTTAGCTGGTGATGTTCTTTTGGGAGACTTAGAAGGTCTTGCTGGAGGAAGTATATCACCAGGGGATGGACTCTGAGCACTGAAAGTCAAATGATATTCCCAGTTCTATCTTTCTGCTGCTTGCTTGTGATTCAAGATGTAAGCTCTTAGCTACTGGCTCCAGCCTCCTTGTTTCCCCACTGCCATAGTTCCCTGCTGTGATAGGAAATAGACACTTACTCCTCTGGACACCCCAAAACCCCTTTCTTCTGTAAGTTGCATTTGGTCATGTTGCTTTAGCACAGCTATGGAAACTAAACTAAGACCATTAATTTTAAATGTCAACCTGCCTAGAATCACCCAGGAAGAGTCTCAGTTGATGAGTTATTTGGATCAGGTTGGTCTGTGGGTGTGTCTAGGGTAACTGTCTGATTATTAATTGATTCAGTCCACCGTGGGTGACACCATTCCCTGGATAGGAAAACAGTATAAAAGTGGAGATGCTAACTAAGCACTAACACTAGCAAACAAATGAAGATTCAGTTATTCTTTCTTTGCTCTTGACTGGGATATGATGTGACTAGTTGCTTGAGTTCCTGCCTTGACTATAACTTGCAGTAAGTTAAATAAGGCTGTTTTTCCCTATGTTGCTTTTTGTCATTTGTCACAGCAACAGAAAAGATGTCTTTAAGATGCCTACATAGTATTTCTTGCTTTTCTTGGTCCTACCCTCCTTTTATAGATAAGAGCCTCGTGTATACTATGTGACTCCACCCCCATCCTTGATGCAGAACCTGAAAGGACTTTAGCAAATTCAATTTACTGCCCTAGAAACTTTTTGTTAGGAAATAAAATCATATCACTGGCGTCTATATTCAAAGAAAAGGCAGGAAAGTCATTCCACAGAAAGAGAAAAGCAAAGATAAGACGTTAAAATAGAGAATATTCCCTAGGTTCTGTGTTCACTTTTTGATTCTGATTCTATTTATTCTGAGGTTAGGCCATATTTCTCCTTTTAGATACTATAAGGCCTTCAATATTTCCTTTTTGTGAATTGCTTTTGTGCTGTTGGATTTTCTTGTTGTTGCTGTTTGCTTTGCTTAAGCTTATCCAGGTACTATTTGATAGGTTATTTCTCTTCCATCAGTGAAATGAACCAATTTAAACCAGATTATATTATATTAATGGCAGGTTTATTGGGAAGCTGCTTTCAAGTGAGCAAGTTCACTGGCCCCAAGGCCCAAGGCCCAAGGTCAGGGAAGTCACTTGGGGAGAGGGTAGGGCTAGCTAGGGGAGGGAGAGAGAAAGAGTGAAGGGGCACAGAGAAGAGGAGAAGAGGAGAGACCAAAATGTCTGGGTTATATAGGGAGGGCCTCTGGAGAAAGGGCAGCCCAGCCCCTGGGCTGGGAAGTTCAAAGTTGGAGGCAAGGTATGCCAGGTAGTGACTGACAGATGCTGGAAGAACCTAGAGGCCAGGTCTGCTTTGGTATGTAAAATATGTACGTCAGTCCCTTGTCCCAGGTCCAAAACCAAACACAATTTGCTCCTTAAAAGCAGAATTTTACTAGTTCACCTCTCACTGCATCAGAATCTATCAAAGAGGAAGTGAGTTAACCAGGCTGGTGAGCTTGAATCAATGTACATTCCTGGCATTAGAAAGCAGTCGAGGTGATAGAATGGTCTGTGGCTTGTTACTCATCAGTAATCACTCAGACATCCAAGTTGTGATCTAAGGCCCCACAGGCTCAAAGGTCTAGTCCCATAACCAATGCATACCTTTTGGTATCATATGGTTTTAATAATATAAGCTGTCGGAATTGCTTAGGATAGAGAGCTTGTCGAGTAGCCATTGATGATCTTGGTCACCTCCACCACTTCAAAACAAAACCAAAAATCACCAAGTAGATATGATTTACAATCATTTTTGAAACATTTTCTAAGCCACTTTATTGCAGCATGATTGTCATATACATACTCAATATCTATATCTTGATGTATTTGTATGTCAGTATACATCGTGATTATCAAGATCATATACATTTCCATCTACTCTTAAAGTTTTACTGCCCTTTCTATTATGACACTTTATCTTGGGATGTGCACACATATATGTGCATGTATTGAGATTACTGAATAAAAGTTCTGTGGTAGTTTGAGTAAGAATGGCCCTCAAAGGCTCATAGATTTGAAAGCCTGGTCACCAGGGAATGGCAATATTTGAAAGGATTAGGAAGTGTGGCTTTTGGTGGGGGTGTGTCACTGGGGGTGGGTTTTAAATATTCTCTCTGTGTCTTTCTTTCTATTTCTTCTTCCCTCACTCCCTCCCTCCCTTCCTTCTTTCCTCCCTCCCTCCCTCCCTCCCTCCCTCCCTCCCTCCCTCCCTCCCT
>JANHMN010000005.1:25221130-25333844 GCA_030674055.1 Rhabdomys pumilio
CCTCCCTCCCTCCCTCCCTCCCTCCCTCCCTCCCTCCCTCCCTCCCTCCCTCTGCCCCTAATCTTTCTGCTTATGGATCAGTATGCAACTCTCAGCTATATCTCTAGCACCATGCCTTCCTGCTACCCTGCTTCCAGCCATGACAATGGACTAAATTTCTGAAACTGTAAGCTAGCCCTAATTAAATGCTTTTCTTTATAAAAGTTGTCGTATGTTGCTTCATAGCAATAGAACACTAACTAGGACAAGTTCTAATCTCTTAGAAAATTTAAATTATGTAATACATTGTATATAATAAATTAATACAGCTATAGACACTGTATTGTATAATAGAACTCCAATATTTATTAATACTGCAAATCTAAATCTCTATACAGTTTAACTACTACTTGGATATGGATATTTCATCTCCATTCTCTCTGCCTAAGTTTATTTTTTTTAAAAAAAATCCCACCATATACATGAATTAAAAAGCCTTTTGTTGTCTGGATTATTTCACTTAATGTAGTGTTCTCCAACATTTATCTGTATTGCTAAAAATGGCAGGCTTTCCTTCCTCCATTGTACATATGTATAATAAATTCCTTTTACAGTCACTTTCTAGTGTGTATTTGTATTCTTACCATGTCTTTGTTACGATGAGTAAAGATTCTAATTCAAGTTCACCTGGATATATGTTGAGACATGAGTGTGGCTGAATCATATGCTACTTTTATTTTTTAAATCTTTTTAGACACCTCTGCAATGTTTTCTTTAATGACCACACTAATGTACATTCCCATACAGTTTACAAGGATACTCTGAAAGGACAATATAAACTCTATTTGTTTCCATTTAAGGACTCCATTTGTCTCCATTTTAAGAACCAGGCCTAATTGCAAAAAAAGCCATAAGGCACCAGCTTCAGGAATAGATCTTAAGTCCCAGAAACTAAGTAATAAGACATCAGCTCTAGGAACAGAGCATAAAATCCAGAAAAAGATCATAAACTCCTCCCAAAGAACAGCCTGGAGGTAATCACAAAAATGGGGGACTATCTTATCTCAGAATGGGCCAGCTGTGCTGGGAAGCCCTATCTATCTCATCCAGTGGTTAAACGTTCATGATATAGGAATGCAGACCACTGACCACCTGTGACCACCTAGCACCCACCAATGAAATTTTAGATTACCTAATCCTTCTAGAGAGTTTCTCCAGTTCCCTATAAGAAGGCCTGCATGCCTTCATCTGGGGTCATCATTTCAGAGAATGGTTGACCCTCACATGCTGGTTGTTTCTGCAGAGTAAAGGCTCTTTGTCTTTGCATACTATCTGGATCTGGGATCCTTCTTCAGCAATTTGCGGGCCCTTACCACTCTTTCCTTCATATCATCTCCAATGCTTGCCATCTTGTCTTACAGATAAGAGCCACCATAGTAAGTATGAAGAAATATCTTGTTTTTATTTGTATTTACCTTATTTAGTGATGATGTGCCTTTTTCATAGACTTCTTGGTCATTTGTCTTCTTAGGAGTATCTGTTTAGTTGCTTTGCCTATACTTAAGTGATTACATTTTTCTACTTTTCAATTGTATATGTTCCTCATTGTAGTAGAAAAATAAGGCATAAAAGAGTTGACTGCCAGATACAGTGAGACCAGTAGAAGAATCATATAGATCAAGGATTGCAAGAATTCAGTTTATTGGGACTTACTGACAGAATCACAGTCTATGGCAGCAGCAAGACCATTGGACTCTGACTTGTCAGAAGAAGGGAGTCTGTCCCATAGGAAGACCAAAAGTGCCAATTAACCCGGATCCCTAGGAGTTCCCAGAGACTAAGCCACCAACCAAAGAACATACATGGTGTGATGGTTTGTATATGCTTAGTCCAGGGAGTGGCACTGTTTGAAGGTGTGGCCTTGTTGGAGTAGGTGTGTCACTGTGGGTGTGGGCTTTAAAACCCTCATCCTAGCTGCCTGGAAGCCACTATTCTGCTAGCAGACTTCAGATGAAGATGTAGAACTCTCAGCTCCTCCTGCACCATGCCTGCCTGGATGCTGCCATGTTCCTGCCTTGATGATAATGGACTGAATCTCTGAACCTGTAAGCCAGTCCCAATTAAATGTTGTCCTTATAAGAGTTGCCTTGATCATGGTGTCTGTTCACAGCAATAAAACTGTATGAGCTGGTCCGTGGCCCCTGGCACATATGTAACAGAGGACTGCCTTGTCTGGCCTCAGTGGGAGAGGATGCGCCTAATCCTATAGAGACTTTATGCCCCAGGGAAGGGGAATGCATGGGGGGGGATGGTGATGTGGGGGCTGGTTAGCACCCTCTTAGAGGCAAAGGGGAGGGGGGAGGGGGCAAAAAACTCTTAGAGAGGGGACCAGGAAAGGGGCAAACATTTGGAATATAAATAAATAAAACAATTTTAGAAAAGGAAAGAGGGTGTATTATGAATTGGAACAAAGGTGGTTTAAATCCAACTTTAAAACTCAGCTTTAAATCAAAGGCACAAGGCATATCCCAGGTTCTAAGGTCCAATGGTAAAACCAGACAACTGGTTTTATTTATCTACAGACAGGGCAGAATTAAACCAGGAAAAATAATGACAGTCACAACTCATGGTTACAATGGCTCTGTATACATCTGTATTTCATTTGGTTTGAGTTTTAGATGGGAATATATATATATATATATATATATATATATATTTTTTTTTTTTTCCTGGCTGCCCTGGAACTCACTATGTAGATCAGGCTGACCTCAAACTCACAGAGATCTGCTTGCTTCTGCCTCCCTAGTGCTGGGATTAAAGGTGTGCTCCACCACATCTGGTCAGACTTGTGTATTTTGAATTATTATTTTAGTCGAATCTGGGCATCAAAATAAAGCACATTATTAGACTGTGTGATTTCTGAACCACAGAAATGTATTTCTAAAGCCAGAGCAGCGCAAGACAAAGACAGTGACAGATGTTTCTGGTGAAAGTCTATTCCTCATAAGTGGCACGCTCTGAATTCTCACAGGGGCAAACAAACTCCCAGTGGCGTCTTTCATATGGACATTCATAGTTTTCATTAGGGTTCTTTCCTCATACACTAATCAAGTCTTCCCAAAAATATGACCTCATCTCATCACGCTGGGCGTTGTTTCAATATGAAACTGGCTGGGGTTGGAATGTAAGCATCCGGATCATAGCACGACTTATAAGATATCATTTGTAAGTATTCTCTCTCCCGTTTTGCTGACTGTCTTTTCATTTTGTTGATTACTTTGTTTGCTGTGCATAAGCTAGATACTTGACACAAAAGAACTTGCTTATTTTTGAAACTAGTTTTTAAATGGAGATTTTTGAAACTAGGAAATATGTCAACAGAGAAAGTTTGGGCCACCTGATTCATAAAGTACAACTTAGCCACAGCTTATGTCTGCATAAAGGCACATAAGGTTCTCTGGGATTCCTATCAAAGATGGCAGCTGTAGACTCCATGTGGATTAAGCAATGGCTTAAGGCTAAAGGTTAATTAATCTGTTAGAGGATGAGTTCATATTAGATCGGCGCTATTTCATTGTATTATATGTGTTTGTACACAGATTGCTTCTCAAAATTTAGTATCGCGAAGTGAGTCATTCCATCCTATTCTGTTGCCTTCAGATATCGCCCCCATTCCCAGCCCAATCTTCCTTCCCACTATATGTGTCTAATCATCCTTCATTTTCTTCTTTTAGTTTTACCTTGTCCGGAGAACAATGCTTCATCCCAAATATTTACTAGCCTGCTTTCAAATTCAGGCCTCCTTTAATTCTTTTTGGTTTAGGTATTTTTGTTTGTTTGTTTGTTTGATTTGTTTTGTTTTAAATTTTGGAATGACTTTAGATTTCAAAAAATTGTAATGATAATATAGTGGATTCTCAAATACCATTACAAATTTGCCCAAATTTAGAACTTCTGGTTATATGGCATATTTGTTAAAACTAAGAAACCAACACTGCTAAATTACTATTAAGGAAAATACTGTCTTAGATTTCATCAGTTTTCCTACAAGTGACTTTTCTTTGTTCTAGAATCCAAACCAGGACACTATATTACATTTAGCTGATCTGGTGGTTTAAATGAGAAATGCATCTGCGCCCCCCCCCCACATGCCATAATCACACATCTTTGAACATGTGGTCCACAGGTGCTAGCACTGTTAGGAAAGGTTATGGGAATTTTAGAGGCTGGAGTACGTTGGTGATGGTGAACTTTGGGAGTTTAGAGCCTCACCCCATTTTCAGTTCACTCTCTGTTTCTTGTATGTGGATAAAGATGCTATCTCTCAGCATCTTGCTCTAGATACCCACTGACGAGGTTTCCCCACCATCATGTACTTCTCTTCTAGAACCATGAGCCAAAATAAACTCTTTCTTCCCTAAGTCACTTTTTGTCATGGTGTTTCACCACAGCATCTAAAATTAACTAATACGGGTAGCCTTCCTTTTAATCTACTATAGCAGACAACCAGAGCCCATGTTGTGGCAGAAGAAAGGTGGTATTCAAGAATGATAATGACAACTTTGAACTTTGTGTATAAACACAATTATCTGAAAAATTTAATATACAGCCAGTGTTTGATGACTAGGTACATTTATGCACAAAATTTGTCGTTGATTGAATTCTTGATTTTGGAAGCAGGATCAAGTAACATAGCCTAGACTATTCTGCAATTCAGTCCTCAACTTTCCAAGTGAGATTGTAGGGATGCCTACCATGACTGGCTGAAGAATTTTTTTTCTCAACTAAATGAAAAACAAAATTAAAATTTGATATCCTCTTATTAATCACCCTACAATTGCTTTGTGTTAGCATTTGTAAAAATGAATAACCTTTAGTAACTGTGTTTAATTTTTAATTATTTAGTTATAACACCAGGGGTGTTTTAAGGGAAAAATGTCTTACTTGGAAATCATTTGTAGCTTAGGAAAATGAAATAAAATATATAAACATCAATTTTTTCCACCATAGAATTTTATGAGGATTAAAAAGTCCTGAACAGCTACAACAGCCATAATAAGTCATGGTCCATCTGAGTTTAGCCAAAGATAAATGACTAAACAAAAGGCATATCAAGGAGCGAGGGAGTCCAAGTTTGTGTACACCACTTAAGTAAACATCAAAATACCAGATTTACAGCATTTTCTTATTGTTCTGTGTCTAGAGATCTAAACAAAGCTTAAACTGATTCTTATATACCACAAACCAGTTTAAGTAGTTAAAATTGATGGGAATTTTTTAGATTTACTCAAGCTATAGATCCAAGGTAGAGCTCCTTTTAGAAATTAATGTACTAGAAAACACTGATTATTTTTGTAAAGTTTTCATTAATGATACTATCAGATGTGCTACTTTAGAAAATGTGATCGGACAGTTTGACACAAAGAAATAACCAAAATACTTTAAAGATTAAACAGCTGAGTGGATTTGGTTGCTTTACAGTTATCTACTGCTATGTTGGAAAGTACCCCTTGAACACAGGAATATAAAGGATCTTTTATTTAGCTCATAATTCTGCAATTTGGGAGGTTCTTCTGGGCTCATCTATGATTCCTCATGTGTCTGTCCTCAGCCATGGATCATCTATGGAAGTGTACTTTGACAACTGACTAAATACATGCATGCAATGAATGTTAAAATGCAGTTGGAAATTTACACATGGCTTTTGTACTTAAGAGTCTATTGCATTTTAAGTGGAGTATGGTGCCAAATGTTTGTAATCCCAGAACTTTAAAGATAAAGACAAGGGGATTGGGTGTTCAAGAGCAGATATAACTAGATACCCGGTTAAAGGCCAGCCTGGACTACATGGCCTATGTTACAAGAAACTAAACAAGGAGTCTATTCCACTTTGAAAAAGTATCTGTTAAACAATTACATTATCACAGCTGCTTTGTCTATGGTTTAAAGATCATTTTTTTCCTCAAAACTGAGTTTGTTTCAGTAATAATGTAGGAACATACTGTATCCTGTCTCTCCCATTGAAGATCTGGATACAAGGAATGATATGTTATATTTGAGAACTCTATAATTTAGTTGTAGCATACATATTGGGGGGAAACCAAAAATTCAATGACTCTTATATAATAGAAAAATAAACTATATGCAATGGAAATTTTTTTCAGCCCCAAAGAAGTTATATTGTTTACAAGAAAATAAATGCAACTGAAGATAATTATATTAATCAGATTAAGTAAACCACAGAAGACAAATATCAGATGTTTTGTGTCATTTGCAGGCTTAGATTTTATGTAAATGCATAAAATCATGAGTACATACACATACATACATTTGTGAGTGTCATGTCATGTCACAAAACTGGGACTAAAACAATCTAGGGAGATAAACAAGACAAATGGGAGAGGAAAGGGGCAAGAAGAAGGAATCTGGGAGTGTGAGGGAGATATAGCCAGAATATAGCTTTCTCACAATACATATACCAACGCTTGAAGAAACTAGACGAAACAAAAGAATTTCCAAGTATCACAAAACTAGCTTGTACAAACAGTTTCTCAGAAGGCCCTCAAAATCATTGTCTTAAAATAGTGCACAAAACTGGGAGTGCTGAGCAGTGTGTGTTCCTGCAAGGCAATGTTGATTAACTACACTTAATCACTTAATTCTATATTGTACACATGCAACAAAATGGCACTGAATCTTAAAATGTGTACATTATGATTTACCTATTAAAATAATATTTACAAGATTTTAAATGCAAAGCCTCATTCTTTAGGATGCATGGCTTTTGGATGTTTTTGTTTGTTTTTATTTTTTAATTTTTTATTGGTTATTTGATTTATTTACATTTCAAATGTCATCCCCTTTCCCGGTCCCCACCCCCAAAACTTCCTAACCCATCTCCCATCCCTCTGCTTCTATGAAGGTACTCCCTCACCCACCCACCCACTCACTCCTGCCTCACTGCCTTAGCATCCCCCTACACTGGGTCATTGAGCCTTCACAGGACCAAGGGCCTCCCCTCATTGATGTCCAACAAGGCCATCCTCTGCTGCATATGCAGCTGGAGCCATAAGTCTCTTCGTGTGTAATCTTTGGTTGGTGGTTTGGTCCCTGGGAGCTCGGAGGGGGTATGTGTCTGGTTGGTTGATATTGTTCTTCCTATGGGGTTGCAAACCCCTTCAGTTCCTTCAGTCTTTCCCCTAACTCCTCCATTGAGGTCCCAGTACTCAGTCTGATGGTTGACTGTAAGCATCTACCTCTGTATTGGTCAGGCTCTGGCAGAGCCTCTCGGGAGACAGCTATATCAGGCTCCTGTCAGCAAGCACTTGGCATCAGCAATAGTGTCTGGGTTTGGTGTAAATGGGGTGGGTCTCCAGGTGGGGCAGTCTCTGGATGGTCTTTCCCTTCAGTCTCTGCTCCACTCTTTGTCCCTGTATTACCTTTATACAGGAGCAATTCTGGGTTATTTTTGAGATGGGTGGTGACTGTGGCTGTGCCTAATCTCTGGATATGGTCCCTACAGGTTCTCCCTCCCCTTTGTTGGGCATTTCAGCTAATGTCATCCCCATTGGGTTCTGGGAGCCTCTTGCTTTCCTGGCATCTGGGACTTTCTGATGGCTACCCCCAAATGCCCCATTGCTATACACCTCTGTTCAATTTCCTGACCCTCAGTACATCTCCTCCATGTCCTCCCACACCTGATCCTGCTCCCCTTTTCCCCCTCTCCCTCCTCTCTTCTGTTGAATGAAAAATTTAATTTATTCTTCGACCTCAGAAAATTGCTATGTGATTACATTAGTCTTGACCTTAGCTTCTAGTAAATATTAAGTTTAGTACTTGAACATTTCATGTTTTTCCTGAATGTGTTTACTGTCATCATTAAAGAGCAGAATCCAATGAAATTTCTGCAATTTTCTTGTTCTTCCAATACCCATGCATCTTGTCTTTTCCTAAATTACACCAATTATTATGTTTTCATAACTCATAACCATTATTTCAAACTTTCAAACCACTTTCAACTACAAGGACACATACAGACACACACACATACACACACACTGCTACTACCAATCTATGACTGAGACCTACAAAAAAGGGCTTCAAATCAATATTTAAAAATTCAAAGTCACAAGGCCATGAGATGGCTCAGTAAGTCAAAGTGCTTGCTACTAAACCTGAAAAGCTGTTTTATCCCCAGAACCTACATGAGAAAAACCTAACTCCACCAATGCCCTCTGACTTTTACATGTACATCATTACACATGCGCCCTCCCATATACAAAATGTTCTAAAACATCAAAGTTACCAATCTGTGTACATATTCTCAAACATCTATCAAGTTCAGCGGTACCAACCCTACTCAGTAAGTTAGTTCATGGGTTTCAACAGACATAACATTTACGAGTTTCTGTTTCATGGCTAGATCACAGGAAATAATCATTGTTCAGAGCCACAATTGTTGTCCTTACAGTTTGTGTGCCTCAGATTTGATTACTGCTTTTAAAAAATGTCCAGAGAAATGCAGCTCATGCACCAGTCTGATAAGTGTAGTCCTTACCCTTTATCAAAAAAAGCTTCTTTTTGCAGCAGAGACCATTACAGAAATTCACAACTGGTCAAAATGCAAAGAACAGCTGACAATGGGGTGCCCAGCCCTAGATCAGTTATCTACAACGCAACCTAAGGCTTGGGGAACATTGAGACAGATGAGGTAGAAAGATTTTAAGATCCAGGGAACCAGGACGTCTGCAATGAGATTATGTCTTCTATATGACAAGGAAGATGTAGCCAGGAAATCTCAATATGGCTGCCTAAATAAGGCCTACTTAATGTCAACACTGCCTACAAATCTCACAAGGCCACACCAGTAGATGAAGAACTACAGGCAGTTATTGGGTGCTGAGAGAAGTAAAATAAGCCTTCTCTAGAGACAAGCCCTGATAGGGTATCCAATTCCTAGCGGCCGTAAACACTAATTGGCTTTGGTAGGTCTCTCTCTCCCCCCACCCACCCCACCTCTGTGTTTGTGTGTGTGTGTGAGAGAGAGAGAGAGAATGCTGGGAACCAAATTCTGATCCTCTCCAAAAGTAGCAAATAGTCTTCCCCACAGCCACACCCCTTGAATTTTTCACCCAAATTTTATTCATATATTAATTACTTTTTGCTGTGATTAAATACCATGACCAAGACAACTTATAGAAAGAAAGGTTTACCTGGGTTTATGATTTCAGAGGGATAAGAGTCAATCATGTGGAGTAACAGCAGGCTTGGTAGCTGTAAGCAGGATGCAGAGATAGTGAACTAGGAATGGTGTGACTAAACTCTCGAAACCCACCATCAGTAACATATTCCTCCATCTAAGTGAAAGTCACACCTCCTAAGACCCCTTAAATGGTGCCACCAACTGGAGACAAGTATTCAAATGCTCAAGACTATGGGTGTATCTCATTCGATCAATTACAATATGCTTCATTGTCTCTGTTACAGCCTTTTTTAGGGACTAGCTTGTCTTGATGTGTCCCAAGATACCAGGTGGTCATGACATGAATATAATTCCAGTTGGATTTTGTAGTAGTCTTTGCATCACTTTTAACAAAGCACATACTATGCCAGAACTTAATTGGCTGTGTTTTCTCTGTACAACCTTATAAGTGGAATTTCTCTAGCAAATCAGGCAAATGTATTGTAGACAGTGAACAATATTGTGTATGCCCTTTATAATTAGTATTGTCAATGACATAGTCTGAAAGGATCTAAAATGAGCTTATGATATGGCCTCACATAGGTCAATAGCTAGTCTTTGTTGTATTTCTCTACTGTTTCTGCAGAGGTTAATATCCAGGAACAGCCCTTTAAGGCTCCTAATAGCCATGGCTAGTTTGATTCTGGTGGTCAGTTGAAGGAGTTATCTCCCCTATTTGTTTTAACTATTTGAGAATTTATATATATTTCACCCCCATTCCCTTGCCTATTGGCCCCACCCACAACTCCAAGTGATGTTTGAACCCACTGAGTCCACTTAGTACTGCCAGTGTGAAATGCTATCCATTGAAGCAAGGGCCAGATTACCGAAGAAAACCAACCTTCCATTTATTTCCCTACTCCTTCAGTTAAAGTGTTTGGAGCAGATATGATGACATTTAGTAGGGCTTAGAGTTTAACCCAGCAAGAAAGCATCTTATATAGGTTATTCAGAACATCATGCTGGATCCCTAGCACCCTGAAAAGTGGGCAAAATAAATATTAACAAACCCTTGTCTGGTGACACCTGTAATCTCAGCATGTAGGTTACAAAGTTGCAGGGGAATTACCATGAGTTTAACAAACAAACAAACAAACAAACAAACAAAACTGGAATGGAGAGATGGCTTGGTTCCTAGTAGCCAGATAGCAAGTTACAACCATCCATAATACTAGTTTCAGAGGATTATCTAACACCTCTTCTGGTTTTTGAGGAAAACACCAGGCATGTACATGGTGCACATACATACAGGTAGAACACCATATGTATAAAATATTTTTTAAAAGCAAAAAGAGTAATGGCAGCAAATTGGAATGAAGATACAGGGACCAGTAGCCTTTGTATGTAGATTATAATGTAGACTTCATATATATGCATGTATGTAGGCTATAATGCATTTATGAAAAAAGCAGTGCAGTACTGCATAAACAGACACAGAGTTTGTTCCAGTCATTGGATTACAAAGATTATGACATATTCTTTCTGTTGGGCTGTGGAGAAATAGGCACTCCTAAATTTAGCACTACATGCAAGCAATACAAACTGTTTTAGCCTCTACAGAGAGGCATTTGACGGTATACAACAGAAATATACAGGTATTTGCCATTTGAAATATCAACTGTTTCTAGAAACTTGGAATGACAATACACCTTTAATAAAAATGCATACATACATTCATAGTTAACACATATATTTGCCAGCTGCGTGGAAATACACAAAACATTAATGAAAAACTAGGTCTGCTTATTAATTCAAAGGAATGAAGTCCAAAAATGGAATAGAAGGAATAGAAAGTGAGAATTTGTTTAGGTATGTACTTCTGTGTACTTTTGCATCTTACAATCAGTAATACTTCAAATATGAAAAATAAAATAAAATCAAGGATGAAGGCAGAGCCAAAAAGGTAATATGAGTAGAAGCAAATGAAGCTAAATCTATTTCAAATAGCTAGCAAAGTCCTATTTCACAGTGGTACTCATGGTATGAAGAAGGTAACACTGCACTAGGCGGCTATCCGTCCAGCTCTGTCCTCTAAGCATGTCTCTAGAAACAATAAAACAGCACCAACGAGCATGTGAAGTTCCAAATCCTGGTTTCTAAGCACTACTCTTAAGAACTGAAGCTCTCTGGAGAGAAATAGCTCATTTGATGGGTGGGGTAGTAAAAAACATAAGATGAATCTGGATTATCTTGCAGTGCCATTAAGTAATAAAATAAATGACCATAGGCAGACACCAGCTTGAAAGGGCTCTAACTGGTCATATCTAGGACAAAATCAGTAATGATATTATGAATTATAACTGTAGAATAAAACAAGTATCTATGATTTATCTATGAAAGACTACAATAAAAAACTAATTCAGGCAAGAATCAAAGTCAAAGCAGACACACTAAGTATCAGAGGAGTGCTCAGACAGAAATGGGGTATCTATTACCACTGTTCTCCATAAAAGTCAGGGACCATCATAGAAAAGGGGCAGAAAGCTTCTAAAGAGTCAGAGGTGAGGGAGGACCAAAGTGAAACAATATCTACTGGACATGATAGACCCACTTCCTAATGAAGGCAACAGCAGCTGTTATTTCCTGCATAAGACCGGCACATGAGCAAGAAAGTTAAATGCCAGCATAGAAGGGGCTGCATGAGTTCTAGCTCAGGAATTATGGACAATTGACTGCTTCTAGAGAAGAGGCATCTATCTTTATCAGTGGCTCCTTGTAGGGTATCAGTACTTCAGTTGCTATAGCATACTCATGAGTACATAGGCAGCACATGGACTCTGCAGGTTTATTTAAAAAAATAAACAAAGGACATAAAAGGAGGAGTAAGAAGTGGGATGGATCTTGAAGGAATTAAGAGGATGAATACTGTCACAATAAAATGCTTAAGGAATAAAAAATACTAAAAATAGTGAAAGATAAACACAGGAAGAATTATCACACACACACACACACACACACACACACACACACACGGACTCAACATATCTTTTCACAATATGTGTATGGGTGTTTTGCCTGCATGTATATTTGTGTGCCACGCATGCACTTGATACCCATGAAGGCCAGAAGAGGATATAAGATTCCCTAGAACTGGAGTTACAGATGGTTCCTAGCTGTAAAGTATGCTGGGTGCTAGAAACTGAACCCAGGTCTTTTGGAAAAGTAGTCAGTACTCAACTGCTAAGCCATCTCTTCAGACTCATTTAATTATAAGGCAAAAAACTATAGTTTCAGAGTGAAAAAAAAAAACACCACCACTACAGTCAAACTCATTAATGGAACAAACAAAAGTGTCTACCAATTAATAATGGTGAACTGAGAAAGTAAAAATTGTAATAGTCTTCTTTTAGGTATATAAATTTAAAAGTCTACACTGCAATGCAGTTGGATCTTCACCACTGGCCTCTCCTCAGGAATTCTTAACCCTACTACATGATGTCAAGGCCTTAGGTTCTATTCATGACCACTTCAATTCTTCAGCTTTTATGTCAACAAACCTGGTAGACTTTTAAACATTACCAAGCCCAGCTGCCTGCTTGAGGGTCAGCCTGAGTCCTCTATAGATTACAACTTTATGTGTCAACCCTGAGAAACTACTTCTGAGAAGATTTCAACTCAGTTATGTTGCTCTGCTGTTAATCACTCCTGATTTTCAGTCCCAGACAACCAGTATTTATTGTCCTAACAAAGATTTCATTTCAGTTGTGCTGGTCTTTTCTTAATCACAGCTGATTCTTCAGCCCCAGCTTATTGAAGCTAAAGATTCTTACCATAGCCTGATAGAACCTGAGGGATTCTCAAACTTCCTTCTGAAACTTCTCCATCCAGATTTATATTACCTGTACTGTTTTGAGCATCCGTAACCTTCTAAGCTACCACAGGCCACTAAAGCTCTGGGCACTTTTCTAGCCCAAAGTTCCAAACACGCCCCAAAACAATATGGTCAAGTGTTTGTGACAGCAATAACCAACAATTCTGAACCAACTTCTGCACTAGCTTTTTATTGCTATGACAAAAACCATGACAAAAAATAAATAAATAAAATCCGAGCAGGAACTCAAGCAGGAACCCAAAGGCAGACTCAGAAGCACAGGACATGGAGTACTGCTTCCTGCCACTCACAAGAATAAACCATGAAGACTTCCCAAAGGCAGTCTCCTGTGTCCCACCCTCCTATGAGCTAAAGATAATCAACTTTGGAAACTACGTATAAAAGATGGCAGAACTGACTGTACTTTGGTCAAGTCAATACCCATACCATGAAAAATAGTACATTATAATCCAACTTTAAAAAATAAAGACAAAAAGCAAACCTTGAAAGCAACAAAAGGTAGCATATCACATACAGATTCAATCAGTCTAGTAGCAGACTGCCTATCAGAAACCTAGGAAACTGGAGTGGATTCAGTTTTCCTACTTTCTTGCCAACATCTGTTGTCTTTTGTTTTGTTGATCTCACTCATTACCACTGGAGTAAAATGAAATTTCAAATGAGGCTTATATCTATTATATAATAGAAATATATTTTATAATACATAATTTATATAATAAAAATAACATCATTGCAATGAATCATATTCAATAATGTGAAGTTGGAAGCATTTCTTCTCAGATCAGAACAAGATAAGGATGTCTATTCTTACAATGTCTATTCAAGAGAGTTCTGAAAATCCCAGACACAGCAATGGGGAGGAAGAAAAACAAAGGTGCCCTAATTTGAAAGGAAAAAGTTCAACTATCACTACACACAGGTTTTTCTAAGAAAACCTTGATGAAAGAAGCCAGTGAAAACCTGTCCTAAAGTTCTAAGAATGAAAAACTAGCAGCATTTCTATACTGACAACAAACTAAAAAGAATCCAAGAAACAATACTAATTTACACTGGCTACAAACACAGGGAGACAGCAGGTTTTCTTTGTAAGCTTGAGTTCAATCCCCAAAACCCACAGTGGAACGAGAAAACCAACTCCTGCAAGTTATTTTCTGACCTCCACACATTTCCTGTGGCACTAGGGACCCATTTTTATTCTCTCATTCCCTCCCTCCCAAACCCCACAACCTATACCCTACCCATAATAATTTAATAAATACTAAGGAACATATTTAACTAAAGAGGTAAAAAGATCTGTATACTAAAAGCTATACAAGACTGAAACTGTAAACACAAGTGTAAAGATACCTTGTAGCCATGGATGTGAAGTATTAATTTAAATGCCCATATAGCCCCAAAGCAACAACATAATCCATATTAAAATGCTCATGACATTTTTTACAGAAATGAATGAAGCAATTTTGACATTTATATGGAATTATAAGAGACTCCAAATAGCCAGTGTAATCTTAAGAGAAAAAAAAAAATAAGGCTGAAGGTATTCACTAGCTGATTAAAAAAACTACAGTAATTAAAATAACATAATACAGGCAGAATAAAAACAGACACAAAGACCAATGGAACAGAATGGAGAGCCAGAAATAACTGCACATTTTTACGGTTGACGTTTAAGAACACACAATGGAGAAAGGACAGTCATTTTAATAAGCAATGTTGGAAAAACTGGATATTCATTTACCTGAAGATGAAACTAAACCGTAAACTCATACATTATATAAAAATAAATTTATAAACAGGGCCAGAGAGATGTCTCAGTGGGTCAAGAGTTCTGGCTACTTTTCTAAAAGACCCCAGTTCAATTCCTAGTACCCACATGGCAGCTTACAAGCATCTCTAACTCCTGTCCTAGGGGATCAAGTGCCCTCTTCTGGACTCAGTGGTACACACACAGGCCAGCAAAACACCCATATACACATAAAAAAATAAAATTAAATAAATTTTAAATAAGTAAGTAAATTTACAATAGATTAGAATTTAAAGACCAAAAATCACAGGAGAAAATTCTCCAGGATACTGGTCTGGGCATATGGCCCGAAGAACATAAGAAATAAAACTGGTACTGGTACCAAAAATCTTTAAATTGGATCTTTGAGATTGAAGCCAGGACAGCCAGGGCCACACAGAGAAACTCAGTCTCAAAATAAATAAATAGACAGATAGAAAGAAAAATAACGCTATATTAAAAACACAGGGAAGAAAATATTCATAAAGTATACACTGCCCTTGTTCAAATAATTGTTCAAAATATTCAAGAAATTCATACAAATAGACAGCAGAAAAATCAAATAACCTGATTTTTAAAATAGGCAAAAGGCTTAATGACACACAAGTGGCCAAAAAGTATATTAGTCAGTGCTCAGTATAACTTAGTAAATTCATGGAACATATTGTGGATGGCCCTAAAAAATGAGACCTACCATTAGGATTCATCACTCCTGTTACTTGTAAGAGCATATAGGTGGACATTGTCTCAAGCAACATGAGCACAAGCACAGAACAGACAGTACCTCACTTTTATGTAGAATCTTAAAAAAACAAAACAAAACAAAACAAAACAAAACAAAACAAAAAACTCAGAGAAGAGGTAATTCCCAGAGTCTGGGAAGATGCAGTTTGAAGAAAATGGTTAAATATCTGTTGCAAATATAACATGTTGTTCATTTAAATAACAATGTGTATCACTGAAAAAGCATCAAATGTATTCTCATAACAAAAGTAATAAACCCTGTTTGGCTTACAAATTTCACAACATATTGAACATTTGAAAACATCAAGATGTATGTAATAAGCAACTGACATCCAAATTATTTGATATGTGATGTAGACAAGGATGTTCTAGAACACAGGGAGCAAGCAACCTTTTGCCTCCTGAGTCCTGGGCATGCTTCATCATGATATATTTTTTAAGAATTTGAATAGCAGAAACCTATAAGAGTCAAGAAATTAGCTGTGAATGTTATGAATTCTAAAATGTAGAAGTGACTGGGTAGAGAACACTTACCTCCCCTCCCCCCACCCCCATCTCACCTCACCCACACATAGGTTTTAGACACAGGAGGGTCACTTTTGCTGTCTTTACTTGAAATTCTCAGCCCTAGTTACTTCACTCCCATTTCATTTGACCCACCTGTTAATTTGAAAGATGCAACTTAAATAGCAGCTTTTCTTGTTCACAATTAGTAACGAGTAGGAACAAGCATGTGTCTAGTGAATTAATAAACTGTTCCTTATGTTTACAATGGAATATAACCCAGGAATAGAATGAACTTTTCACATATAAAACATGCATAAATATCAGAAATATTCCAAGATAATAATTTTATACATAAAAGACAACACTGTATGACTTCACTTATATGACAGTCAAGTTTAATCTAAGATGGGAGCACAGACTGGCCGAAGACTATAACGAAACTGAGTCGATAGCAAGACTCAGTATCTTTAATAAGGACTGAAGTTAAATACTTAAGCATTCGTTAAAAACAGTAAATATGAACCTAGTTTGCATATTTATCACATATAATTTGCCAAATAAAAATTAAGTATTAAGTGCTTAAAGATATGTAGGCTGCAATAGTTAAGTATGCCCATGTTTGCCATTTGCTTTGAAACAGAGACAGCTTTCATAAAGATATGAACTGATACCAAGTACAAAATGTTAACCACTAACTTTTTCCAACTTTGTTGGTATGTGATACTTTTCATGTAAAATGTTAGAGGTACCTGCCTTACATAAAAAGGTCTTCTGAACAAATCTACTACTATGAGAGCCTCCCATAGCACCTTTCAAGATACACTTGGTCCAGTTTGTAAAGTGTTGCATTTGTGTCCTATGTCCTAGGAACTGTATAAAATGTCAAAAACAGAGTTCATCTTTCTGGTCTTTGGATGTCCACCCAGGCAGCAGTGGACAGAAAAAAAGATTTGTTGATCTCAAGGGATATTTAATCAAATTTTTCATAAAGTTTCCTCATATCAATATTCCTTATGCTTGGCTGTTTTATTTTGCTGAATTATTACAACTGCCAGAATTGACCTAGTATTATATGACCTAGTACCCACCCATATGAATTCTTACAAATTTTATTTAGTATATGTATTCACATATGCATGCATCCATATACGCGTGACAAAGGATAACTTTGCAGGAGTGTATATATTCTGTCCATCTACCTTGTGAATCCAGATCAAATCTAGGTTATGAGGCTTGGCTGCAAAGGACTTTTACCTGCTAAGCCATTTTGTTGGCTTATGAACTTTTTCTGAGTTCCCTTTGTGAAAGGACATTGAAGAAATTTATCTTAAATTATCCTTTTTATTCCAACATCTGAACTTCAAAAGGCTCAGAGCTTATGTTTAGCCTGTATGTTACAGAAGCCAGTTGAATAACATATTACAAGCAATGCTTATCCACACCACTCAATTTTAGATTCAAGTAGATACCTTGAAGAAACCTGACATAATGAATACTATGCCATTTTACCTTTCTGTAACTTTTGTGCTTTTGGTAGTCTCTGTATAGTCCTGGTTAGCCTCGAACCTACAATGTAGGCCAGGCTACTCTTGAACTTGCAGTAATCCTCCTGTCTCAGTATCGGGAGTGCTGGGATTAGAGGTAGGCATGAGCCAGCACACCTGTGTTGCAACACATTTCTCAATTTCACAGTTTGTAGGACATAGCACAGCACGACAGTCTAGGTCTGAAGACCAGCCCCTCACTGATTACCCATTAATCTTTGTATAAGCTTTGATAACTTTGCTATGACTCATTTTATTCACTTCCTGGTGATCTGTGAAAATAATGGAGTAGGAATAATAACAGGTCTTATGCCATGAAGGTTTGTGAGTCACTACATGTAAACTACTTAAAACATCAGTCAGCAATACTATCTACCTTTCTGTAAATTTAGTTTAGAACCACTGATGACCAAAAGACTCCTTGCACAATTTATAAATCAATCAAAATGAACAATGTACACTGACAGAAGTAATTCTTTAAAAAGTGCAACGCAAACTTCATCACAGAGCATCGACAATTTTCAATAATAAAATGCCTTTTCAAATGCTGGCTTTCACACATCATGAGCCCATTATCTAAAATAGATTTCCTTAAATCAGGACTCCTTTCCAGATTTTTTGTCCTAGCACTTAGTTCAAACTTAATGATTGTATTTTTGACACTGAACTTTGATGGAAAACCCTTTTCACACATCTGACACAGTAGGCATTCAAGTATATCCTAAATGAACAAGGTAGACATTTCAAGGTGTGCTTAATCTATACCAGATGAAATGAAAGCAGTAAAGGTTACAGGGTTTGATTTTAAACAACCCAACTAGGGATTTAGTCACATTTAAAAATGTATATGATTTATTAAAAATATAAACTGGTGGTGTGTTCTATAATAATCCCACTCAAACACATTGGAGTGTGATAATAAATATAATTTGTAAAGCATTTAGAACCACCCTTCCCTTTTGATTACAAGAGATAAAGCATACAACATACTGTAGGTTTATTTTTATTCAAAAAGTTACTGTCTCAAGACATAAATACAAATCAGCAAACAGTACAATTAGGACAATAGAATGTGGAGGACAACAGGTTAGAGTAATATAGAAAACAGTTTAGCTGGTTCAAAACAAAGCTGGAAGAACTGCTTTCACAAAGAAATACTCCTTTCAAGAGTGAGAAAAAAATCAACCTAGGTTTCAAATCATATATACAGTCCTCTCCGCAGTTCTAGGAAATGCAGTGGTGTGTAAAAGAACATATGCAATACGTTTGCACACAACGTTTGTATATTAGACAGGTCTGGTTTTATTTGTTAACCATGAATTAATAAAACAAATGTATTTTGTGGTCTTTCATTTAACCTATGGTTTTTTGGCTACCACAGCCCGATGCTTGTTGATTTCCTGACTCGAAAAACCAGAAACCTTTTGGTATTCACACATCTGAAGATATTCTTGTATTGCAAGCATATTAAGGCATGGAATGATTAAAATAATATACCTCAAGAACTGAGAGATGACTGACAAAAGATAGATATACATGTAATATAAGTTAATATTTTGTTTTAAACGATGTCTAGCTGCCTAAGCCTCGCAAAATGAGTTGATGTCAAAATGGCAAGTGGCCACTTTCTGTTTTAAACTAATTCACTTGTGAAAGGACATAAAATGAAGTTTAAAGCTTAGCTTTCAAAGAATATTATGGGTTATGAATTCTATTATCCCATCTAATTTACATACAGAGGAAATGTACTGTAACCTGTTAGAAGTATCTTTAACCTGAAGACTGCTTGCAAAGACAGATAGATAAAACAATATAAAATACAAATTTAAAAATCATTTTAAAGCATGAACAGTCATGCTTTTCTATTTTTAAACATTGTTAAACTTTCAATATATTTCTGAAACCTCATAATTTTAAGTTGGAATTTAAAAGTAAGAAAAAACTAAACAAACTGCGCAATTATAAAATCAGCACCAATTTATATATATATATAATTTTATTTAAAATTTAGATCCCTATTCCCACACTCTAATAAGCTGTATAATTTTTGTTTAAATTTTCTGCAAACATACTACAATAAGCTTCTTTTATTTGGAGACAAAATACAGTGGCACTACTGGAAGGAATATCACAACGTTACATTTTTATCTTAAAGGACAAGCAAACTTTCAGGGCTGCTATAGGCTAAGCATGTTCGAGACTGGTTACCTTCTGGCAGTTCACTGCATCTGGATTATTTCTGAAAAGTATACAGAAGCTCTTGGATTTTAAAAATATCTTAAAATACATTTTAGATGAAAAAATTGTAAAAGTTCTGCTTATAAGTTTAACTTTTTTCCACAATTACAACATTTAAAACAAAGTTTTGTTGATTGATGTTTTAAGCATTTAAATTTAGAATGCTAAAAACAATTCTATCCTACACTTTCAGGGAATAAATCCATCCTCAACTTTTGTTTCGTGGATGTAAACAGAAATCCAGCAGAGGTCATCATTATTTAGTACAACCAGTAAATAAACGTGAGAAGATTCTTATCTGTACCAAATACTTCTTCAGATTGTTATATTTTTTTAAAAAAGCATGAAATAATTCCTTTAAAAGCCAACTAACAGCGCATAAATAAAATATTTACTTTCTAAGAAAAACTGTAGCTTATCATCAAATTGTTTACTTGTCCTTTATTTTTTCAGGCAAACAAAACTGCCCCTCAATGCACTTCATCTTGGTAAGCATAAGCATGTTATATTCTCCTTAGAGAAAAATCTGTACAGAATTTCACTGTATCTACCACACTTTAAAATTTCCTCTTCCACTTATGTGTACTGGTATTAAAACATTGACACACCAAGAACCTAATGAGAGAGAGAGAGAAAAAAAAAATCTCATTAAAAAAGTCATTCATTTCTTAATAACAATCTGTAAATATAATACTTTAGCATTGTTATGCTAAAATACTAATAAAACTACTCTGAAAACATCTCTTCAGATATATAAATACAAAAATAGTGATCATTAATCAATAATAAAATAACAGTAGTATTCTTTAACATGTCAATTAATTCACAAATGTGACTAAAAGTAGGGACTCTGGTGTAATTGTTACAGAATTACCTAAAGCCTAAACTGAACATTTGTTGAAAAGCAATAAATGTAGTTCCCAGTACATCTTTCTAGCATGGGTTCAATGCAAAGAATTTAAGGAAGTCTCAGTTGTACCCTCAAGTGGTTTTTAAAATAAGCATCTATCTGAACATGAAAACCAAAAGAAAAAAGAGAGAGAAAGAAAGAAAATAAGAAAAATAAGAACAGTGCATCTGCATAAAAGAATAAAAAGCTTTCTTTATCAAATCTGGTCACAGTTATAAACAGAAGCATACACTTTAAGAAGCACCTAAAAGGAGTAAAATGAGTTATTCTGGTGCTTTGCTTGTATATTCTAGTTAGAAAAGGATTGGTAGTTTAGTTGTAGCCTGATGTATCTATATTAAATGTTTTTGAGTTACTTCACTTTGAATTAGAGAATCTGAGAACTACCCAATAAAGAAATTCAAATTCAAGTTTTACTATTTTGATGACATTTATCATAGTTTTAATTATAAGGTATTTATTGTAAGAAGACATTTTTGGAATTCAATATCTTCGATTAATCCTGTTTCTTATGTTATGATTGAGACACTATAAACTGCATAGATATTTCTTCAAGTCATGGAAATTTAAAATTAACAGTCAAAGACTTGGAAAGATACCCAAATCATTAAAGATTACTGAGTACTCAGTTATGTGACTGCTGCCATCATGTGGTAATACTATAAAATTACATATATATATATATATACATGTGCTAATTTCCTTATTTTATTAGCACAGGCATCTAAAACATTATGAAATCAAAAAGGATATTATTTATTGTCAATATTCAATATACATTAGAATGTGATAAAGTTATAGTGATAAATACTGGGTACCTATTCTTTGTGCATCATTAAGCTATAGTTTTCTTTACATGTTAAATGTCAAAATGGGTAGAAGCAGTTTCTTATGGGTGTTTCATTATTTTTAGGACTCTGACGTCATTTTGTGATGAAAGAAGCAAATATTTAAGGTCACGGCACTAGATAAATACATTAGAAATATGGAAAGCTCTAGCTGCCACATTTTTAACTATAGTTTCTCATTTCAACTTCCTAATCACATTTCTTGGTATTTCACACAAATAAGATCTTAGTTTTAGTAAGTAGATATGGCAGTAACGGTGATCAAATAAATGCTCTAATGCCTTTAAATACATTTAAATACCACAGAATTAAATATACAATTAAACTATAAGAATTATGGGTAGGTTAGCTGCCTCTTGCTATAGAGCCATGTACTCAAAAGAATGGTCCACAGACCCGAAGTATTAATAGCACTTGTTAAAGATGCATAACCTCAGGCCACACTCCAGACCTAAAATTCTAGTTGTATTTTTAAAAGATCTGTGGATGACTCAACTGCACATTAGAAATTGAGAATGATTGAGTTTAAAAGGACATCTCCCAAAGCGCTGAGAACATAGCTCTGTGATAAGGCCTTTGCCTAGTATATATGAGAGCCATCTTCAATTCCCAGCACCACACACTAAATAAATAAAATGCTCTGTGAATAAGATTCTCTGTAAAGCTTTTATGTTATGTAAACAGTTATTACTATATTATATGATATGGTTTGTCAAAACATTTCCCAGATCTGTCTAAAGGGTAAGGAAATGGGTAAGTAGAAGATAACACTATCGAAGAACACAGAGCAGTAATTACCCAAGTTAGGTATAGGGAGGAAGCAGCATGAGTGGGTAAACACAAAAAGTGAGATGGGAAGATATGCAAATTATTTGACTAAAAAGGAATAATTATGTTAGGAAGAACTCAAACATAACCAGCACTGCTTCAAGGACTGCAGTCTATCAAGGATGAATACAAATGATAACCTATCTTACTATGCCAGTGTGGTGGTTATCACAATGAAAGTATGCGTGAAGTATTAAAGAAACAGAGAATAAAATACCTATCTGGAGAGGTCAGCAAAAATCTCTCAATCTCATGCTTCACTATTAAACCCTTAAGATATTTCTTTTTCCTTTATGAGACTGTGGTCAAGTTTGGCCTTATCTCATGATCCTCCCTCAGCTTCCAAAGTGCAGCAGTTACTAGTGAGTACTACTACTATTGGTTCTGTTTTCAGTTTCTACCATGACTTCAGATTATACTTATTCCTCTATTTATTCTGCCCATCTAGAAAAGCCAAAGGATTCTTGCTTAAATACATTTTGGTTTCATGTCATTCTTTCATTTGAAATCCCTCAAAAGACAACCCAAACCTACAGGAAGGTCTAAATGCTTAACATTCAAATTCCAGTTGGTCAAGAATTTCAAAGTACTTTTAACCTTTTATTACTACTGCATCAAATCATTGCCTAAAGTTTTGATTTAAAACTCCTGGGGCATATTTAAATTAAACCTACTGATTCATCCATAATTGAAGCTGGATCAAAGAAATCAGGCTTCAGTTCAGTTCTCTCTCTTCTGTTCTTTGATGGTGGCTAAGAAAAAGAGAGAAGATTTTTGATAATTAATCATAAACCAGACAGTAAATAAAAATATTCATATAAATGTTATTAGTTCTCTGAGTATACCTGAAAATACTTCAATCACTGCTTGCCAACATCCTATCGTCCCCCCAAAACAGAATGGTTATAAGCACAAAAAAATTCATTAGTAGAAAAAGTCTTAAAAGTAAAACAGACACATATTTTCACTTTACTTTAAAATAAAAAAAAATCACTCTTCTATTAACATTTTTTTTGAATGATATCATATGACATAGCACTTCCTTTAAGAATACCCAGCAGTACACTAAATACCAAAGTCACAGGGACTTAGCCTGTTATAAATTCCTGTTGGCAGCCGACTTTTAGCAGAAAGTGGCTAGCAAGCGGCTATCATCTTTCCAGCCATCTGGAGCCATATACCCTGATAGAGACTTGGTTTTCAGCAGCCTACAACAGCTGAGTGCACTCTAACAAATATCTTGTTTATCCCACGTAGCTTGTTTTGCTGTTTAGTGACCCCAGCTACATGGTGCACGTGGTAAAATGTTTTCACCTGTGTTCTCCTGCGTGTGCTTATAAATACCCAGGAGTTTCTTGTAGTGGGGTGTGTAGTGGTGTAGTAGTAGTAGGTGTAGTGGTGTGTGTATGGTGGAGACAGTAAACGAGACTTTACTACAGATCCTCTGGTTTGTCTCTATTCTTTGCATCTCTTCCCCTTCTTCCCCCCACTCTCTCTCTTGCTAGACCCTGACCTGCGGAACAAAGAGGCCACTACAGTTTGGCCCCCAAACGTGGGCCTGAGTGGTCTTTTACAGTTTGGCGCCCAACATGGGGCAGAAAAGTCCTCAACATTTTGGCGCCTGACATGGAGCTCCAGTAAGCAGGATACAGTGAAGGACATTGCGGGAATTGGAAGCTCCTGCGCTGGAGAACTAGTCAACTGATGGAGCTGGCTGAATTCAGAAGTGAAATAAAGGTGATTACAGGGAGACCAGTAGGTCATAGTAACGAAAATGGGGCAAGAAATAAGTGAATAGAAATAGATAAATAGATGGAAAAAGGCTTTAAAGATACGAGGAATAAATTGCAGGCTGCTCTGAGTCAAATAAGAGTGACTAGGAGGAATATGAGTAAATAAGAGTTAAGAGGACAATATGAGTCAAGGGGAATTTGAGTCAGGGAGAATATGAGTCAAGAGAGTAAAATAGGAGTCAATATGCGCCAGTAAAGAGACAATAAGAGAGAAAAAAGAAAGGAGACAAATAAGAGAGAGAAAATAAAAGAGAAAAATAAGAGGAGCCCTTCAATGAGATAGACAATAAAAGGGAGACAATAAAAGAGATGTGAGACTTGACTACAAATCCTCTGGCTTGTCATTATTCTTCGAGTCTTCCCCCTACTCTCTCTCTTGCTAAACTCTGACCTGTAGACCGGAACAGCAGCGCAGGCTGGGACATTTTGGCCCCCAAGCCAGGAAGAGAGCGGTCCACAACAAGTTCTCCTTTACCAATTTGAGGATTTCTTCTCCTGGGATGAGCTTTTAAGTTTTAATATCTTCTATCATCTCAATCTATCTCACAACGTTAAATGATTATTGCTTAAAATGAAATATGTATGAGCATACTGCATGAACCCTAATGATAAGTTACTTTAAAAAGTTAAAAAAAAAAAAAAAAAGCAAAAACCTTAAGCTGGTTGGGGATAGCATATGCCTTTAGTGCCAACACTTGGGAGGCAGAGGCATGTGGACCTCTGAGTTCAAGGCCAGCCTGATCTACAGAGTTCCAGGACAGCCAGGGCTACACTGAGAAACCCTGTCACAAAACAAAGAAAAGAAAAAATATTTTATATATTTATCTTCTCAATTTTACTTAATTTACTTAATTTACAAATTAAGTAATTCTCTTAATTTTACCTAACATTCAACACAAAAGTCTACCTCAACAAAAGGTTTCTACCAATAATGTAAAAAAAACTATATTTGATAATGAAAATTTAGAAACTGGTGTGATAATATACTCAACTTTTAAAAACTTAGAATGTAAACACTGAGTATTATTTGATTTTTAGAGTCTAAGCAAAATAAAGTTCTTTATAATTTTATATTATTAAATTAACTTCAAATGTAAATATACAATTTTTATTACTGCAAAGAATTCTTCTTGCCTTCAGAAACTGAACTTAGGTACAACCTTGCAAGCCAGTTAATAATATGCCTTGAAAGAAAAATATGCCTTAGACCATTTAAAACAATTATTTTTTGTTTGTTTGTTTTTGAGATAGGGTTTCTCTGTGTAGTCCTGGCTGTCTTGGAACATGCTCTGTAAATCAGGGTAGCCTTGAACTCAGACTCACCACTGGCTTCTGCCAATGCTAGGATTAAAAGTATGAGCCACCAGCTCAGCTGAGACAATTTAAAAATCAATGTTTCACTACACTGTTTTCAGCCTGTTTAATTTTCCTTTAAGATAAGAATGTAATGAATATTACTGCGCCTTGGACTTCCCATGTAATCAGCATTTTACAAGCTAACTCTTTAACTTTAATCTTAAACTACATGCCTTTTCATGTGACTGACCCAGAATAAAGTGATAAACTGTTTGTAAGAGAGAATGAGAATTTTATGGTAATCATGTTCTGAAAACAACTAATGCATTGAAAGTAACCTTAAAACAAGTATGTCATAGAAATATTGAATATAAAAGGAATCTTTTCCCATTTGTGACACAGATGCATCAAACTAAGATCTTCAACACATGACTAAATCCCTTCTCGTATACTTAAATCCTGGAAAATGACTTTAAATTATTTGTAGAACTTATTTATCTTTCTCTAAGAAATAATGAACTTTATTTTCAAAGGACTTAAGACAGGAAAAATATTCCTTCTGAATGTTTCTTACCAAGTCTATATCCATGGTGTCAAAGTCCATTCCCTCATTAAGATCCTCAATCCTTCCTTCTGAGGACATCATAACATCTTCAACAATTGGCTCTTCATCATCTTCCATTAGGCTTGTACCACGCCGACTAGAGAAACATAAAACAAGGTAAAGATCTGAACCGAGGCATGACTATTAATATATAGGCAGCAAGTATGTAGCTTTGTATATTCGAGTATAATGGAAAATGATGGAATTAAAGGTCAGGGAGAATGATTAGGCACTGATCATGTTATCAATGGTGTCAAAATCCCAATGTTCACTTGTTTTAAAATGCTAAAGATTTATGTTTATTCTATATTACTTAGATACATTTAGTTTCATAATTCTGATATGCCATATACAATGATCAACAAATTTCCACATGTGAACATAGCAGATACCTCAAATCCTTCTTTGAAAGTAGGCAGGGTACAAATTAATAAATAAAAACAGACCAAAGAAATAACATTTTCTGAATGCATATATTCTGATTTTACCTAATGTTAATCATTAGTAACCCATTCACTCAGTGACAAATGTGTACAGCAGCCATGCGTTCACTCACACTTCCACATGAGACCTACACCATGACTGGCTTCTAGAGTGTCCTATAGATGAAAATTGTGAGGAAAACACGATTCTTGCCCTCGAGGAGCTTACAATATACTATGGGAAAACAGAGATAACCTGACAAAATGGTACATATTACAATATATGCATCAAATGCTGTGGGAGCATACTAAAATAATTCTGCCTCATATAAAAACTAACACTTAATGCTTAAAAGCTAAAACTCAAAGTCACAAAAATATATAAAAATAAATAACATCAAGGTCAAAGCCGTGTTTTTTTTTTTTTTCTTCACATAGTCACAAGGAAAATAAACTAAGTTCACAAATTAGCCCAGGTCAGCATAAAGTAGGCAGCCCAAAGGTGAATGTGCATTTGACTTCTTGCTTTCCAGTTTGGCTAACATCACCATCTTTTCTTTTGCAAAGATCCCACAGATACCAAAAACAACTCACCAAAATCTAAGTTATTTAATTAAATATTTTCATTGTATACAATACTATGGTAGATCACAATTATCTGATCCAGGCTTTCTGAACAGATATGATAATGCCAGGCATAAAGGTTCTGGATAATAAAAGACAATTTTATTACATTTTTGTGGAAATAAAAGTAAAGGCAATCTCTGTGTTCTGAAGATCATATAATCAAAAACCAGAAATCCATTCTGTATTTCCTTTACATTACACTGATGGCATATGTGATATAAACTATGGAAGAAAATATAATTCATGTTATTTTAGTACAGGGTAGGTATCATGAATAAAAGAAGATTGATAAAGCAAAAATTTTCAGGCAATCAACCATTTATGGTACAACTACCAAAAGAGTCCTCTGGTGATAGTTGTTTATCTCAGGCAATCCTTTTTAGTTGTCTGGAGGAAACTGTACATAATCAAGGACCAATCCAAATTGCAAACAATAAGAAAAATGAAAACAGTACTGAATAACGAGACATTCTAGACATCAAAGATCTTAAGCACTGGAACCAAGTTTTAAGAGGACAAGTATAAACCAAGTAAGTATATGGTAGAATTCTGAACTATTTGGAACATTTAACTGGAAGCTAAGAAATTGGTTGTAGGTCAAGCATGAAATAAAATGCAAAATAAGGAAAATCTGGCAAGAGAAACAAGACAAAGTCAAGTGCTGGTATAGATGATGACCATAGGAGACAAGCTGTAATGGCACATACTCAGTCAACAGACTTTCTTAGGAGCACTACAGAGAGAACTAGAGTGAATATTTATATGCCACCATTCATGTGGTGAAGAATCATTTAAGAAAAATGTGAATTCTTATTTTAAAGTCAACAATGTAAAACAAAATATAAATTTTAAGAGAGGCAACAATCACTATCCCAAGTTTTAAAAAATACATTATGTTACAATGCTTTCAAACGTAAAATAAATAAAATAACATTTTGCCATGTGTATAAGGCATGATTTCAAGTCTACTTGTCAGCAATTTCATTTAGAGTCACAGCTAATTAGGATTTCTGAAATATTTATCAAGTTTCCATACAGAATCCAGTAAAAGCAAAGTAAGAACAATTTTAAAGCACTGAACATTTACTCATTCCATGAACATTTGCTTAAGTGCTTTCTATGTGTCAAGCTCTTAACAATGAGATCCTTGCCCTTGAGGAGCTCACAGTCTAGAGAAATGGACATTGTAATACACAAATAATTACAATACAATATGCCAAACGCTGTAAGAAATGCAAATATACAGGGTTATAGGATCACAGAAGATTACAATTTCACTTACGGTGACACTTGAGCCTGTTTTCACCATGGATTTACTAGTATTCAGGTAATGAGATGTGATATACTAAAATGGAGTCAGGGGGCATATTTTGAAAGATCTTGCATGCCATGAACTATGTAAAGAAACTGAACTTTATCCAGCAGGCAATGGTGAGCCACGGAAAAGTTCTAAGTAAGAAAGTTACATGGTAAGACTTTTATTCTAAAATTATAATTCTTGATGGTAGTGTGAATGATGGAGTGGTGGAAAGTGTGAAGGGAGAGGTTTGGTGAGCAGATAAATGGGGGGTTTGAGGGAAGAAAACCAGTTAGAAAGCTAATTACAATAGTTCAGGTGAAAGATGAGGACCTGAACCAAGGTGGGATATAATTAAGATGTAACACAAATGTATTTTTAATTTTGTGTACCAAAATAAACAAGGATTCATATTTATACTTTTCCAACAGATCAAATTAAGAGTGATTGGTCCTTTGGCTAACTAGTTAATATTTGACTTAAAACATTTTATTTTTCTGTTGGAAAGACCAAAATCTCGTTCCTTGATTATTTCAGCTTAGTTACTCTCAAGAGTTTGCTGAAATTGTAGATCCGGCACACATTAAAGGTATGTTAAAATGAATTAGTGAACTTCCTAGACTCAGACAATAAGGCACTCTCACTTACATGGCATGCTGAAGATTAGTTCGCAGTTTAACATAGCTCATTGCTGCTCTCTCCTGCTGTTGCCTTGCTTCCTCTTGTTGTCTTTGAGCTAACATCCATGTTACCTGCGTGCTTCAAGGAGAATTTTATTCTTCTTTTAACTTAACTTTTTTCTATGTAATTGATAATGTTCTAGTAAAGAAAATGATCAAATGTACTTACTTATAATCCAAAGGAGTTTGATGGTGTTCTGTCTGCATCGGATAGACACTCATGAAGCTATCTTCAGGCCGTAACCTTTTCGGTTCTCTCATGATGGTGGAGGTGAGCTGTGGTGTCTGCATCATAACAGGGGTGTGCAGTGTTTGCTCTCTGCTCAACCACATACTGTCACTGCTACTGCTTTCTTCAGCTGAAAGAGAAAATGACAGCCATGATGTTTGGTTACTAACTGTAACTCACCCAGAGTCTTATAAACAACAAACATCTGGTTGCTTTCCATACAGTAGTGTTGGAAACTGGGTCCCACCAGGTCCCACCCTGGTCTTCCGGTCTGTTTGTAGAAAAGAAGAGGTAAGCAATTACAACACAGTATTGGTACTAGAAGAATGGAATACAGAGGGCAGGGAAGTAGTAATAAAGACAGATACAGCTTCCCAGAAACAATGGTTAACAAGCATCTGTATTAGGAAAGATTCTCTATGCAGACCACAAGAACACTGATGTGTGAAACAGCAATGACCAAATCATATTGATATCCGACTACAAGAACGCCAATTTCTTATGGTTCAAGTTACTAGTTTGCTACCACAGGAAAAGATCACAAGAATAGGAAAAGACTGGAGAAAGAAGCAGGATTCACTATGTAGCCAGGTACATGGTAGTTAGGCTGTAGCACTCAGGACAAAGTTGAAAGCCAGGCTGGAGCACGCAGTGAGATTTTGTCTCAAAAGCCAAGGCAAACAAACAAAGAAACAAACAAGCAAAAAATTAATATGTGGAACATATTGTGATTTAGACTAAGGGGACAAACTTGTTAAAAGTCTGAAGAAAGGGAAGCCATTTGGTACATTACATGTTTTAGTCAGTGTGGTAGTGGTATGGATGAAGGAATGCTAATGAGTAACAGGCCAGATGGGAGAGTATGTGGCTCAGAGAAATCCAATTCAGTACAAGGAATGGAATTAGTAGGAGGGGTGCTTTTTAGCCTATAGGATATGAATGGAGCTGATCCTAAGACCCTACTGCCAAAGTAAACATATGTAACATATGTACATTAAGAAGTGGATTATTAATGTCACACCTATAGAATTCTACCCCATCAAACATACACAATGGCCCCACCATTACAAATGACAAATTCTTATGTCAGTGTCACTGAGTTAATAGTAAGGTAAAATTAGTTACTATGAATTTGAAGGAAAGCTATTTTAAAAAATAATTATTTATTTTATGTACATCTACATTGTCTCTGTCTTCAGGCACACCAGAAGAGGGCATCAAATCCCATTACAGATGGTTGTGAGTCACCATGTGGTTGTTGGGAACTGAACTCAGGACCTCTGGAAGAGCAGTCAGTGCTCTTAACTGCTGAGCCATCTCTCCAGCCTGGAAAGCTATTTTTTACAAGACTGTGTGTATGTCTGCTGTGCACTCATTTCATTTATATGTACAGGTTTAAAGAAAACTTTTGAGGGTAAATGTGCTACTACCCGAATGATCAAGGGCTTAGACATAAATTGTTCATGTTACAATATAGTAAGACTATTTATAGGTCTATATTTTCAGGGTCATTTTCAACTGACCTGGCATTTATCCTTCATTACATTAGTTTACTAATGGCAATTTCTTTTTAAAAATTTTTAATTGGATATTTTATTACATTTCAGATGTAATCCCCTTCCTGCCTCCCAACCCAGGAACTCCCTATCCCATCCCCCTTCCCTGCTTTTATGAGGATGTGCCCCCACCCACTCCCACCTCCCCACCCACGATTTCCCCCACACTGGGGCATCCAGCCTTCACTGGACCAAGGACTTCCTCACCCACCTGTGCCCAACAAGGCCATCCTCCCATACATATACAGCTGGGGCCATGGGTCCCTCCCTATGTGCTCCCAGGATGGTGGTTTAGACCCTGGGAGCTCTGGTTGGTTGGTATTGTTGCTCTCCTCATGGGGCTGCAAACCCTTTTTGTAAGATATTATATAAATACCAATATATAAAGTGTTACTGAGAATATAAAGGAGCAATTTGGTGATTCAGCAGAAATGTTAACTATTTAAAGATTTTTAAGATTTACAATCATATTCAAGAGGCATCCTTTTAATTTGATAATTTTCTATTAAAATGATATTTCTCATAGTTTCTTATAAACCATCACATCCCATTTAGGAGTCTTTGCTCACTTACAGTGATATTGGGATTTTATAACCAAGTCTAAAGCTCGATATGTTATAACGTTATGATTAGACAAAAGATGCTGAAACTACACAGCAATCAAGTTTGAGGACTATATACTTGATAAATGAAGGCTGATAAATTATACGGCAATTTAAAACTGTCATCACAAATACCATTGACACCCTTCACACTAAGATGCAGAGAACTGAGGTACGCAATGTGGTTAGAGTTCTACACAGTTCCATCTCTTAGAAAAATGGGCATGAGATTCTTACGTTCAAGGCCAGCTTGGGCTATATGAGACTCTGACTTATAGAAAACAAAATAAAAAATGAGGTAAAGAACTATATATCCCTTCTCCTGAAATCTATTGATTTCTTAGTCACTAGAACATTACAGAAGTTATACCATGCTGGTGTGCAGGCTGAGGCCTCACACTGGTAAGCTTCCACATCCTGTTTTTAGAGTAGTAACTCTTAGAGCTTAGTGACATGCTCATATGTAGACATTATAAAAGGGTTCTAAGAGACAGTCCAGGTAAAGTCAGGCTCATAACCATCTGTAACATGATCTGATACTCTCTTCTGGCATGTAGGTGTACATACAGATAGAGCACTCATATACGTAAATTCAATAAATAAATATACCACTATTCTCTATTGTATGTATATCAAAATTGCTCCAATATGATATCAGATAATTTTGTTGCAGGAAAATATTTTTTGAAGAAGCTCTGGAAGAGCACCAAGTGCTCTTAACCGCTAAGCCCCAGAATAGTGATAAAAAAATAGCAATCTGTCTTTACTGTTTTTCATGTGAAAAGGGAAAATGTGCCTTAAAGAGTTGACAGAACTGACTGTCATTCATGTAAAATGGTTAAAACAGTACATTTATGCAAAATTCATAAGTTGTGTAAGCTACTATTGAGTATCACATATTTCATGAGAAACGAGGTGACTCTTAATGTCATTCAGTTGGTCAACAATAAGAAGAAATGAACTGCTTCCTTACGGAGTGCTAGTTGCATGCCTTCAACCACTTTCCGTTTTCCTGTAGATGGTTTGGATTTTTTACTCCGTACAGTTGATCCCCGACTGCTCATTCCACTAAGGACTGACATGGTATCATCATCGCCACCAGCTAGCAAAGAATTTCGGTAAGACATCAGAGGAAGCCATACATCTTCTCTTCGGAGTGACATCTGAAAGGTCATGAACTTTTCCAAATAAACATACCTTAAAAAGAAGTAGAAAGCATTAGCTTTGATGCACAGAGTTGCTATGCAAACAAGGTTGCAGGAACATGAGCCTAACACTTCACTACTTATTCTCAGCCTCAGTAGCAAAATGAAGAGAAAACGTCTACTCAAACCTCACACTGAATGAAATAATCCAGAGTACTCTAGCTTAATATTTGTTGATCATCTGCTATGTTCTTGGTACTGACAATAGGTATCTAAGTTCCCTATGCACAAAAATTCAGCTTGGTGGAAAATATGTTTCTACACTTGGTTTTGTTTTTAATTAAAAATTCTCATCAAAATGTAACTAAACATTCACAAGATTACTATGTGCTAAGCATTTTTCAAGATATTTTAACTAAACTTACAGTTTGTAAGGAAAACATTCTCTCCATTTTAGATGAAGAAATAGATGTTAAGAAAATTAATATACCCATAATCATAAAAGTGACAGTATCATGATGATTTGGATCACAGGGTGTGACACTAGAAGTGAAGATCAACTAAGTATATTGTACAATTCAAATATTTGGAGTAATTGCAATAAATAATTCCAATCAATTTAGACTCATCAACATAAGTAAACTCAGTTTTAAAAAACTTACTGCTTTGTGATAACTGTTCAATACATCTTTTTACTTGTAAGTACTTCTGCCATCCTTACTACTACAGCACTCTTCATCATAGCCTACAAACTGGCTACCAGTGTGAGAGAAAACTCAAAGTTTCAGCCAAAATAGACTAACTGGCAGAAAAATTAGAGCTACGTCACTTAACAGAATATTAACAACATGGAGCCTCCAGGTCAGGGACATGGCTCAGTGAGTTAAGAGCACTTGGTCTGCAATTCAAATGTCCCAGCACTTAATCACAAACAGAGCTAGGCATGCTTACAAAGGTCATAACTCCAGGACTGGGGAGTAGAAACGGGTAGATAATTAGAGGTTGGTTGACAACAGGGCTGAGAAACCATGTCTCAGAGAAGAAATGCAGTGCTCTAGACACGCAGTACACTGCTCTGGCCACCACGCACGCATGCACCTATACACTCATGTACATGCCCCACAAACAATCAAACATTCTCCTAATAAACAAGTAAATAAGTAGCCTTCATGGAAGAAAAAAATCTGTGCCTCTTTAGCCCTGGGTCTCTACTAAGCTGATTTTTTTTTTTAATTTATAAGCCTCAAGTACACATTTTCAAAATACTAAAATACAGTTATCTACTATAAATATCACAGTGTACTTTTATACTTTTCTATTTGAACTCAGCATTATACTTTTAAAAATCTATTAGTTTTGACAATATTTCATCACCAGAGTCATGCAGGAGCATATTCTAGGAAACAGGTTATTTTGACATTTTCCATGTCCAAACATTGTAACATTTACTATTCCTTAATAGTTCTTATTGTATGCATGATTCAAAGATTTTTATAGGGCATATACATGTGAATGATGAAGTGACTGGGCCTAAAGATAGGAAGAAAGTTAACCATCACTAGGTAATGTCACATAGTTCCAAAACTAATCATGTATCAGTTCATGGCACCAATAATGTATATAATGTTCTCTTGTTCTACATCCTTGAAACAATGCTATCAGAGTTATTAGTACTGTTCAACTGTTACATAAGAAATGGCATTGTTTAAATCTGCATTTCTCTGATTAATGGTCTAAGAATTTTGCTTTAAATGGCCAAAGTCTAGGGCTAGTAAGATGGCCCAGGATTATTGAAAGATATTCAACTGTGGTATTTCTAATTTTCTATCCCCTTATACATCAAAGAGCTGGGGGGAGAAGGTGAGCCCTCTCTCTTACAAGTTATCATTTTAAAAAATTATTTCAGAGAAACTTTCTGTTTACATATTAAATTGAGGAAAGAAACTGTTAATGGAATAGACAGTTTTGCTTTGCAGCACAACCACATTTCAAGATAAAGACTAACCTGGGTGAGCCTCATGGATTTTCAATATTACCATCCTTTAAATGCTACCATCTTACTTGGGCTACTGTAATTATTCAACACTACAGAGAGTAGAACTCACAAGTTCAGTATTGTACAAAGAATAGTTATAATGCTGAAGGTTATTAAAACTGATGAAGTAAAAAACTTTAGAAATTAATATAATGCTACAGATACGTGTCAGAAAGAAAACCAAGTATAACAATTGTTCTTCAGCTTTTCAAAATGAAACATGTCTAGCAAATACATACACTGTTCTTTTATCTTGTCGGAGCAGTTTAGAAGAAAATTCACTGAGAATATCAAGGAATGCCAAATTTAAAGGTGGATGGCTCTCCCCTTGTGGATTAGGCTCCTTAAAAGCAAATTCTATGCCATCTCTGTAAACGAAATAAAATAAGTATTATGATGTTTATTTCATTTGTAAATATTTTAAAAATTAAAAATAAACTTTATTTCAATTTCAGAATATTATCAAATCATTCTAAGACACACATATATACCAGCACCAGTTAACTATTAGCTAAATGTAGTTTGTTTTAATCTACATTCTCTTTTGACCTATTTTTAAAACATAGCCAGGCTTTCTACTTGTGATTCTTCTGCTCAGGCCTCTTAAATGCTAAGATTACAGGAATATATTCCTTACTCAAATATTCTTTCCCACAAAAATAGCTAAAATTCTTGTACATAATGACCAATATATTATCTATACTTTTTTTCAGAATAGCAAAGTCATACTCTGACATATAGGATTACCCTAAAAGTGAATAATGCCCACTTATGTCTTGTTTAAAGCCTTTAAAATTAAACTCAGGACCCATTTAACAATATTAACATCACAATTTAAATATCGCAATTGATCAAGAAAACAACTATCATTGTGCCCTACCAAAATATAACAGGGTAGAGAAACAATGAAGACAAAATTGGGGGGAAAGCACATGGAAAAAAAATGTAGCTCTTATACTAATTACTCTATGTATAGCTCTTAAATGTTACCTAAAATTATCACCTATATACCAAAAGGCATACTACAAGGTGAAGAGAGTAAATTAAAGTTGGAGAGAAAAAGATAAAGTGAATAAAAGCAATAAGTTATGTGCAATTCATGTGACAGTACACAAACAATCCCAAGGCTCACTGGCCAACCAATATAGCTTGGTTGGTGAGTTCCAGGCCAAGCACAAAACTTATTTCAAAGGAGATGGATAGCATTTTGAATGATGACATTTGATTCCAGTTTGCACAAGTGTACCCATGCACATATACACATATATATTTATAAAAGTGCAAGGTATGGGGGAGGCCCACACTACAATAGGTTTTTAAACTTAGGAGCAAGCTTATTAGCTATTCCAAACAAAAGTATAAACACAAAATTAAGATTCATGAAAATACAAGCAATAAATAAAGGATTAGGAGATTGGTTACTTGTGGAGCATGGCAATTGCTTCTCTTGTTTTCAATTGATCAAGTCCAAAAGTTAAAGCAAAACGTCGAGCAAGTTCTTTTATGCCACTAAATGTTGAGGATGATCTATCAAAATTATAGCCATTCTCTTGTATCATCTCATTAAAAAGCTGTTTGGAAAAAAAGAAGAAAATCTTAATATTTTTATAAATTAACATATTTTTAAGCATATTTTTTAATTTAAATGTAAAAGATAAAGGATATACTACATTGATGACACCTGAAACACAAAAAAGTCATGATACAAATTGTGTCACATAATATACTTGAAATCATTATTGGTGTCCTGAATATCTATATAGCAAGGAAAAGAAAATGATTATTTCAAAAAGACAGCTGCACTATGTTCATTGTGTAGTGACCAGGAGATAGAACCAACTTAATTGTCCATACATGGATGAATGCCATGTATCACATACATATGCTTGCAAACAAACAAGAAGGAGTATTATTTAGCAGTTAAAAGGTAGAAATTAGGTCATTTACAAAAGCATAGATGAATGCAGAAGACAATACATTAAATGAAATAGGCCAGAGGTAAAAAGCCAAATACCATGAGTGCACTTACTGGAACCTAACACAGTAGAAGCTAAAGATACAGAGAATAAAGTGATTACTGCCACAAGCTAGGGCAGTGGAACAAAAATAATCAATTAGAATGATTAGGTTCCAGAAATTAACCATGCACTATGGTGACTATAGTTAACAGTGACAGAGATACTATAAAGATAAAGATAAGTGGCTAAGTGGTAGAGTATCTGCATAACATACAAAGGGCTCCATATTCCACCAAAACCAAAAAAAAAAAAAAAACCTTAAAAAAAAACGTAAGCAAGAACAGACAGACATAGGCCTACATATTCATACATTGTTTTGGCTCCTACACACAAACATCCATAGAAATCCTATATATTTAAAAATTGCTATCCAGGTAACAGTGGCACAGACTTCTACCTCCAGCTCTTAGGAGGCTGAGTAAAAAGGAATTTTAGATCAGACCAACCTAGGCTACGTGGTGAGATAAAAGCAAGATAGTTTAACTGGTAAAAATCTTTTCAATACATCTGATGATGTAAATTTGATCCCCATAACTCATAGGATAGATGAACTAACTTCCCCAAACTGTGCTGTGCTCTTCACATGCACAATCTGTCACACTTGGACACAGGCAATCATATAGTGGGTCTGGGAAGATGGCTCAGTACATAAAGTGCCTAACCTGCAAACTTGAGACCAAAGTTCAAATCCTACCATCCAAATAAAACGCAAGTGGATGTGGAAGCCTGTCTATAATCCTCAGTAAAACAAGCTCCAGGTTCAGTGAAAGACCCCACTTCAGTAAAGAAAAGCAATCAGAGACAATACTCAAGAGTCAATCACTGGCCTCCACACTCCTAACTGCACGCATGTATATACACTCCACACAGACACACACCAAAAAGAAAATTGCTTAGACTAGATTAAAATGATCTTACTGCAAGTTGTGAATGAGTGAATTGATCAACCGGATTCAATCACTTCTCATATGTGTTTAAATTTCATGTAAAACATTCTTTACTAGTAATGATAAATATTTTGTATTGCTACTTTTATGAATTGTCTGTCATGTCCTTGTCCCAGTTACAATTATTACCAATTTTATTATTGACAGTTAATTATGTTAAGTAAAGCAGATACTCAAAGTCTTACCTGCTGCAAACTGAGAATAAGGGTCTTAGCACACTGAATTTTGTCAATCTGCCTCGTTTTACTCATTGTTTCTTTGATAATATCGCCATAATCATTATAATACTGGAAAAAAATTGATGCAAATTACAGTTAAATCTCTTAAAATGATTGGACAGTAAGACTAACTTTAGGTTAATTCTATGAGCACAAAGCTCATAGAATGACAGGAAATCTAGATTTAAGTACTGTAGATTTAAGGTCATTTCTAAAACATCTTTAACTTTAAAAACAAAGTTGAACACCCCAAACTGTTTAAACAAAGCAGGCATGAAATAAAGTTACTAAGTTATACTGCATTTCAGAGGTAAAACTAAGTTTTCTTTAAGGACAATAGAGCCAGTTTACTCTAATTGTTAATAAGATAAAAGGTCAACTTCCTAATTCGGTTTACAGAAACAAATATCCTATAAACTATTGTGTCTAAAATTTGCATTATATATTACATGAGTGCAATTTTTCTAAGTTTAAAAAGTGGATTAACACGTATAAAACAGCTATCAAAGATAACAAAGAAATATACAAGAAAAAAATTTACTACTTTTTGAGATGTCTCACCAAGCAACTCTGGCTATCCTGGAACTCACTCTGTAGGCTGGCCTCAAACTCAAGAGAGCTGCGTGCCTCTGCCTCCTAGGTGCTGGGATTACAGGGAAGAGCCACCATATCCAAATAATATATACACATTTTTGGTAATTTCTACCATTTAATGAAGTTGAGGAGAGTACAGATATAGACATACGGTGTAAAAATCATCATGCTAATGATATATCTTCGAAACTACTTTTAAATGATGTTAAACCTCCTTCATATACTGAAATATTCAAAATAGAAAATTAATTAGGCTTTAACAAATTACATGGATTTTTATTTGTAGAGAAAAGATACTGGGTGTGGTGGCTCAGACCTTTAATCCCAGTATTCCAGAGGCAGATGCAGGTGGGCTTGAAGCCAGTCTTGTCTACACAATGAGTTCAAGAACAGACAGAGCTACATAGTGAGACTCAAACTCAGATGAGATATATTAGATAGATAAATTTCTGTTTAAGCATGAAATATTATCACACTGTATACTCTCAATCTCACCTTCATATACTGTTTGAAGATATCTGCTGCTGTGTTCATCTCCACCACTGTATATACAATTAGCTTACAAAATGCTGCAAGTAAATTTCTTCTCTTATGCAAAGCTTCAATTTTGCTGGCTTCATCCTCTTGCTGACCATCTGGGGGAAGAAATTCAATAATCAATACATTATATATTTTACTTCAACCATACTTTTTAAACATATACTATACACCTGCCCCCTTACTGGAAATTTGAAAAGTGGAAAAGGAAACATTAAAACCAAAATTAAAAGTTGCAACTACTCAAATAATAAACTATATTTTTGAGACATCGTGGAAAAGGACCAGATGTAATAAGTAAAAGGAATTGATCAGTTGTAAGGTTAAGCTCATCTAATTCATTCTTAATGATTTGTCAAAAAGACCTGCATGTTCAAAAACAGGTAAAATTTCCCTCAGTGAAAGCAAATTAATCTCAGAAAAATTCCAATCATTTCCAATGATGATCATACCCCCATTTTATCTCTGATTCTTTCTTATATATTCTTAATTTTTTAAGCAGGTTCTTATTATATGTATTGCCATGACTGGCCTAGAACTCCCTAAGTAGACCAGGCAGTCGTCAGACTCAGAGATTAGACACATTCTAGCTCCACTGCAACCCTCCCCACAGACTGGAGGAGCAGACAAGAGAATAGACAGAGTTCAGAGTGTGCCAGTTACCCTGATGCTGCAAAGGTCAACATGGACACTGTCTCAAAGTGTGAGAACTGTAAGTATGTGTCCATATCCAAGTTAACACAGACATGGTAATTTGGGCACACACACACCAAAAATTTCCTTTATGGACAGATTTCAAATCAGAAATTAATTATAAACAAAACTATGGCACACAAAAGAAAATTGCTGTTCCAGTTTTGTTTGGTTATTAGTTCTTTAGTGATATTAATCTTTTCAATATTAGACATATTTTGTGAACAATTAGTTGGTCTATATCCTGTTAGCCTTTTAATACAAGATTCTCAATCTCTGAAAAACACCTCTGGTAACCCTGACACCAAGTAGGAAATTATCCAGCTCAATGATCTGGGGATACTAATGTCTGAAAGCAAAGTATGAAGAATGAAGTCCATAGTCTTATCACTAAGTTACAACTAAAAGCCCTAAAATCAAATTAAATTCTAATTTATTTTAGAATATCACAGAATATCATCAAAAGTTTTATTTTAAGTTATATACTCCAATGTCAAAGCACTTGCACAGCAATTTAAAAATGATCATTTATATTTTAAAAAGTTATAATGAATGTTATAAACTAACTTTTTTGTTTTTTGGTTTTTCATGAGAAGGTCTTCTCTGTGCCTGGCTGTCCTAGAACTCACTCTGTTGACCAAGCCCGCCACGAACTCAGAGACCCACTTCTGCCTCTCAACTGCTCGGATTAAAGGCAAGTGCCACTACCTTCTGGCATAACTTATTCTTAATGACTACCATCATATTGGATCATTTTTACATAATTTTCAGTCATTAGTAATATTTGCATGAACGCAAAGTATAGACTTCCTATAAGTTGTCTAAGTTGTCTAAGTTGTCCAGACAAAGAGCATATGTGTGAGGAGGATTCAGAAATGAAGATTACCTACCATGGATGTTCACAAGTATCAACTACCTTTATTGTTGAATATTACCAATGGATTGCCTCTGGATACATTTCCTATTAACTATTTAGTAGGGTATGAATTACAAATTAAGAATGTTTACAACATCAAGGATTATAACATTAGGAAATATAATTGTATCGTGGTCAATTCTTATGATGCTCAGTGGCTGGGACAAATAAATTGTAGTTACACATCAATACTGAAAACCAATCTCAAAATTTAAGAGTATGTTTTAAACATTCAACATAATAGCATTCATGTGAAAGTTAGCAACATAAAATTATAGAAAAAAAATTCCAAGTATGGAAATATGTGATAAACACCTAACTTATAACATTGGGCACTTCTAGGTAAAAGGAAAAATAATGATACTGGTCATAAATTAGGGTGTGTTTAGTTCTTTCAAAAAACATACAGCCACAGACCAAGATGGGTAGGCATGTTTGTATATTTACACATGTGTAGCAAGAGTAGAGTATCTTTTATGGGGAGGGGAGGGGGAGTAGGGGGTAGGTAGGGGCACACTCTTGTGGAGGCAGGAAGGGGGATGGGATAGGGGGTTACTGGGTGGTACGGGGAATGGGGTGAGGGGATAAAATCTGAAATGTAAACATAATATCCAGTAAAAAAAATATGGAAAAAAAGAGCTTAACAGAAAAGAAAGCAGTCCAAGCACTGAAGATGCAAAACTTAATCCTAGGAAGTTTCTACATCCTGAAGCTTACTTTCATGTGGTTTGGAATGGTCTACATGAAGCCAACATAGTTGTTAACTAACAAAAGCTGTATTTCAAACCTTCTCTATGACATTTAAAAAAAAAAAACCTATGACTTTGCATATAAGTTGTAAAGAGCCTTTCTCATCTTTCCATATGTACTTCAGATGCTAGTGTCTACTAAAGTTGCCAACCAGTTAAGTTCCCCAGGTGGTGGGGCGAATTCTGAGGCCTGGACTTGCCTAGTCCTGAACTTTCAATTTGAAGCGTGTCACAGAGTCAGCCTAGTCTTCTCACAGAAACAAGAACAAAAACAAAAACTAAAACAATAACAAAATGAAGCAAACAAACAAAACTGTATCTTCCTTGTGGATGTGATTTATCACATTTGAAAGCATCTTTAAACTACTTTTCTGGAGAAAAGAAAAGGACTGTATATTTAAGTTCCCCTTTATCGGCACACTTTATACAACCTTCTATTACCTTTAAAAATACATTAAAACTATTTTATTTCAGATGTCTTTTCCACTTTAATTCCTGGGGGACCATCTCAATTTTTTCATATCCAGGGCATTTGGCAACCTGTTGACCAGTAAGTCTTTGTCTAATTAATAGTGAAAAGTATACCTAAGCCAACAGCTGCAAGTAGAAGATGCAAAGCTGAGAGTTTAATGTTCGGGCCGCTCAGGTTTTGGCACTGTGGTCTATGTTTGCCCACATTTACAGCTACTCTGAGATACATGCAGCTGGAGTACCAAAGGTAGACACACTTGACAAACTTTACTAGATGAATTTTTAATCCCAGTTTTGGTTACTCTGGGCTTCTCAGTTGTATTCTAGACATGGTTTTATTTTGTGAGCAAGAAGCTTTATATTGTTAAATACAGGCCTCAAGCAAAATCTTGAATTCTATGTTTATTTAGGAAACATAATTCATCACATATGGTGACAAATTAATATATGAATAGAAATGTGTTGGTGTTTTATTTTCCTTTAAATATAACTTTAAAAAAATTGAAAAGCAGAAAACATCAAATACTACTTGGTTTCCCATGACTTCATATTCAAATAAGAGTTCTGTCAGTGCAACTGGAATACTGAGAATAACTTTTTAAAAGGCTGAGTGCTCTGATTATTCAATTGTAATTATCCTAACTGCCCCCATAGTCAAAAGTTTCAAACATTATTTCTAACATTCAAAAATGACTGAAAGATATGAAAGCCTATGATATATAAATACACAAAAAAAAGTAACATAAATGTCCATTTCTCCTATTAGCTGAATGAGGGCCTTAGCTATTTTAATCCTCAAAACTGTTAAGTAGGTTTAAACTAGTAATATAAGAGTTAATGGTAGTAAGAAGCATATGTCTAGCTTGAAAGCATATACTCTCCAACACCATACAGTATACTCATGACAGAAAGAACCTTGTTTTATACTGAATTTGGCTACCTAGTGTTATACACATACACAAGAAATGAATAACATTACCTGCACTATTACTATCATCATCCTGTTCAATGAAGACATGATCCAAAATAAAGCTGAGCAACTCAGACTGCAATGAAGAATCAGGAGTATAAACTAATGGCTCTAACATGTCACGCCCTCCAGACATAATCTGGTGACTGAAGATCATCAAAATATCACACAGAATAGTGAAGGCCTGTTAAAATAAAGGGAAATGATGGTATTAAGTTTCTTATGAAATGTCGAAAGTAGAATAAAAAAGAATGTATTTAGTGTAGGGGAAAAATGTAATTTTCTATATTTGAAATAATTTAAAAATTCAGTTAGTATTTTCTTAGAGTTTAAAGCTGAAGAACTTTATTTCTTAAATAAACATAAATGCTTGAACTATACTATACAAGCAACAATTTCACATTATTTTTAGCAGCATTAATCGGCTATAAATGATGCCATACATACACACACGCACACACACATGCAAAATAAGCTCCTATTAAATGAATATGTCATTTTATTATGGATAAGTTCAAAATATTGAGTGGTTCTTTAAAGCATAGCATATTAGGTATTCTTACTATTAAAATTTTAAAACAGTTTTGTATGTTAAACATACCCCCTTGGGATGGTGCTGCCTACAGAGCACTGGACCCTCCACCTCACATTCCACCAGTCAGTCATCAGTCAGGATAATCTCTCAGTCTGATCCAGACAATTCCATACCTGAGGTTCCCCTTTCCCAGGTGATTACTAACCTGTTCCTTAACAGTAGTATTCACGTTGGTCAAGTAATGCTGGCATATCTGGCAAAATACCCTCATCTGCTTCTTTAAACGCAGTAAGTCCTCCTTGAAACAAATTTAACATGAATGTTTTAAAATACTGTATAAAGTCAGTATCTCTTTAAAACTCTTGATAACAAACATTGTCATGGATATAACTATATTAGCTCTACTTGAATTTTTAGTTTAAATTTATTTTTCATAATTTTTTACAAAAAAAGACAAGTCATTTCCTTTTTCAAATCTCTAAAGTGCACTTCCTAGTATAAACTTCTAAGTACCACTCAAAAGATTCTAAGTCAGCGTACTGCCATGTTTACTGCCGCATTATTTCCATGATTAAGCAGTGGAACCAGACTACATGCCTAGGAACAAATGAAGAGGTACAAAAAGTGAAGGATGCAATAATAATAAAATTATCCCATTTATAGGAAAATGGGTGGAACTGGAGATCATTGTTCTAAGAGAAATAAGCGAGATTCAGAAAGACAAATATTCTAATTTTTCATTATATGCATATATACTACTTTCAATAACTACTTCTATAATTTTATGTATATATAATTTGTATAATAGTTTATTATAAATGTCAAAAAGTAACAATGACACAGGACTGCAATTGACAGTGAAATTATAAACTCTCTACTAAAATAATAGACAGGCATGCATATGTATACATATTTAAATACAAATGCAACTTAGTTGGGGAAAGAATAGCTCTAAAAAAAGATAAGAGAAAAAGGCTAAGAAAAATTGCATGTACTTTTTCATATATAGAATATAAACTTAAATACACACTCATATATGTGCATGTACACAAAAGGACATTAAAAGAGAATGGGGAATATTCTGGGGAAGGAAGTGGACAAGACAGAATAGGGTAAGAAAACAAGATGATGGGAGCGGGGCAAGTGAAGTACAATTGTCCTAGATTGTTATAGCTATTAACTTGACCCAATTGGGAAACTACCCAAATCAGAATAGCACGCAGCCATGTTTGATATGGGAGGGTGGTGGTATCCTTAAGACAAATGGTCCTGAGCTGTATTTTTTTTTTAAAGCTAACTGAGCAGAGAACCAGAGAACCTTGTGAGCTACTTCAGTTCCTGCCCTGACTTCCTTCAATAATACATTGTGACATGTATGTATAAGATACAATAAAGCTTTACTCAAGTAGCTTTTGGTTATGGTGTTTACCACAGAAACACAGAGCAAAAGACACATATGAATGAAAATGTTACAAAGAAATCATTTTCTTGTAATTACCTAAAAGTTAACAAATAAAAATTACAAAAACTTAAAAAAAATAATTAGTATATTGATAATATCCTAAATGACCAGGGAACACTTATTTAATTATATATAGCTAACTTCAATGAAAACACTAGTTCAGAATGATGAAATAATTATGACCCATGTTCATATATTATTAGAAAGTGGCAAATTCATAGGAGAAAATAAAGAGAATATTTTTCATTTCTTATATGAATGAGGTTCTAGATGTTGAAAACTCAGTTTTATAAAATACTTATGTACAGTCTAATCTTTAACTCCCAGTAACTTCCTAATATTTTTTAACTGAGCCCACTTAGAATGATCATCTTCAATTCAAACACAAAACATGATTTTGAGGGGCGGAGAGACGGCTGAGTAGCTAGGAGCACTTGTTGCTCTTACAGAGAAGCAGGATTCTATTCCCAAGGTATCTCTCAACCATGGGTAACCCCAGTTCTACAGGATCTAACAAACAAGCAAGTGATACATATACACACATGAAGGCAACACATTGATATAGACCCCAGAGGAAGAACAATAACATTAACAAACCAGACCCCTACAGAGCTCCCAGGGACTAAACCAACCAAGGAGTATATATGGAGGGACCCAAGCCACATATGTAGCAGAGGATGGCCTTGTGGGGCCCTGGGTCTGTAAAGGCTCAAGGCCCCAGTGTAGAGGAATTCGAGGGGGGGAGAGGTGGGGGGGGAAACACTCTCATAGAATCAGAGGTAGGGGAATATGGGATAGGGGGTTTGGGAAGGGAGAACCGGGAAAGGGGATAACATTTGAAATACAATTGAAATGTAAATAAACAATATCCAGTAAAAAAAAATAAATAAACCTTAAAAAGCTGAATTTGAGAAACTTTAAAAACTACTAATGAAGTGATTTCAAGAAATAATCAGTGCATGAGACAATCTCGAGAGACCTGGCTCATTATCTTCAGTTTATGAAGTCTCATCACTTTGTGCAATTGTTCTACCTTTGTGCAATTGTTCTACAATATTTATCTTATTCGGGATGGAAAGACAGATCAGCAATTAAGAGCACTGGCTGATCTTTCAGAGATCCTGAGATCAATTGCCAGCGACCACATGGTGGCTCACAAGCATCCATCTGTAACTGGAGTCTCATGGAATTTTATGCCCTCTTCTGGTGTGCAAACATCAGACAAAACATCCATATGCATAAATAAATAAATCTTTTTAAAAATTAGCTTCATATATTTTAAGAATTTTAAGAATTTAACAATTTTAAGAATACAGAAAGTCAAATTATGTAATATTTCCACTTGAACAAATTTTAAGGCCCGCAAAAATCATCCCTTAACACAAAACATGTCAATGTTTTCACTGAATACATAAACTAAAACTATGAGCACACATAATAAACTAGAAATACATATGACTTCACTGACTTTCCTCTTCCTAAGTCTAAAAGGCTAAAGATAAGGGTACTAGTTAGTGAGAACAGCACTGAACTACCACACACCTTTGTAGAAGTGCTTTCAGTGATCTTAGCAAGCTGCCAAAGGATTACATAGTGAGCACACTGCAGTGCGTGAATAACAATCTATAAAAAGAAATACAAGATGAGAGGTGAAATTGAGTCACAAGCTTTCACTGTCAAAGTGCAGCATAGCCAGTAGATATGTCACAGAGAAATCAATAAAAACCTGCTCAGGCATATCTCCATTTTCAATTCCGGTCTTCAAGAGTTTGTAATTACAAGCAAACAAATCCCACTTTGAAAGATCATGGGCACTGTAAAAAAAAAAATCAAATTAAATTATATTTTAAAAAACTAAGCCTAACCATAGTTGTTTCAGAATATAACATTGCCTTTATCAAGTGATTTCTTTATTTAAAAAAAAAAAGAAGAAAAGAATTTGAAAGCACAATAATCCACAAAATACACAAAGTTATTTTGCTAAAAAAATAAAAATAAAAATAAAAAAACTCACAGATTCAACTTACTTATGAAAAGCAGTGATCCTCTTCAATGTTGACAATACCTGATATGCGTCATCTTCATCAGGTTCTTCTCCCTATGAATTACAAATTACAGATTAAGAAATACCAAAATAATCGGCCAAGTGGTGGTACATGCACTTGCAATATTGGGATCTGTCAGTTTGAGGCCAGCATGGTCTACAGAGTGAGTTCCTGGAAAGCCAGAACTACATAGAGAAACCCTCTCTCGATAAAACTAATAATAATAATAATAATAATAATAATAGGAGGAGGAAGAAGAACAAGAACAACAACAATAAGGAGCAGCATACAACAACAACAACAACAACAACAACAACAACAACAACAACAACAACAATAATAATAATAATAATAATAATAAGCAGCATAGTGGTGCCATTAATTCCAGTACTTGGGAGACAGGAACAGGCAGATCTCTGAGTTTAAGACCAGTCTGGTCTACAAAGTAAGATACTGTGTCAAACACACACACAAAGATAAAGAGCAAAGTAAAACTGTTTCTCAGTCATTTTGGTTCAGATCAAGTAAAGAACTACTAGGCTATCGAAATGGTGACACCACCTTGGGAGGAAAAAAGAAAGAATAAGACAATAAAACTCCAAAAGAAGCTTCAACATTCAAGACCTATATCTGCCAAACTGAAGAGAATGTGGCTGAGTCAACATAAGACTGCAAACAGTGGCATACAAGGAACAAGAGAAAAATAGAATATTTTCCTTCCTTCTCCAATTATGTAATATAGACATGAAAATATTTTAAAATTTTCTATTTCCCAGTACTAGATGCACTAAAGCAACATACATTAGACGATAACAAAAGAGCTAGATAAATGAAAAGAATAGTACCCAACAGAAAGAAATAGCAAACCAATCACACATAAATGGGACAAATTCTATGACATATACCAGTCCTGACTGTTCACATTTTAGAGAATTTTATGAACCCAATTATCTATAGCACTGAAATCTAGATTGCTCACAAATACACCATTTTATAATTTTTCTTAAAAATAAAAAGTTAAATTAAACCATAATTGATTTAAAATTATCTTGTCTTAGCTACAGTCATACTGAAGCAAAAGCACAATTATTAATAAATCTAAACGTAGAATATTACACATAAAATGTGGAAATGACTTGGGGGCCATCAATAACAAGGTAGTATATAAAAGATCTTAGAATGAAGCTCTGGCTGGCCTGATACTCACTGTGTAGTCTGAACTGGCCTCAAACTGAAAATTACTTTTCTGTCTCAGGTTCTAGATGGCTACGGTTATTATAACTGTTAGTCAGTACATCCACTCTTGTTGATGGACATTGAAAAGTTGACAATTTCTAACTGCTGTGAACATTATCAAGAATAAATGTCTGTCGGGCATAGTATCGGACACCTTTAATCTTTGCACTTCAGAGGTAGAAGCAAGCAGATCTGTGTGAGCAGAAAGCCAGCCTAGTCTCAATAAAAAAGCCTGTCTCAATAAAGAGTAAAAGGAAATAAATGGACAATTATGACTTGACTTGATTCAAATAAAACAAACAAACACACACATGTACTTCTAGAAAAACAAACCACACCAAAAATACATGTATATCTGACTGCCAATATAAGCCTCCTTCAAAGTACAGCATAAGAAACTCCAAAAGCAACAGCGATCATAATAGCACTTACTATGGGGCTATGAAGATTCCAACGGTTTTACATTCATCAGACTAACTCTATGATCTAAACTCTAACAACCATTCTTTCAGCTAAGATAAGGCAACCATCCAGTTAATTTCTTTAGAACAAAAGTGAGAAAATGCTAGTTTCTGTCTGCATCTTTTCAAAGTTGCATATCCTTGCCATTTTCATCTTCTAGTTAAAGAGGAATAGTGGTCTGATGATTCATAGAACTGAAAAGACTCACCAACACACCAACACCACTAGACTATGTATCATAAGACTACTGCTGAATGACTCAGTTACTGGAAGGGAAGAGTCCAACAGACAAAATACTTGTAACATATACCTCTTGCAGAAAATCTTCAAGAAGTCGGTTAAATTTATCTGCTAGTTCATCTATCAGCTGACTTCTTGAAATATCTACTCTGTTGAAGATCGTGAACTCTTCATTACATAATGCATGGTAAGTTTTAGAACATGCTTCCAAAACATCTGTGTCTGTGTGCTTCTCTACAATATTTCGGATCTGGCGCAATAAGGCATCCAAATGCTGCAAAATAAAATGGTGTGCATTAAAACATAATAAGGTAGAAGGCTAAGGACATAGCTCAGGTATACCTAATGTGTGTAAGTCCTACTAAGTAGTGTAGGCACATTGTGACTATAGGAAACCACAAACTGGGACAGTTTTTAACTACACTCAATACCTCAGACAGTATTCTAATTTGAGTAAGCAAATACACTGATAGGCCCATACTTATTTCTGCAACTTTAAGGGAAATAATATCTATCTCACAGGGCTTTAGTAAGAATGTTAATTAACATCAATGGTTATTAGAGCATATAAAAAGTATTTATAAATACTAAATAATACTAATAATTCATGACAAAGAATAAGCATAAATTATCAGTGATATTGGTCAAAGAATGTATAAGAATCGAAGTATAGCTATGGGCATAAGGCAAAAAAAAAAAAAAAAAAAAAAAAGAAGCCCATTTATACCAATCTCTAATGTAACTGGTCTAAAATATAGAAGACCTACTAGATATAGTTTCTATCTAAATAGTACAAAAACATATTTATAATGTAAGAAACTGAATGGTAGGATAAATTAAAGTAGCATTTTCTCCACTAGGATTTTATATACAGAAACATCTTACCTTTTCTAATCGGCCAGTGGTGTATATCTCCAAATCAAAGTACTGAGGTAACTGCAACAAATTGGTCACCTTTTCTGCATCTACAGAGTACTTTTGGGAGAAAAAGATAATGTTAAAAACATTGTAATAATGCTAACTAATCACAGGCTATGCCATTTTGAAAGAATCTGTGATGTATGAGAAGCACATAAAAAACACATAAGTTATCAACCCAACTTACTTTTGCTAATAACTGTGGAAGGGCCACAGCAAACAGCTCAGTGATTCTTGTTCTGTCATCCAACTGTGTCTTCTTCTCCTTTGCTGTCAGCACCTGAAGTAGCAAAGATTTTCATAAACATCTACTCAATAACAGTGCTAATTCCTCAAAATTTAATTAACAAATAAAACAGTAACAAATTTTTTAAGAAAAAAATCTTTTATTTATGGCCCACACTGGCCTCATTTCATTCCTTTTCAGTCTCTGGAGTCATGAGATTATCAATAAATAGAACATGTCCAGTCAAAATTTCCCTAATATAAAACTTTAGCCCTAAAAGTAAGAGAAAACAATTTACTCATTGTTAAGGAGGAGAGCAATTTGGTGCAGTGCTGCACAGTAATCAGGAGTCTGAGACAGGAGGACAATAATGAGGTTGAGGCTATTAAAAGGCAACTTAGTAAATACCATGCTATCTAGCCAGGGCTACATAGCAAAATACTGCAGCAATAAACACAGAAAAATAAATAAATAAATAAATAAATAAATAAATAAATAAATAAATAAAATAAAATAAACTTGGAGGAAAGCCACAAAAAATAAAAACTACACAAAAAACATTGAATAGTCTTAGAATGAAGATCAAAATCTAATTAGAGAAAAAATAGTGGAATAAGGACAAGTAGCACTCTCCAAAATCCTCTACAAGAAAATTTCCAACCTGTGACTTAAAAAAGAAAAAAAGGTGAGAATGTCAAGGGAGTACAGCTGTGAGCAGCAGGCTTATGAAAACACTAGATAAAATGCAGAAGTACTGAATATTACATACTAGAACAGACAGCTCTGAACACAAATAGTAGGGAATGGAAAACCTCACCCTCATAAACCACCACTAGATGCAATAAATAAAATAGAAAAGCTCCTGTAGAAGGGAGGGGGAAATAAATCCCACACATTTTTAGATGAAAAACCAACAAGTTGCATAATGAGGTTTGGAGAAATTCCCACATGCCATTTCTCTGCACTAAGATCTATGAAAGCAGACTCTGCGGGAGCAGATACCAAATCTCTGCAATTAAGCTACTTGGCAGAAAGAGCAGAAAATACAAGGCAAGCACAACCCCTTATTCCAAGAAACAAGACAAGAACTACAGAAACAGGGAAACACCCCACAGGAACTCAGTGGAGTTTAACTTGAGTTTAAACTCAAGGTAAGTCTGCAGACACAAGTGGCTCAGGTCTTGATAAGAAATTTCCAACTGCAATGGTAAACTCAAAAATACTAAAAGAAATTGAAGACTCTAACTCTGAATTGACACCTCCCAAGTGAAGGCTTGACAGTAGGGCAGAAAGAAGTTCAACCCTATGGTCAATCTGTTGAAAATCCACTGTGGTATGCCAAAATAGATTAACCAGGTTGAGCAGGTTTCAGCAAGACACAGGCACTCTCAAATTGGAAAAGTTAAATGGACCACACATCTCAACCTTATAATTAAGTAAATATATTTAATTGCTCATTTTCTTTACATTTCTATACTAAATGACTAATACTCAACTGCACACTATTCTATAATTGTTCTTTTATTCTCCAAAAGTTGGTGGATTTAAAAAAGCAATTATTTTCAACTATTACTCTATGTTCACACCAGGCCTGCCCATCACTAGGCATGGTAGCCATCACAGTATTTTCTTTTGGAGTGGTGCTTCAGGTCATGTGTCCTCAGTATGTGGACTCAATGTTACAATCTAGTACTATTAAAAAACTTTAAAAATGCATACCTTGAAAGAATAACAATGATCTCACTAACAACCTAATCCAAATATATAAATCCCAATGCACAAACAAAGCATACATGAAAATCAGGGCAACATGACTCCCCACTGATCCCACAGTAATGGCTTCCAAAAAGAGTGAATTGGATGAAACACAAAGGATTTTTAAAAATGGTTGAGAAGGACTGAGCAGATCCCGGGCTCTGTCCCCAATGTCTAAGAATCCAGAGGAAGCAGGGCTCCCTGGCATTATCTTAGGTAAGCAGACAGCAATGCCTGCCCCAAACAGGGAGTAACTGGGACCCACAAGGACTCAGGAAGTCACTCCTGGCCTGAGCAGATTTTGGGCCTCAGCTCTTACCCCAGTAGTAACACCCACCCCACACAGTTCTGATAAAACAAAGATAATAGGAAAGACAGGCTCCAGTCAGAGACAGGGCAGGTAGCACTAAGGAGATCCAGATGGCAAAAGGCAAACCCAAGAACATAAGCATCAGCAACCTAGGGTACTTGGCATCATTAGAACCTAGTTCTTCCACACAAGAAAGTCCTGAATTCCTCATAGTACTAGGAAAGCAAGATTCAGATTTAAAATCACTTCTAATGATGATGATAGAGGACTTTAAGAAGGACATAAATAACATTCTCATAGAATTTGAGAACACAGGTAGACAGGTAGAAGCACTTAAAGTGGAAACACAAAAATCCCTTAAAGAATTACAAGAGAACACAACCAAAAAGGTGAAGGAATTGAACAAAACCATCCAGCACATAAAAATGGAAGTAGAAACAATCAAGAAATCACAAAGGGAGACTACCCTGGAGATAATCAGGAGTCATAGATGCAAGCATCAACAACAGAATACAAAAGAGAGAAGAGAGAATCTCAGATGCATTAGATACCATAGAGAATACTGACAAAACAGTCAAAGAAAATGCAAAATGCAAAAAGTTCTTAAAACAAAACATCCAGGAAATCCAGGACACAATGAAAAGACCAAACCTAAGGATAACCGGTATAGATGAGAGTGAAGATTCCCAACTTAAAGGGCCAATAAATATCTTCAACAAAATTATAGAAGAAAACTTCCCTAAAGAACGAGATGCCCATAAACATACAAGAAGCCTATAGAACGCCAAATAGACTAGACCAGAAAAGAAATACCTCCTGTCACATAATAATCAAAACACCAAGTGCACAAAACAAAGAATATTAAATGCAGTAAGAGAAAAAGGCCAAGTAACATACAAAGGCAGACCTATCAGAATTACACCAGACTTCTCATCAGATACTATAAAAGCTAGAAGATGCTGAACAGACATCATACAGACCCTAAGAGAACACAAATGCCAGCCCAGGCTATTATACCCACCAAAACTCTCAATTACCATAGATGGAGAAACCAAGATATTCCATGACAAAACCAAATTTACACAATATCTTTTTCCACAAACCAAGAATTACGAAAGATAATAGCAGGAAAGCGCCAATACAAGGAGGGAAATTATACCCTAGAAAGAGCAAAAAAGTAATCCTCTTCCAACAAATCCAAAAGAAGATAGCCACACAAAGATAATTCCACCTCTAATAACAAAAATAACAAGAAGCAACGATCACTGTTCCTTAATATCTCTTAACATCAATGGACTCAATTCCCCAATTAAAAGACATAGGCTAATTGACTGGATACATAAACAGGACCCAGCATTTTGCTGCATACAGGAAACCCACCTCAGTGACAAAGACAGACTCTACCTTAGAGTAAAAGGCTGGAAAACAATTTCTCAAGCAAATGGTCCCAAGAAACAAGCTGGAATAGCCATTCTACAATCTCTAGCCTGACAACACAAAGGGAGGACTCATGGCTCCACCTGTATAGGTAGTTGAGAGTGGCCTTGACAGGCATCAGAGGAAGTGGACCGCCTTGGTGCCTGAAAGTTTGGATTTCCTAGTGTTGGGGAATTTCAAGAGCAGGAGGCGGGAATGGGAGGATGGTGAGAGAACACCCTCATGGAAACTCCCAGAATTATATGGATTAAACATGACAGAGGAAGGCCACCAGAAGACTAGATTCCAGAATTCAAACAAAAAATTATCTTGATACTAAAATTTGTTTTGAGAATTGTATATTGCAGAATACACAGCCTCAATGTATCTACTCATCAAGTGAGCTGAGCAGATGCAATTGAACCTCTGATGTCCTGGAATTGCACCTGGATGCAGTGAAGACACAGACGTCAGAGGCTTATCAATTTGCTCTTCCCCTTGCCACTCTTCTAATATCTCAACACCCATAATCAGCTTGAAGAAGTTAATGAAGAGTCAGCGCCCCTATTCCCTGGGCTTGGGGACTGAGGTGGTTAATATTGGGCTGTCTTTCTAGGGAACAGTAGTGGTTTTGTTGGAACAGGGAGGATTAGCTAGGATTTATTTCATACCCATAACCTATTCGTAGAAATATGTATAATTGTTATTAAGATGAAGGTATAATTTCTTAAATGGTACAAAATTTACTTTGATGTCTAATTAAAGTTTTCATTGGTACGGGCTTCTTATTGATATAAAGTGAGATTAATATTGGTACTCTCATAGACATTGTGCCTATGTAACACATTTAAGAATACAAGGCTTAGACCCAGTCCTTCTTTAACTTTTTTAACTGATTTGGAATGGTTAGCCTGCGAGTTAAGGGACTACATAGCTAATTCATGACCTTGAGTTTATTGTTAGGGTGTTTTCTATATTTATTTAGAAATAGCTGAGAGGAGTTAACAGACAATAGTCCAGGTTACCTTACATGGATAGTTGGATTTCAAAAAGTCAGAAATCCATAGAATTGACGTCACAAATATTTCTATATTAATGTTCATTTTGATTAGAGACCTGTCTGCTCCTGACAGCTTCCTGTCTTGGATTCTAAGAAGAAATTGAGCATCCTTGGAGTTACTCCAGTTGTGGTGAGACAGCCACTAGGCAAGAATTGCCTCTTTTCATCTACAGACAAATCACTGTCCAGAAAAGGAGACACTTGCAGAATAGTCGACTGATTATAACTGCCAAGACAGAGTAATCAGCCCTTAATAATTCTGCATCACTTGGTCTGTCAGATGATCCTGGGCCAGAAGGCTGAAGATTGAATGCTCCAACGTTTTGTGGTATAGGGACTGTCCAGGTGCCCAGTGGTCTCTATAATTCTGGCTAAGTTTTAGAAGCTATGCTTTGTGCTTCCCATAATTTCAGTTCACTCAGTCATTCTGGATTTCTGACAGGGTTGAAGACTTATAGTCTCATAGCCATCGTGGCTATTTATTTTGAGAGAAAAGGTTTGAGAGGATGGTTTTCAGCTGACATTCATTCTAAAGCCAAGAAAAAAAGCCAGGTTCAGAATTAAGTCTTTTAGTTAGGAGGGACAACAGAGGTTCTGTTTAGTCAACAAAATGATGGACTGGGTATTAGGTCTATCTTGTATCTTAGTGGCACAAGTTGCTCTAATTGTATTCTAAGAGAAAAGTTTTATTTTAACAGGAACAGTGATATGTAGGAGGAGCTAAGGTGGGAAGGTGGGAAGAGTAAGGAGAGGAAGATAAGGAGTAAGGAGAGGAGGAGAAGGAGAGGAGGAGCTAGGTGGCAAGATGGGGGCGGGGGGGACACAGAGGTGGATGTTTGCGTGTCCCCACCAGTCAAAGATAGTTGATATATCTAGGTTGGGTATTGAGTTATACTTCTGATTGATATTGAGCATTACCAAACTTATAAAGCCTTTGATTAACATTAAAAAAAAATAGTATAAAAGCAAAAGGTAGAAATGGGGGTGGGATAGGGCTTTTCTAGGAAGGGGAAATGGGGAAAGGGGATGGCATCTGAAATGTAAATAAAATATTTAATAAAGATTTCCACATTTAAAAAAATGGTTAAGAAGGTTCAGCAAAACCAAAGAGGACACAAATCAATTTTGTGATCAATTCGAAGGAAAAAAAAAGCAAATGAATGAAATAAGGAAGGCAATAGAGAATTAAAATTCAATAAAGCTAGAAACAATAAGAAACTCAAAATTGCAATGTTGGAAATCAAACACCTGAAGTAGAGAACTCAGTGGAAAGCATCATCATGTATAAAGAGGATCCAGTGGAAGACAGAGAGTCCTGGTTTGAACACAAGACAACTGAATTAATAAGAAAATACAAACATAAAATTTAATCTCATTGTCAACAATGAGATTAAGGGAATAGTGCCTCTAAATAAATACTAACTTTGAAGATAGACTAGCAGATTTGATTAATAAGATCATTTATTTGCTGATTCAAAAAAAACACAGAGCTTTGCAACCTACCTAACTTGTAAAGACAAACACAACCAAGGTTGCAAGGATTAAAAAAAAAAAAAAAAACATTCTGAGTAAGTATATGAAACTATGGGAAAAGAGACAAACTAGACTTGAAACTGACATCACTTGCAATAAATCACTTCATATTAAGTAAATCTCTCAAGATGTAAAAACTCTAAACAAAACACTTATATTTCATAAGACCAACACAAGTGGATGCAGATGGAATACTACACCAATACAGTAAAAGTGGAGAACTGAACAGCCTTGTCTCACCAAACATGTCATTAAACAAGGAGAAGAAAAAAATCAATCAATCCATGAAGTCAACAAAGATGCATCAGAGCTAACTGATAGTAGAAATCAAACAGACTCAACAGGAACCTAAAGAGTATTCAATTCAAAGACTATAGAATATACATCGTTCTTTGCAGCCCGTCAAACATGCTCTGAAAGAGATCATAATATAAGGAAGTCCTAACAAACAAAAGGAAGTCCAAGTCATTTCTTATATTTAATCTATTAACAGTGGACTAAAAAAAGAAAGGAACAGCCAGAGAAACTAAAGAAAAAAATATAAACTTATGGAAACTAAACAAGTAACTACTGAATGGTAAATCAATCACTAAAGAAAGGAGATTCATTTTGTTTGGTTTTTGGTTTTGTTTGTAAAAAAAAAAAAAATTAAACTTTCAGAATTAAATGAGAATGAAAACACACCATACCAGAACAAGAGACGTAAAAAGTACAAAGAAAACAGTTCTAGAAGTTTATAGCCATGAATGCCTAACATTTTAAAAAAAATTATACAGCTCTCAAATAACTGGGGACACAGTAGAAGGACAAGCCAGCCCAGTCAGTAGCTGAGAAGAAATAATAATAGATCAGGAATGGAGCTGGAGAGATGACCCAGCAGTTAAGAGCAGAACTGAACCCAAGTGTGGCGCCCAGCACTACAGAAGGTGAGTCGCAACTTCCTGCAAATCCAGTTTCCGGGACTCTTACCTCTGTGAGCACTTGCACCCACAAGATACATATAAACACAGCCAACCACACATACACATAAATAAACGTATTTAAAAAGATCAGGACAGGAATCAGTGAACTAAAACTGTAATGAGAGCAATAGTGTTGAAGAAATTACTTTACTCCCAGTACAGGGTTTCTACAACAGCCAAGAATCAATGAAGCAAAAGAATTTATTCATTAAAAAGATAAAATTGACAAACCTTTAGCTAAGCAAACCAAAAGACAGAAAAATGCTATTGATAAAATTAGATATAAAAGGGGAAGAAATCAACATAGATAATAATGGCATTAAAAGATTCAACAGGGAATATTTAAAAACAGATTCTACTAAATTTGAAAATGTATAAGAGAAAATTCTAGTCTGATCTGCCAAAATTCAACAGAGGCGATAAACAACTTAGACAAACCTGTAACAATGAAGTTAAAACTATGTTAAGTCTCCCAACTAAGAAGAGCTCAATACCTTTAAAAATATTTAGTCCACAAAACAGAGGAAAGAGCATACTAACCTCATTTTATGAAGCCACTGTTATTCTACTGTAAAAACTAGAAAAGGATACGCACTCAAAGCTCCTCATAATAAAAACTCTAAAGAAACGATGACTATAAGGAAAATACCACAACATACAGTATGCCAATAGAAACCTACAGTACAAGCTGGAGAGGATCAGGTAAATGTTGTTGCCACATAAAACTGCAAAACCTGAGTTCGAACTCTGCAATCCACATAAAGATAGGGGGATGATAGCCAACACTGTACTAAATTGCTGAAAACATAAAGCATTTCCTACTCTACTCTTATTCAATGAATGTTTCAAGTCTTACAGTAATAAAAAGAAATAAAAGTGATATAAATAGAAAACGAATTAATCAAGTGATCTGTATTTGCAGATGATATGATCCTATATGTAAAAACCCTAGAGTTCACCAAAAAAGCCCTTCCTAGAATTGATAAATACATTTAGCAATATAAACTACAAAATCAATGCATAAAACTCAATTGCATTCATACATGAAAGTAATAAACTTGAGTAAGAAATCAAGAACAAAATTTTTTGTTGTTTTATTTTTGAGACAGAATTTCTCTGTGTAGCCCTGGCTATCCTGGAACTCACTCTGTAGACCAGGCTGACCTCAAACTCAGAAATCCGCCTGCCTCTGCCTCTGCTTCCCAAGTGCTGGAATTAAAGGCGTGCGCCACCACAACCTGGCTCAAAATCTCATTCTTAATACCTTCAAAAAAATAAAGTATCTTGGAATAAAACTAGCAAAGGATGTGAAAGACCTTTATAATAATTTATTTTTTAATTTAATAATATAACAATAATGGTGTGGTCAGTGCACTCAAAGCAGTTGTAGTTACCTGCATAAGACCAAGTCTTGCAACATTCTCTCAGAGATTGAGGACATGTTCATAAAGCCCTGCTTGGGCCAAGGGAGCTACTAGGAGGTAATAGTCATTTAGCTCGCTGATCTAGTCACATAATTAGGTAAGTGGCCTCTGCTCAGGCATATACCTTCCTACTCATGTTCACATAGGGAACCCTAATGAATACAGTGACCCACAAGAAAATAAATCAAAACAATATGAAAGAAGAGGGATTTTGGTGAAAAGGAGTTCAGCAGGAGATGGACTATAATGGGTATAAGTATATAATGGGTGTAACAAAAGTGCAAATTAGAATATCAATCAGAATATAACTTCACAATGCAATGACAAAATATTTACAGGTATCAGTCAAATGGCAGAATATTGTTCACTGACTTTAAACAGAATATATATATATATAGATATATTTTGACAATTCTTGGATGTAATAGTGAAAAAAAATGAGATTCAAAAGGTTTAAGTAAGACAAAGGTGCCCAAAAAGCATGTGGAGACTCACTAGAAAAAACATCCATTGTGAAAAAGGTTGGTTTACTTAATATGATGATTTTTTTATTTATATTCATGTGCATTATTTTGCCTCAATATATGTAAATTCATATTCTAATAAATTTAACTGTTTTATAGCTGACAAAAAAAAATGAGATTGAGGTGGGCATGGTGGCAGATCGTCTTTAATCTTACCATTGGGAGCCAGAAGCAAATACATCCTCTGAGTAAGAGACATCCTGGTCTACAAAGCATTTTCCAGACCAGAATGGAGCTATCTCAGAAGGAAGGTAGAGAGGAAATGGAGAAATATTACAAGATGGAGAGACTTCCTATGTTCATGAAGAGCCAGAAATAACAGCATGAATTTGGCTTTATTGCCAAAAGTAATCTACAAATCAATTTAATTTCCATCAAATATTACAATGACATTCTTCACATAAATTGAAGAAAACAAATTTAAAATTCATAAAGAAGCACAAATGACATCTGAGCAAAGAGAGCAATACCAGAATTATCAATGCACCCTAGAGAGGCACAGCAAAAAGACAGCACAATATTACTTCAAAAACAGACACAGGGGAGAATTGAGGGCTTGAGAGTCAACCATACTTATGAGACTAACACACACCTACCACCACCTGATTGTTGACAAACGTACCTGGAAAATACAATAGAGAAATGATGGCATGTTGATAAATAGTGCTGAGAGAGTAGATACCCACTTGTAAATGACTGAAGCTACAGCTCTATCTCTCAGTACCAAAGTCACCTCAAAATGGGTGAAAGAAGTTAACTGAGGAGATGAATGTCTGAAGCCATGGAGGAAAATAGGTGCAAGGTATGGCAAGGACTTTCTGAAAGGAATGAACAGGACTCCAAAAGCTCAGGAAATAAATGCAAGAATTAAGAAATGGAACTATGTAAAGTTAAAAAAAAATTCAGCTAAAATGGAAAAACTGAGTCAAGTGTCAACCTGCAGACTGGGAGAAAAGCTATAGTAGCTACAAATTTGACAGAAGATTAATATCGAAAAGACATACTAAATTCAGCTTGACCGTAAGTGGGATAACATAATGAAAGTACAGTACTCAGATCAGGAAGTAGAAACAGTAATAAACATGAAAATATATCCAGCATACCTGGCCATAAAAGACAAATTAAGACTGACATTCTATCTCACCTTAATCAAAATTGCTATATTATAAGAACGGTTAACAAATGCTGACAAAGATATAACAAAACATAAACACTGCTGCTGAAGGATATACTACAACCACTATGGAAATGAACCAGTATAGAGGTTCCTCAAGAAACAAAAAATAGAAGAGTCGTTATAGCGCAACTATATAATTACTGGCTATATATCTGAAACATTCTAAAGTAACAACCTTTCATGAAGAAAGGTCCACATTGATGCTCAATGCAGCATTATCACAGGAGTCAAGCTAAAGACTCAGTCTAGGGGCCCAAAAAGTTGTCCTCAGACATAAAGAATGAAGGTGTGCTACATGCAGGAAAATGAATTCAACTGGAGACACTATGCAAAATGAAAAACTAAGAAAAGCAGATCTTCTATGTTTTCTCTCATTTGTGGTATCTCACTCTAGATATTATGTAAGTACATGAAATCATACGTATGAATATAGACCTGAGCTAGAAGCAAGAGGATCTGGAAGAACTAATGGAAATAGGAGAGAAAGGAGATGTGGGCATGTGCCTAAGCATTTTACACACTTGTATGAAAATAGATCTTTACAAAAACAACAATGTAAACAAATAGACATTAATTTATTTTTAAAAGTTCAAGACAATTATTCAAATCTCCCTTTGGATAGAGTTAACCATATGAAATCCATCTTTTGGAGCGTACACAACAACAATATTAAACAGTATTTTAACTTACTCCATATTCTGGGACATGAGATAAAGATCATCAGTTCAGAATTCTAATTTGCTTCCCATAATTAGAAAAAGAGAAATAAAACACGAAAATAAAAGAAAACAAAATGAAGAAAAGGTTAAAAAAAAAACAGAAATAGGGGCTAGGGGTGTAGCTCAGTGTAGAGCACTTGCCTAGCATGCACAATGCCCTGGGTTCATTCCACGGCACTGCAAAAAAGATGATTAAATAATTAAAAAATGAGTAACGAAAACAGAATTAGAACAAAATATAGACTGTTTATCACATACTGGTTAAGTATTACCTCATGAAATTTTGCTACACACACATATATTTGCATGTCACAATATAAAAATGCATTTTGGTGGTTTACAGTCAAATATTTGAAATTCTATAGAACTTCTGGAATTTGTGAACTATTTGATGAACTATTAAAATTTAAACCCTAAAAGTAGGAATTACTTCATCATCATGAACCCACATCTGCTTCGTTTCGAATTTTATATTATAATAAAAAATATAAACTTATAAATAAAGCAAAATACACATATGTAGTAGTCTACACGAATATACTACAAATAGTCTTGAAGAGAGTGTCACTCACTGTCATCATATGTATCAACCAAAGACCTTCTGGAAAATCAAATTTCTCAAATTGCTACCACTTTAGAATGACTTATGAAATATGTAAAAGTAATTAGAAAAGTAAAATTAAAATTCAAGTGCTTTTGTTTTGTTTGTTTTTTGTTTTTGTTTTTTTTTTTTTCGAGACAGGGTTTCTCTGTATAGCCTGGGCTGTCCTGGCACACACTCTGTAGACCAGGCTGATCTCGAACTCAGAAATCCGCCTGCCTCTGCCTCCCAACTGCTGGGATTAAAGGCGTGCACCACCACCGCCTGGCCAAAATCAAGTGTTTTTATTTCATGGTCAAAATGGGCTTGAAATATTTCAAACAGAGAAATGAAGTTTCTCTTTTTGTTATACATAAACTGGCATACCCTTTTTCCTGTTCCTCTTCCCACAGGAGGATGACATTCAGCTGCTTGTCTAATAGTACACAGCATTATTTCAATCAAAGCACTCTCTTGTCTGTCTGTTAGAGCTAAAAAAAAGAAAATCAGAAAGAGTTAACCTATTTCTTTCCATATACAGCTCTTGTAACTATTATGTAAGTTTCTTCTGCCTATGAACAGGAACTGACCTCACGTACAAAAGAAAATCCATCATCACAGAAAAGACTAGAACAAGTTAAATCTTACCTTTCTAAATATCAGAATTCTGATTAAGTTTGCTGTATGTATTCATATATATATATATGCATGTGCTAACAGACGTGGCTAAAAATACTAAATTTTGATAGCAATTAAATCTTTGTACATCACATAATATTCATATATATGAATATGAGATAGGGAATATGTTTTAGAATTAGTGTTCATTCTACCATGTACAAGGCTTTCAGTTTGATTCCCAACACTCCCAAAAACAATAATGGAAAATTAACACTAGTAAGATTTTATAGAATGAGCAAAATCTATTCCAAAACAGTATGGACAAATAATAACAACATAATTAAACACCCTTACCTTCCTCTCCACTAAGAGGCTCTTCCAATAACAAGCTATTCATACATTCCCAGTCTTTCAGGAGTTCAGTAGCACAATCCCACATGCTATCCACAAGGTAAGCTGCATGTTCATGTAACTAAAATTGAAAAATAAAAAGCTCTTAGACAAATAGCACACTAGCCTTAGGACAAAAGAACAAACGCTTTGTCAATACCACATTAAAATCTTAAAATGAAATCTGGTTTGGGGGAACAAATAGATTAAAGAGCAGAGAATTGCTATAGCTTGCTGTATAAAAGTAAATTTTGTTAGAGCATTACTACCTCTGAATATATTAACATAAAAAATTCTACAAAAAGACTAACTACATTGCTTATTTTGAACTGATACTACATCAGTTATCTTTTCTTAATTCTTAGTTATACTATAATTTTAAAAGACTATAGTTTTCCAACTTAGTTGAGGGGTTGAGCTTCATCATGAAACCAAAGATTTTGGAGAATATTATTTCTCAAACTATAAAGACAAGTATGTTTCAGTAACAGAAAGAGAATATCCTCAATAATTACAAACTTGGATTCAGCAACATACAAAAATGAGCATTGGATTACAAGGTTTGACTGATGCTTAAAAAAAATAATTCAACACATTTACATAATGAAAGACATAAACAAATACATAATATGAATCCTAAATAAAATTGAATTTTGAGACCTCATAAAATATTTAACAGACAGAATGATAACTTCGTGAAGACTAATGGAAATTAGTTTCTATATTAATGTTAATACAAGACATGAAGCTAGGTGTTGTGGTTCACATGTATAATCTCAGCACTTAAACTAAAGCAGAGACAGGCATGGTAGCACATACCTTTAATCCCAGCACTCTGGAGGGAGAAGCAGGCCAGTCTAGCCTACAGAGTGAGTTCTAGGACAGCGAGAGGAATACATGTAGAAGCCTTGTCTCAAAATATTGGGGGGAGGGGGGGAAACCTACTTGAGGCAAAGGCACATGATCATGGTGTGTCTGAGCTACATAGTGAGTTCCACACCAGCCTAGGATATAGTGTGAGATCCTGTCTGAAACAATAAGAAGCATTAATTTTGAGACCTTACAATGTTCTAAGTTGTTCTTTTACAAAGATTGTCTCAGGTCCTATGTGGGTCCTAAACAACTGGAACAGGGGCTATCTCACAAGCTGTTGCCTGTATATGGGTATGTTCTACTACCTGGGCTGCCTTGCCTGGCCTCAGTGGGAGAGGAATCGCCTACCCTCGCAAAGATTTGAAGTACCAGAGTGGTGGGATAACAAGGGGGAACTCCATCAGCTTGAAGAAGGGAATCGGGGTAAGGATTGAGGGAGGGGGTGACAAGGAGGAGGGTATTGGGTAGGATATAAGGTGAATAAGTAAAAAAATTAAATTAAAAAACCTCTTACCTATGAAGAAAAATTGCGTAACTTAACCAAGATTATACAATCAGTATTGAGAGGAATACAGTTGGTAATAATTTCCAAAATTATACATAAATCATAGTTGTTGAACACCTGTCTTATGAAATTAGAAAGCACTTTTAAAAAGTGGAATGGATAGATTTCTGCTGCATTCTGTATTTCATAATCTGTAAGATTTTAGATATCCATCATTTCAATACCACAATGTAAACTAACCTCACTTTCCAAGAAGAAAAAAACCAAAGTCTTCACAAGGTTGGCATTTGGACCTTGTCTTCCCCTTCTTTTCATTATTCCATCCTCTTCTGGATCTCTGCGGCTGAAGAGCCTATGGGCAAAAAAAACAATGCATACTTGAAAACTGTGTCACAAAAATTAACTGTATATTTTATACTTGAGCATCTAACAACAGAATAATGTAAAACTGGGTCGGTGAGCACGAAAAAAACAAATAATCGATGGCAAACTGTTCATTTCAATCTTCATATGCCTAAGTTCTTTGATTTCTCAGATTTGTAACACTGAGTTATACATTTTTTGAATCCTTACATTTTTTCATACAATTTTTTCCTTTCATGGAAGTAATATAATGGCTGACCAAAATATTTATATAAAAGTAAAATGCACATTTTTCTCTAAAATATAACATTTATCATTCTGTTTTCTTCTTTGAACATTATCTTAGTTAACACAATGGCCCTTTTCTAATAGATACTGTGGTTTTCATTAAGAACAACAAAGGAGAACTAATATTAGCTAATAATTAATAGACAGATTAACAAGAATGTTTACATCAAACATCCTACTAGTTGCTAAACCCCCAAATAAATGTTTTAATAAAATCTTAACAAAGATGTTAGCCTAATTTGTGTGACTAAACATGTTCTCTTTAAAAAAATATTATATAATATTTGCTGAATCATGTTTATGATTATATATTCAAAGGGCTGTATCTGAAATGCTAAATATCATCATAAAAATATAAGAATAACAGAGATATGAATTTACTTTTTGTAGAGAAATTCTCCAGCTGCAACTGCTACTGGCCGGTGAGCTGAATAAACCAGATGATAGACATTTTCACAATCTTCTGCAGTTAGGACTTCTTCACTACTCCTGATAAGAAAGTAGCAATAACAGACTTTAGCAATATCATGAGTCTATCAACATTTTATGTACTTAACTTCACAAATTTATGTTAAAATAAATAGAATTTATTTGAGCATAATGTTTTGGTTAAAAACTCTGCCCCAACAAAAGCACTAAGTGTATCAAGATCAAAGATAGCTGCTGTGGTGCACAATGAAGAATGAATAGAGGGTAGGCACCCTGGGCCGTCGCCTGTTAGCCTAGGACTTCAAATCCTCTAAGGCAGGAGGGTCAGACTTTCAAGAACATCCTCAGCTAGAGATGAAGTTCAAGGTCAGCCTGGCTTTATGAGCAGGGAGAGAGAAAAAGAAAGAAGTAGGCGGCAACTGGGCAAAGCAAAACTCAGAGTGAATACAAGAAAAAATTTTACATGGTTCAGTTCCCTTTCCCACTCTCTCTCCCTCTTTCTCTCCCTCCCTCCCCGCCTCTTGCCCACCCACACAAAGCCTGTGTGTCACAATAAATGTGTGGCCACCAGAGGACAAACTATTGAGAGTCAGTTTTCTGTATTTAGACAGACAAGGTCTCTCTTGTTTCTACTGCTGTGCTGCATATTCAAGGCTAGTGGGTCTGTAAGCTTCTAGATGATTTATCTTTGTCTCTGCTTCTCATCGCACCAAAGAAATGGTTGGTGGATGCATACCACCACATGCAGCTTTATATGTAAATTCTGCATACTTGAGTTGAGTTGTAAGGCTTATGCTTTTACCCAAGGGCCAAACTCCCTGGTCCATGTGTACTAAAGTTTTGTTAAGACTTTTTTCTTTAAAAAGAATGCAAATTACATCTTTGTAAGATTTTATAACCATATCTAAAACCACAATGTGGTACATTTCATATAAACAGAGGTAATAGAAGCTACTATAGTCAATGACAGAATCCAAATAAAATACTAATGATGGCTACTACTAATAGGTTAATTTAATATTTCTTACTACTAATACTTAAACCCTATCATAAAGAATATATAAACTATATAGTGTGTGAGTATTTTCAATTTTGACAGAATTTGCAAAGATATACTTTGAGTAATTTACACATGTTCTAGCTTGCTCGCTATTGCAGAAAGAAAAACAAACAAACAAACAAACAAACAAAAAACTAACCAAATCCAACTTAGGGAAGGAAACAATTTACTGGATCTTACAGATTGAATCCATCATAGAGGGAGGCTAAGGCAGGAACTAAATACAGGAACCTAGAGCAGAAACAGAAGCAGGGACCATAATGCAAGGCTCCTTACTGGTTTGGTTTCTCTGGCTTGCTCGGGTACTTTTGTTACACCGTCCAGGACCACCTTCCTAGTAATCCCTGCTATAGCACTAATTTTTTAAAAGGCCACATAGGCATACCAACTGGCCAGTCTAATAGATGTAACCTCTCAATTGAGTTTCCTTCTTCCCAGGAGACTATGGTTTGTGTCAAGCTGGCAAAAACCTAACCAATAAAGACCAATTAGTTCTCCTCCAACAGTGCATATGGACATAGTTCTACATAAAATTGAACAAATAAAGTATGTTACTTCTCAAGTGATGTTTCTTTAAAAAGTGGGGACCTCGGACCAGCCTGTGCATGCTCTTTGGTTGGTGTCTCAGTCTCTGGTAGGTCCAAGGGGTTGAGGTTAGTTGACACCACGGTCTTCCTGAGAGGTTGCCATCCTCTGTCTAGTACTTGGCTGTGAATATCTGCATCTGTCTCAGTCAGTTGCCTTGTCTGGCCTCAGTGGGAAATGGTGTACCTAATACTATACAAACATGATGTCCCCAGGATTGGGGGGAAAGGAGAGGGAGGCACCCTCTCAGAGGCAAAGGAGAGGATTGGGGGGGGGAGAACTAGACGAGGGGGGACAGGGAGGGGGCAACATTTGGGATGTAAATAAATTAATTTAAAAAGTGGGGAAATCTCATTTAAATGTGATGTCTCTGCAAAAAAACTAAATAAATATATTTTCATATTATTAATTTCTATTTTCGTTGAGGTTAAAAAGCTGATCTGTAATTTCTATACCTTCAGTTGGAATATGGAAATTAGTGCCCCAATGCAAACATACGAATTGAAGTCCATGCTAAGCAAGCAGTACACTATGGAGCTATATTTTCAGCCCTCTTTCTACTTACAGACAGAAATGTTACCTTGTCTCCTTCAAAATCTCATATGCTAGAATTACAGGTCTGTACTACTAAACCCAGATTACCAGTTATATTCATCCTTAAATACAATGTACTTCTCTCTCTCTCTCTCTCTCTCTCTCTCTCTCTCTCTCTCTCTCACACACACACACACACACACACACACACACGAAAAAAATATGTGTATGTGTGTGTATATAGATATATATAGAAAGTCTATATTATTATTGTTTATTTAAGCAACAACAAAATTTTAAAGTTACAATAGATTTACAAGATGTAAAATTCTATTGGGATACTCTATTTTTTATTAAAATTCTGGTGGCTTACCCCCGCCCCTCCACACACACACCAAAGATAATGAATGTTAATTAAATTATAGTGATTTCTTTAAAGATCCCTTTTGCCATTCTTATTTAGATAATCTTAACTAGGAAAATGTAAGGAGACTATAGATCTTTAAGGACTGTTTTGTTTCTTTTATATCCCTTAGTGAATCCTATTATCTTATTTTTTTTTTCTGAGACAGATCTCTCTCTTGAAGCTAACCAAGATAGTTTTCAACTCAGGTTCAAGGAATCCCTTCTACTTCAACCTAGGAAATACCTAGGACCATATTTACCTGTATAGTGAGGTTCTTGTTCAGTTCTAGGTATTTTAATAAAATATTTTTATTTTAAAAGTGAGCAGACTGAGGAAGGGGGTAAGTTCATAGGAAAACCAGCAGTCTCAACAAAACTGAACCTCCAAGATCTCTCAGACACTGAGCCACCAACCAGGCAGCATAGAGGAGCTGGTTTGAGTCCCCAACACAGGAGAGAAGACGTGCATAACCCTCAAGAGACTTGAGGCCCCAGGGAGTGAGGAGACCTGGAGGGAGGTGGGTCATCCTCTTGAAGACAAGTAATAAAAAAGTGAGCCAAATAATTTTTACCAACCTAAAATAAAAGTACTTGCTAAGTTATAGGACATAATAAATATTTTCGAAAGCGAAAGACTATCACTAGTGAAAAAGATCTGGATGAATTGGAGCTCTACAGACAATGCTGGTGGGAATGTATACTGACATGACCATTCTACACTATGACGTTTCCCCAGAATATTAAACACTGGGCTGACAATGTAGCCCAGAAAATATAGTATATGGAATACCATGTGAATAGTTCAAGGTTCAATTCCCAGCAACATCATCCCTAACACCTCCAAAATTCGTAGAGAATTACTATACCATTAAGCAATTTCTTTTCTGGGTATACACAAAAACACTGAAAGCAAGATCACGGAACAACTATGCTCATAGATACATATTTTTAACAGCAAAAGTTGGAAAAGAGCCCACGGTTCCATCAACAGATGAATGGAAATATGTAATATGCTATATGCATACAGTGAAAATAGTATCCAACAAAACAGGAGAAGCAATTCCTGACACATGTTCCTGTGTGGCAAATCAAAGGACAAACATTATGGTTGTGTTTCCACAAATATCAAAACCAGACAAATTCATTCAAATAGAAAAGACAAGTTTTTATGAGAATCTGGCAGGAAAAGTAGGAGGAACTACATATTTAATGAGTACAAATCTAATATACAATGATTTTATAAAGTTCAAGAGATGAACACAGGTGACAGTTGCCTAACTATAAAAATGCCTATTGCCACTGATTCTTATGCTTAACAGTTAAAATGTTAACTTCTATGTTATATATTTTATTGCAATTGTTTTTTTAAAGCGGAAAACATTTGTAGCACCACTATCACCACTATTACATTATTAATACAGTATTATTAAATATTTCAGTAAATGTTCCTACTATGACAATGTAACGAGGATAATACATACTTTTCCCTGTTCCCTGAAAAGTTTAACTTTATTTATATAGCATCAAGACCAGCTAAAAATGAGAAGACTCTCAAGAGAATTGGAAGAAATAAATTCTCAAATTACAGTTTCACAGACTCAAGAGTTTCTTCTTCCTGTTTTTTCTGAGCTTTACATGAAAACATTAAATTTCTAGCTGGGGTTGGGTTTGGAGTAGTTCACACCTATAGTTTAAGCTAGAGCCTAAAGTAGAAAATGCACCAGAGCCCAAGACTTTGCAACCATTCTGGGGAACATAATAAGACATGGATGGATGGATGGATGGATGGATGGATGGATGGATGGATGGATGGATAAAACTTCTTTCCTAAAATGTTATGACTGAAGCTATTAAAATGTAGGCATAAATGTATGTGAACAATGCATAAATGAATGTATTATCAAAATATCTGGATATAAAAATATATACTTACTGTAAGACAAGAGTGAGTAACTTTATTGCTTGTACTGCAACATCATATTCTTTGTCGAGGGTCATAGACACAATTCTATCCTAAGAAAGCAAATTAAAGTATTTTTAAAGGAAAACAAGAAGAGTATTTCAAATTACAAATAATTTTAAATATTTGATGAAAACTAACCTTAAATCGACTGGTAAATAGTTCCAGTTTGGAATTAAGCTCTTTGTTATAATAAAGCCCTTGTAAAGCAGTAAGACATTTGAGTCTTACTTCACCTTGCTAGAAGAAATGAAGAGAAAATATATTTAAACCATGTATTTCCAAGCTCAAAATTTAAGTATATATTTTCTATTTAAAAATGTAAACATTTGCCAGGCGGTGGTGGCGCACGCCTTTAATCCCAGCACTTGGGAGGCAGAGGAAGGCAGATTTCTGAGTTCGAGGTCAGCCTGGTCTACAGAGTGAGTTCCAGGACAGTCAGGGCTACACAGAGGAACCCTGTCTTGAAAAACAAAAAAACAACAACAACAAAAAAGTAAACATTTACTCTGAAACAATATTTGATAATGAAAAAAATATCAGTACAAATGTTGAAGATTAAGAAGTCACAAGATTACTATTTCTATAAGTTGATAGTATTTATTAAAAATTGATCAGAGCAACAATACTGTGAAAAGTGATAGATAGTAGCACATCCCATTACATGCAAGGAAGTCTGTAAGGTTAATGATTTAGCTTAAAAATGATGGTTTATGAAAAATGTGTATTAAAGTTCAGAAGCCCAATTTTAAGACATAATTTGACTAAGATACATTTTTATTATTATTACTAAGACAAGATTAAAAATTAAACAGAAACTGAACTGTAGGGCTATGGTAGAACACAAACCAGTGTCCAGGGCTTAATGAACCAGGGGAATTTGTGCTACTGACCAAGTTTTGACAGAGCATATAGAAAAGAAGAAAAGAACAGTTTTAAGGGATGTGACCGAAAGTACACATACACATGGATAGCTATCTATTTCTTTTTTTTTTTTCTTTCCAACAAGATCTCTAAATAGTCCTGACAAATCTGGAGCTGACTTTGTAGCTCAGGCTGGCTTCAACTCAGAGAGAACCTCCTGCCTCTGGCTCTGCTTCTAGAGTGCCGAAATTTAAGACATGTACCACCACACCTAGTTCAGATACCTAATTTATATGAGACCTGTGTGCTCATATCTATGTAAAGATGGAGAAATCAATGGAGCACATCTTACCTTATCATGCATAGTCCAACCAACATATTTTAAATAGCTGTCATTAAGGAAGGCATCACTATACATCTTCATCCAAATGCCAATCTCTTCAATGCATATAGCTCTGATTTCAGCAATTGCATCCCTAAATGGAGGAAGTCACATAATCAGTGCTACTGTACGATTGAGCATATGGCCTACCTATTGAAGAGATGCCATGTATCTCTCACCTTAATACCCAATCAACATTAACTATTGGTGAAGATTAAAAGGAATTGAAATGAAGCATGGCTCCAAATGTCAACATGCTTGCAATGTAACTGGCAAAGAAGAATAAAAATACTTAAATTAAAGCTTAAAGCAAATTTGTTTCACTGCTTAGTTGGTAAAAAAAAAAAATACCTGTCTCATAAACAAAATCCTGCTTTGACCTTTTACTTTAGACCAGTTATCTCAAACTTCCTAATGCTGCAATCCTTTAATAAAAATATTGTGGTAATCCTGAACATAAAATTAAAATCTCGCTACTACTCGATACCTGGAGTTTTGCTGCTGCTGTGAAGGAAAATATATAAGCATCTGTGTTTTCTGATGGTCTGAGGGGACACCATTGAGATGGTCATTCAATCCCAAAGGGGCCCTGATTCACCAGTTGAGAACTATTTGCTCTAGACCTTATCCCAATCCTTGTTTACAACTGTGTTCAGAAGATAACAGGCAAAAAGGCATAGCAAGATCATAATCTTCCAGGCACAATTACTTTATACCCATAACACTTAGGCCAGCCTATGATTCTTTTTAAAAGACAGAGTCCCACTATGATGTCTAAGCTGGTCTCCAACTCCTGGGCTCAAGTGACCCTAGTGCTTTCTATTCTTGAAAATGCAAATCTGGGTCACCTTATTTGGCTATAACTAAGTCATTTTGAATTCATCTTTTGTAAAGTGGTAAGTCATAGAAAACGGAGGAATAACACAGACAAGAATACTTTAGGAAACTAGAATAATCAATGAACATAAATATGTATGATGAGGGAATAAACTAAGAGAATAGTGGCAAAACAAAACAGGAAGAATTAATATTGGAATAGTATACAACAAGCATTTAATGGATTCAGTAAGTACCAAGTAGAGGAAATGAGGTTGAATAAAACTGGTACTAATGTTTGCAAATATGTTATAAACTGTGATAAGATTACCTTTTCCATCTGCTAATTCAAAATAACAAAAAGAAGCATCTTACTTTAATCTATCCAAATTTTCCCAGTGAAATTAAATAGAAGGGTAAGGAATCAGCAAAACAATATATCCAAAAGCAATTAAGTATTTTATACCCTAACTAAAGAAGAGTACTTTCCCATGGCTGGACTACAACAAGTCAGGCAGAGCATTACCCTTTATTCAGATAGGAAACATCAATGTCAGAGCAGTACAATGCATTTCCCAGACTTACTCAGTAGCAAAACTCAGTCTCCAAAATCTATCTTACTATAACCTCTATTACAGTATACTGTTTTAACCACTTTAAAAGAATCTGTCTTGCCTTACCTGTATCTATGTACAAACACTCCTTTAAATATTGCATTCATCATATTTTCTATCTCATCTTGATTTTCCTGAAGCTATAAAAAAGAACACATCATTTTTTGAATTGCAAAAAATGTACAATAAAAAGAACACTTAAAGGTTGTAAGTAAAAATAAACATATATTTCCACCAGTATTTAGAGATTACATAGTTTATTCTATTGGATAAAAGTAACCAGAGAGAACAAAAAAAGTTGGCTGTCAAGTAAATAACATCCCTTGTTTCCTGAATATATGACTTAACAGCTAAAATTTAGCTGGTTCATTATGTTTTTCTAATGCTTATGAATTTCCACCGATCAATAAACATTTATGTAATTCCACTTATGAGTATTCTGATAAAAATGCAAATTTTTCATTCGTATATACTTTAAAAAGTATTTTTTTTGTTTTCTTTTTCTTCTTTATATTCCAAGACAGGGTTTCTCTGTGTAACCCCGGCTGCCTTGTAACTCCCTGTATAGACAAGGCAGGCCTTGAACTCAAGAGATCTGCCTGCCTCTGCCTCCAGTACAGGTATTTAAGGTGTGAGCCATCATCACCACCCAGCTTGTCTTTACTTTTCTTAACTTTGCGTCAATTTATTTGACTAATTTAGAAATAAGCAATCTAAAATTTTAGCTTCTACTTCCACCACCAGGAAAAAAAAAAAACAGCAACTTCCCAGACTTAAGTAAATAAACTGTAGGTCATCATGAATTAAATTTTATATATTACAATTTTTACATTAGTTTGATTTTGCAAGAATTTAAATCTCATCATGAAATAGAAAAACATATCAACAATGAAGAGAAAAGTTATAAATGGCACATCAAAAGATTTTATCTGTTATTGTTTAAGATTAAAGCTGAAACTGAACTTCCTTATTTGAAGCTTATGAAATCATAAGCAGAAAACCATGTCACCTACTATAAAGAAATGAATGACTTAAAAAATACAAAAAGAAAAAGAAAGCCTTTAATCAAGCCATGATGGTGGCATACACCTTTAATCGCAATTCTCAGGAGACAGAGGCAGGTAGAACTCTTGCCAGCCTGGTCTACAGAGTAGTTCCAGGACAGCCTAGGCTACTAAAAAGACAAACCCTGACTTGGGAAAAACACCATAAAAAGGCTTTAAGTCATTTTAAAAAGGGAGTTCATATTAACTCATTTCACATCACTGATAAGCTGGAAAAGAGAGTAAGGACAGAGTGTCAGTAACATGAATAATACTAAGGCTTAGATAACTTTTCAGACTGATCCAAATCATGTTATTTAAGCATAATAAATACTCAATGGTAGCCTACACAGAAAATGTATGAAATATTGTTGGCATGGATATTTAATAAAACTTTAAGACAGGTGTATAAACAATATTTAACTCTTCTTTGGACCTGGAGTACTGTAGCCCAGTGGTAAAGCACATACTTGATATTCATAAGGCCCTAGGTTCAATCTTTACTATAAACAAACAAACAAGTAACTTTTAAAACTTATCTGAGCCTAGAAGTTGTAATTAACAGTAAGCAGGCTGGTTGCACAATAGCAGCCCTAAACACTTAACACTAAAGTTTACCTCTTTACGCTTCTGTAACAGGAGCTCTAGCCTTTCGTTGGCTCGTTTTCCAATCATTTTGTTCCGTTCTGCCTCGTACTGTCTTTGTGTGTTGTCCATATTAATGCTAAGATTTAGTGCCACATTTACCAGAGCAGTCATCAACTTCATAGCTAGGTTTTAAGGGAGAAAATGTTGAAATTAGTATAATAGGTACAAAATAATATTAACAAGATCAAATTAAAAGCAATTAAGTAAAGAACTGCTAATCTGCTTTGACAAAATTAAAGCATACAACTGCTATGAATGATAACAGTGCATAATGTATAGAGTGAGTAAACTGGCTAGCTAAATCCTTATCAGGAATTGGGTTAGCTCTCAATCCTCAGAAATGCTAGCCAAAGTAAGAGCTAAAGATATTGAAACTCAAAGACATTAAGAAAACTGGGTCCATGGGCTGGAGAGAGAGCTCAGCAGTTAAGAGCACTGACTTTTCTTCCCAAGGACCCAAGTTTAATTACCAGCACCTATGACATCTTACAGTCATCTGTAACTCCAGTTCTAGGAAATCAAAAGCCTCTCCTGGCCACCCCAAGCAATAGGCACACACATAGCATACAAACATACGTACATACAGAATAAAATGTTTCCTACAATGATTTCTAGAGATTGTGATTCGTCTTCTAAGTAAATTATAGCTTATATCCGTTTTACTATCCATCTGCCTAAAGTACTATTTTAAAATACTATTTTTAAAAGAACGTTGAGACAGGGCCTCACACTGTTGCCCAGGCTGGTGTCTAACTCATGGTAACCCTCCTGCATAAGTTCTTGAGTCCAAAGATGATAAACACAAGCTACCATCTCCAACGTTAACGGCCTCCTATCAAATTAGCTTCGGTTAAACAGTTTCATAAGTATCCACTTTTATTCTACACACACAATGAAAAGGTAATTAACAAAAAGCTTTTTCATGAAACATCCTCTAGAAACTTTTGTTACTGAATTTGGGACAGTCAGACTACTTTTTGGGTGGAATTTTGAATGTATTAATCATTAATCCAAAGATCTGATAATAATGTCCTTTCTTTACTTCAAACCACCTGTCATTGTGTGATATAACAAAGCAGAAGTATACCTTTATTTGTGGCTACAGTGCTTGCGTAAACTATTTAACAACCTTAGAAAAGAATCAACAGTAAAAGTACCAATCGATTCCCAAAGATTCACAGTGAGCTGCTGAAAGCAATTATTAGCTTAGTGGTCACTATATTTAAAGAAAAAAAAAAAGCAGCACTCAGGATGCAGAGGAAGATAGATGTTTGTGAATTCAAGGTCTGGACAGTCAGAACTGCACCATCTCAAAAAATACTTAAAAGAAAGAGTAATTCATATTACTACTTGTTTCCTCCTTTGATGGAAATCATTGTCTCTAACTGAAAGGAATATCCAGAAAATATTTCAAAATACCAACCTGCCAGGGTGCTTGTATGTCGAAATGCTCTGACTTGGGAGTCAGATAATCCAGTAAGAAGTGAAATGACAGTGTCCATCATGTACTCATCATATATGATACTGTACTGGCACTGCCGTACTAATACACCAATGAACTCACAGAAGCTGGACTTGAACTTCTTCCACTGAGGACCAGCCATAGTTAGTGGGTAATCCCCACTATCCTGAAGTAAAAATATTTACACGGCAATTCATTTCAAGTTCATGGCTTACTTCATTTGTTTTTAATAAACTCTAGGTAAAACCATGACAATACTACTATATCTTACCTTCTTTTCCACAATAAATTCTCAAAGAAAACAAAAGAACATGCAAAGATATATGCATACCTCTTTGAACACTGCCCTTTAATTTAAGATCAAAGCAGGCATTTTAATGAACTTCAGTTTAATCAATGAAATTAAATATCAATTACTGAGGTTAAAATATTAAGTTTTTCCCTCATCAAAGTTGAACATTCTTCTGAAAGCCAAATATACCTACTAAATTTCTTTCGAACAAAAACAATCCAAAATTATTTCTTTAGATTCAAAATAACAAAATTGTATTCTCAGCCAGTTAAACAGAATAATACAAAAAGCAAAAGACAGTTAAAAATTTTTATTAGTTTCAAGACACCAGATAGTCAATGGGCATAAATAATCACGTAATTTAACAAATACAAAGATGATATATAGCTCAGTAGTAGAATACTTGTCAGCATGAGGGAGGGCTTAAATTTGATCCCAAGCACCAAATAATAAAACAAAATTAAATAAATAAGAGAAAATGAAACATAGGTACTATATTCTTCAAAGGTAAGTGTTCAAGTTTTTCTTTATACAAAACTGAGGACATTTTTCATTCTGAATGTAAACTTACATTCTCAATATACCATAAGAAATAAGACTTAGGCTGAGAGCTTAGCTTAGTAGTAGAGCACATGCCAAGATTAAAGCCCTGGGTTCCATCCAAAGCATGTATGCATACATATATTTAATTAAATAAATACATGAAACAGAAATCAATAGTATATAAAAATTCTAAAAGGGTCTCTGGCAAAAGACACAAAATAATTTAAAATCCATTTGATAACTGTAGTATACTTCTTAATATTTAACATCATAATTTTTTTTAACTTATGCTATATACATACAAGTTCTGTGCTTGAGACTAAGGTCCTGGATTCTCCATAAAAAGATTTCCTTCCATTTACTTTTTGAACTGAGGAGAATTAAATGCAGAGTCTAGACCAAGTTAAATGCTCACTTTTGCCACTGAGCTACTGATGAGTTAATTTGACTATACTGAAATATAGTTGTGAATAAATTGGTTTGCTCTGATTTTATCATTATTTCAATAAGATTAACTCGAACCTTTGCTTTCTTTTAGTAAGGCTCTCACTTGAACATTTACTACTGAAAAGGTAAAAATTACCACTGCTCATAAATACCTTCCTGCTACTAAGGGACTGATTAATAGCACTTAGTGGCATCAAAACCACTTAACAACTCATCTGTCTCTTAGAATGATAGCTGAAAGCTTTTTCATTAGACAGAATAAGAAAAAATGAGCAAATAAAACAAGGGAGACAAGAGTTTCTTCTTGAAAATTCAAGTTGTTTTAGAAGTGAAAAATTCCTGGAGCTAGAACACAACTATGAATAAAACCCAAATTTGTATCCTGAAGAAAATTTCATATTAGTAAAGCTATCGATAAAATATTTCAATGATATCATTGTTGTAATCAACTTTAACATATTTTTTGATTGAATTATGAATTGAGTTATGAATGTTTTATATATAATCTATATAATTCTTTAAAATACCTAGTTCTTCAATTTGAGTAAATTTTCCTTTTCTAGTATTTCAGAATATTATACTCTCAATTACGTTCTCAGATTTTTATGTTTATAAAAAACAATAGTTATTAGCAATGTGTAAAAATAGTTCTTGCAATGTGTAAAAAAAAAATCAAATGCTATGCAATTTTCATAAATTAATCAGTTTTTGGCACCAGATATTGTCCATTGCCAGTGTCTTAAAATGCCATTTTCAGAGCAAGCTTATAACAAAACTCATTATCCCCACTTACAGATTAATGCTAAGACAACTTAGCTGAGGTTGCATAGCTATCACTTAATACCATAAACAATATCTATGAGTAATTAAAAATATCTGAGCACTAAGCCATGATTGACATGAGTAAAACTATTAGAATACTTAGAATATTACCTCGTCAAATTCTTCTGTCATTTTTCGAATTATCTCAGAGTTCTGCATATGTCTAAACATCTCTGCTGTGACGACTCCTGAAATTTCCAAGTATCAAAAGTTAATATATAAAGTAATGTAAGGTACTGAAAAGAACTAACAGACAATGTCTACATTCACAATAAAAGCATACTTCTTGGTTCTTCTAAGCATGATCTACTACCAATGAAACTTTACTCATACTATGATATGCTCTGATGCAACTGTCTCCCTGTATTCATGGGGAATAGCATACGACAATTCTGGGGTAGGATTTAAAATCGTGTCATATATGGATATAATCTATGTATAGAATCCTATCTTTTAGACTATTTCTACTATTTAATACAGTATTAAAGTTATGGTTATTATAGTGTACCATTGTTTAGAAAATAAGAACAAGAAAAAATTTTACAACTATTTGGTATAAGCACTTTTAAAAATGTTTTAAATAACCAGATATGATATGATATAATATGATATGATAACTAACTATATAGGCTTTACCTCTTTACAATAAAGAATCAAAGGTAACATTTGAAAATATGAGGATCAATGTGAAGTCCAGGCACTGTTCACTTTACCACGCTCCTTTAGTGGACAATACTATGCACAAAACAACTAAATACTGACATCCTCTAATTAGACTAGATAAGTATCAGTAGCAAGACCAGGAAGCTAGTGAATATTAAAAATTTATAAAGCTATCTTCAGCAAAAGGGTCCTACTGTCAAGTTCTAGAGGGTAACCAGGAGCACTGACGCCTATAAGCCTGTGGATGAGATGTGCTACTGACAAACAAAAGAACTAACCCATTCCTGACATTGGTCTCTGTCTTTCTTAGCCTGTGTAGCCCATGTTGTTCAGTAGGTGCATTGTTGACCTGTTGTATCTCTATTTTAACTTTTTATGTACCTGGGTAAGAGCATGTCAACCTTTCCCATCCATCACCCTCCCATGCTGTGTGTGTGTGTGTGTGTGTGTGTGTGTGTAAAATTCAGAAACTTTTTATTACTATTTATACCAAAAGCCTTTAGTGCTATAATATCCCTCCATGTATTCCCTGCGTTATCTTTACCCTCCCCTTCCAGACCCATATAACCCACTTTTTTTCTCCATTACTTCGTTCTAATACTTTATACCATTGTGGACTGTCCCTATTGGCTAGTTTTCAGAGTGCTACTAGGTACTGGGTGCGCTTACCAATGGGAGAAAATACTCATCAATCCTACCATCCAGAAAATGAAAGCAATAACTGTCACTATTATCGGACAAAGAACTGATGACTACTACATGGGTCATAGACCTTGCTTAGCAGAGAAGCTACTACTGTCATTCTGCTAAAAGGACATAGTAGTAAAGTAATTCTGACTGACTTCTCATCATACCCACAGATTAATTATTTAGGGATGGTGATGAAAACACAGAACTACCAGCCAAGGTACAGAGAATAAGAGACTACAGAATTCTAAGCCCTGAACTGAACATATATAATGATCTCCCTGCTCCTCCCCAAGATTTGGTTGACACTGTAGAAGATGGGGCAGAAAGAACATAAGAACAGAGGTGGTAAGTACAAGAAACTTGTACTTACTGATTCTGGACAGTGCAGAGCAGCTGCACATATGCACTCACAGTGACTGAGACAATATGTACAAAATCTGGGAAATGGAAAACTGCTTTTCTCTAAGAGTACAGCCCCTAATAAACTGACATGTTCCAGGAGAAAGCCTCAGATCCAAGAATACTTTAACAGCACAACTTTGCTTTGGTGAATTTCTTCAACAGAAGGGGATAAAAGGGGATAAGTTGGGTGGGTAGGGAAGAGAGGATGAATCAGGGAGGAAATTTAGGATGTAAGTATGACCAAAACATATTGCATGGAATTCCCAAAGATCTGATTAAATAGTTAAAAAGAATGGTAGAAACTTGATGCCTAAAAATTTGAAAGGGAGAAGGAAAGGAAATAAATCATTACAAATAGAACACAGTAAATTCCCAGATGAATAGTAATGCCAATCCCCGTTTTGTAAAATCATCTCCTCCTCACAAACAACATGACAGCAAGCAACACAAAAATAAGCAGAAAAGTATCAAAGTGCAGGAAACATAGATGCCAGTAACTCCAGGCCCTGAATCCAGAGCAGTCATGAAGTCACCATCAGAACACTAGGCCACAGCCTACAGTCAGAAGATGTGCAAGACAGGAACTGAAAGTGCTAAAAACTAGTAAACAGTGACAGGTGGCCAGGAAAGAGAAAATAAGCAAAAACTGGGCTGGCCACAATAGTAACAACAGAGCAGCCCGGAGCCCCTCTCAGTATAGCCAATGATCCCTAACTGAAAGAACAACTGCAGAGGTGATCATATTACAGTAAAATGAGAAATAAATGTAGGCCCTAAGGCTACAATAACGGGTAAACTAAATGACTACACACAGAGAAACTTACATCAAATTTACAAATAAGTCCTACCAAAATAATTTTACCTGTTAAAGAATAAATTCTGATAATATAGAAATTGAGTACTTATAAAACAAATACATCAATACCCAAATGGACATGAGAAAGTTTTCAATGCATCGAAGTTTTAGAAATCTGGTTTCCAGCAAGTATACAAATGTTCATAAGCAAGTCCTTATTCATCATAAAACAAAGCAACAGCACACATTTTTTATTTTAATAAAAAATGAACAATTAAAATTACTGTATTTTTAAAAAGATCTTATAGAATTTAAAGTAACTCATTTCTTATATTTTCCTCACATTTAAATGACTCATTTTTTAAAAGACAACTTAACTTTTAATTACATTTTAAGCCTGTTTCTCCCTCCAGACTTTCAATCCTCACAATGCTGGTGATATTCTCATTAAAAATCTAATAGCCCTTAAAGTACAAAAATGTTTCTACCTAGATCCCTGTGATAACGTGAGTGTCAGAGACAAAAGAGAAAACAGAAGCTGCCCATGATCTTGACTGACTCATTTACTGATCCACATGAGACTGTATGTATAAGGTACCAATTTACATAATTCTGTTGCACTGCTAAAAATCTGTCCTAAAGAGTTTTGTCCTAAGTAAAACAAAACAAAAAAACCTATATTGTGTTCTTTCCCCACTTCTATTTCAAAATATTTCAAAATATTTTTAAACCAAGAAAAAACATCAAACAATTTGAAAACTACAATAAAGGGCAATTTCACTACAAACTGATATTTATGAGTTTTAAACCCTATTATTATTCAATCTGAAACTATTTCTTCATTATTTACCTTCCCCCCTTTTCATTCCATTTCTTTATTCTAAATCAGATACAAAAATTAGGAAATTTAATAAAATATAAACATTATAAACTGCTAAGTTTTTAGATAAATTTCACAGTTAACAGATTTTCTCTATCTTGCTTTGTTCTTTGCTTTTCTCCTTATACATTTTGCATAGATATAATGTAAATAATTCACTACCTTGACATTATTTTTCATGAGAAGGAATAACATTTCTTGAAGAAGTGGCTATTTGAGAGCTTATGATTCTAAAATAAATATATTTTACCTTTGCAGCCCGAACACTGAATAAAAAAGTTGATAAGGTCAAGAAGTGCTATATCTCGGTCATGCTTGTAGGATTCGATCCAATCATCCACCACCGACTGTAACAGAAGAAAAAAATCGTTCATTTTTAATGATTGTCTAAGAAACAATTCTAATGAAGTCATAAAATTTGATATTATATAGTGCCACAATTATAAAGATATTCATATTTTTACATTTAAAGTTTGATCTTAATTTTAAAGGATTAAATTCAATGAATAACTGTCTTGATAACACAAAACAATCAACTACCCTCCATTCATTATTTTAAATGAAAATAATGGGACAATGAGATAATTCAACAGGTAATGGTCCTTGGTGCCTAATTTGAAGACCTGAGTTCAATTCCTAAGAACCAAATAATAGAGAGAAAGAGATCCAGTCCCCTCAAGTTATAAAACCACTGCCACAGGAAAGACATGACAGACACACATGTGCGAACATACCCATACATACACAAACTTTTAAACAATTAAAAATTATTGAAACCACAAATTATGTCACAGCACTCTAGTCTATAGTCTATAAATGTCTTGGAGAAATTAATAATATCCTAGAAAGTATATTACCTTCAAATTTTCTATGAAAAAGATTCCTTTTCACAAGTGTTACACCAGTATTTTATGTTTTATGCAAGACAGGTACATACTTGTGTGAATACACATGTACAAACACAAACACACACATTTTTAAAAATCTAAAAATTAGGCAGGCAGTGGCAGCTTTAATCACAGCACCTAATAGACAAAGACAGGCAGATCTCAGTGAGTTTGAAGCTAACCTGGTCTACAGAATGATTTCCAGGATAGCGAAGGATTAGAGAGAAGCCCAATCTTGAACCGTCCTTCCCCAAAATATCTAAAAATTTAATTTTATAAAGTGTATTTGTTTCTCTGTGATGTAATAATCTAGGAAATATATCATTCCTTAAATTTTCTGTATAGAAAGTAAATACCTGGGAATATTCAGGGTGCTGTGGCCAAAGACATAAAATGAGGCTTTAGCTAGCTTCTGCCTATGGATGGTGTGTGGATAACAGCTTTGGACAAAGCAGGTCTTTGATCCTGAACCCTTTCTTGGTAGGTAAGTGTAATTTTGAGGGGATTGATGCTACAAATATGCTGGTTGAATTTTGCAAGAAAGTAGAGGTGAGAAAGGAATAGGGAAAGAAAGTTGAGAAAAGTTAGTAGGCACTACTTGGAAAGATGTTCTGCTGTGTCCACTGGGTGCCCTCACTCCTGGCACTGGAAGGTTGGAGATGCTTCCTTTACTTGAAGGATGATTAAGTCAAGTCTGTTTTCTTAAGTGACAGATGTGGGGCTTCTGCATTGTCACATCTGAACACTAAGTTTGCTTAAAGACAACTACTTTCCTCCACAAAGAAAAATGCTGAGCACTGTCTCTTTTCACCTCAAGTTAAAGGAGCTTGAACTGGTCAGTGACGCCAGAAGGCAAGACTACCACTCAAGAAGGATAAAAACAGCTTAAATGTTGCCAAGGGCAGTCTGGAGAAGCAATGTACATGTTGTAGCATGTTGGTATGCTGCATTGGGCAAAAGAATATTGTTGGATGCCACTGTTTTTACTTGATTGAAAACATTTTAAATAGAGCTGCCTGGAAAGGAAGTGTAAATAGTGTGGTGTTCATACTTAGGCAAAGACCAAGTGTTGTATTCGTTTTATCTCCAGCAAGTAAAGTATGTATAACATTGTTCACCTGTCTGTACGAACTTGAATCAACCTATGGACCACAGTGTTGATGAACTGAACTGTCATTGCTGAAGAAATGGGGAGGTAGGGGAGGTGTTGGTATATGATACTGACAGTATAACAGGTGTTTCTTGCTTGTACTTTGACCAATATTAAAAGGCTGGGAATTTTAAATGCACAAGCGGGATCAACAGTATTTGATAAGAATGACTATGGGAGAAACAAGATTTGAATAGAACACACTTGAATAGAATGCCACATTGAATTCCACTCAATTTAAATAAAATAAAAAGTTATTCACACATACATATACTTACATGTGAGGTAAAAGACAATCAATGAGGAAATACAAAAGAAAAGCTTTTTAAGTGGTGGACCCTAATAATGCCGTGTTTGTAAAAATCACAAATTAAATGCTAAGTGAATAAATCCAAAATAAGAAAGACGAGATTCACAGATCTGGACAGATAATAGCAGGTGCTCAACTACTAAACTTATCCCAGTTTAACACTTATTAAATTCCAACTGATGTATTCACAAATATTAAAACTAATGCTAAAATTCATAGCTATAAAAAAACCTAAATATCCAAATCAGTACTTGAAAAAGAAAATATCTAAGAGATAGCAGAGTGGGTAAAATGTCTGCCTCACAAGCTTGAGGACCTAACTTAAATCCTAGAACCAATGTAAAAACCGTCTGGCCTCGTGGTGTGCATTTGCACGTGTAATGAGTACACAGAGACAGAGGATCTCTGGCAGCTCTAGCCTAGTTGATGTGCCCCATGCCAATTAGAGACGCTACCTCAAAAGAAGTAGACAACATTGCCGATGTTAATGCACCTAAGGCTGTCCTCTAGCTCTGCATACACGTAGGCACACACCTACTTAAGTCATATATGCAGACCTGGACAAATATGGAAACGTGTATATATACATACAGATGCATTTAAAAAAGAAAAAATCTGGTAGACCCATGCTTCATGATTTCACACCTACAACGACAACAGTAGAAAATATAGATTCCCCAGAAATAAACTCTCAATACTCAGTCATAAAATTTTCAACAAAGATTCCGAGACCATTCAATTTGGGAGGTGGGTCAAGAGATGACCTGAAAAACTGGATAAATAAAGTTGGACACTGCTTTGTCATACTTACACTATTTAACTCAAATACATCAGATACCTTTAAAAAGAAGCAAAAACTACAACATTCCTAGAAGAAAATGTAACAATGGATCACTATAAAGGCAGAAACACAAGAAAATTGAACATGACTTACTCAAACTAAAAAATGTTTCAAAGACTTCAATCAAGAAAGCGAAAGATAATGCACAGAATGAGGAGGAAAGTGTTTTAAAATCACTTATCTAAAAAAGTACAGAAAATATGTTAAAAAAAACTTTCACTACTAAGTAATTTTTTTGAAAAAGGCTTTTTGATAAAGCCTGAAGAAATGGCTCAGAGGTTAAACTTCTCTTCCAGAGGATCTGGGTTTGGTTTCTAGCACCCACAGGGTATGTAACTCCAACTGTAACTCCAGGGCCTTTTCTAAATTTAGAAGGCACTAGGTATGCATGTGCTATACTTACATGCAGACAACACACACAAAGATAGATGGATGGAAGGAAGGAAGAAGGGATAGAGATAGAGAACTAAACATACATACAGAGTTCTGTAAAGGCAATAAAAGACAAACAATAAAGACATGAAAAGATGTTTAACACAGAGGAAACTTTAAAAGAAAATAGAAAAATACCACTTCTTGCATATTAAAATGATTATAATTTTTAAAACTATAGTAACAAGCAATGGCAAAACTATGAAAAGATGAAACACTAAAATACTGCTACCAGGAATATGAAATGGTAGTCACTTTGGAACAATATTTTGGCAACTCCTCAAAAAGTTAAATATACTTAGCATATGACACTGCAATTTGACACTCAGGTATATATTACTCAAGAGAAATAAAAACATATGTCTAAGCAAACACTTGCACAGACTTTCAAAGCATAAGTTGTGACAAACCAAATGTATATGAATGTAAGAATGTATAACAAAGTAATGAATGTTCCGATCAACCAAAAGCAATAGTCACAATACATACCACAACATGAATAAACCTTTATAGACTTAGGATAAATGACAGAAATTCCTCATAAGGAACCTTAGACACTAGGATTCCATTTATACAAACTGTCCAGAACAAGTGAAGATATACAAAGTAGATTCGTGGTAACCTAGATCTGGGAAACGATAGTTAATACTATGACTTTCTTTCTGGGACATGAGCTTTCTTTCTGGGAGCTTGAAAATGCTCTAACACTAAATTGTAATGAAAGCTTTACAATTCTGTATACAACTAAAGACTACTGAAATTAATCCTTCAATATTCTTCTTCTATAATTTGGATCAGGAATGTTCACGCCCCATGCAAAGGTCCATGTGTTAAATGTTAAAGGCTTAGTCCTCAACTTGGACTTCATCCTCAATATAGGGTTGTAGTAACTTTAACATTTGGGGAACTAATGGGAGCCTCAGGCAGTCAGAGGCACATCCTCAAAGGAAATTATATAACACCAGTACCTTCCTCTGTCTTCTGAGGGCTACGAGATAAACAGGTTTATCACATGTTCTCCCCAACATTGCATAACACATGAGCCTAGCCCCATGAAGAGGACAAGAAGAGGCCGGAAAGCAAGTAAGCACAGACCAAAACTTTGAAAATTAGTTCAAATTAACTTTTCCCTCCTTTTATGTTAATCATTTCAGGTATTTATTGCAGTAATGGGCATATATTTAAGTCACTTTCAATATAGCAACTTATATATATATATTAACCAACGCAATTGGCACATTTTTCCAGAATGATTAATGAAAAAAAAAGAATACATCACACAACTATGATCATTTAGAAGCCTGGTTCCCAAGAAACTGTTTTGGAATATAAGGTGTATGTATATCTGTGTGTGTTTTGGGTGTGTGTGTGTGTCTGTGCCTCATTTCCTTACAAGAGTGTTGTAAGATTATGTCCAAAATTAGGTCACAGGAATCCACATCGCTCAACTGTTTTCTTGGATTGCTAGGAGATAGGATTCTACTTAAGGCTCCAAACTCAGACAATATACTGTAAAAAGCCCAAGTCACATGAAAAGGTTATTTATAGATAAAGTTCTGGCTGTCTTCAGACTCTGGGTTACCACAGACCACGCATGAGTAAAGATTTAGGACAACTGTGTTAATAAGTACTAACCAAACAACAGAGCAACATCTTTCCTAGATATTCTTCCTGAATTCTAAAAGCATTTCTATGGGTGAGTAGCACATTATTAGCAAGAATAAGGGTTCACTAAACAATATAAATTTAAGAAAAAATGTCTAATGAAATTTAAAAAGAGATCATCACAAAGCAATAAAAAACTAATTCTTAAAAATGAAGTACAACTTGAAATACAAACATAAGTCTTTCACAATTAACAAAATATAAAAAAAAATTGCAGGCTGTTACACTAAAAGTGGTTTAAAAAAATACTTCCTTCACCATGTACCCAAGGCTGAATTGGAATTCATTGTGCAGCCGAATTTGGCTTAGAAGAAAAGATCTCTCAGACATAGTTCCTCAGGGGCTAAGATTATAAGTGTGTGCCATCACAAATAGCTAAATTTTCTAATCAAATAACACTAAGAACGTATTCAGAATGGAGGCATACGCCTATATATAATATCAGCACTCAGGTGGCTAAAGAAAGATAGTCACTAATTCAATGCCAGTCAGGCTGCATGTTCTGTATCAAATAAATGAATGAGGAGAAATTAGAATCAGATACACAACACATTACAATAATATGATATTGTAATGTGCTAATGAAATGTTAAGAGTTAAAGTTTGATTGAAGAGAAGTCAGTACCTAAGAATGCTTTTCAAAATAGGGACATTCAGGGGCTGAGAAGATGGAACAAAGGTTAAGAATACAAACTGCTTTTACAGAAATGTCTAAGTTTAGTTCCTACATTTACATCAGGCAGATTCCAGCTACCTGTTATTCCAGTTCCAAAGGGTACTCAAGTGCACATACCTACACAGAAACACATGCATACATATAACCTAAAATAAGACTTTTAAACAGTGATTTTTTTTTATTCAGTCAGTCCTATTTGATTTGGAATAAAGAAATTATTCCAAGCATCTAGAGAAACATAAAGGCCTGAGAACAGAGCACATACTGCAGCTGAAAAATAGAAAGTGTGTCATAAGAAAATCTGGGCTGGAACTTTTGGGTATGGACAAACTCCGTTTCTAAAAAGCAGATTTCCTTGATCAAATTTGGCCTTAGGAAAGGAACACAAGAGGAAATACATATAATGACCCAGAGGTGAACAAGAGCTTTAGGGCAATCCCTGAGGAGATAACTAGAAATGTCTTGGAGTGGTCAGAAACAAAGTTCTGGTCAGGGTTTTATTTTTACTTTTTTCTTATCTTTTTCTTCCAGTGCTAGAGGCCAAACTTAGGTCCCTGTACAAGTTAGGCTAGTCTAAAAACATTTGATAACCTAAAATAGTCAACAAAAGCCCAGAAGAAGGGGAAAATAGAAGCAGCATCTACTGTGCTGTAACTATAAGCTAAAATTTCTAGCAATTTGTATCATTTCAACACTGCACGTGCTGTTGGGACCTGAGCACCAATCAGTATGATAGTATTAGGAAAATTTCACAGAGTATTAGAAGACAATTAGAGTATATAAAGTCCTCACAAATAGGATTCATGTTCTTATAAAATAGAACCCAGAGAGCTGTCTTGTACCTTCCACCAAGAAAAGACACATGCAAGGAGGCTGGCTCTATCTATAAATTACAAAGAAGGCCCTACAGACATTGAAATCTACCAGCAACCTGATCCCAGACTTCCCAGTCTCCTTAACAGAGAAATCCTTTTCAGTTGTTTATATGCTATCCAGTATTCTGTAGCAATACAAATGAACTAACATCTTAACAAAAGAGCTGGAGTTGGAGCTCAGTCAGTGAAGCACTTGCTTTAGCACACACCAAGTCCAAGGACTGACTTCCAGCACTGACCAAAAAGAAAACAGTAAGTTGCTCAGTCTCTCAGACTGTCCCCGCTCTGTGTGTGTGTGTGTGTGTGTGTGTGTGTGTGTGTGTGTGTGTGTGTACACGCACAACATATTAATGTTTTTAGCGGATTAAAACAAAGTATATAGAGAAAAAGAATAACAAAACAACAAGAAAATAATGAAGTAGAATACAATACAGCTGAGAATAACATGTCCCATTTGATAAAACTATTGCAAAAGGAAATCTTAACAGAGGTGAGTACTTTAAAACTACAGAGAAACTAAATAAAACAGAATATATGCCAGGATGACAGACAGCTCATCTTAATATACAACAAAAAGTAAAATGTGTACTCATATTGTAGTGCACAAGCATTAAATGTAACTATATTACAGTTAAAGTATAGAAGATGAATTAGAATGATGAACTAATCTGATACGTTCCTAGCTTTATAAAATTGCTAAAGTCACAAATGGCTACACATTTTTATTTTGCATATGAAACTACTGGCCACCTTTGATATTTTACATCTTATTTACAAAGTCAAATACTTACAATATTATATAAGCAAATTATGCATTTAAATTGATTGATAAATAAAGTCTAGATAAGTACTCCTCTGATAACTACCCTTTTATATGAAGTTAATTCCCTGTAACATTCAATTCACATTATACTCCAGGTAGAATGTGATGGTATATTTCTATATTCCTAGCTTTTAAGGAAGCTCAGGTAGAAGCGTTGCTTGAGCCTAAAATTTCCATAGCATCTTGAGTAAAACAGAGCCCCCCTCTCAAAAAAAAAAAAAAAAAAAAAGACAGTATACATATTCCTTGAGTATTTACTAAGACTCACTTCCCTTAAGATAGTAGCATTATGTCACTTAAAAGTTCTGTTAATGGTGGTTCTAATGAAAGTTGGCACATAGGCTCCTATATTTGAGTGCTTGGTCCTTGGTTAGTAGAACTGCTTAGAAACATATTATGAGGTGTGGCCTTGTCAGAGGAGATAAGCATGGGAAGTGAGCTCTAAATTTTCAGTTAGAGCTTAACTACCACTCCAGTGCCTTGTCTGCCTGCTTGCTTGCCTGCTACCATTCTCCAGGCCATGGTGATAATGGTCTCTACTGCCTTCTGGAACCATGAGCCCTGTATTAATTTCTTTTTTAAATTACATTTGTGATGGTTGTTTTGTCACAGTGGTAGAAATGTAACTTAAGACATCAAGCAAACTCTTAATTATTTATTTTAGTTTTATTTTATGTGTATATACCTGAGGGTATGTATGTGAATGATGTACACATAATGACAAGTCAGAAAAAAACTTCAGATCCCCTGACACTGGAGCTACAAGCATTTATAAATCGACATGTGGGTGCTGAGAATTGAACTCAGGTCCTCTTTGTGGTATTTTGAATAAGAATGGCTCTCATAGGCTCGTAGATTTGAATGCTTGGGTCATGGGGAATAGTACTGTTAGGTTTATCCTTATTGTAGGAAGTTTATCACTGGTGGGCTTTGTAGTGTCATATGCACAAGTCAGGTTTAGTGTCTCTTCCTGCTGCCTTTGGATACACATGTAAAGCTCTCAGGCAGCACGTCTGCCTGTGTGTTATGATGCTCTCTGACATAAGGATGATGAACTAAACCTCTGAAACTGTAAGCAAGCCTCAATTAACTCTTTATAAGAGTTGCTGTGGTCCTGGTGTCTTTTCACAGCAACAAAACATTGACTAAGACATTCTGCAAGAATAATAAGTGCCCTCCCTTAACCACTGAACATCTCACCAGCCTCTAAGACTCCATTTGTAAATAGCAGCTATATAAATGCCAGGGAACATGAATTTTCATAGCCAAGCAAAAAATATCAATTTTTCAACCAATTAACTTCTTGCCTTATGTTATTAAAATTTACAAAAAGCAATAGTAATTGACTCAAGACACAGCACTGGGTGTGGTTGAGTGGTAGAAGACTTGTACAAGACCTTGAGTTCAAGCACCAAGAAGACACATACACACAAATACAAAAGATATCAAGGCCTAGAGATGAACAGTGGTTAGAACAGTTGCATAGAATAGAAATGGCTATGGGCTGGAGTCCCAACAACCACCAATGAAAGGTATTATAAATACATTCATGGCTTTGTGTTTTTTAAAACACAATTAGAAAAATCAAGTAAGGGCCAGCGAAATAATTCAAAGAGTAAAGCGTTTGTCGTACAATCCTAACAACCTAAATCCAATCTCTGGAGCCCACAGTATAGAGAGAACCAACAGCCTACTGAAAACTCTCTGACCTCCACATGTAGATCATGGTATGCACAAAGTGACAGTCACACAAAGATGTCATACTTAGACACAATAATAACGAATAAAATTAAAATTAAAAGAGGGCCAGCAAGATGCTTCTGTGGGTAGAGAGGCATGTGGCCAGCACATCTGACCAAAAATTGCTATTTTGCTTGGCTATTAGGTTTGCTCTCCCACGCCCTCATAAAGATGGAATAAGAAAAATGACTTCAACAAGCTATTCCCTAACCTCTCTATACACACACCATGGAGCACATGCATGCATGTACATATATATACACAGATGACAAAGACACAAACACACAACACATTGCAGCTGGGGAAGAATGCATAACAAGAAATAACTGCTTTAGAGAAAGGAAAATCAGGGCAGCACTTTATATGTTATCAGAATTTAAAATGCAGAAATAAATTTCAAAGACCATTATAAATGTTACCTGCATAGCACTCTTGCCCATTTTAACAACTTCAAACAACATCATGTTTTCAACTCCATTCTGTTGATGATGACCATTCATTCGGTTTGGACCAGAAGGAGGTTTTCCTCCTCCATTTCCACTTTTACCCTTTTCAGCTGGACCTTTTTTGCCTTTTTTACAAGTCTGTAAAAAAAAAAAAAAGAATAAGAAGAACAACAGAAGTTGATTAACTTACATTCTCTCACTATCCTTGAGAATTCAAAACAAAAGTGTGAAGAAAGCAACTAATAATTATAACATGATTAAATTTGATATGTAGAAGAGGTCATTCATATATAAACAAGTGACACAATAATTATAGACTCTTTGTTTTGTTTTTCATAAAGCTCACATTATGTTACAGTAGATTATAACCTCTGATAACAAACTATAAGCCCAAATTTCTATTCCTATTAGCGGAGTGATTTTGGACAAGTTGCTTAAGGACAATTAGTCCACCCACTTCTTTCCCATCTGAGCATAGTAGCAGATGTTTAGAATTCCAGTATTCAAGAGTTTGAAGTAGAAGGATCAGGAATTCAAGACCACCTACCTAACAAATTCAAGGTCAATCTGGGCTACATGAGGCCTTGTAGAAGAGAAGAAAAGAGAGAAGGAATGAGAAAGAAAGAGAAGAGCAAAGAATGGGTGAGGAAGGGGGAAAGGAAAATAAAAAAAATTTCCAGTTTGTGAGGTGAAAGATCAAACTATGCCTACCTCACAGGGTTATCAGTGTTTTACCTGCATGTATTCTGATGTACCATGTGTGTGCCTAGTGTGGAGGGAGAGCAGAAGAGGGTATTAGAACCTCTGCACTTCAACTTCCAGACAGCTGTAAATCACCATGTGGATACTAGGAACCAAACCTTGATTAATTAAATTTCTTCTTTGCTTACTTCATACATGTATATAGTAAGTTCTGTTTATGTTTTTTCTCCCCCCCTTCCCTCCTCCCAACTCCTGCCCTCCTCCCAACCCTGGTCCTTTGAAAGAGCAGCAAGCAACTGCTTTTAAGTGCTAAGCAACCCCTCTAACTCATTTTTAAATGCTAGTCCCAAAATAAAATCTTTAAAGGAAACATTCCAGAGCCCTGAGTATGATGATTTCATGGCTCCTTTTAGAGGTATACATTTTTGTGATCTAGAGAGCAAAGGTCAGCAATTGACTATAAAGTTAACACTAAATATCTGGCTTTATGGTCTCTGTTCTTGTTTTAATTTCTATTGCTGTAGTAAAATACTTAGAGAAAGAAGGCTTTATTATTTGGCTTATAACTCCAGGATACAGCCTATCATTTCAGGGACAGCACTGTAGAAATTCAAGCAGTCACACCCCACAGTCAAGAGCAAAGAAAATTAGCACAGCCTTGCTTGTTCTCAGTCAGCTTTCTCTTCTTTAACACAGCTCAGAAACTCTTACTTAGGGAATAGTAACACCCAAAATGGGCCTATGGGTTTCCCTGTATCATTTAACAAACAAATATCCCAAGACAGGCCCACAGACCAATTTATGCAGTTATTTCTTCATCACCACTCTTTCAGGGTAATTTTAAGAAGTGTCAAGTTGGCAGTTAAACCTAACAACATACTCAAATATAAACTATATATCTTTATTTAAAACAAACATTAGAAATATAATCACCATCCTTATATTATGAACACTCTAAAAGCAAGTCTTAGTCTGTGATTTTCTGACCTAGAGTCAAGCCTACAAATGTTTTTCCACAGATACCCTGTGTGTTTGCATATTACTCTATAGAGGGTCCTTTCTCCTTCAGTAGTCCACAAGCACCATATTCTGGTTTGAGGTTTAAGTTGTTGTTCAACAATTCCTTTTGGTGTTCCTATTTTGTGGTAATGGGGATGGCCTCAGGGACTCACTAATGTAAGGCAAGCACTTATCATTGAGCTACATTTCCAGTCCATTTCATTATTATTTTAAGACACAATTTTGCTAAGTCATTTCCTAGGCTGGATTTGAAGTAATAAAGAGTCCACCTAGGAATGAACTTGAAATCCACTTGCTTTAGCTTCCTGAGGAACTGAGATTAAAGCCATATGAGATCAACCTAGCAAAAATACTACTATGCTTAATAGTTATTTCAATAAACAACTTCCATAATATTTGTGAGATATTACCTATTAAAGAAATAGTCTAAACCATTAATTCATAATTATAAAAGGAAAGGATTTTGCACCAAGTTAAAAAAAAATTTTGACAGACATATGGCTAAAAAAATTATACAAAATATACTAAAAAAATTTTTAATTCATATTATCGGGCTGGAAATGGCTCAGTGGTTAAGAGCACTGACTGCTCTTTCAGAGGTCCTGAGTTCAATTCCCAGCAACCACATGGTGGCTCACAACCATCTGTAATGGGATCTGATACCCTCTTCTACTGTGTCTGAAGACAGCTACAGTGTACTCGCATACATAAAATCAGTAAGTAAAACTTTTTTAAAAATTAATATTATCACAGAACCAAAATACTTTCAAACTGTATCATGTGTGTAATTATGCTTGGACTCTATAAAAAATAACTACAATTAAAATGCTTCATGAGGAAACCATATGGTTTCACAGACATGTAATCCCAATACTGGAAAAAAAAAAAAAAACAGAAAAAAAAAAATCAAAAGCCAGCCTTGGCTACAAAATATGTTCAAGAATACCATGGGCTACATGACACTGAGGCTGTCTCCAATAGGAGAGAAGAAAGAGGAAGAAGAGGAGGAGGAGGATGAAAATAGTAATATTAATAAAAATACTAACATGAATACAGTTTTAGAAAGAAAAAATCCCTTCTAAAAGACTTTTGGGGGGAGCATAGGAGGCTATCAGGAGTCTATAGACTTTCAGTTTCTGTCTATAAAAGAAGCAAGTATGCATGAGTATGTACACATAAGTGGAGGTGCCTGTAGAAGCCAGAGGCATCAGATTCCTAAGATTTAGGTGCCTGCCTGAAATTACTTCTTTGTTCTAGCCTAATCTCATATTCCTGCCTGAAGCCCACTTCTGCGTCCTTGGCCAATGTTAAGATTTCTGCTAAGCAACCCATTTCCTTGTCCTTGGCCCATGTCAGATTCTTGTCAAGCAGCCCCAAAAGCTCTCCACCCTATTTTATTTCATTAACAAGACTGAGCATGTCTTAGGTCATTCTGACAAGAATGCCTTCCTTACCTGTCATGAAATATGCATTATCCAAAGCAATGAACTTCTGTCTTAGGTTGGTAAGGCTCTGTGCAGAATCTTACCCATCCTTGGCTTGCCAGCCTGTTAATTCAATAAGTCTGTCTAGGGGTTCATTTTCAGTTTCAAGCCATGCACTTTGGCTGCCAACATGCTGATGTTGTTAAGGACAAGTTTAACATGATGGGCAGGAATGAAAGTATCCCCAGGACAAAAAAGGCTAGCATGATCAAGCTATATATGCCATTCTTGAAGATTGACCAAAACAGAAATACTTACCCACGGCAACACAACATTTCAACATAGCATAATGGATTTATTGGGAAATCAAATGAGTTGACATGCCACATTTTGCTTAGCATATTATACTTTATAAAATGACCTACTAGAAACAACAATGTTCAATAAGTTCATTAATAGTAAACTATATATATATATATATATATATATATATATATATATATATATATATACAGGTACTCACAAAAGCTATTTAGTCTAAAAACATAAAAAAAAATGTATATATACTCAAGTGTGCCATAAAACTGAGTCCCCAAAACAAGCCAAAATTTGAAGGATAAAATTCTCTTTCACTGAAGAGTGCATGCACATACATGTTAGAAAAAAAAGTCACATAAATGATACATACTTTGCCTTTGCCTTGCTTCTGATTTTTTCCTTCAATGTCTTCAAAATCTGTGTCAGAAGAAAAATGTGTTTCTGACTCCCTATGACAAAAGATAAGTAAACATTTCTTTAGAAATGTAGATGATGTTTCCAATTTTTCAACATTATCTAAAAACAAAGAAATGACTGATTCATTATAAAATAAAATAGTTCTGAATGTGAAACAGGGTCCTATGGGGAAGAGGATAAGATGGCAGGAGTTGGGAGGAGGGAAGGGGGGGAGAAAAAACATAAACAAAACTTACTATATACATGTATGAAGTAAGCAAAGAAGAAATTTAATAAGAACTCAATATTATTATTAAAAATAACTTATATACTTACATAAAATATACCTTAAAACATTACTAAACATGTAAGACTATATAATATCAATTACAAGGACTACTATAAATCTGACCAATTATAAAGAGTACTAAGACATAGGTTTCTCTAAATATTTATGTTTTTGATAATTTTTAATCAAAATATGAAACTGAACAAATAGCTAAAAAATGTGACAGCCAGTTCTACTTTCTGATACAAGAACATACTTAGGGAAGTTATTTTACTACCAGGCAGTGGTGGCACATGTTTTTAATTCCAGCTCTTTATTCTAAATAACTCAAATAGAAATATTTGCCAAATCCCAAACTCAGGGAACTTTTGCTTAGAGTTTTAAATTTATAAGCCTGTTTAGGCAGGCAAATCTCAAAGAGTGAGTTCCATGACAGTGAGGACCTAGTCTACTGCTGTCAATTTTTATTACCCATTATCCTATAGCAGACCCATATTATCTTAAGTATTCTATATCAATAGACTAATCTATAAAATAAACTTGTTAATGATCTTCACTTTTGATATGCATAAGAAATTGCATATTTTTTTGTTCTGTAACTGTTAAACGGGAGCTCCTAGAAGCAGGCACATTTGTCTTAATTCCTTATATTATCTAATACACTGTCCTATCTTTAATAAGAATTTGCTATTTGGAAGATGGTTTTGTTTTTGTAAGCAGGTTCTCATTATGTAGCCCAGTCTGACCTCAAACTCCCAATCTTCCTGCCTCCACTTCATAAGTGCTAGGATCACAGGACTACTAAACATAGTTCGATATCTCCTTTAACAAAAATTTATTCAAGACCTGAGTACATTTCTCTTAAGATGCTATTTTTCCTTAGGAACTCTAAAGCGTAGCAAATATACACTGCAATTAAAATATCACAGTTTGGGCTGAAAATGTAACTCAGCAGACTATTTCTCTACAACTCCCCAAGTTTAATCCCTAGCAATGCATAAAAATGAACAAGGTAGTATATTACTGTAACCCAAGCATTTGAGAAATAAGGCAGAGAGTTCAAGGTCATCCTAAACTACACAATGAATTTAAGGCTAGCCTAGGCTCCGTAAGACTGTCTCAAAACAAAAATATAATTTTGGAAACTACAGATGTAACTCACAAGTTGATTAGTATGCATGATATCCTTCCTGGGTTTAATCCTAAAACCTTGAGGAAAAGTCATACTATTAACCAAAAAACCCAATAAACTCATAATCTCCACCAAACAAAAGTTATTAAAAATTTGAAAAGATGCCTACTAACAAAGTAGAAACTGGCTGCCATGTAGAATGTATCTACCTACTCAGTCAACAGTTTTATCGAACTTTTTCTACTAAATCAAGCCTCATAAAGAATCTAACAGGAGATTGCATGTACATAAAATAGAGCTAAACAGATCTACTGGGCAATTTAAAGTCATACTTTTAATTGAGACACCTCTTGGAATTATTGCTTAATATAAAACAGCTGCTATACAACAGGCACAGTGGTGCAACATCCTGTCTGTCTGTTTGTTTGTTTGTTTGTTTGTTTGTTTGTTTTTCAAGACAGGGTTTCTCTCTGTAGCCCTGGCTGTCCTGGAACTCACTCTGTAGACAAGGCTGGCCTCAAACTGAGAAATCCGCCCGCCTCTGCCTCCCAAGTGCTGGGATTAAAGGTGTGGGGCCACCACTGCCCGCTGTGGTGCAACATCTTTAATCTCAACACTTGAGAGATAGACATGGACAGATCTCTGTTAAGTTGTAGACCAGCCAGAGCTACATAATTTTTCAGAACAGGTCTTCCCCCCCCCAAAAAAAAAAAACCAACAAACAAAAGATCCCACCTACACAGCACATGTATATACATAAAATAACTCCTACAGAGACAGGGTCTCACTGTATAGGCCAGATGGACCAATATCTCATTATATAGTTCAGGCTAGCTTTGAACTTGCTATCCAGGTACCACTATGGCATGCACTTTACTCCCACTAAAAAGAAAATACTGCAAGAACTACAATCCTCTCCCCAACCCTCCACAAAACACTAAATAAACTAAATAAAGCAAGGAATAATTACAACAAAAGCAGACTAAAGAGTATATAGGTAATGTTTTATAGATTTATTTTATATGTGTTTTATGTGCATGTTTGTGTGCCATGGTGCATGCCTGCTGCCCAAAGAGGGTGTCAGACCACCTGGAACCTAAGTTACAGATAGTTGTTAAGTGACCCTGTGAACCAAACCTGGAGGCTCTGCGTGTCCTCTTAACCACTAGCCATCTCTTCAGCCTCAAGAGTGTAGGGACGTTTAAAGACAGGATGGGAAAATGGAGAGGTAGATGGGTGGGTGGTCAAGTATTCGAACATCTTTTCTAGACTAGTATGCATATAACTTGTTTTTGCAACAAATAATTGAGATGTCTTATACTCATTTCATTTAATGACCAGACTTTATACTACAATCTAAACACTAATGTATTATATTATTCCTTATTAACTGAAAGATGCAACATTTTAGTAATCGTGATATTCTTCCTCAAAAACAACTAGTACTGTGTGGTAGTTTGAATGATAATGGCCCAGATAGGCATATATGCTTGGTCCCCAGTTACTAGCACTGTTTGCGACAGATTAGGAGATGTAGTCGGGTTGAAGGAAGTGTGCCACTGAAGGCATTTGAAACCTCAAAGCCCACCCCAGATGCAGTCAGTCAGTAAGTCAATCAGTGTCTGTCTGTCAAGACCCATCTCTGTTTGTCTCTGTCTGTCTCTCCCTTCTCCAGTTCCAAATGCAGATCAGGATATAAAGTTCTCAGCTACTATGACAGCACCATACCGGTCTGCTTCCTGCCTGATGATCACAGACTAACTCTATAAAAATGAAAGCAGGCCTCCAATTAAATGGTTTTTTCGTAAGAGTTCTCACTGACATGATGTCTCTTCACAGCAAGAAAACAGTAACTAAGGCATAAAAAAAATAGTAGAAGCTGAAGAGATGGTTCAGTTGTTAAAAACATGTAGAGCTCTTGCAATGTTCACTTTCCAGGGAATCTGATGCTCTCTTGGGGCTTTAATTGGCAACATACATATACTCAACATATAGACATGTACACAAACATATAACTCAAAATAAAATAAATATTTGTAAAATAGTAAATTGTACCCTGTGCAAATTTTAAAAATAGATCAAAAGATTACAGAAGTAGCTGGGCGGTGGTGGCGCACACCTTTAATCCCAGCACTTGGGAGACAGAGGCAGAGGCAGGCGGATTTCTCAGTTTGAGGCCAGCCTGGTCTACAGAGTGAGTTCTAGGACAGCCAGGGCTACACAGAGAAACCATGTCTCAAAAAACCAAAACAAACAAAAAATAAAATAAAATAAAAAGATTACAGAAGTAGCAAAAATAAAACTGAATGGGTACTGATAAAAAAACAACATATGCACTAATTCATATATTAAGATCTCATGAAGAAGTGATTTAATCAAATCAAAATTAGTATTTCAATTTTGTGGAAAAAAACAAATATGTAAATGTTATAATACACAGTACTTACTGCAGTAGATTAAAATCAGTTGGTATTTCTGGAGCTGCTATCATTTCTTTATCATCTTCTGGATCACCCCAATGTCAGAAATATATTCATATATTGAAGTGAGTAAATTGACTGTGTGCTTCCTCTAAGAAAGACAGTGCCTTTAAAGAGAAAATGACATTCATTATAAATACACCACAATCATCAAGAAATATTCATACTCAAAAGCTAAATTCCCCAGTGTCTCTTAACATGTTTTAATAAATAAGTATTTTGTTCTCTTCCATTTGGCTGGATGGTAAGAACTCTTACAGATCTACAGTAATAATACAACATCAAAGACTATTGTATCATACATAATTTTGTTTAAAATCACTCATGACACATTAACCTGATACTCCCCCAACCCCTTGTCCATCCATTAATCTATCCATGCATACACAAACTTGCATGTATATACCCATTATGTATATATGCATAAAACATAAATATCACACATGCACACTAAAAAGAAATAGAATAGGGTTCTTTAACTAAAGTTCTGAAGTCCCCAGGAAAAGTTTAAATCACAATATACTGTGCCTAAAACGTTTTAGTTTTTTATTGATGGTATCCAGACATGGCTAAAAAAAGTTTTTTGTATCTTAAGATACAATTCTGCCGAATAGTGGTGGCGCATGCCTTTAATCCCAGCACTTGGGAAGCAGAGGCAGGTGGATTTCTGAGTTCCAGGCCAGGCCAGCCTGGTCTACAGAGTGAGTTCCAGGACAGCCAGGACTACACAGAGAAACCCTGTCTAGGAAAACCAAAAAAAAAAAGATACAATTTTAAAACACTTTAAGGCCAAGTTTCTCCATTCTCGATAAAACATATAGTAAAATGCTTAGTTTACTAAAAAGAACCCTGTCATAAGGCCAAGTTGTACCCGAAATTAATCTGAATAGCATTGGACAGTAGGCTTGAGTATGATCGTCAACAGTACAAATAAAAACAAGTCAGAAGAATGTAAGAATGCTACTTGTGGCTACTTGTAGCTATGGTGGTGTACACCTACAACCTCAGCACCATGAGTTTGAGGCAAGCCTAGGCTACTTAATAACATATCTCAAACAAAAAAGACACTTTTTTACCAAAATAAGTATAAATCTGGACATGAGAAAGGGATCACTTCTAACCTTGACAGTCACAGGTATATCTCCTAAATAAAGAATTATCTACTATCAAATAAACAGTATATAACAAAGAGAGACAGGGCAATAGGCTGAAGCTTGGGTCTGAATTTCTTAGAACATAAAATCTTTATTGCTTATTAGTGCGTATATCAATCGGAGTGTCATATGTGGAGGTCAGAGGACTTCTTTGTGAAGTCGACTCCTTCCACCTTCATGTCGTCAGGTTTGAGCACCATGTCCTTTACCTGCTGACATATCTAGCCTAACTACGGAGCTTTTTGTTGTTGTTTTGTTTGGGGGTTTTTTGGTTTTTTTTTTTTTTCCATTGAGACAGTGTCTCACATATCCTATACTAGCCTCAAACTCCCTATATAGCTAAGGATGACCATGAATTCTTGATCCTCCTGCCTCATTCCCCAAGTACTAGGATTATAGATATATACCACCACACTCGACCTTTTATAGCTTTCAGTCTTAGGTTTTTTATTTTTTCTTTTAAAAGAGAATCTAAGTTCTTGGTGGTCACTCAAAGTAGATGCGGGCCTCTGAGATAGTCAGTTGATAAAAGCACCTCCCAAGAAACCTGATAACTGAATTCAATTCCTAGGACACACATGGTAGAAAGAGAAAACTTTCTCAAAAAGTCAAATGACCTCCAGATATGCACCATGTCATACATGCACACACCAACACCCACATAATTCTACACATACATACCAGTAAATAAATGTACAAACAAAAACAATTTTAAAGTAGGTAAAGTTCAATATATCTTTATAAATGTTCAGATATACCACACTTGTGAAAATCTAATGACCCTTTCCATTAAAACAGACACAAGGGAAAAAAAAGCTGGGTGTGATGGTACACACCTATAATCCCAACAATCAGAAAGCAAAGGCAGATGATAATTCTAGTTTCAGGTTTGCCTGGTCTAGGTTCACAGAAAGAGAAAAGGGCAGGCAGAGAAAAGTAAAGTAAGAAACAAGAAACAATTTTCCCATCAACTCATCAAGCCCTTAAGAAACATCAATTGATACACATGTGCTCAAAACACTATTCCCTACCTTTTACGATAGCCAGACTAAAATAAAAAAAAGAATTATGTACCATGAATAGTAGTATATACCTCTAAGCACAGAACTTGGGAGGCAAGAAGACATGAAGTTCAAGGTCATTTTTGGCTACATAGAGTTCAAAACTAACCTGACTACTTAAGACCCAATCTCAGACAAAAGAGAGAAGAAAAAGAACCTTCTGTGGACATCAATAACACAGTACAAAATCACTGAGCTTATCATTTATCTGAAATGTCTTCAAGTAGTAAAATCTTAAAATATAACTACTATTACTAAAGCACTGGCCCCCTTCTAAAACTTTTAAATTTTAATCCAGCTTTATTACTGTACCCTAAAGAACTGTCTAATATTCTGTATTTCTGAGATTCATCATCACATATAAAATATATCTTTGTCTTCTAACACCTTATTAATGTTTTAAAAGAAAGGGTATTTGATATTTTAAGGGAATTGTAAAGGTATAAATTCTCAAACGACACTTCAGGAAATTAGGATTTCAAAAATATGTACTATCCATCTGTGCTGTGCCATTGCATCTCGGAGCACTTCACAAGCAATCGTTGTGGGGCTAGAAGTACTACTGTTCAATAGCAGCACTGAACAGAACCATGATATTTCTCATGGAACTACATATACAAGAAATATGAAAAAACATTAATTTCTATAAGAAAATATATACCCTTAAACCTAAAATGCCAAATTCCATATATTTTGGTTATATGTCTATTTTTGACACAAGGTCTCACTATATATCTCCGGCTATCCTGGAATTACTATACAGAACAAACTAGTCTCAAACTCACAGAGATCCACTTGCCAGTTCCAAATGCTGGAAGTAAAGATGTGAGCCACCAAGCCCAGGAGTTTTTGCTATTTTTAACCATTTAGTTAACTTACTAACTAACCAAACAATTTATCATAACTGAACAAAAATGGCAACATTGCTTTGCAATTTCAAAGAGGATGCAGTAGATAGAGTTGCCAGCAGCAACTTCAGAAGTGGAAGAATTGTGAAATGTTTCTTTTTATTTTAAATGTCTACACCTGCATGTAAATACAATTGCTTTTCCCAAAGACTTGCATTACAAAACTTACAAAATAATGACTTCAGTCAATTGTGGTAGCATAGGTCTGTAATCCTAGTACTCAGATGCACAAGGCAGACGGATCTCAAGTTCAAGGGCAGCCCAAACTTGACAACTTAAGTGAGAACTTATTTAAGTGAGTAAAACGGAATGCTCGGGGTGTAGCAAAGCACTTGCCTAGCAAGTTCAAGGTTCCACTACAGTACTTGCCCACCAAAATCTCTTTAAATGCGCTTAGTTCTATTAGAACTCAAGAATGTGTGATGCTTATATTAAATAATAGCATAAAATATTAAAAATTCAATCATTTCTAGACTGCTGTAGGTTATTAATTTAATATACATATACATATGCTCAAAGATCACAAGGTGGAGCTCTCACCCAGTATCAAAGAAAATGTTTGAGGTTTTGATCGTACATAGGAATTCCCTGTAACTACTACAAAAGAGATGCCGTTCCAACAATTAGAGAAGACAACACAGAGACGAAATATGAATACGTCTCCATGACTATTTTCCTTGGAAGGGCCATCAGCAGCAACTAGGTTTTGCTTTTTGTTATTACTAAGTAAAGTCACAGCAATGTGTACACCGAGTAAATAAATTAAGACCATCTCCTTTAGTGTCCCAGGCAAACAGTATACTTTCTCCATCTACACTTTATTTGACCATAATTCACTTAACCTAGATTAAAAACTGCAAAAATGGCAGGTGAAAAAGTTCTATAAAGAAACAATTCTGGATCTGTAAATGCTCACAATTACTCTAATTTACAAGATGAAACTTTGCATTTTCTCCTCATGCCACCTGATATGAGACCCTTAGTCCAGTATACCCATCCTGCACATATACTACATGCCTGTAGTTAAGCAGTGGCTATCTCAGTTATCACATTCACTATCTCAGTATCACAGTGCTTTTGTTCAATACCCCTTGTTTAACTTAGCATAATGGTCTCACAATGTGTAACGTTTTATCCATTATATTACAATCTTCTGTTTTAATATTACTGATTACCTATTTGCAAACTAAAGTATTTGCAACCTATATATAAACTAAATTATATAGGTGAAAAATACAGTACTAAATACAGGGGTCACTTCCATCTTGGTTCTCAAGACACCCACTGAAAGTCTTAGACATATGCCCACATAAAATGAGGTAGCTATTCTATATTGCTAGTAATTGTTAAATACATTGAAATAAAAAATCTTGACAGCAAAGCAATAGGTGATTACAGACATTCAATTCTAAACAATGACTTTAAAAAAATAATAATCTCATTAAAACTGCTTTTTAGAGCTGGAGAGATGGCTCAGTGGTTAAGAGCACTGACTGCTCGTCTAGAGGTCCTGAGTTCAATTCCCCACAACCTCATGGTGGCTCACAACTATCTGTAATGGGATCCAATGCCCTCTTCTGGTGTGTTTGAAGACAGCTACAGAGTACTCATATACATAAAATTAATAAATAAATCTTAAGAAAAAAATTTGCATTTTATAGAAAGAAGACAATAAACTTGGGGCCAAAACTAGTGACATATGTCCTAGGTGGGGGTCTAGGGGCCCGAAACGGGATGATGAGTAGGAAAGCCAGATTAAGTTATAAGAGTTCATATCTTAATGGACACAATGTTTCAAAGTATTCAGTCGATTGTTATGGGATATTATTCCAATTTGCATTATAAGTTAAATTTAATAACAAAACACCTTCTGGGGTTGGGTTGCACTAAGAAGCCTGGTACTTGTATTTACTCTGCAGCAACACACATCCGTACACACACACACACACACACACACACACACACACACGCACACACGCACGCGTACACGTACACACACACATACACACACATGCACACAAATACACACATGCACACACACAAAAACTTCCACTTCTGAACACATGAAGAAATTAATTACTGAAGCATATAAACACAAATAAACAGAACTGTTTATATCTTTAGCTGCAGAAACTGACTTTTAAATTTTACTTAAATTGTACCAACCAAACTGAAATACACACAAAAAAATGGCATTTTGTAATAGTTTTTAAAAAATAATTTTAATTTTTTCCTTTAACAATGATTATTTGAAATGCCTTTAATTCAATCTCAAATGGTCCAAACAGAGATTACTAAGTGATGACTAACAATGTTGCTCAGAATTCATGTATTACTGGGGAACATGGTAAAGAACACCTAAGCAGCTGGTGTGTTCATTTTAACACTGGCAGATTCATATCATCATCTTACCTTAGTGCTCCTCTTCAAAAGTCTCATTCTTCTACTCATTATTATCATTATCTAAGATGCCCATACACCCTTCCAAATTGCCACTGATTATAAGCACTGAAGATTACAAATTACTTAAATATCCAACCATAGATTAGGTGGCTGTACATCACCATAGCAATAAAACATTCACACAATGAAACTATTTATGACTTTGTATCAAAGTAGATAAAATCGGATACATTTAAAAACTACACAATAAACTGCCTACTATCTTATTGTTAGTGCAAGAAAAATTAAATTCTGAAAGAGAACTGTACTCTATCAAAATGTCCACAAGGTCCAGACACAGTGGCATAGCTTGCCATCCCAGTACCAGAGACGAAAGCAGAAGAAAGCACACATATATATGGCCAGTGGGAAAATTTTAAAGCTGGAAAATTACAAAACTATGCTGCTAAAATATGATTCATTCTAGCTTTAGGTTTATAATGTCAAAAATTTAAACATATAAAAGCTGAATCCTATCATAGGATTTCCTCTATTATGCTTGCCAAGTGTAGATTAGCAGGGAATACAGAATTTTCTTTTGGTAGTATTAGAGATTTAACTGAGGACATTAGACATGATAGGCAAGTACTCTACTGAGCTGTTTGTCTCCAGACCAGAGAACAGAAACTTCCTCATAAATGACTAACAGGATCAAAGGTATGTTTCTTCCTATTGGCCTAGCTATATAAGTCTACCATTTAAGCTGATTAAATGCCACATAGCAACTTTGAGAATACAGGCTAAGAAATGAAAAGCTAACCATTTAAATTAGACATAAATACATACCTTTTAAGGAGAAAAATATGCTGCCAATTGATGATTAATGACCTTTAAATTTTATTCATTTCAAAATATTCTGTCTTCCCTCTACCAGGCTCCCTAGTTTGTGCCAAACTCCTCTGAGTAAATAAGACTGTGGAGAACAAATTATGCAACAATGGCATGTTCTATGACCAGTAGAAAACTCTGAATCTAGAATTTTCTTGATACCACATTGTAGCTACCACATATATCATTTGCAAATGCATTTTCTCTCTACAAACAAGATCAATCCTAAAGAATTAATGATGGTAGTTCATGATCTAGACTACAGGAACACGTAATCTGGAGAAGGCATATCTTAAAAGAAATCTAAAAAAAAAAAAAAATCAATGACATTTCCTAATTTCAGAATAAGCCCAATATCTACACTTACAATCTTCAGGCTATTTTAAAATAAGTAGACAAACAAAATACACTAAAGGCCACAAGTCTTCAAAACTAACTTTAATGGGGCTATGTAAATGTCTCGGCAGTTAAGAACATTTGCTCTTGCATAGAGCCTAGTTTTGATTCCTAGTACCCATAACTGCTTACACTCCAGTTCCCACGTGGCCTCCACTGGCATCAGGCATGTACACGGTATACATACACAGAATATAAATAAATAAATAAATAAATAAATAGTCTTTAAAGAACAGTATATTTTAAAAGGAAGACATGGAATAAATTGAGGCAATCTACATAGATATGGCATAGCTATATAGAAACTAAAATCATACAGAATTGGAAACATGCATCTACCTGTGAACTGTAGTAAGAATTAAGACTAACTACTTTGAGTCTTATTAGGGGAGTAAGAGATGGGAGTTCAACAATAAAAAAATTATCTAACTTATTCCTAAAGAGCCAGTACTCTATGAGCTTCTACTCAACTGTACACAGTTCCTGACTGCTCCAAGGATTATACCCTTTTTGATACACACTTGTTTTATCTCCCCCATCTCAGAAACTGGAAACATGCACATGAACCACTGAAAATAGTTTCTATGTGTCCAAACTTAAAAAGCTTTATCATCCTCGTCTCATCTGACTGGCAACATGCAATGAATACCATAGTACACCTAGTAGTTAAATAAAATCTATTATTTAATTCTAAATCTGCTAAATCCCCAGTTTGCTCTAAGAACTGCACTGAACTAGAAAATCATATGCCTCTAATAAAAAGAAAAAATTAAAACACAGTTTTCTCATGCAGTATCACCTTACAAATAAGTTGTCAGTACAAGCATAGTAGCACATGGCTTCAATCTCAGCACCAGAAATGTAGAGGAAGGTGGATCTCTGTGAGTGCGAAGTCAGCCTGATCTATATAGCAGCAAGTTGCATGCCTGTCAGTGCTATATACTGAAACACTATCTGGAAGGGAAGAAGGGAAAAGGAATGGAGGGAGGGAAGGAAAGGATAACAAAAATAATTTATTAATATTAAATTTTAAAAAAATTGGCAATGCCAACCCCTTTTTAGGTGGGGGTAGGGTATGGGGATTGACCTAGATTTTGAACGTCCTCCAAAGTCTTATGTGGTAAGGCTTGGGACTCACCCAAGTAACACTATTAGCAGGTAATAAGAAGTCATATTAACAGGTCTTTAGGTCACTGGGGGAATGGTCATCAAAGGGAATGCAAATTAAAACATAATTCAATGTGCAAAATAACTCACTTAATAGAGTACTCCCTAGGTACTCTGCCTTCAGGATCATGAAGAGGTAAGTGGCTTTACTGTCATATTTTACCATTATGATGTGCTACTTCAGCACAAGCCAAAAGGAATAGCACTAAACCATCAACAGACCAGAAGCTTCAAAACTATCAACAAAAATACAACTTTTCTCTTTAGAAGTCAAATACTCAGGTATTTTGTTATAATGCCAGAAACATCACTAAAACATCGTGTATATTTAGATTTTAAATTACTTAAGTATGTATCACATTAACATGATTTCCAACATGCTAGAACATTCTAAATAACCAGAAATATAAGTGTGTACTATACTGGATATAAACATTTCAATTTAAGATATAAACATAAAATTTGAAACAAACTATTTCAAATTCTGGTGTTAACACTAGTAAACAAAACAGTACTGTTCAAGCAGAATACAACATTGGTAGCCAACTTATTTCATGCTGGACACTACTTGTTCAACAGAAAATGTAAGGCAGCAGCAATGCAAGTCTAATGGCAAAGTAGATGAAGACAAAATAGTTTTACCTAGATTTCAAGGGAAATCTAAATTCTGATTTCACAGAATATTTGCAAGAAAAAGGATAGAATGAAAATTATGGTATTTAGTGAGGTAAAATCTAGAATTAGAAAGATAAACTAACACATTTTTTTCTAAGATGCAGACTCATGATTTTAATGGTGTGTGTGTACATATAGGTGTGGATATGGATCATGTACTGAGAGAGAGAGAGAGAAGATAAGGTTGTAAGGAAGTGGAAGCCTTAAGAGACACTACTGAGAGTGGAGGGTATAGATAAGAACAGGCAAGAATAGGCACAGGGGAGAGGGAATGGAAATGGCCTGCCGAAAACAAAGCCTACAGAAAAAATGGTATAATGAAGCCCATTACCATTACTTTGTATGGTAACTAAGAAACAAAAATAAATAAATCTTGATTTTACCTCCTCCCAATAGATTATTTCAAAAGCTTCCAGACAAATTACCTAGCATCCAGAAGTCCCTGGATTCAACCCCTAGCACCATAAGAAGCTAAATCTAAGGGCCATTGGAAGGGTTGTATGGAAACCTAATATAGTAGAATCCTCTTAAAATATATACATATATAAAGAAATCTAAAAGGAATCACCAAGTAACAGGAGACAAAGTCCCAACCAGACATCTTGTGCTACCAAATGAAACCTCCAGTGCAGGAATGGGTTACATCTAATTGAGTTATTGACCAAAGGGGTGATATGGAAAGCCCCAAACGAACCAGGTTATTGCCAAGGCTATTGGTTTCTCTGTGACACATGCCATTAATCCCAACTTGGGAGGCAGGGGCAGGTGGATTTCTGAGTTCGAAGCCAGCCTATTCTACAGAGTGAGTTCCAAAACAGCCAGGGCTATACAGAGAAACCTTGTCTCTATACAGAGAAACAAAACATAACAACAACAACAACAATGAAACTAATGATAAGACCTTGTTGCTGAAGACAACACCAACTTGCTGAACATGGTGCCTACCTAGAGCCTGTACCCCAACTGACTAGTGTTCATGGTACTGGAAGACACTCAGCATGCTACCAGAGAAAAAGGGCAAACAACAACCTAGTTACAAATGCTTCCCTTCTATCTACAATGATGACAGGCCTACAAGATACGATCGTGTAATACTGGCAAAAGCTTGTAGGACAAACAACCACTATCTGGTAATATTTAAGGCCCACTGCACGAGATAAAACACATGCCTGCCTGACTGACACTGCTTGGGTGGCCAAGAACCTGAGACTAGATGGGTCATGCACTTAGGGGATGAGCAAATACTGCTGTTCTGCTAATGGCATATAACAATGAAATGACTCTTAATGACATTCTACTATATTCATAGATCAGTGTCTTGCCAAGCCATCATCAAAGGTACTTCTTCCTGCGGTAGATGGGAAACCCACAAGTTGAAAATGTGCAGAGAGGAAAAGGCACCTTGAAATGCACAGTTTTGAATGTGATGTTTTTATCAAATCCCTCCCCTCAGGGCTCAGGGAACTCTGTGGAAGAGAAGGCAGAAAGACTGTGAGAGCCAGTGGAAACACCAAAGGAAACAGTGCCTTCTAGACAAATGAACTCACAGTGGCTGTGGCAGCATGCAACAGGGCCTGCATAGTCCTGAGACAGAAGGGGTCCCAGTGCTGACAGGAAATTAGACACAAGCCCCCAGAAGCTATTTCCAATTGACAGCCACTCTCGATGGAAAAATTCATTTTCTCCAGTGGAATCTCACTGGCTATTCAAACCATTCTTAAAGACAGGCCCAGCAGTAAATGGCCAACACAAAACAAATTCAATGGTTATGTTTGAGGGTTTTGTCTCATAATGCTTTGTCTGGGCAGTTTTTTATCCTTCCAGGTCTTTTGCTTATGTATTGTGGTTTCTGCTTTTTTTTAATGGGATTTCTGTGTGTGCTAATGTGTGTGTGTCTCAGTATCTGTATTTCTTGTACTGTTTCATTGACACTTTTTTCCTATCTGTTTGTTTTGTACTATTCTGGTTTGTTTTTTATATAATATTTTAATATTATTTAGATGGCTGTTTTCTACTAAAAGTGAGAAATTTGGGTGTGTGAAGAGGTAGGGAGGATTATGGGAGGACTTATTAGTGGGGAAACTGTAATTAGAATATATTGTATAAAAAAACTTTCAGTAGCAAAAAGCTGCCAGCTATTTATCCAAGGTATCAAAAAGTACTGAAATACAACATTGTGTTTTAATAATAGAATAAAATCAATGTGTAAAATAACCACTTTACAGCAGACTGTAGGTTTTTAAATTGTTTTTTTTTTTATTTACTTGGAGGAATATAATAAGGTTTCATTCACTATGTAGTCTGGCCTTTAACTAAAAGAGATCTATCTGCCTGTGTATCTCTGTCTCCTAAGTGCTAGGATCACATGCATGTACTATGCCCAGCTTACAATTAACTTTAATTCTAGTTTAAGTGAATAGGTGCTTTGCCTGAATGTATATATGTTCACAATATGCATGCTGGAGCCCATAAAGGTCAGAAAAGTGTGGCAGGTGCCATTGGTTTGCTGTGGGGAAAAATGTTCTCAACAAAGTGGGGCTACAAGGATGGTGAGACACTCACCTAACATCATACACAATAGCAAAAGCCTGGCAGCTTTATTTGAGACCATAAACAAGTTAAAGATGCTCACCCTTGGCAGTTATACCAAACATAGTATTACTGAAATACATAATTTGGTGAACCCCAAGCCAGTGTAAGGTCTTGTCTCCAAAAAAAAAAAAATTCAGTTCCACTGTTGAAGGAACTTGAAAAATACTGTAACCTCTATAAAAAATGGTATAGAATTTTTTTAGTATTTGAAAAGAGCTACCATATGATTCAGTAATCTCACTTCTTAACACACACATAAAACAGAGAGCAGATGCTTGAATAAGTATTTGCACACTCACATTCACAGCAATATTACTAGCATTACTTGTGAGGCAGAAGTAACCAAAATATCCACCTATAAATAAATGGATAAACAAAATGTGCTGTAAAAATACAATAGGCTATTTACTATTAAATCTTAAAAAGGGAACTGTCATATAACATAAAATCAGAAACAGAAAGAATAGCAGAAACAGAAAGAAGTATACAGGAAAAGGGAAGTTATTTTATGGGTTTTCAGCTACAGGTTACAACATTTAACATTTTCTGAAAATGTATTTCCTTACAATGCAATATACTGTGCAATACTGTCCCAAAACCACAGTGAACAAAGATAACTCAGAAAGGGGTTAACTCATTTAAAAACATATTAAAATATTCCATGGGTGTGTTACAGCTATCACTTCTAACTCTATCCCAATTTCACTGTCTGACTATATCCATAAGCATGTTTAGTACATGCAAACAAAGCAATCTCAGATCAAAGATGATTGGACTTTTAAAAACCTTCCTAGAGCATATGGAACCAAAATGCTATCATATTTCTAAGTCACTAAAAACCCAATAGGCCAATTAAATCATCTTGCAAAACATCCTTAAAAGGACTATCTGCATTCTAAGACAGGAAGCAAAGTAGTAACTCAACATTCTAAATTACTAAATGTTTGTTATTATTTAAAATTATTTAAAATAAATATGGATTAAAACTAATGTGATCGTTTTTAATAGACCTAAAAGTATATAGCAATAAACCTGAAACTACAAGCACAGAAAGATTCTTTGTTAAGTTATCTAATATTATGACATCCTTGTTTGAACCAATGGCTTGTTTGCTAAGTCACTGGTCAGGAAAAGAACCAGCTGAATTAGAAACTCTTCTACAGCAAAGTAAATGTAATGATCTACTACTACTACTACTACTACTACTACTACTACTACTACTACTACTACTACTAAACACACACACACACACACACACACACACACACAGAGAGAGAAAGAGAGAGAGAGAGAGAGAGAGAGACAGAGAGAGAGACAGAGACAGAGAGAGACCAAGACAGAGTTATTAAATATGGCAACAAGTAAAAAAAAAAAGCATGTATAAGAAGATTTTTCATACACAAGGATCTCTCATCTTACTCTATTCTGTCTGTGCTTCTGACTTTGATCAAGGAACTAGAAATGCTCTTTTTAACATGATAAATATCTCTTCCTCCACCACCCATCAATGACTATGTTTACCTCTCCTGGTTAACAATTCTCAACTAAAAAAAAGCTTTTCTTCTCCAACTGCTTCATATAAATTTTTCTATTGACTTTACCAAATATGCCAGTTATATATCAATTCTTGAGTATACTTGATTATGTCTCCACACAGGTTAATCTCATGTAACCTTCTTTGGCTAACCACAACAATTTACTACTGTGTGAATGTTAATCTTGACTGTCAACTTGATTGGGTAGAAAAATGTTAAGGAGATTAGCGAATCATACCTCCAGGTGCGTCTCTAAGGGCATTCCAGGGAGAATTAACTGGAGGAATGAGGAGGCCCACCATGAAGTGAGAGGCACCACAAAGCCTGCAGAGCCAGTAAGAATAAAGGGAAGGGAAGGGAAGGGCAAGCAGAGCAGACACTCCGCCTATCTTTGCTCTCTGGTTGCTTTAAGGTGAGCTGCTATGCTTTCTATGTCCTTCCTACAATGGTGTGTTCAAACTCTGGAAACAGTCATAAGACATTGTGTGTCACATATTTTGTCACAGCAACTTCTCAACTGTACATTTCTCTCCCAAAATTAAGAGCAACAAGAGTTTATTCATTGCTATGTACATTTTAACTTAGTTACTAGAAGACCTACTATTTTATGGTGTAGATAATTTGTAGATCATAAATGGTTCAGAAGCCAGGACAGTAGATTCAACTGTGGTACCATAACAAGACTACTTTCAGGGGTTCCACCTACATATCATTATCCTGAAGATCTTCTGCTAGGTAGTCTAGCATTTACTATCACGGTTTTCATGAAGCATTGTTTTCTTATCCACACAGGAAATGGTTTCAAAATAACCATGGGAGAGGGAGTATCTACATTAAAAAAATCTGAATGGAGTCTGGTGAGATGGCTCAGTAAATAAAGGCACCTCCTGCTGAGGACAAGAAGTTGTCCTCTTAACCCCCCCCCCCCCCCCCCAAAAAAAATACCATGGCATATACAGACAAGCAAGAATTTCCCCACCTCACCCACACACACACAAAATTAAAATGTAATTTAATACAAATGCTAAATGATTAGAGATATTAAGTCACTAGTAGTGTAACTTGCCTAGAGCCACAGGCCCTGGGTTTGATAATGAGTCCAACCAAGAAAAGGAAAATTAAAGAAAGCAAAGCAAGTGGGGTACACTAGAAGAATTAAACAAGAATGTTTTATAGTGGTCTGCATGGCACAGGGAATGATAGTATAAATGTATAAATGTAGAGTGTAGACTTCTCCTATAATTTCAAGTTTTGAAGTACGGAATCAGATTTCTCATTCAAAAAATGAAACTGAAGTGCACTCAATCGTGTGTATCAAATTAGATTGCACATGAGAACACAGAGAAAGCATTTAGTAAATCAAGTCACATTAGAAGAACTTTTCATCCTTGGGGGCATGAGTTCTAAGAACAATAAAAAGTGAGAAAATTGGAGTTGGAAGCATAAACCAATGGCAGGTTTACTCAGCACATAAGATTTGATCCCTAAAACACACACACACACACACACACACACACACACACACACACACACACA
>JANHMN010000005.1:25333854-25377451 GCA_030674055.1 Rhabdomys pumilio
ACACACACACACACACACACACACACACACACACACACACACACACACACACAGAGAGACTCCCTTCTAAATGTACTACCTTATGCCACAGGAGAAAACAGAGCATTTATAGCATGGTTCTAGCATGCTGGAAGTCCTGAGTTTAGTATCAAGCATTATTTTTAAAAATAATAAAACTTAAGTATGAAACAATTAGCCAAGAAATGTTTTAAGCATATGCTGAAATTGGAGAGAAATGTAAATTTAAAGACAGAATATCACTATGCCTATCACAATTACCAAAATTAAAAAGTGACATCAAATCTAGCAAAGATACAGAGAAATTGACCCCAAATATTTCTGTTGGAAACATAAAATGATAAAAGCACTCTTGCAAGGAGCTTACAAACGTCTTTAAACACTGGGCACGCATTTACCATAGCAACCAACAATCTTACTCCAGAGCATTCTTCCACAGAAATGAAACCTACTGCTATACTAAACTGTGTGTGGAGCTTTACAATAGCCAAAATTTGAAAGATATTGTACTGAAGTGTGTCCCACAAAAATTATGTTGAATTGTTGGCACAAAGCTATGTCTTCATTTACGTAGGAATGAGGGAAGAGGAGGATCTCAAATTCTAGGTCTGGAAGGCTACAAAATGAGACTTTGTTTAAAAAAAATCCACAGGCTAAGTAAGACCTAACTCCCAGTACTTCAGCAATGTGAAATCACGTGAAATGGGGGGAGGAGAGGGTTACAAAAATTACCAAGTTAAAATGAGGTCATTAGTGTGGGCTTTAACACATGAATAGCAAGTGTTCTTATTAAATGGAAATTGGGAATTTAGATACACAGGGAAAGTACCACATGAAAATAAAGGCAGATCCTATCAAATCAATAATAAGCAATTTGGAAATTTAAAACACAAATAAAAAACAAATATAGAGAAGTGGGTGATGCTTCCATAAACTAAAAGCACCAAAGCATACTAGCAAGCTGCTAGAAAGTAGGGCAGAAGGCATGAACCCAGCACTCAGAAGGTACCAACTATGCCAGCACACTGATCTTCACTTCTGTCCTCCAGAATGAATTTATCAAATTTATCACTATATGGTAAAGGGGCAGAACCTGAATTCAATTTGATCTGCATAAAGAAACATGTCGTGGTACTAAAATGCAATGTTTTTTTTTTTTTTTGAGACAAAGTCTTACTGTGTAGCCCAGGTTAGCCTGGAACTCACTCTATATAGACCAGACTTACCTCTAATTCAAAGATTCACTTGCCTCTGCCTCTTAAATGCTGGAATTAAAAGTATACAATACCATGCCCTCACTATAAAATTCAATTTAAAAACTTTTTCTAAGTTCAATACTATATTTTAAAAGGTTAAGAGTTTTGTTTAAAGCTACAGAAATATTAAAAAAACAAAATTTTCATCAGGTGTTGTGGTGCATTCTTAAAATTTCAGCACTCATCATGATGTAGGAAGATAGAGAATAAAGCCAGACCAGGTTATAAAGCAAAACCCTGACAATCAAAGGGTTTGGGGGGATTGATTTGTATTTTTGTTGTTGTTGTTATTTTGGATGAGATGGGCAGAAGAAGAGAGAAAAAGAGCCAAACTCCTGGGTTAAAACCATCTTCTGCACATTTTTCTTCCAAATTTATCCCTGTCTTACTAAGTTAATTCACATTAAGAGTTATTAAAAACATAAATGAGATTACACTCCATTTTTAACCATTAAAGTTTCATTACCTTCTATTGTATTTAAGTAGACTATCTAAAACTACCACATAGACATCCCTGAAATATCTTGTATCTTCAATGGGTGCAATACAAAAAAATCATACGGTATCAGTGCAGAAAAGAAAAAAAAGCAATAGTTTCCTTAAAATTACATATACAAAAAGATCTCTAGAAAAATCTTGAACAACAAATCCTCAGCAGGTTTACCTTACCATTAATTTTATTATAAAGCAGTAATTTGTAGCCAGCTATTAATTATACTTACTGGAGGGGATCTGTAACTCTCACTATCTGTAGGTCTCTTTAATGAATAAATGAGGGGAATTTGTAGAATGTAGAATGTAGAAGAATTTGAATTCAAAACATGGCTGCTCTGGCAAGAGATCCCATCCAAAGATCTTCGGGGTCTGTGTGATCTGCTGAAATACTGACATGACTTTGAGTTCAAGGCCAGTCTGATATAAAGCAAGTTTCAGGTAAAGCTTAAGTCCAGGAGTGATGGATGGTACATGTCTTTAATCCCAGCACTCAGGAAACAGAGGCATGCAGATCTCTTGAGTTTTAGTCAGTTCTGTTCAGTCCGTGAAATTCAGAGGCAGTTTTACCAGGAGACTTTTCCAGAGACAGGTGGAAAAGAGAACAAGCTAGACAAAAATATAAAGACAGAAGTAGCAAGAGAATGAATAAGAAGGAGCCAGGAGATTAGAACAGACTGTTTGAGCTGGTTTGAGGCCAAGTAGGTCAGTTCAGTGAGAAGCAGAAAGAAGGTAATTTGAATCAGTCAGATTTTAGAGGACTTTTGAGCCAGAACAGCTGAGTTGAACCAGCCAGAGATCAGAAAGAGCTAGAAAAGGGTGAGTTTATTCAGCAGTAAGTCTCTCAGAGGTTGAAAACATTGTTGGCCTAGATAAGATTGTCCAGAGGCTAGAACCTCCTAGGACTAGGCCTAAATTAGCAGCCTAAGGCAGTATGCCTCGGAGATAACAATGACTTTTCATCTATAAGACAGAAGCTGTCTAGGTCTGAGTGAATACTTCAGTGTTAGAACACTTGTCTAACATACACAAGCCCAATTCCCTCTATAGATGAAATGGGGATATTCTCATGAATTCTAGTATACAAAAGAACCATATAAAATGCTTGTTGAGATAGTTATAGATACTAACTCTGTAAATCTTTAAGTTTTAGCAGTCAATATCATTCATACACCCCTAGTACAGCTTCCTAAACTGTAGGCTGCATAAAGGAATGTGGAAGCCAAGCAACAGTATTTCCAAATACTTAATAACAAAAAAAAAAATTAATTCAAAATCAAATATGTAATGAATTCAAGTTCTTGCCCATGCTACAGTACAAGACTTCATGGTAGCCTTGTTTCTCTACACAAAATGTGTACTTCACACTGTAACATATTTAGTAGAATTTGCACTTTACAGAAACATAATACTTTAATTATAGAAAATAAAGACTTAATATTTTCCTACTGCTATTCTTCTTGCATGTAAGTATCAAATTAGAATATATTTGGATTGCACTGTTACAATGTTTAATTTTAAAAACTGCTGTTTGAGTTACTGGCTTTTCATTTTTAAAAACTTGAACGAATTCTGCCTTGAAATTAGGACAGAATTTCCAACAATTACTAATTTTCACTATTTCATATATCTGCCACTTCATGCTATGTATTTATGCAAGGAGGCATTCTCAGTACTGACAAATGTTAAATTAAAATATTGATCAACTCTAAAAACCAGTGGAAATGTTATCCTGAAATATAAAACATTCACTCAAGATCTAATTCTTGAATGAATACCCATCAAGTATTCTAACTTGCTATTTTCTTTAATAAATGGTACATGTATATGTATAAGAACTAATTGTGTTAAAGGTAAGATTTATTTAGTTTTGTTTTATTTTTATGAGTGTTCTGCCTGAATGTGTCTGTGAATCATGGAGGTCAGGAGCCCCATAGAAGAACAGCTTTCAACCTCTGGGTTGCAAATCCCTTAAGGATTGTATATCAAATATCTTGCGTTATCAGATATTTACATTATAATTTATAATAGTAGCAAAATTAGTTATAAAGTAGCAAAGAATTAATTTTACGGTTGTGGTTCCCCAAAACATAAGGAACTATATTAAAGTGTCATAACATGAGGAAGGTCAAAAACTGCTGTCCTAAAACTAGAGTTATGGAAAGCTGTGAACTAATATGTGGATACTGGAAATGAAATTCTCGGTCCTGTATAAAAGTAGTAAGTGTTCTTACCCAGTGATCCATCTCTCCAACATACTACCTACCCAACAATTGATTCAAAATAAATTTATAATTTATTATAAATTAATGTTTGATAGTTATGCCTATCTCACCTACTTATGCCCAGAGTTGGTAAAGGGGGTCACAGGTAAGAAAATGTTAAGAAGCCTGCCCTACTATAGATAGATCCAACCCTCACATTAAGAAAAAAGTACTACAAGTCATGAAATCAGCAACCTATGATATATAGGATGACCCAGTTTTAGAGACACTGAAGGCATGAATAGGAAAGGAAGCAAACACGCTTCCCCCTTTCTGCCTTGGGCCACTTAATCATCTGAACCTTATTCACTCAAATGGCAGGAACCCACAGCTCAATGATGCATTTCTCCAGAATGTCCTTAAGAGGCTTCCTAAAGGCCAATAGTCACCAAAGACCAGCAAATCACTCTTCCTTCAAGACAGAAATATGTTTTTTCCTGAAAGGTAATATCCAAGTTTAAAGTCACCAGGATTAAAATCTCCAGTCCGATCCAGATGTGTGGCGGCACAAATATAATCCCACCACTCTGGAAGCAGTAACAGGTCAGCCAATCTAGAGCAGTTTGAGGCCAATCTGCTCTACCTAGCCATCTGTAGGTCAGCCAGAGCATAGTAAGACCCTGTCTCAAAAAAAAAAACAAAAAAAACAAAAAAAAAAAACAAAAAAAAAAAAAAAAAAAAAAAAAAACAAAAAAAAAACTCTGGAAGTTCCATGTGTTTTCTACATGTATACAAAGTTTCTATCAGTTTCTGACAGAATAACCTAAAAGTTTACTCAAGTGGAATACTATTATTACAAAGAATACATAGCTGGGCTGAGGAGTTGGCTCAGGGTGTAAAAGCACTAGCCATGAAAGAAAGCCTGACCTGAGTCCATCCAATCCTTGGAAACCACATAAAATGTCAGATGTGGTGGCATCCATCTATAATGTCGGGATGCCTACAATGAGCTGGAAGGTGAACCAAGAAAAATCTTCAACTAAGTAGACACAACAAACTCTCAAATGTCCTCTTTAGCTGGATGTGATGGTGCAGGCCATTAATCTCAGCAATTGGAAGAGAGAAGCAGGTGGATCTCTCTGGGTTGGAGGCCAGCCTGGTCTACAGAGGATTTTCAAGCCAGCTGGAGTTACACAGTGAGACTCTGTCTCCAAAGAAATAGTTGTCTTCCAACTTCCATATGGCATGTGTACATACACACACGCCAATAAATAAAGATTTTAAAGAATATATTGTTTAATTTGTGAGTTTAAGAAAAAGACCAGGTGGAAACTGGAGAGATGGCTCAGTGGTTAAGAGCACAAACTGCTCTTCCAGAGGTCCTGAGTTCAATTCCCAGCAACTACATGGTGGCTCAGGACCATCTATGGGATGGTAATGGGATCCAATGTCCTCTTCTGGTGTGTCTGAAGACAGCTGCAGTATACTCACATGCATAAAATAAATAAATATATCTTTTTTAAAAATTAAAAAAAGAAAGAGAAAAAAACCAGGTAATCTCTTTAGGCATATATATACTTTAACACCACTAAATCCATTGACATCCAACTGTCTTAACTTCTTCAGTAACCAGAACTCCAAAACACACGCCATTATGCCAGCGCAGAGACCAGTATGTGTGGAATTGATGAAACTGAGTGATATGGCTCATTCCATAATTCCAGGTAAATTTTATATTATAAAGTGCTTTTTTCCATCTCTGCTTCTTTGGTCTATTAAACATAATTACCACTTTTACTTAAACTCCATTATTCTGCTTTTTTAAGACTAATGCAAATTTAAATTTTCTTTTCTTTTTATTCTAATTTTTATTTAACTTTTTGACAATTTTTCATAAAACTAGTGAGATGACTCAGTATGTAAAGGCCCTTGTTGCCAAGCCTGATGACCTGAGTTCAACCTCCAAGACCCACACAGAGGGAGGGAACAAGTCCTACAAACTACTTTGTCCTTTGCAGAGTTGCTGTGGCACAAAGGTGCCAAACAAAAACCATTTCATATGTTTATATAATATATGTTAATCACAGTTCCAACCACCTTTCCACCACCCATCTTCCTCCCAATTCATAGCTTTTTTTTGTTTTGTTTTGCTTTGAAGCAGGGTCTTACTATGTAGGCCAGGCTGGCCTCAAATCCCCTGCATCGTCCTCCCAAGTTCTGAGATTAAAAATGTACCATCATGCCCAACTGCCATTTTTAAAGGTCTATTTAAAACCTTGGCTACTGGATCAGTTCCTAGTATTCTCCCAACCTAACTAACCCCTACCCTACGCCAAACACCACTGCCTGGCTGCCTTTCTAATAATTATAAAAATTATCTCTGTCCCATGAATCTATCTTTACTCTAGCCCCAAAGGAACTGCTCCTTTCAAAAGTATCACAATGTCAAATGCACAAAATTACGATTTCAATTCCAATATTAACCACCTCTATACCAGAACTGATAGTCAGATTGTTAAATTCTACAATCTTCTAAATGTAAAAACATAAATGCCTGCAACTTACAACTTACTGCGAAGTAAATTTTTAAAAACTGGATAAATAAACCAGATGTAGTGTTTGGAAAGCTGAGGTAGGTGGACCCCAGAGAATTTGAGTCCAGCCTGGTCTACATCTTGAGGACAGCCAGGGCTACCTGGAGAGACAAAATAGATTTTGAAGCCAATGCCAAATGAACAAAAACATTTAAAAGTAAATGCCAGCGAAACTAAGAGGTCAAATATTGGTGGTGAGTATATAAATGTTCACTGTACTGGTGTTTGTTGTTTTTCATAATAATGGACTCAGAAAAATTAGTAAGCATTCTTGTCTAATTCTGTGAGTACGATACCAGCCTTAGATAAACAATTACTATAGAGTACAGACATAAATATGCATAGGATGCCCCAGGTTACAGTGAAGTAGCTGTAACAGGAAAGGGGAGCTTAGGAAGGGTTCCAGGTGACCCCAATCTAAAAATAGAAGGGCATGTACCATTATGCTGCCAAGTGGGTACAAGAGTATTCAAAGCATTATAAACAGTGCAAGCAAAGAGAACAGGCATTAAAATAGCCTGATGTCTTTAGGGGAACTAAAACTGTTAGATCTAAGCACAATTTATGAGGAAAGAAGGTAAAATAGTTGGTTTGAAATGGCCTAATAAACTACTAAACCTTAATTATTCTCTCCTCCGTAAAACACACATCCTTAAGGGTCAGATAATCATCATCTCTTTCCTTTGGTACTAATAATTTTGTGTTTTAGTCAGGAGGTAGTTGTTAATTCCATCTCTCTGGAGGCAGACAATCAGATCTGTGAGTTCAAGGCCAGTCTGGTCTACAGAGCAAGTTCCAGGAAAGCCAGGGATACACAAAGAACCCCTGTCTTGAAATATCTAATAATAACAAGGCCAATGGTGATTCCTTTTAATACCAGCAGTCAGGAGACTGAGCAGGCAGATCTGAGTTCAAGGCCAATCTGGTCTATAGAGTTCCAGGACAGCCAGGGCAACACAGAAAAACCCTGTCTGGAAAACCAATAATAATAACAACAACAACAAGTTTGTATGAAGACCCTGGAATCTATGGCCAAAAATGTATCCTTAATAACTAATTCTGAAATGAAACCATTAAAATACATGCTAGACATGATGGCAAACAGCTTTAATCCCAGTATTCAGGAGGCAAAGACAGATCTGTGAGAGTCTGAGGCAAGCCTGGTCTACACTGCAATTTTCAGGCTGGCCAGGACTACACAGTGAGCCCTGTCTTTAAAAAAATATAGATGCACAATAATAATATTGTTTAAATCACATGCCCCTGAGTTTCCCACACAACAACAAAAAATGTCTACACTAACTTAAAAAGTAATTATACAAACTGAGCATGAGAGTAGATACCTAATCCCAGCACTCAGATGGTCTGAGTTGAGGTATGAGTTCAAGCCTAACCTGGGCTAGAATGTGAAACTATATCCCGAAAATATTTTTAAAAACCAGACAAAATCAAAAACTTAAGTTTTGCCAGGCCACAGTGGTAATATACACCTTTGGAAAGCAGAGCCAGGTAGATCTGTGAGTTTGAGGCCAGCCTGGTCTACAGAGCTAGTTCCAAGATAGCCAGGGATATACAGAGAGACTCTGTCTCAAAAACAAACAAGAAACAAAAACCTTAATTTTTGTCCCTTACTATGTTCTCTTATATATTTTAATTTCATATTTTATTTAAAATGAAACCTTTTTCCTTTGAAAAAAGTATGTTTAAGAGAAAAAAATAAGGACATATTTATACATATTGTTCTGTTTCTTTTTTCATTTAATGATATTGTCTTTGTAGGAAAGGGAAAAAATGTTACTGGGGCTTGAATCTCTTAGGTTTTTATAATATTAGTACATTTTAGTGCTAAATCTTTTGTATTTATAAGTCCAGTCACTTCTACAAACTATCAAGAGTGATTACCTCTGAAAGTTTGTAAAAGGGAAATGAAGTTTTTCACATTATACTTCTTTGTACTGAACTTTTAAAATGAGCTAGAAACATTATATATCTACAATTAATAATATAATCATTCCTTTTTTGAAGTAACATGCTCTAATATTTGAATATATTTTAAAGACATGAGGACCATGATTCAGAAGCTATATCTTCTGAATTCTCTAAAATACACAACCAGAGAAAGGTAAACACTTCAAAGAATTCCATTACAGAGAATAATAGTTTCACCCACAATATCACTTCCCAAACATTAGTTTGAAGTAAATGAGACAGAAACATAGAAAAGACAAAACAAGAGAATAGGGCAGATACAGACACACAGAGATAAAGAACCCATCGGTTTTACATGAGTAACTCCAACTCCACTGAACACTGAAAAAGTACTCAGGTCAATTTGCAAACCACAAAGAAACCTGGCACATGAACCCAGGCAAACTCCTTTTAATAAATTCCTTCCAAATTCAGAAAACAAATAGAGTGTAGTGGCACACACATTTAATCCCATCATTTGCAAGGCAGAGGCAGCTTGGTCTGCATAGGGAATTAAATAGACCACATCTCAGATAAAAGTCAAAACAGCATACAAATGATAGATTGAGTAAATCAATTGTGTACTATGATAAATAGAGATAGGAAATAAGCAATGACATATACAAAACAAACACTATGAAATACATCAACGAAATACTTGAAAGAATTTGGAAGACAACTAACAGTAATGGATTTGTTTTGCTGGTTGACAAAGACAGGCTACAAAACAAACAAGAAGAAATGGATATAGAAGAGTATAATGGATGCTCACTTGCAAAATAGTGTGGCATTTATCTAGAATTGAAAATATAAAATCTTTAGTTACTTGAAAAACTGAAATTTTATAAAATATACCGACACAAAAATACATAATAGATAAGTCTACTTATTAAGGTCATAATTTTTAAGAACAATAATAACAGTAAAATCTCATATTACTATAGGAATGTAATGAGTGGAATGATAATGTGTGCTAAGATTTACCAATAAAGAAAAAAAGCCAGTTCATGAGACTATTAAAATGTACCCCAAGTATAAAAAGTAACACACTGCACAATATCAACTAGATCAAGCCTTTGAGATTAGAGGTCAGTGCCCTGGGTTGAATAGCCAACACATGTGCGCACGCACACACACATGCACAATCAGACAGCATTCCAATAACCTGAATAAATCACTTATTTTCATTTCTTCACCTGCCCTGTGCTCATATATGCATATATGCATGTCTCTAATACCTGTCTTTCAAAACTGTACGCACAAGCTAAGGATATGGCTCAAGAAAGAGCATTTACCTAGAACACACAAAGCCTTAGAAACTGTAAAATATGTAATTTTAAACTGAATTCAATACATAACTTTTTCGGTCCATGTGGATATCTACTATCTCTGTAATATTCCTAAGCATGTCTAATAAACATTTAGAAATCCTTCCAAATATAATCTATTCGTTTATTGTTAAACACTAAAATCACTAACACTACATATATATTTTGTGATAAATTATTCTTTATTTTCGTTAGATTAAAATGAAGCCACATTTATAAGGATCTTGATACAAAGTAAATTATCTCTTAAAAGATTATTATCTAAGGATTTTTTTAAAATGACATATCACATACCCACCTAACTTAGTGCCTACCACTTACTTAACTCAATAAATAGTAGTAACAGTACTTAAAAATTCCATCTATCATCCAAACTGTTATTCATATCACCTGTGTGAACATTACCTGGAATTATAAAACTTTTGTTCATATTGTCTGTCAATGCCAGGATGTTAATTATGACTATCAAATTGATTGGATTAAGAGTAACTAGGAGGGGCTGGAGAGATGGCTCTGCGGTTAAGAGCACTGACTGCTCTTCCAGAGGTCCTGAGTTCAATTCCCAGCAACCACATGGTGGTTCACAACCATCTGTAATGAGATCTGATGCCCTCTTCTGGTGTGTCTGAAAACAGCTACAGTGTACTCACATAAAAAAAAAAAAAAAAAAAAAGAATAACTAGGAAATTAAAGATGCACACCCCTGGTATGTCTGTGGAGTTGTCTTCATAGATTAACTGAGGAAAGAGAATTTACAAGGAATACTGTGACACCATCCTGTTGTGGGTTGCCCTGATGCTGTTTGTATTCTGATGTTAATTCTGCTTCCTCAAGAGGGGTTGCCCCCAGGAGCAGTCAATCATGTGGATACTCAGGTGATGTCATGTGAACCTTCTCCCCATTTTAACTGGTCAATACAGGCTACAGCCTGTGACTGGGCAGTGGAGGGGAAAGGTAGAACTGGAGGAAAAATGCTAATAATCAGCATAGTTCAGATCAGTTTAGACAGACTTAAAGAAAAAGATTTATTTAACCGATTGTTTAGACAGACTTACATAAAGAAAAAGATTTATTTAACCGATTCTGGTGCTATATTTTCTTAGTATTTTATGTCTGTCTGTCTGTTTGTTTGTTTGTTTGTTTGTTTTTAAACAGGGTCTCATGTTGCCCAGGTTGAAATCAATTTACAATATAGCCAAAACTGGCCTAGAACACCTGACCTCATGGTACACTAGAGATCATAGTTAATGCTTTATGCATACATTGCAAAGTACTCTACCATCATGCTACATCCCCAACCCTTAGCTTTTTGCAATAGAGTCTCACAATATATACGTAGCACAGGCTGGCACTAAACTAGAATTTCTCCCGTCTTCCTCTCAAGTGCTATGATTAGATGTATGAGTCACCACATCCAGATGTTTTATTTTTTTAACCTTAGCACAACTTTTTACATTGTCTAGTAATAAGTTCCTCATCTCAAATTTTTCTGCTTTCACGCTGACTTTAAAAAAAATCTTAGGACTAACTAGAATTAAATTTATTTCACAGTATTTTAATTAGTAGTTGCATACATTTACTAATAAAAACAACTCAAGTCAGTCAAACAACAGTTAATGAATAAGTGTCCCATACCAGACACTGTTTGAGACACCAAGGTTACAGCAATAAACAGAAGCGTTCCTCTTCAGAAGTTTAAGGTCTATTTACCTTAAACTAGCAAAGTCAGAAGTACAAAGAAATGCCAAACACTGGTAAGTGCAAACATGGAAGTCAAACAAGGCAACAGAGTTCAAGGCTACAGATCAATTCTTTACACTGAAATGTACAAGATGTATTATTATCTTACATGAAGCTATAAATAATACAGTTACATCTCTTAAAGAAAATAAGCCTTAATTAAGCCTGGTATGTGAAGTCCCAGCACGTACAGACTGAAGCAGGAGGATTACTAGGAGTCTGATGTCAGCTTAGGCTGCACACTGAGTTCCAGGTCATCCTGAGCTAGAGACCCCATCTCCAAAACTATGATGCAAACTAGCCAAGTTTACTTTATCCTCCTTCATGACTGAAAATAATCGTCGTTATTTAGAAACAGACAAAACTACTAACAATAATTTCATTTCACTGTGGCCTTCACTGCTAAAAAAACTATCACACACACACACACACACACACACACACACACACAAATCTGAGGTTTTTTTCCCCACAACGGTTCCTTTTTTTCATTAATTTATTTATTTACTCACTTTACAGCCCCTCCTTCCTCTCCTCCCAGCCCTAGCCTTACAAATCCCATTACTCCCTCCTCTTCTACTCAGAGAAGGGGAAGCCCCACTTGGGTACCACCCAAACCCAGCTCCAGAACATCCAGTCTCAGCAGTTAGTACATCCTCTCACACTAAGGCCAAATCAGGCAATCCAGTTAGAAAAATGGGATCCAAATTATATGAAGTCAACTCATCCACTAACTGGTTTTTTTCATTGACTGCAACTTAGCACCAGTGGGTTAGGCAAAAGAATGGGTAGATTACTGCAGGTTTTCTAACAGACTGCTATCCATAAAGGAAAATGAACTAAGAAAACCACAAATAAGGTAAACAGATATTACAAAATGACGTATGAGACCTATTTTTAAAAGTTAGATACATATACTTAATACTAAAACACATCAACCAGAAAACTACTTACTATATACTCATAATTAAGAGGGCCCTCATGTTAAACTGAAGTACTGTCTGTCACATTCAAAATATTCTGCTGAAAAGACACTGTCCATGGGACAAAAGAGCAGATTGGGAAAGGTTCTTCACCAACCCTACATCTGACAGAGGGCTAATATCCAAAATTCATAATCAACTCAAGAAGTAATAAACCAACAACCCAAATAACCCAATTAAAAGTGGGGTACAGAACTAAACATAGAATTCTCAAGAGAGGAATCTTGAACGGATGAAAAGCACTTAAAGAAATGCTCAAAGTCCTTAGTCATCAGGGAAATGCAAATCAAAACTATGAGGTTCCATCTTACACTGGTCAGAATAGATGAACACTCCTCCATTGCTAGCGCGAGTGCCAACCTGTACAGCCACTTTGGAAATCAATTTGGCCGTTTGTCAAAAAACTGGGAATAGTTCTCCCTCAAGACCCAGCTATAATACTCATGGGCATATATTCCCAAAAGATGCTCCACCATCCCACAAAGAAAGTTACTCAACTATGTTCAAAGCAGCTTTACTTATAATAGATGGAAACTGAAATTTTCTAGACGTCCCTCAATTGGAGATTGGATAAAGACAATCTACACAATGGAATATTATTCAGGTCTTAAAAACAAAGACATGAATTTTGCAAGCAAATGAATGAAACTTGGAAATATCATCCTGAGTGAGATGACCTAGTCCCAAAAGAACATGCATGGTATGTACTCACTTGTATAAGTAGATATTAGCCATAAAATACAGGATACCCATTCTACAGTCCACAGACCCAAGGAAGTTAAACAAGAAGGAAGGCACAAGCAAGGATGCTTGAATCTCACTTAGAAGGGGGAATAAAATAGTCATTAAAACAGATGACGTCCAGAGACAGATGGATGGAGGGAACTGGGTAGGAGAAGGAATGGAGAGGTAAGGAACAGGGGTGTTCAGGATCAGGTGTGGGGATGGACAAAAAAGATGGCCAGATGGCCATGAGAATGAATGGAAATCTGCAACTGACCGGAGTGAGGATGTGGTGGGAACCTCCAGGATGAGACTGAGAACTGGGATAAGAGAGATGCCCAAGAATCAATGGGGTGACCTTAGCTGTGACTCACAGCATTGGAGATATGGAACTTGAAGAGGCTACCTCCTATAGCCAGGCAAGAACCCCAGTAGAGCAGCAGGGACACCAACTCACCCATAAAACCTTCAACCCTCAAATTATCCTGTCTATAAGAAATGTAGGCAAGGGAGATGGAGCAGAGACTGAGGGAAAGACCAACCAATAATCAGCCCAACTTGAGACCCATCCCATGGGCAAGCACCAATCCTTGACTATTAATGATACTCTGTTATGCTTGTAGACATGTCTGTCTAGCATGGCTGCCTTCTAAGAAGCTCTATCCAGCTACTGACTCAGGCAAATCCAGACACCCACAGCCAAACAGTGGATGGATCTTGGGAAGAATAGGAGAAAGGATTTCAGACCATGAAGGATAGGAACTCCACATGAAAACCAACAGAATCAACTAACCTGGACCCTTGGGGCTCTCAGAGACTAAACCATCAACCAAAGAGCATGCATAGGCTGCATATATAGCCTCCCCACTCATATGTAGCAGATGTGCAGCTTGGTCTTCATATGGGTCCCATACAACTGGAGCAAAGGCTATCCCAAAAGCTGTTTGTTGTCTGTCTGTGGGATATGTTTTTCTAGCTGGTCTGCCTTGTCTGGCCTCAGTGAGAGAGGATGCACCTAAGTCTGCAGACTTGATGTGCCAGGGTAGGGGGATACCCAAAGAAGGCCTCACTCTCTCAGAAGAGGAGAGAGGTTGAGAGGATTTGTGGGCAGGAGTGACCAGGAGTGGTGAGTGGGATGTAAAGTATAGATAGACAGACAGACAGACAGACAGACAGACAGACAGATAATTACTCTGCTGAAAAAACAGAAAATGGTAATTCTAGCTAATAAAGAATCATATCAAACAACTGTAACAGAAACTACATAAACTGTTTAAAAATAACAAACCCAGGGGCTAGAGAAATGGCCCAATTGTTACGTGTGTATAGCTCTTGCAGTGAACCTATGTTGGTTCCCAGCACCAACTACTGGTAGCTTACAACTTCCTGTAACTCCAGCTCAATAGACCTGATACCCCCAGCCTCTGTAGTTTCCTGCAGTCATGTGCACAACCCACAATAAAAACCCACATAGAAACCCACATAGAAACCCACACACAGAGACACATACTTTAAAATAATAGAGCTAGAGAGATGACTCAGCAATTAAGAATGTATACAACTCCTGCAAGAATATATACAACTCTTGCCCACATCAGATGGATCACAACTTCTCCTAACTCAGGCTACAGGAGGATCTGAAGCCTTTGGTCTCTCCAGACACTAGTACTGGTATTAAAATATCTATATGCAGATGCACAACATACAAGTTGTGCATACTCATTATCTGCACAATGTAATACTGTGCATTATTATATAAAAAAGTAACAATACATACTTATTATAATAATAAATCCATCTTAAAATATGCATCCCTATGTTTTAAGTGGGAAAACATATCTAAAGCAAAAATAATATGCTTATAAGGACTGCTACAAAGTAAATTCCAAGCCAGCTAGGGCAACCCAGAGAGACTCTGCCTCAAAAAGAGTTTTCAAGCTGATTTATAGTGTAACTTCACTTCTAGGCATAAAAGAAAACACAGGCTATTTGTATAAGCAATGCTATCTAAAACAGATGACAGATAAATACACAGGAACACAATTAGATACCTTCTGATACGGCATAAACAAAAGTGTGAAGCTCACATGTACCTGCATACCTCACACCAGCCTTCAAAAGTAAATTCCAAACTTGGACGGTGGGTTCTCATGCCTGTATTTCCAACACTTGGGGAAGTTGAAGCAGGAAGACTACAAGTTCAAGACATGCCTAGGTTACAGAGTGAGTTCAAGACCACTCTTAGCAACTTAGTGAATGTCAAAACTGGGGGAAAAGACTGGGAATATGGTTTAGTAGAAGGGCACTTTGCCTACAGAATGGCTTCAGTAATAAGAAGTACCATTAAATATGGAGGGAAGGAAGACAGAAGATATTTCCAAGTTTCTAAGCTGTAGGTGATTCTATGGGAATACTGAAAGCATTTGAACACACACATAACAATGCTTATTTCTCCTTGCAACACTTAGTTGTAACTGCTTAGTTGGCATCTTTCTACTAGAATATACATTCCAAAAGGTCAGGAACCAGCCCTTCTTCGTTGTTAAATCCTCTCTGAGCTTACTGTAGTGTTTTTCATAATATGACCTCATAAACTATTTGTTGAGCTCCATTTGTTTGTTCCATTTCTGGGAATAAACACCAAAGAAATAAAAGCAGGGGTGGGAGGGACTGCAAGTAAACTTCATTTGGTAGATGAAATGGCTTAACATACTTATGACTCTGGGTCTGAACTTCAGTAGTGCGTGCATGTACACAGAGGGAAACGAACTTATAGTACATTATGTTAAGTGACACAGAGAGACATATGAGTTGACAAATACTGAGAAATGACTTCAATAATAAGAAGTACCTAAAAGAGTTAAATCAAAAGCAGACGGGACCAGCTGGTAGGTGCATGAGTAGGAAGTTAACTACTGCTTAATACTGAGACATGTATTCTAGTTTGGGTTTTTAAAGATATATTTTATATGTATAAGTGTTTTGCCTCCATGTATGGGTACCACATGCATGCCTAGTGCCCAAGGAGTTGAAAAAAGGGCAATAGGTCCCCTGCAACTGTTTATTCACAACCATGTGAACCAAACCTGAGTCCTCGGCAAGAACAACAAGTAATATGAACTGCTGAGCCATTATTCCAGCTCTGCATTGATGTTTGAGAAAGGATGATCTCAAAGTCACCATACTACTACTGTCTCACCCCCCCACCCCCTGCAAGTTCTAGAACTATAGTTATACATCACTACTCATTGCTAGATATGGTTTTATAATGGGATATTAAAAATGTTTGAGACAGATGGCAGTAATGTTTATGTAAAAATGTGAATATACTTAATGGTACTGAATGGTACATTTAAATCTAGTAAGAAGGCTCAGTGGGAAAAGGATGTATACAAGTGTGTGTGTGTGTGTGTCTCACACACACACATGCACTCATATACATCCTGTGCGCATGCACATACAGATACACAGACACACACAGAATTATAAAGTATTATCCATAAGAATATAAATTTTTAGCATGCATGAATGTTTCTTTCTGGTGACACTGGGTTTCTAAAAATGTATATTTATTTTGGGGAGGAGAAATAAAATTAAATGTGTTGAGATGAAAAAACAAATTGTCAAGTATAATAGCTGCTGGTGGTTGGAGTCAGACCGAGCCTTATGCATTCTAGGCAAGTGCTCTACCACTAAGCTACATCCCTAGATTATATATTTTTTTCACATAATCTTAATTTAGAATAAAGAATTTTGAATGACTTTTCATAATGATAGTAGTTTATTTTAAAACTTATGTTTTAATTTTACGTATGTGTGTTTAGATGCAGGATTAGTACAGGAGTGCAGTGCATGCAGATGGCAGCAAAGAATTCCTTGGAGCTGGAATTACATGTTGTTGAGAGCCATTCATCTGATATGGTTGCTGGGAACTGAATTATGGTGCAACTTCAGAGCAACAGGTACTCTTAGCCTATGAACCATCTCTCTAGCTCCCAGAGAAAGAAAATTTCCTAAGATACTAGACACTAATCTCAAGCTTTATTTCAACCCTAGGAAGGTTTTCTCAAAAAACTTTGTTGTTGTTGTTTTTCTCTGAAAAAAAATTAAAGTGGTTTCCTATACACTTCACATGGAATTACAAAGGAAAAAAAAAAAAAGAAAACCTGTTCTCCTTTTCAAAACAGACTCCAGAATCTTCAATCAGAATTGTGAGAGCTACACTAAAAAAAATCAAATTACATTACATTATCCTACTACCACTCATGTATTTTTAAGAACAGTAAATTCTTGCACTATACACACTAAAGAAAATGTTTCACACAAGGTAATTCCAACAAAATTCCAGTTGACATTTATAATGCATTAAATCAGATACACCCTCCTCCCTTCCTATTCCTGAGTACCTTTCATTCTTAGAACTAACCTGGGCCTCACTGAGAGAGAACCCAATTCCCACAAGATACCACAAAGAAAACAATCTATGTAAGTGTAACTATTGATTATACCAACTTTAAAGGTAATTTTACCTTGACATAATTTGAAGAACTATCTATACTTTTAAAAGCATCTCCCAGATGGTAGAGCACGCCATTTGAATTCTTTTCAAATCTGAGATGATTGTGGATTGTATGTTACATTAATCCTAGACTTTCTTACTTTCTTCTACTCAGTTTTAAAGTTTACATCACTGACTCTCTGCTCTTTAGTTTTAAGTTCTCTCCTCTATTAGACAATGTACTCTACAGATGGTGAACACCACCCAATATGTATCTCCTATACTGAAATGTTGCTGCATGCTATTAGTTTAAGGTTGAAGTATATAACATTTTCTCTTCAAAATGGAAATATTTATGTCAGACTGCAGTACATTCTTTTCTTTTGTTTGGTTGGGTTTTTTTGTTTGTTTCTCTGTTTTGAGACAGGGTTTCTCTGTGTAGCCCCGGCTATTCAGAAACTCACTCTGTAGACCAGGCTGGCCTCGATCTCAGAAATCCGCCTGCCTCCCAAGTGCTGGGATTAAAGGCGTGCGCCACCACCGTCTGGCTTCTGCAGTACATTCTTATAACATAAATTATAACCATATAAATTATGACAAAAACTGTTCTGAAAAGAAAAAAGGGGGGTGTACCTGCAGGGACATACAGATCTCTATGGGTTCAAGGCGAGCTTGGTCTCACTATAAGAGACACTGTCTCAAAAAAGAAAAACTGTGAAGACATCAGCAAACTGTGCATTCAAAACATTAATGAACACATTTTTAAACTTTAATGTTTTTCTATAATGTACACACATATTCAAATGACCTAGGAATCTATATATCTACATGTTATTTTCTAAGCTGTCCTATTGAAAGCCAACCGTACCTGTTACATGTTTAGCTCCATTCTAAGCACATCACAAATACACTATAAATGACTATGCAAAGAGTCTTTAGACAGAATGGATTAAATTTATGAGGGCATGGAGAAGCAGCTTTACGGCAAACTTGTACTAAGAGTAAAAGGCTCCAGAGAAACTAAGCTGAGACCAAATCCTCCTGGAACACAAGGCAATTCAAGAGAACAGGAAAAATGTTAAGATTTAACTGTCTTCCCACCTCTACCTCAAGAGGCTCAAGTACCTGCCTCGGGTCTATTAAAGATTCAGTTCATTTACTTCAAGATCACCTTGAAAATAAGTCTGTGTATCTATCTCAGGATACTACATGAAGCACTCATTTCAACAAATACTAAAGACTTACTTTGTCCAAAGCACAATTCTGGGTGTTAGAATTAGGTAACAAAGAAGACCCATAAGTAATTTTACTCTCGTTGAGTTTGCATTAATGTGAAGGAACACACAACTCATGTATGTTTGATGTTGATAAGAGCTATGGAAAAGACAAAATGGTAGGCTATGAGCAAGGGACATTTTTTATGCTATGACTAACAGGCTCTTCTGAGGTCAAAAGAAGGTATTGGATTCCCTGGAAGTGGAAGTAAGAATAACTGTGAGCCACTGTGAGAATACTGGGAACTGAATCCAGGTCCTCTAAGGCTCTTACCATTGAGCCATCTCTCCAGCCCCATTACTTTATTTAGGTTCTGTTTTCTTAACTGTAAAATGAATATATTACTCTATCATCTAATAAAGTAGTATCTGATATAAGGAATATACTCAACAAATTAGACTAATATTCATTATCTTAGGGATTACCATGCCAACAAATCCCTAAGTATATCATCTGTCACCCAGGAAACACTCAGGTCAAGGTTTCTTACCTTACTGCTATAATTCCAAGCCAAATTAAATAAATTCTGTGCGCATCTGAAATATATGAAAATTCCTTTAAGGATGTCCAAACGCACCTCACAATAAACATATGATTCAAAATACATTGCTAGAAAAAGTATTCACATGAATATCTACTTGGACAAGTTCAAGTACCCTGTACCTGAGTTCACTAGTAAACAAAAAATAGTAACACTACCTACATCAGAAGACTGTTGGAAAGATTAAATTCCCCTTTTACTTCCAGTGCCTATTTACAGGGTTGCCTAGTGTTAACGGCATAAAGTATAATAGGTAAAGAACCATCAAAATACTCCAACTTTCTATGGAAAACTTTAGAAAATATTTTTAAAAAATCTGACAGTGGAAAGGTAGGAAAGAGAGGCTGGGGATGTGGGCAGGGCTGAGAGATCTTATCCAGAATGCTCAAAGCCCTGGGCTCTTTGCCAGCCCAAGAAACACAGAAGGTAAAAGAAGCAAATAGGGAGAAGCAGGCAAGCTAAGGAAAAATGAAAAACCAAAATCAAAACCTGGTTTCTTCACACTGCCTAATTTAGACCAATTTTCCTAAACAGATTATTTCTACAATTTTTGTTCTTCGAGGAAGCAGTCTGAGTCAGGGCATGAAGTAGTAGAAAGGCAACAGCAGAGGGGAAAAATGACACTGGAGTATGATGACACATATATGAAGATGTCATGATGAAACCCATTCCTTTGTATGTTAGCCAAAATACACTGTCATTTAGTGAGCCACATATAGCAACAACATTTTGTTTCAGTTCATGTTATAAGGATGTTAGTTCCTTAAAATTAATTCAACTGTTGTTTTCCTAAGGACTAAAATAGTAGAACATAAACTTTACTAACTCCTCTATTCTCACTCTTGTTTAGATGCCAGTCATCTTCATGCAAAATAGTAATACATGTGCAACTTTAGACAGAAAGGAATTTATCCTTACCAGTTCTCTGGAGAAAAATAAGCCTTTCTCAAATCCTAAGCCTCCTGAGTTGTCTAACGACTTAGAGGCATTTAACTGCCCTCTATTTAAGATGCTTGTTTCCTTTTAATATCTTTTCCCAAAGAAGGCATCACCATGAAATCTATAAATCATCCCACTGGGAGGCAGTGTATCACCATGGGAAGAAAGGATCTGAAATTAAGCAAAATTGGACTCAAAAGTAAGCACTTATTAGCTGAGTGAACTTGGGCAAATCTTGTAACCATTCTGAATTTCAGTAACTGAAAAGAACCCATCAACTATTTCCCATGCTATTGTAAGAAGCAAAAAAAAAATTAAATGTTAAGGAGCCTGCTATATTCTCCCATGTACTAAGATAATGCTACGTAATGGTATCTTGTCAAGAGAAAAATTATCTATTAATGCAAAGGCAGCTTAGAGGAAAGTGGTAATTGACTATGTCTCTTACAATATATAGCTATTGAACATGAATAACAAGATTTGAGGACTACATTTTTATACCTAAGATTTTGATTCAATTACCATTTGAGAACCTGTATAATATAGCCTGTGCAATGAAACAAGTACTCAAAATCCGATAAGAAAATACAGCTCCTAAACTGATAAAGACAACAATCTAGTTGTAAGAAATAAAACTTAGATACTTACCAACATTGAACATGTATACAAGTCATATTTACCAACACACAATTACCTCATTAGAGCTGCCATTTTTCTATAGTACTTTGTAAATTGTCTCAGACTAACCTCAAAGGATTAGGAACTCATTACCTATAAAAGAAAGTTTCCTAATAAAATCCCACCTTATCTAAATGATTCCTCTGTAATTTTTCAAGGACACCAAAACCTTAAGAGTCTACTAAATACTTTTTAATGAATGGCAGAATTTTATGCATTGATAATCTAAACTCAATAAAGTACACATGTTCCAGTGAGGAAAAACCCATGTCACTGACAAGTTTGCTTTTCAAAACTATCAGTGCATACTTTTATTTCTCCACAAGCCATGGCTATACCACCACTTCCTCAATTCTGCCAGGGGTAAAGGAATATCTTTTGACCTGAGTGACTGGTAGAAATAGGAAGAAACAGATCCCAGAGGAAAACCATTACAGCTTTGCTAATATTTCCTAAATTGTCTCTCCTGTATCACAGTAGAGAAATTCTCAACAACTCATGTTCCTTACTATCTTTAGTACTATTTCTTTAGGACGTAGCATTTTAAAAAAAAAAAAAAAAATAAGGGGGTATTAAATGAGATCTTTCCAGCAAGAGTCTAATTGCCATAAAGTTTGAAAATTAGCTATAAACCAGTAGACACACTGGTAAATGAAAATTCATCTTGCTTTAAAAAATAAGGAGGATTAGAAATCTAAGAAAGGGGGATATCATACATTTCAATCTGAAAATGAAAGGATCTGAGAAGCCGGACATATAGCTCAGCTGTTAAAAGCACTTGTTTCCTCTTCAAAGGACATGGGTTTGATTCCCAACAACTACATGGTGACTCACAACATTCTATAACTCCAGTTCCAGGGGAACCAATACCATCTTCTTGCCTTGGGATGAGAGGAACCAGTGTGTGTGTGTTCATGTGTCTGTGCATGTGCATGTACATGTATATGCATATATATTTTTTAGGAAATTATCATATACGTGTATATACAATATGTTGAAATTGAATTTAATATTATATACACTACTAAAAATTTCAAGCTAACATTACAAAAAATTAAAGTTAATTAACATACAAAAAGGCTGAGGACCTATCTCAGTGATAAAGGTAGGTTCTATCTCAAAAACCATTTTTAAAAACATCACTGATCTATCTTTAAAAAGCAGGTGTGCTGTAATCTTGGAAGGTAAACGACAAGAGTGCCAAGCAACTTCAACTACATAGCAATTTCAATGCCAGCCTGAGTAACATAAGACCCTGTCTCAAAAATAGAACAAGGGACTAGAGATATGGCTCAGCAATTAAGAAAACTGATTATTCTTCCAGAGGACCCACGTTCAAGTCCCAGCACCCACATAGTAGATCACAACCATCTCTAACTCCAGTTCTAAAGGATCCAGTGTTCTTTTCTGGACTCCATAGGCACCAGTCATGTACATGGTACACAGACACAGATGCAGACAAAAACATTTATACATATATATTTACTTATTTTATCTTTGGTTTTTTGAGACAGAGTTTCTATATGTAGTCCTAGCTGTCCTGAAACTAGCTCTGTAGACCATGCTGGCCTCAAACTCACAAAGATCTGCTTGACTCTGCCTCCCGAGTGCTAGGATTAGGAGTGCTTTGGTTGCATATATAAATGTGCACCATATGCCTGGTGACAACAGAGGTGAGAAGAGCATATGATTCTCTGGAACTGGCGTTACGAATGTTTGTTTATGAGCTACCGTGTCAGTGGGTACTGAGAACAGAAACCTTCACGATAAACAAGTGTTCTTAAGCACTGATACGGTTCTCTAACCCCAATATATAAAGCTGAAAAAAGATGATGTGGATACAGTTGAGTGGTAGAATGTTTAAAGGTTTTCTTGTACACATGAAGCCCTACACTCAACTCTCAGAACAGGAAGTAAAAAAAGGAAAAAACAAAACAACACTCAAACCATGACCTAAATGTATTGATTTCCATTTGAAAATTACACAGTAAGAACTTGACATAAAGTCAAATGGGTACATGTCCTTAATCCTGCCATTCAGAAGGCAGAGGCAAGCCTCTCTCACTATGAGCTCCAGCCAGCCTGATCTACACAGTAATTCTCTGTCTAAAACAAATTAAATCAGGCCTGCTGTGTTGACCAAAGCAGCCTCGAACTTTTAGGCTCACCAAATCTTCTTGCCTCCGCCTCCCAAGTACAGACCCAAATCACTGCACCCCATTAACAAATATATTCTTTTTACTTCTTGCTGCCTTTACACAGAAACACAATACCAATTGGAAAGCCTCAAACTTTTTAATAACGGTAAATGCTAGAAGCAACAATGATGAACTCTACTAACTCGGTTTATAACCACCAAAGGAGGTTATTTCAAGGTAATATTAGCATCCACTGTTAATTTTCTCCTAACTTTCATAGCAAGCTGTATTTTTAATAACTGTCACTATTTCACATTAAGGATATATGCCAAAACTGTATTGATGGTGGGCTAAAGGTATAGCTCAGAGGCAGCACACAAGAGGCCCTTTGTTCTATATCTGGTACCGCAAACCAAGAAAAAAGGCAAGGAGTAGCACACAGTCTAATATTGGTACTTGAGAAACCAAGAAAGGAGGAAGACAGGACTGAGGCCAAAATGGGTTGCATACCCAGATAAACTTGAAGAAAAGAGAAAGACCTATATAGCAACTACAACACCAGAGAAGTTTTTAACGAACTTCTGTCAGGCACACGCCTTCAGTCCTACATTAGGGAAGCAGCCGCAAAGGAATTCTAAGAAATTCTAAGCCAGCCAGAGACAAATGGTGAAACTTTGTCTCTAATGTGTATTCATTTAATTGTGAAAAAGCCCAAACTAATAGTATTAAGGGAACGGGATAAGTCACCAGAACTTGGTGAAAAGCCCACATAATATCTCGTGTTGCATGCATGAGACTCTTAAGTGCAATCTCTAACACTACAAAAAAATTACATACATCAGGTCCCAGCACTATCAAACTTCTGTCAAGCTGTTTGTTTGTTTGTTTGTTTGTGAGACACTATTTTTGTCAAGCTGTTTGTTTGTTTGTTTGTTTGTTTGTGAGACACTATTTTTTTCCTCTGTGTATCCCTGACTATTCTGGAACTCAACCTGTCCTTAAACTCAGAGATCCGCCTACTTGCCTCTGTCTCTGGGGTGCTGGGATCAAAGCCATACACAGCAGCAGCCATCACCGCCTAACTATACACTCAAAGCTTTAAAGGCGACAATGCATTTTAAACTGCACTAATTTTATACACCTTAAAAATACACCTTGAGCATCGTGGTCCATGCCTTTAATCAAAGCACTCAAGAAGCAGAGGCAGGTGGATCTCTGAGTTCCAGGCCAGCCTGGTCTACAAACTTTCAGGAAAGCTACACAGGAAAAATGTCTCAAAAACAAATCTTGTCCATTATTTCAGAGTGTTCATGAACCTCCACATCACCTGTGAGCTCCACCTTTACAACTGCCAATACGGTTAAAGCAATTGCATTAAGCTCACATGAATCTCCCCAAGTTACTTCCCTCAAACTGGAGGTCAGCAGAGGCAAATTAGTGAATTTAAGGCTAACCTGGACAACTCAGGGAGAGTCAATATTAATACACAATAAAGAACTGAGGACAGAAATCAGTAGCTTATATAGTGTGGGCCTCTGGATTCAATTCCTAGTACCACAAAAGTCTCCCCAAAATAGTTATCTTTGCTTCCATGCCACAATGAAGTCCACAAATTCCTTCATCTGATCAGAAATTTAATCTTCCTTCCAGTTGTTTTCTTGTACAATTTTAACTAAGCAAATTAGTATGCAGAACTATTTAGTAGTAACTCAATCATATTGGTAGCATACTAACAGCTACAAAACTTCCAAAAATGAACTAGTTAAGTAAGGGCAATAAAAAAAATCAGTCCTGAACCACCACTTAAAGAGCATGCAGGGCTGGACCTAGGCCCCTACACATTTGTAACAAATGTGCGTGCAACTTGGTCTTCATGTGGGTCCCCTAACAACTGGAGCAGAGGCTGTCTCTGACTCTGTAGCCTGCCATTAGGTCCCTTCCCCTAAATGGATTATCTAGTTGGGCTTCAGTGGGAGGATGTGCCTAGGGGCAGATGATAGCAGGGCAGGGGGTTGTGAGGTGGAGGAAAGAAGGGGTTGTAATCAGGTGAATAAATAAATGAAAAAAACAAAACAGTCAGTGAAATACTAAACATATGACTATAAAAAACAGTCCTCTGAAGATCATATCTCATATGGCAGCACACGCCTTTAATCCCAGCACCTGAGAGGCAGAGGCAAGAGGATCTCTGAGTTCAAGGGAGGCCTGGACTACACAGCAATTTCCAAAATAGTGAGGGTTATGTAAGGAGATCCTATCTCAACCCCACCCCCAAAAAGTTGTGAGCAGAAAAAAAAAATCAGATCTCTACTACTCACCTATACTCAAGCAATAAAAACTATGCCTTAGTTTACAATAAAAGTAATAAGTCTATACCAAAATCATTTATCTACATTTGAATTCACATTTACTAACTTGGCAAGGAGAATACCACATACATGAGCAGTCCAGGAATACAAAATAACTGTAAAAACTACCACAAAAGTAAGGAGTCGTAGGATTGGAAGTATAGTGAGACTTATGAAGTTTTGGTTTCTTTAAAAAGCACAGAAATATAAGAATGTTATCATTTTAATCCCAGATGTGGGATATGGAGCTGCTTCAGATGGTCCACAGCAGCTGACTATGAATGATTTGTCTCATGCTCTAGTAGGGGCATGATTTTGCCAACTGCAGATAGTTTCTGCAATAGTGTGACATGTGGAAATCTAGGGACTTTTTCAGATGGTATATAAATGCTAGGGTCCCAAGAGGTGGGGTTGGTTGTTGTGGGTTTTTAGCTGTTGTTGGTTGCTGTTGGTCTCGGTTCCTTAAACAGTCATGTGCAAATAAACAAGAAGAAGAAATTAGGAATCCTGACAGAGAAGATCAAGCTTACTCCAAGGAACTCAAGATTCCTAATCAGCAAGTAGGAAAGTAGTCTAACAATAATTGTCTCCTTTCCTCAGAGAACTCTTTTCCTCTGTCTCTATCCTTTTTCTCTCCTAAATCTAGTGTTAGGGTTTTGAAAGGGTGGGAAAGGGGTAGAAGAAAGAAGAACCCACACAGCAGAAAAAGAGCAGCTTGGGGGTTGGGGGTGTTGAATACCTTATAAATGCTAACTCACCAGCTCTACCACTGAACACCATGCACACTCATCCCAAAGATAACTATTTAGTTACTGAAGTGGCATCTGTACTTCTCCAAGTCCTAACTCTCAGATTATGTTATAGGATTAGTTTAATATCGGGTAAATCCCTAAACTAGAGCATTTTCTTTGGTTTTAATACCATTTCTCCCTAGACCCAAATATTACCCTTCTCTTTTCGGTCTTCTCAGAGGGACTCCCATGAACTATACTATCCATATTTCTTAATACTATTATACAGGAGATGTGAATACTATATAAGAAAAATAAACTCAGATACTGTTATCTTGGTTTTGACTTATTTTACTTAAAGATCAAAGAAGTTGAGTTTCAACATTTAAGATACACAATCACCCTAGTCTAATAAGTTCAAAACATTGTATTAGAAATTCCCCTGGGTTTAAAAAAACATGGTATCTTCTCTTTTACTACTGACCCTGTACCAATAAAAACTTACCACAAAGAATAAAAATAACCAAACTTTCCAATTCCAGCAATTTAAAGTAATTTAAATCACTTACATACCCATAGAAATAGTAGAGGCTTGTAATCTCTTCTTACCAATTACTAACTGGGCAAGTTATTAGGCCTTCATGTTTCCTCTTCTGGAAAAGGGTCTTATTACTTAGAGTCATCATACATCCCCGTTTCTCTGAGACAGTCCTAGTTTATGCTCTTATCCCTGCATAATGTCTGATTAATGCTCCCTCTTACTCACAAAAGTATTCCTAGTTTGGCAGGGTGTGTAACTCATGCCTGTAATTCCAACACTGGGGATGGTGAAGAGGGAAGATCACAATGACTTCAGTTCAAGGCCAGCCTGGACTAGACAGTGAGTTCTAGGATAGTTAAGGGCAACATAAGATACCTGGCCCACCCCTAAGGTATTCTATCAAAAACAATGAATCATATAGGTTGGGCATGGTGGCACATGCCTTTAATCCCAGCACTTGGAGGGCAGAGACAGGTCAGGTCTCAGTCTACATGGTGAGGTCCAGAACTACCAGGGATAGCTTGTCTCAAAAAAAAAAAAAAAAGGAAAGGAAAGAAAAAAGTGAATCATGTTGTTATATTACCTCATAAGATTATGAAAACTGAATGTCATGATACATATAAATAGTATGTGGCATATAAGTAAAGTTTAGTTAGTATGAGTTATTATCAATGTCTTTTTAGAAAAGATTTTTAATTATGTAATGAAAAATGCTCCTACAATATTTTCTTATAAATAAAATTATGTATGCATTTAACTATCCACATTCAATTCTTTAAAATGACTCAACAACACTAACTGCCAGAAATCAACACTAATCAATTTATCAGAAAAATGGCATTATCAATGGCACTCACATTTTATCATACATAAGTTTTAAGAGGCTATATCATTTTTCTTAGCAAGAAAATAGCTGAAAATAAATCTGTGCTTTACAGCTCAATCAAGTCTCTATAATATTCTAGTAACATTTGTAATCAAGGTTCTTTGGATTAACTATACAATTCAGAAAACTTGAGTAAACATTTCTGGCACCTGACTACCTTTTTTTAACCTTTTGCATGTAATAAACACCTTGCATTATAATTCCATCATGGAACACTAGTTGTTGGTATTAACAGAATACAAAAAAAGCAATATGGATAAAAAACACTCAATATTGAAACACTCTAGGTAAAAGAAAAGTACTGATCACCTGGAAAAGTGATTTCCCACAGGATGAGGTTGAAGGGGCTGATCAACACAAAGTGCATAAATCCAACTCACGGTCATGAAAGCACCATGCATATATATTATACATGACATATTGCCCATGTAATCTTTAGTACAGGTGACTTCCACCTCATTTTCACTAAATCCAATATCTAAAATTTCTTCAGAGAAAACTCAAGTTTATGAAAAGCAGGAAAGAATAATAAAAGAAACAGATCATAATACTAATCACTAATAAACCTAATAATCTTAAGCACTGATACTATTTATCATTCCATAAAAATAAAACAAAAATGTGAACTGAAATAGAATGTAGAAACAAAAACTATATATAAAGAATGTTTGCCAGGCAGTGGTGGTGCACGCCTTTAATCCCAGCACTTGGGAGGCAGAGGCAGGCAGATTTCTGATTTCGAGGCTAGCCTGGTCTACAGAGTGAGTTCTAGGACAGCCAGGGCTACAGAGAAACCCTGTCTCGGAAAAAAAAAATACAAAGAATGTTTAAAATGTCATTAAGCAATGGTAGGGAAATCCCTCTATAGAAACAAAGCAAAGGGGCTGGAGACATGGCTCAGGGGTTAAGAACACCGACTGCTCTTCCAGAGGTTCTGAGTTCAATTCCCAGCAACCACATGGTACCTACCTCACAACCATCTGTAATGGGATCTGATGCCCTCTTCTGGTGTGTCTGAAGATATCAACAGTGTACTCATACATGAAATAAATAAATAAATCTTTAAAAGAAAGCAGACTCTTATTAGATAAGCCTAATTTGTAAAATTTAATTCATTGATTTAGGATTACTGTCTGAATGTTTTGCCTGCATGGACATACATGCACCACACGCATGTCTAGTGCCCTCAGAAATCAGATGTCAGAATCCCTGGCTATAGATAGTTGTGATGCACCACGTGAGTGCTGGAAACCCAACCTGGGTCCTCATCAAGAACGATGGTTATTTATTCTACACCATTTCTCCAGCCACCAACCCTAAATGTTTAATTAAAATCTAACTACTCAATAAACTGAATGACTCATAAAGTATCCTTAGACAAATATAGCGTAAGTAACAAAATTTTTAAAAATTTAAAAAAATTTAACTATTCTATGTACCATAAAAAACAGAAGCATCGCTGGGCAGAGATGGCACACCTTTAATCCCAGCACTTGGGAGGCAGAGGCAGGCGGATTTCTGAGTTCAAGGCCAGCCTGGTGAGTTCCAGGACAGCCAGGGCTATACAGAGAAACCCTGTCTGGAAAAACAAAACAAAACAAACAAACAAAAAAACCCAGAAACATCAAGACTTCAATAGTCCATGAATTTTAGTAATCATACTCAAGCAATGTTAAAATTCCAAGTTTAACTACTTGGAATACTAACTATATATATTTACCTTTACCAACAGGTATGCTATGCTACGTGAGCCAACCTGAGCTACATACAAATTTTGTAGCCAGGGCTACAAAAACCCTGTCTCAAAAAAAATTTTTAACCTTTATTTATTTTGCGGGGAGGAGCATATGGGGTATGCCATGGTGTATGTGTATAAATTCAGAGGACAACTTGCAAGGGTCAATCATCTCCTTCCACCATGACAGCTACAGAGACAGAACTCAAAGCCATCTCACTGGCTCCAATATAAGAATTTTACCTTATATCAACTCACCTAACCCTGAACAAAGATGTTATTTTATCTTATATTAATAGAAAAATCCTGATTTTATAAAATTAAAACAATGAGGATTGTGGACCTAAAGTCCCTAAGAGAAACATCTGAGTTTAATAAGCACAAAAAAACCCATTAAGGATTTGAGGTCAAGCCATCAAGGTGTGATTTGGGGACAGTCATTGACTATCACCTAGAACCTCCTCAACTTCCTTCTGTAAACTAGCTTGTAAAACACATATATTAGCCAGATGGTGGTTGTACACGCCTTAATCCCAGCACTCTGGAGGCAGAAGCAAACAGATCTGAGTTCAAGGGTAGCCTGGTCTACAGAGCAAGTTCCAGGACAGCCAGGGCTACACAGAGAAACTCTGTCTGGAAAAAAAAAAACAATAGAAACTTAACAACACCTATCCTGCAAAGTTTATGAGAGGGTTCATAATAAAAAAAAAAAAAACATGGTTTCTGACACTCAAAAGGAACCCAAGGGGCTAAAGAAATGTCTCACTGGTTAAGAGCATTCGATTGTATCTGTAATCCCAACCCTAGAAAGGCTCAAATAGGATGATGACAAATTTGAGGGCTAACTGGGCTACAGAATGAGATTCTGTCTGAAAGTAAACAGATAAGCAAAGAGACCATTGTGTCTACCTTATCTGGGGAGAGGAGAACAAAGCTAGTTGATTAATCTCTTAACTAACTCTCTTCTCTCCAAACAAAAACTTGCCAAAGTAGCCTGAGGCTGATCTGATACTACTATCCCAAACTGGCCTCAAATTTGCAGCATCCTACCTCGGCCTCCCAAGTGTTCAGATTACAGGTGTGAGCCATTATACCTATCAACACTAACTCGGCTGGTGTCCATTAATCAGTATCGAAGAAGCACAGTAACTATGTATTAATTCAGGAGGAAAATCTTCTGGTAACAGATTACCAAAGAAATTAATGATGTTCTGTTTTTTAAAAATTCATAAACACAAAACCCAGTCCACAGAGCCATATTACTTATACACAAAAATAGAGAATTTGGTTAAATTAATGCAAAAAATGTACTTTAGGAAAAGCAAACCAAGAATTTTAATTCTTGACGGTCATTGCCACCAGAACATGAAAAACCTATAATTTGTGAAAGACAAATATTAGTATACAGGGACACAGTATGGAACTACACACAAAAAGCCCTGAGCATAAGTATCAAATGTAGAAAACTACAAAAAAATGCAAAGTACCTCAAAACAGTAATTCTATACAGCTCCTCCTTCCTCTCCAACAGTCACATTCCCATCTACACTGATACCTGGCTAGGACTACACTAATAGTGCACTGCTAATTGGGACTATCCCTTCCTTTTCTATTTTATTCTCCCAACTCCCAAAATAGTGCTCCTCTAAATAGCAAACTGTACATCTTAATATACAGATTAGGTTCAAAATTAAATCTTTCAGCATCAGAAACTGAAGTGTTCCATCTAGTATAAAGTAAAAGCAAAAAAGAAAAAATGCTATATTCTGTTTACAACATTCCTATAGGGCTGTGGTGACATGTTAAGCATGTAGACTATCAAACATTAGTAAAGTGACAATGACGTATTTTCATCTCTAACCTTGTATTCCCAAAGAAATTTGACCCTGATCCTAGGCTAAGCCCCCAATACAAATGATAAAAGAAAAGTTGAATTTAATTTCATTAAAATTGTATTCACATTTGGACTTTTTAAAAATCCAAAATCAACTTTAGTGGTGCCAAAACTTGTAATTTGTTGGTTTAGTAGCCAGTTACTAAATCACAAGAAATCAAAGCTAATACCACATTTTAACCATCTACTTAAGAATATTTGCATAGGAATAAAAATTTGAAGCCAGGAAGCTGACTTCTCTTAGTATCCTCGTAAAAGCTAATGACCATGAAATAATAACAGTTCAGAAATATTTGCCCCCAGACTAGGGTAAAATTTTTCTATAATAGTAATAATTGGGGAATATACTTTACAAACACAAAAATAAAATATCCATTGCTTTGGATTCCTTTTGTAACTTCTAACATATATTCAAAAATGCATCTAACAGAGGAACAAAATAAGCTTGACATAGAACATCAGACTGCAGAAAGCAAGGCACTTACCTTGGACTTTGGGAGCAAATATACTAATTAAAGGAGATCAAGGGTCTTAATTTTAATTGAACTTTTATTGCTGATGGTAGTATGAAAAAATGTGTTCTTAAAAAAAAAAACACTGAAATAGTTTTTCCTGTCAACTTTCAAGTAGTTAGAAGAGCAGACAGTTGGCAAGGGTACATCATTTTAAATGTAAAATACTCAATTTCCTATTGGTTTAAAAAGAAGAACCCTCTCTACCCTGTCTGTCTCAAATACCTTATACTACCACTTCACAATGGGAAGAAATAGCTAACAAGTCCCTTCCTTTTCCAGTCCACCTCTCTACCTAGTCATTAAACAGCGAACACTGAAGCTGCATTCAACCATATCAAGCTTCCTCCGGGAATGTTCCCTGTGGCACCCCAATCCCTTCACTGTCACTTACTTGGCTGCCAAAGCCCCTCCTATTAATAGTAAATCCCTCTCCTACTGACTCACTGCAGCTCCAACTTAATGAAACACACACCAAGAACAAGTTGTTAAATATACAAATGGAATTTCCTATTTAAAAAAAAAAAATCAAAGGGAAAGCAGAAGCCCAGCACGTTCCATTTTAAGTCTTATCTGTAAGAATTTATGTTGTTTTCCCTGCAGGGCTTGTTCAAATATTTTCGAAAGTTGGTATGCTAGGCATTATGTAATTTCCTACACACAAGCCTAAGTTTCCGTGTAAATAACTTAGGTAAATACAAAGTCAACACATCAAAATGTAAAAACTTTGTAATTTTTCTTCCAAATCCTTGTTTCTCAACTACAGAAATTTTCAAGCAAATAGCAAAGTAGAATAAGTTACCAATGAGCCCTTCTGAGCTTATCTGGCTACAGTAATCAACTGGCTGTCACCTCTCTTCTTCTCTGGCCTCCTACTCTCCCTATCTTTAAAGAGAATGGAGAGGATACTCAATAAGGACACTAAGGATAACCCCAAGGCAACAAAAGTATCAAAGTACTATGTTAAAAAGTCAAAAATCTCCAGTGTTACTGTAAAAGCACCCTGCCCAGCTCCTAGACAGTAACATTTAAGAATTCAGTAAAAAACATTGAAATGACCATATTTACTACTCAATGAGTACATTTTATATTTTAAAAGGATAAATAGAAATGAGGTGAAATGAACTTAAATATTTACAATTAGGAATTTACTCACTTGATCTGAAAATGAAAAAACAGACGATTTAACATAATCTGTCATGAAATTACAATTCAACCACTTGAAAAACCGCTGAACACTTATGCCTTAGCTGGTCCTTCTGATCCCTAATTATAGATTGATATCAACACAGAAAGAAAACCAGGCATTTTGACGTAAGTGGTTTAAAATGTTCAAAATTAACCCCACCGTTCATTGAGAAATATATGATATGAAAGCAAGACCAAACTACCTGAATTGCATGTCGTTAAACAGAAACGTATCCACTTTCCAGGGCCATCAAAAAAAAAAAAAAAAACATAATAAGTTCACATATACCCTTAAACGCAACGCACTGGGCTCCAGACAGAATTAGGAGACCGCCTCCTGCTTTTGCTCCTAACCAATACGCAGAGAGAGAAGGTTGGCAGGAAAGTGCTGCGAGGACAGTAACAAACACCAGCAAGCTCCCGAGCAGGCCCTGCTAGAGCCAGGAATGACGCACTTCGGTAACCCGACTCTTTCTCCCCTCCACCCCCCGCCCCCAGCAGCGGTGCTGACACCGCCAACAGCCCGGAGTAGGAAAAAAGACAACAGAAAAAAAAGGCAATGCTTGGACCGCACCAGGTTTCATTAAGAAACCTCGATTATTCCTCTTTCGACACTAACCACCAGGACTAAACAGGAAAAGAAGCTTCGTGCTTAAGCAAGTCCCATCATGGTGGTTTAAGTCACTAAATTAAGCTGATAATGAGTCCAATCCACAGAGACATATACACAGGGTGTGGCTGCCGTGAAATCCGGCGGTCCATGGGAGAAAGGGGGACGGAATTTACACCCCAGTGTGAAGGGAAGATGGGGCTTTACCAGGGTCGAGGAGGAGGCGGCCCGCGCATTTTAAGGAACCATTGCAAACCAACACAAGCGTCTCCTTTAGTTAAACCTAACCCCACAGATCAAAAGTTTCAGATAGACAAAACATAGAAGCTGGAAATAATTATTTAATCAAAAACCACGACCCTCAATTTAAAAACTACATCCAGAAGAACGGAGGAGGGAGAGGGAGGGGGTGGGCAACAACATAAAAAACATCCTAGGCCACAGAGGAGAAAGTCTCCTAGACCGGATGAAACTACTAATGCAATATTAAAAATTCAAGTCAAGCACCAAAGCACGAAAAATCACACGATAACCCATTACCGTTGAGGATTAAAAATAAAATGGCATATAACACCGAGGAGAAGAAACTAAATGTCGAAAGTACAGCGGTTCATCAAAAAAAATAATAATAATAAAAAAAACTAAAGGCAAAACAAGACATTGTCGCGGCGGGAGGGAAAGGGGAAAAAAGGCCGAAATCAACAATACGTTTACAATTCTAGGCCAGAAGAAAATGGGAACAGGGCTCAAAGTTTTGCGGAACTACTTGATGCTGTTTCCCACACCTTCTCTCTCCCATGGCCCATCCGACCCTTTTTCTCCTAAAATTGCAGTCCGCAAATCTCTGGGTACGTGAGAGAAGAAAAGAGAAAGTCGCCCTCAAGCAAGAATAAAAGTGTGGAGGGAAAACAGAGGCTGCCTACCTGGGGCAAGGATCAGCTCAGTTCGTGCCTTGAGAAAGACAGTGCGGGTGGGGGTGGGAACGAAAAAGCAGCACTAAAACTAAAACAAAAGTGGCGCCAAAACCCCCCAACAAACAGCCTTCCACTCCCGCCCTTCCCCCCCTCCGCCCATGCCAGGCAGGCAGGGCCCCCCTTCGGGGCAAGCTCTACGCGCTGGGTATCGACGCCGCCGGACCCCAAACGATTTCGAAAATTGGTGCCCTAAGAAAACTGACCGAAGTCGGGGCCTCGGGAAGGATGGAGAGATCGATGCCAACCGCTTTGCCCAAGCAGTTCCCCCACCACGCGCTGGAGATGATGGGGCGGGGGAGAGAAGCCGAGGGGCCCGTCACATGAATGTTGTTCCCTCTCTAGGAAGGGAGGAAGAGAGGGAGGGAGGGAGGGGAGGGAGAGGAGGGAGGGAGGGAGGGAGAGGAGGGAGGGGAGGGGAAGGGAGGGAGGGAGGCAAGGAGGGGAAGGGAGAGGGGAGGGGGGACGAGGGAGGGGTGTGAGCAGAGTAGATTTTCCCTCGCCTCCCTCGGTCCGAGGCCCAAATAGACACAAACGAGCCTGCTCGGCCTCCCCTCCCCCCGGGTTCCCAGCACCACCATCTTGCTCGCTTCCTTCCCCGCACCACCACGGCGCGCTCTCCCACTACCCACCCCCCAGCACACGCCACCCAGCCGCGGCCTCCCCGGGTTTGCCCTTTCTTCTCCACCGATCCCCCCTCCATCCCGACTAGGGATGGCACCCCCACCCCACCTCCAGTCTGGGGGGCTCTCTTCGCTCCCCCTACGGGCTGCCTAAGAGGCCCCGGGAGGAGAGGAAGCGACCAAGCAGGCTACGCGGAGGCGCCGAGCCTCCATCTTGCGCCGTTGCGCGTTCTCCATTTTGGGCCACCCATGGGGAGGAGGGAGGCCCTCCGCCGAGGCCCCGGGGGAGAGTTGGGCGAGGGAGGCGAGAGAAAAACCTTTCAGCGAGGGTAGTGGGAAGGAAGCGTCCTGCGCTTAAAAAGCGGCTCTGGGAGGAGGGAGGCGGAGAGGGGACGCAGGGGGGACTGGAAGTTCCTTGGAAGTGTTGGGGTAGCGACTTGGCGACGGAGAGGCCAGGCAGGGGCCGTCGCGGGGCCGCGGCGCAGGCTCGCTCCCCGCCCGCTCGGACACGACCGCTCGCTCGCTCGCTCGCTCGGTGGCTGCCCCGCGCGGGGGCCTGAGGAGGCCGCGGCCCGGCCCCAGAGCGCCCGGCCTGCTCGGCTCCCTCCCAGCCGCACGCTCTCTTCGCCAGATCTCAAGCACACACACCTCACGGTGGGCCGCGCGCCCTCCGGGTGCCCCTCCAAACTTCTAGAAGCTTCGCCTCCGCCATTTTATAACTTACCTCCCCCCTCAGCGTCTACAGAGGCAGCAAGGAAGACTGTTGGCCTCCCCCACTCCTTCCTTCTTTCTCAGGCCGGGGGCTTCTTCACCCCTGGGCTGGTACAAGATTTTTTCCCCCTTCCTCTTCTTTACACCCTTGAATGCTACTGAGGGACGGAAGCTCCCGCGGGTTTAGAGCCGTGGGGGGGTTGGAAAGTGGCAGTCGGATCCGACGGGGTGCTTTTTTTCTGTTTTTTTTTTTCTTTTTTTCTTTTTTTTCTGTTTTCTTTTTTTTTTTTTTCTTTTTTTTTTTAGTGGCGCTTCGGGATTGTTTGGGGTGTTCGCTCTTCGGTGACTTGGAGACGAATGGAACGCGCAGGCGCCATCTGTCGGCCACGAACCCGCGGCCAGCTCCTGTTGGGAGGGAGCGCCATCTAGCGGCAGCGGGCCTGCCATTGCGGCGCGCGCCACGCAGCCCTCCCACCCGCCAGCCTCCTCCCCGCGTCGCCGGCCAATCGCGGCCGCCCGACTCCCCGCTTCAGCGGCTCGGGCGCCTCCTGTGAACTGGGCGCCCGCAGGGGCGCGCCGCCGAGTGGGGTAAACAAGCTGGCGTGCCCGCGCCTCGCTTACTCAGCCGTTGGGACGCGCTTCCGCCCAGCGCGGACTGGCTTGGGGGCCGCGGCGCCACCGGAGAGGTCGCGGGGAGGCCGGCGACAGTGTCCGCTGGAGCCCCGCCGTGGGAATTCCGGGACTTAGCGAGGCGATCGTCCGGCGCCCCCGCCCCCTGCCCAGCCCTAAAGTGGCATCCCTGCAGGCTAGCGGCACCCTTCGAAGCTCTCCAACACACCCACCCCAGCAAATGGCCATTCGGTCCTTGTTCCCGGATCCCTGCTTTCCTCACATCCTTTCCAACACTCCTCACACTTCCCACCGAAAGAACCCAACTCGGCCACTGGAACCCAACCTGAATGGATAGCTTGCAATTCTGTTTGCTTTTTTTTTTTTATCCCCATCAAGTATGGTGTAAAGATTAATTCTCTTTACCAGGATGACTACGGGGGAAATGTATATATAATTACATATATGTGTATAGAGATGTATATATAATTTTCGGCTGACTATTCTTGTTCCGTAAAAATGTGGACTCCATACTCAAATTCCTAGGAGACTTAAGGAACTGGACTACTAGGCTAGTTGGCCGCTCAGCCAATTTTATAGATGACTTTTGGGGGCGGAAAAGAAGATGGGACCAGACAAAGTGGTAGGAAATCCAAGTGCAAGGGCAGGGTTGGCAGGGGACCTGTGGAGACACTCACGGCTGGCCTTATGTGGAGGCGGCCTTGCCACATTGTTAACAATTAAGTTCCTTGTACTTCCTCTTAGCCCTCCCACAAATGTTTTGAAGTACAAAAAGACCTTTTGCACCCTTCCCAACTCCCTTCACTCTTTATCACCCTTGGGTGTTTATTATGAGGATATTTTTTCTTTTTGTCACTTCATTTCCAGTCCACCCTACGTGACCTTTGCCTAGAGCACTCTATGCGTGGGTGGGGGACACTCAGGAATGGCCTGTCCCTGCCAAACTCCTCTTCTCCTAGGACAGGAAGGGAACTATTTATTAATTACAGTGTCTCCATTGCTGTTACAGAACTTCCTAACTGCCTAAAATAGCCTCAGATTAAACATTATTTGTTTCATTTTTTTTACATGTGGATTAAAATACCTTTCTCAGTATTAAATTGTTTCAAATAAGTAATAAGACAGATGAGAACTATTATGAGCTGAGTAAATGGTGACATTACACCCAATCGGGAATTGCAGGGCATTCCTAATGCAATATAATGATGACTTTCAGTCCTTAAATTCTATTCTTTCCATGTCTGTGGTCTGTGTCTTAAGTCTTCTCCCATCCACTGAGCTTAGTGCTCTGTTTCCTTCCAACTTAAAAAAAAAAGAGTTATGGTCTATTTAATCAAGTGAACAGTAAAAGTTAAGCAGAAGCAGCTAAATAGCAACAAGAAGTAAAGCCTTAACCGTTTTTTCCTTACCAGTGAAGTATCGGGAGGGGAACACCATTAACGCAAAACAAATTTCCATTTCTTTTCTAAACCGTCTTTGCTAGAATTTTGTGAAGTTTTTCATAGATTTAAGTTTTAAAATGGTGTGTCTAGAGCAGTAATAGGGAGCAGAGGAAAGTTTACAGTTAAAGCAAAATCAACCGGAAGGAATAGAACAATTGGGCTCTGTGGCAAATAATCTTACAATAGTTAATTGTTTGTGTCAGTTATAAGTAAATTAGTTACTGTTTTAGTATTAACTGGAAACTTGATGTTCTGCTCCAAACAGCACACATACACTTTCCCATAAGTTTTAGAAATTTAGGTTTTAAGTTGCCTGCTTTAAGTCAAATTGAAAAGTTCCTCTTGAAGTTTGCTTTCATTTTGAGGAAAACACTACTGAAAATTAGTAACTGTGGTATAACATGAGAGATGAACTTCATAGCAAATGTCTACTAATAGTCAGCAGCGTTTACCATTGGCTTGTTTTGCTGCAGTCCTTTCAAAATATGAAAGCTCCCAATATGTTCTTTCAACTATCCTAAGAAGGGACTTTTATTTTGTACAGGACTAAAAGGCCTACAGACTTCATCCTTCCTTTTTGAACTAAAAACAAAAATTCCATTAAGTGAAAGGTGTCACTGCTATAAAACTATCTTTTGGTGGTGATTTTTTTTTTATTTATTTGTTTGGAGTGGAGGGGGTTGGTTGGTTGTGAGACAGGGATTCTTTGTATAGCGTGGCATGTCAAACTTTTTTTTTTTTTTTGGCTTTTCAAGAAAGGGTTTCTCCTTATAATCCTGACTGTCCTAGAACTTGCTCTATAGACCAGGCCTTGAACTCAGAGATCCACCTGCATCTGCCTCCCAAGCCTTGGGCTCAAAGTCATGTGCCATCACACCCAACATGTAAAACTATCTTAATCATGATTCTATGTAACATGCCCATGATTTGGGAACAGTCACAGGAAGACTTATAATTTAGATTTTAACAAAGATTATGGGTTACAATGCACTCTGTACATTTCTAGTTACCAGAATATTTTTGCATCAGAAAGTGTCATATCCATGATACAGCACCAAACATTTATAGTCTCTTACTTTTCAACCTTCCTATTCCAGTATTTATCAGGCACCCAACATGCTTACTTTGAATATATCATGGGCATATAACACAATTAATTTTATATTTCCTAACAATATCCTAAATGTGAAGCCTAATGATGAATGCAATTGAGTCCACAGAAATTTGAAGTTACATCACAATGTCATAAACAAGGACAAAATATAAATAATGAACTATGAGGAAATATTTGCTACATGAATGACATGGCTAATTATCATAGTATACAAGGGACTCAAGTTAGTTAATAAAAGTCCAGTAGACAAATGAACAAAGGTTATAAACAGTTAAATTACTGAAAAATATTGATATTAATGAATATATAAAACAGTGTTCAATTTAGCTGGTCAGTGGTGATGCACACTGTTAATCCTAGCAGTCTGGACAGTGATTCGGGAGATCTCTGAGTTTAAGGCCAGCCTGGTCTACAAAAAAAAGCAAAAATCTCAATGGTGGAATCTTGCCTAGCATAAATGAGGCCCTGGGGTGGATCAACAGTACTGAGAAAATATTCTCCAGTTTTTTTTCTTTTTAAAATATATAGAGAGATTTTTAAAATGTCTTTAATTATGTGCCATGCACTTATTTCACTTATTTTTAACAAGTATATTACTATGTAGGTAAATTTTGAGATTATATTTATCTGTTCTCTCTCTCTCTCTCTCTCTCCCTCTCTCTCTCTCTCTCCCTCCCTCTCTCTCTCTCTCTCTCTCTCTCTCTCTCTCTCTCTCTCTCTGTGTGTGTGTGTGTGTGTGTGTGTGTGTGTGTGTGTGTGTGTGTGCGCGTGCGCGTGCGCAAACGTACACTACAATGTGTATTCAGAGGTTAGAAGACAATTTGCAGAAGACAGTTCTCTCACTTTGTGGTGTCCAGGGATCAAACTGAGGTCATCTGGCCTGGCAGCAAGTATCTTTATCCACTAAGCCATCTGCCAGTCCTTAAGTGAGTTTGACACTTTCTTTTAGGTTTGGTTTGGGGGAGGGGTGTTTTGTTTGTTACCAGTTCTTGCTAATATATCCCAGGCTGCCCTGAACTCATGACATTCCTCTTATTGCAATTTTCAAGAGCTAGGCTTATAGGCATCTGCCACCACACACAACAGATTGTCATTTTCTTATATACCTAACATATGACCAGCAAGTGTTCTCCTGAGCATTTATCCTAGAAAAAAAATGAAAATGTATGTTTACATGATAACGTATGCAAATGTTCATAGCAGCTTTATAAGCAAAAATAAGAAACAACCCAGATATTCATCAAATGGTGAAATGGTTAAACAAAGTGTGTATTCACATATGGAATAGTTCTCAGAAATTAAAATGAACCATTGATTCATGGGGAAAATTAAATGATTCTCAAAGGCATTATGCTTAATATAAATATTAAAAACCATCCACATGAAGTTACAGGCTATCGGGTGGGAAAAGATGGTTCAGCAGGTAAACATGCTTACTGACAACCTAAAATGCCCGGAGTCATCCTCAGTGCCTATACAGTGGAAGGAGGGAGCCACCTACTACAACCTGTCCTCTGACGTCCACACCTGTGTTGTGCCGTGTTTACAACATACACCCACAAATAATGTGAAAAAAATAAGTCATGTGCATTATAAAATGTTCTTAAACTGACAAACATTACAGTTCACAATAGATTCAATAGTTGACACTGATTAGATTTGGGGGATGATATGCCTATCAAGGGGCAACATGAAGGAGTTTCTGTATGAAAATCGAACAACCGTATGTCCTCATTGCATTGATCACGCATATTTAAATATGCAACAAAATTCCATGGAGCTGTACAGACTTCATGGAAAATTCGATAAGATGCAACAATGTACATGACCTGGCAGTATTGTATCAAAGTTAATTTCCTACGTTTGATATTTATGAGCTGTCTTCTGCAGATTGTTCTCTGACCTCCACATACGTATTGTAGTGTCTACACACACATAACATCAGTGATCAGGGCACTATTGTCTTCCTTCTTTCTTTCTTTTTTTGGTTTTTCAAGACAGGGTTTCTCTGTATAGCCTTGGCTGTACTGGAACCCACTCTGTAGACCAGGTTGGCCTCGAACTCACAGGGCACTATTGTTATGGTTACTATTATCATTAAACAAAGCTGTATAAAGGGTAGATGAAATTTTCTGTATTATTTTGCAGGGGTTTCTGAGCACTAAAGTATTTCAAAGTATTTTAAATATAATAAAAATATTCAGCCAGATGCAATGCTGCATGTGTCTACTCAGGAGCTTGACATAAGAGGGTTGCTTGAACCCAGGAATTGAAGTCTGCATATCCAAGACCTTGTCTCAAAAAAAAATTAATACTGGGAAAAAAGAAAAAAATCTATTAGTGGAAAGATAAGTACCCTACATCAAAGAAATACCTCAAATTTCTAGTTTACAGACATTTTTGTGAACTTAGATATATGACTAATTCCCAAGATCCCTTATCATCCCTTGTATGACTAAGGGCCTGATGATGCTGCAATACTTAGATTAGACCTTTGACCTGTGGCATCACCAGGAAATAGCCATACCTATAAGCCTGATCCAAAACAAATGACTAACACTTTTTAAAGACATCTTAAATGCCATATTGCTGTACCTTCTGATTCTTTTTACTTTGAATAACATGCAATCATTCCAATGAGTTCATGTAACTGGAGGTGTGTTTAATATGCTTAAGATTAAATCAATCTCTCCCTCTCTCCTCCTCCTTTTAGGCTTTGAGACAGGCTCTCTCTTCTCTATGTAGTCCTGGCTGTCCTAGAACTTGATAAAGTAGTCCCAGCTGGTCTCAAACTCACAGAGATCTGCTTGCCAATGTTGGAATTAAAGACAAGTACCTCCATGCCTAGCTTTTTTTCATTGTTTTTGGATGGGGGAGCAGGAGTCAGATTTATCCTAGCATTTCAGGTCTTTAAGGGCTTAACCTCCAGTTATCAGCCTTGGCAGCAGAGTTCTTTTACAGGCGAAGCCGTGTTACCAACCCTAAGAACTGATCATCTCTTATATCCAGTACATCTCACTTCACACCTGCATTACAGTAATAGTCCCACGTCCAGTCTCTTTCGCATCAGATTCAATACTGATCAGATTACTGCCTTTTATGCTCATTAAAGTGTTCCCCTATTTACTCATTCAATCACTTTTTTTTTTTTTAGATAAGATCTCACTATGTAGCCCTGGCTGGTCTAGAACTCACTATGTAAACCTGGCCCTCATACTTAGACAGATCTATCTGCTTCTACCTCCCACGTTCTGGAATTAAAAGCATGCACCGCCACATCCAGCTCAATTACGTAATTTCTTATTGGCCCACATTGCTTACATTCCTGCTTGCTTCTATAACATCTAGGTGTATCTGGAATCACCTGACGGACAGGTGTGGTGGCACATATCTGTAATCCAAGTACTCGAAAAAGTGGAGGCAGGAAGATCTAGAGCTTAAGGCCAGCCTCTACTATGTAGCAAATTCCAGGCCAGCCTGGGCTATGTGATACCCTGTCTCAAAAATTCAGCAAGGTATCTTGGACTTTTTTTTGTTTGTTTGTTTTTCGAGACAGGGTTTCTCTGTGTAGCCCTGGCTATCCTGGAACTCACTCTGTAGACCAGGCTGGCCTACGAACTCAGAAATCCGCCTGCCTCTGCCTCCCAAGGGTTAAAGGCGTGCGCCACCACCGCCCAGCTGCTACTGACTGTGTTAGGAAAAAGGAACCTTTACACACTGCTTGGTGGTGGTAGTGCTGGTGGGGAACTGGTGTAGCAATTATAGAAATCAGCATGGTTCCTGATGAAACTGAAAGTACAACTGCCATATGAATCCCCCAGTTCAATCCGTTCTCCAAAAGAGTAAGTCAGTATCAGTACACTAAAGACATACTTGCATATCCATGCTTATTGCTGTACAGTATTCACCAGAGCTAAGAAACAGAACCATCCTAGATGACCAGCAATCAATAAGTGGATAAAGAAAATGTGATACATATACATGATGGAGTTTTACTCAACCACACATAAAATTGTAAATTATGTATTTACAGGGAAATGGGTACAACTTAAATGATTATATTAAGCAATGCACAACAGATTCAGAAATAGAGCTATCGCCGGGCGGTAGTGGCGCACGCCTTTAGTCCCAGCACTTGGGAGGCAGGCGGATTTCTGAGTTCAAGGCCAGCCTGGTCTACAGAGTGAGTTCCAGGACAGCCAGGGCTACACAGAGAAACCCTGTCTTGAAAAACCAAAAAAAGAAAGAAAGAAAGAAAGAAAGAAAGAAAGAAAGAAAGAAAGAAA
>JANHMN010000005.1:25380561-25391265 GCA_030674055.1 Rhabdomys pumilio
GGGGGGGGGTAGCTGGATTAGGGCTGGAGAGATGGTTTAACAGTTAAGAGCATTTGCTGCTCTTGCAGAAGACTCTCCACCAGTGTGGTGGCACACAACTCTCTATAGACACAGTTCCAGCGTGTCTGACACCCTCTTCTTACTTCAGGAGCACAAGGCACAAATGAGGTCCACATGCATCCATGCAGATGAAACAAACACACTAAAATAATAATAAAAAACTAAATCATTTTTCCCCAAGTACAGTGGAGGTGAGGCTTTTAACAACTAAAGATGTCTGTGTAAGAAGCACAACCTAGACTGCTTCACATCTGGACATTAAAAAAGAAAATCTTCTGACTGCATTATTTGAGAAATACTAGACAAAATACTTGTCTACTATTTTCACCTAATTCTCTAATCACTCAATGCTGGCAGAGGTCCTACCAGTATTTAGTATTAAGTGAACAACATGGAGTTCACTTACATAGAAAAATGACATGCACATTATTTTTAGTGTCAGTTTACAATAAACGGTTACCAAGAGAAGACCTATCAACTCAAACTCACCAACTACTTTAAAGGTACAGGACTTTTTTAAAAATAGGGTCTAGAACAGCCCAGACTGGCCTCGAATCACTATGCTTTTGTTCTTATAGAAATGACAACCACAACAAACAAATGAAAAAAATATTCCACTTTACTCGCTGTCAGAGAAATTGTACATCAAAATGCATTGCGATTCCATCTCACCCCAATAAGAATGGCAGTTGTTAAGAAAACAACACATGCTGGGGGGTTTGTGGACAAAGGAGGAACTCTTACACACTGTGGGAGAGAAATATAAACTAGTCCAGCCACTCTGGAAGTCCATATGGATGTTCTTGAAGCAACTAAAAATAGATCTACCACGTGGTCCACTTGTGGATTATTACTCAAAGGACCCAAGCCCACATGTCGCAGAGATTCTTACATATCAATGTCTATTGCAACACTATACATAATAACTATGTTATCAAACCAACCTAGGTATGCAACAAGAGAGGATATATAAAGAAAATGTAGAATTTGTTAGATCAAAGCTTCCCCTGAAAAGGAGATGAGGCACCTCATATATACTAATTTGGACATTCTTTAAGCTAGTACACTAGTTTGTAACAGCCCCAAAGTAGGGTGAGCCAATAGGATTAACTTCCTAACATACCCACTTGTACTTTATCTAGTGAGTTCCCTACCGTCTAAAGTCTATCAATGTAAAGAATTCCTCCCTGTTCTGAGAGCTGCTGCTGGATACCGTTTTCCTCCTACGTGAATGGCTGGTGTTAACAGATCTGATCACCTGAAACCCATCTCAGTGCATCTCTCTACTGAATCTGAAAAGAATCTTTATTATTTAAAACTATACATGTACACATACATATAAATGCACAATATATATGTATGCATGTGTATATATGTTTGTGTTTGTATGTATGTATGTATATGTGTGTATGAATTTTTTCAGCCTTAAGAAAGAATGTTGCTGTGTAGTTTGCAGGAAAATGAGGGCAACTAGAGATAATCACATTAAATAAAGCTAGCCTCAGAAAGGTATGTAGTTCCTAGATTGTATAGCAATACATAAAATGACATGTATATATGACGTGGGAGTAGAAGTAAAACTAACTAGGGTGACGGAGGACTAAGGAGAAGGTGAGAAAGGAAAGGGAGGGAAGTGTGGTAGGGAGAAATGTGCCCAATATACAATATTGTAAAAAAAAAAGTATCATTATGGATGCAAAATCATAGGTTATTCTTAGACAGCAAAGGCCCTTGTCACCCCAACCACAAAACAAGCATATTTTGCTTATTTCCTTACAATACAGAAAAGGATTTGCTTAAAATTAGCATGTCCCATGAACCACCAGAAAGACTCATTTATTGGCATAGGAACAAGCTTTTAAATCAAAGGTCATATTAATAACTAAGAGAGACACGGAATAGCAACAAAGACTACTTGAATTTAAGTGCAGTGTTTGTTACACGTTAACTACCAACATTAACTAAAACATTCAAACACCAGAAGCACTGTCAGCATGTTTGCTGTTTGATGATAACACCTCTAATGTTAGACACTAGAAATTAATGTTGTGGAAAGATTAAGAGGTGTGAAGAGGGGATGAGTGGGTATTTGCCAAGTACAAGAGGGCTAGAGATAGAAGCTTCTGAGAAAATATTGTATTCCCAAATCCAGATAATACTCAGTTTTTATTCTTGTAAACAGACATTCAGGACTGTGGCAGTTTGGTCTTTTGCTATGCTAAATACTGGTTGCTGCCAAAGACTGCACCCTAGACCCAGGTGATGCTATGTGACCTTGTCCCCCAAGTTATCCCTGATTGGTGAATAAAGGGGCTAACAGCTAATAGCTGGGCAGAAGAGACACAGACAAGGGTTCAGGATTCCCAGGCTTGGAGCTGGAAGAGAACCATGAGGTGAAGAGAGAAGGGGATAGAGGAGAAGCTGCCATGGGGTAAGAATCTTCAAATAATGGCCATGTGGGTTGGCTAATTGGAATTAACAGCAGCCCAGACAAAACAGCAAATTATATCATGGAATTTTGGCTGAGAAATAGACATAATAGCATAGAGGATAGATATATGCCCAGCTTTTGCGCTGGTTAAGACTTATTATAAATATAAAGGTTGTATGTGCCTTTTATCCAGGAACTAAATGGTCAAAGACAGATAGAAACCCCGGGTTGAGGTTAAATATTTTTAAAACATAGGACATTCTTAGGACAATAGACAAAGCTTGAGTGACTTCTAGTATATTGTATTTCTGTTGATTATTGCCATGTGGTTATGCCAAATTGTATCTTTATTCTTTGGAAATATGAACTCAACTGGGCAAGATACTATATACATTTATAGTCTCAACTACTTAAGATGTTGAGGCAGGATCATTGTTTGAGCTCAATGTTTCAGACCACCCTGAGCAACATATAAGACCTTGTTGCAAGAAAGAAAGGAAGCCATGTGTGACCACACAAGTCTATGTTCCCCGCACTTTAGAGCATGAGGTAGGACAAGCAAACCCCCATTTCAGAACAACATAAGAAAAGGAGATATACCCTGGAGTACTTAAGGTTAAGGGAGGCATTATTTCTTTAAGTTACATGCAAATAAAAGTTAGCATGAATATAATCCTTGTGTATACTTTACATTAGTGCACTGGTGCGCAAGAGCAGCCTAACAGCAGGTCACAAAAGGTGATTGTAGACTTGTCTTCCTAACTCTGGTCCCATGATCTCACATTGATATTTGTCATGGAAATCAGCAAGCAGAGTGGATCAACACTACCCATACTATGCCTGGTAGGTTATTAAAATATTAATAAAAATATCCATCTGGGTTCTGATTGGTGGCACATGCTGATAGTCTCAGCACTCTGAAAGCTGATAGGTCAAGGCCAGCCAGAGCTCTAGAGACCTTGTCTGGAATTCAAAACAAAAGAACCTACCAGCGCTGCTAAATACACAACAGAAAATGTAAAATGTTGTCCACTGGTCATCTGGAATTATCTTTCAAATGCCTCTTCCCCAGAAGAAGGTAAATATATGCATTATCCTAACTTTGTAGTAACTTATGTGATGGCTTTCTTCAAGCATACTTCTTTCCTTCCAAACCTCCATTGAGTCACAGGATTTTGAGAGGGTCTCTGTTGAATACATTCTGACTCTTGTCCCTTCATGTTAGCTACTGGAACTATATGAAAGATACGTAAAAGTACAACTAGAGCTGTCCTTCCCACTTTTAGAGGAGAAATACAAGAGTCAAGAAATGAACTTCTCACACACAACATGATGTCCTGGATAAGAAGTAGGAGCAACAGCCTCTTCTTATCCCTTAATTTTCCTTAAGCCCCTCCAGAACACACCCTTTAATCCCAGCAGCCAAGAGACAGACAGAGACTGTTCTGAATATTGAGCTTTGAGGCAGTCAGGGGTACATAGTGAGAACCTGTCTCAGAAAAAACAAAAAACAAAAGGAAAAGAAAACAACAACAAAAGAACACATTTTCCAAACTATTTTCAGATATATGAACATCCTCCTCTTCATCCTGGCAGAATTTAGTATGTCCATTCATGTCATGAATAGGAGCAACTATCTTACATAGTATTCAAAAACATCAAATTCCTTAATCAATAAATACTTGTTCTAACCAGTGTAGAATCTGCTTGTTCAAACTCCCTTTTTGATTTACCAAGCTATAAAATCTACCATGTATTTTCTTAGAGTTGTAGGTGGAGAGCTGGCTACCAACCATGAGAGTAGATGCTTTGTTTCATCTAGGGTGGTAGGCGTTCAAATGCCCAGGTGGCAATTATAAACTTTTCCAAGCCTTGAGTACTTATTGAGATTGCATGCTTTCAGATTCAGGTTGTGGAGCACTTTGAAAAATCAACCTAAAGTCCTTACATGAAACTATATAGTCAGCATACTTCAAGGAGAAGTGAATTTGTAACACAAGGAGATAAACTCAGAGATATAAATATAGATTGCTAGGAGCAGTAATTGCCCAATCCCCCCTCCCATTTATTCAGTACTGGGGACTGAACCCAGACCTCCCACACTCCAGACAAGGACTCTACTACTGATATGTAAACCCAGCTTTGTCCTTGTTTAAAAATAATATTTGGGGGCCATAGAGATGGCTGAGCAATAACTGCATTTGCTGTCAAGCCTTGACAATCTGAGCTTGATCCCCAAAACTCACATGGTGGAAGGAGAAAACTGATTTCTGCAAGCTGTCCTCTGATCTTTAGGTACATGCTGTGGCACATGCATGTGCACACAACACTAAGAAAATAAACAACCAGATAAATAAAATTCAATACAAGTTTTTCAATGATATTTTCATGGGCTGGAGGTTTAGAGCAGCAGTAGGAATGCCTGCTTGCCGAACCCCAGTGTGGCAAAATATTAATAAGCAAATAAATAAGTAATCCCCTTCATAACGTCTTTAGGAAAACTATAAAATTCAAATATGACAAGGTTTCAAAAGAACTACCAGAAGAAATTTAATGAGGCTAGTAGTCTATTTAAGGTCTCAATCACCAGAGACATTTTAACTGGGGTCTTTAGCCCTTTATGAGTTGCTGAAACATTCTTAAGGTTTATAGCCTACCATTCAAAGCAAGTTAAGACCAATAAAACACCCACTTGACAAACTCAGGCTTACTTCCCAAGAAGAAACAACAAAACAGATTTTGAAAAGACAGTCATTTTTATGACTGTCGTGACACGGTGCTCAAAAACCTTTGAAGTACAATGATCAATCGGTATTTTTATACATGATATAAAAATAGTATGCTGACTGATTGGAGGTCAGGTCCCATCCTCCAATCTGCAGATAGCAGTGCATGCAAATCAAAAGGAAATCGAAGATTAGTAAGACCAGCCTTTTGTTAAAACATCATGACTTCAATCAGAGTAGGATTTTGATGCCCAAGAGGATGGCTGCAAACCTTAGAAACTCATAACCACAACGGATTTGGAAAAGATTATAAAGGATGAGACACAGTTTCTTTGCATATTAAAAAAGAAAAGAAATCAAAGCTATATTTTTAATGTCATTCTAACAATGTCTAAAGAACTCTAGAAAAGTTCTTATATGTGTGTACACATGAAGACATATGCAAAGATGGTCACGGAAGCACTTTCATAATGGGGACCACCTAAGTAAGTAGTCACAAAAGTCACTACTAGATGGTAATATATTCATGCAATGCAATAGTACTGTTAAGTGAATTGGTGGCACAAGTATCAACAGGGATAGCACTCAAAAATATTAAGAAAGCAGAGTATAAACATAAAGGCTAACACAAGGCATTAATTTTAATGGCATTCATATATATTTATGAATTTATTTTTTTCAGTCTTCAAAACAACCTTATGATCCAGGTACTAGTACAAACTCACAGTTTCTAGGAAAAATGTGGCACATAAACATTAAATGGTTTCCTAAAGGTTACAGAGTTAGTAACATATACAGTATATACTACTGACTGGGACTTCCTCCAATGTTTGTGTTCTTATGCTCTATTGTTTATTGTAAAATACTATTTATATAAAGGTTAAACTATTTAAAACAGTGTCATATAAAAGTTATGATGAAAATATATACATGGCAAAATATGAAAGCATGTATGGAAATAAAGGTATCAAATTTGTTATTGTGGCTACTCCTGAGAAAAGGAAATAGAGGAAATGAATGGGAATAGGAAGCTTTGATGTTATCTGCAAAGTCTGATTTCCTTTTGAAAAAGTTCTCCTGTAAATATGGCAAATTTTTAAAAATCTAACAATGCTGAGTGGTAGGCATATAGAAATTTATAATAAATTTATTGTTTTCTTACATGCAATGTTTTATGAAAAATATAAAAAAATAAAAAGGTATAATTTATTTTCTTTGATTTCTTATTTGCTTGCTTGTTTGTTTGTTTGATGAGACACTGTCTCACTATGAATCCCTGACTGGCCAGGAATATTCTATACAGACCAGGCTGGTCTTGAACTCACAGAGATTCATCTGTCTTTGCCTCCCCAAGTGTTGGTATTAAAGGTGTATACACCCAGCCTAAAAGGTGTATTATTAAACAAGAATATTCATTGTAGGTCTCAAATTTAATGAACATTTCAGATTATAATTTAAATATTTATCAAAATGCAAAATAAAGATTCTATGACAGTCAGCAAACCTTTTGTGTTTCAGTTGAAATGCACTTGGATATTTAATAAAAGCTAGATGATGGAACCTGAGAAAAATTAGATTCTACAGATAAAAGTAATGAAAACTTCACGTGAAAATCTTATTAGCACTCTTTCATGTAAACACTACACATAAAGTCTATTGAAAGATCATGTCCAAGTTTAAACCATCAGACCAAACAGTCAGTTTGAAATTACTCAAGTGCAAACTTGTTGCTGTATATACGAATATTCTATTGTTTAAAGAAAATCATATCAAGAAAACAGTTTCATAAACTATACTAACAAACTCCCAGATTCCACGGGCTACAGAGTCCTATGGAATAATAGGGTTTTGGGTGCAACAACTAATGTTTTTCATTTAAAGGTCAAACAACTGATAAAATGTGAGAGAGAAGAGAGACAGGTTCTACCTGTCTGTTTCCAGACATTCAAGTAGTTACACAAGAAGCCTTGAATCTAAGAGCCAGTTGCTTTTTGTTTTTTAAGGGATGATGATGATCTTGGGGTGTGAGTCAGTAATAGAGCACTTGCCCAGTGTGTGCAAGGCCATTCTGAGCACTCCAAGAAAACAAAAGCAAAAACACCACAAAATTACTGTTCACAGACTGAGGTGGAAGGGAACATACTTCATTCCTTCCCTTTCTCTTCATCTCTTGAGTAAAACAGAAAATCCTCCAAATAGATTTTATGTCAATATATCTTACCTCAAAAAGACAGTCAAGAGAGCTCCAGATTTTATAAATATCCATGTGAAAAATGTCCTTTCCCAGACATTCCAACCCACAATTTGCCATCCACAATAATTAGCCCTGACCGAGATGAGTTTTCCACCTCAAGTGCTGCTGTCTATTCACTGTACCCCTAAATTAAGTTTCTAATGCATCACTTCTCAAAGACTTCCAAAGCAGGATTCCCACCACACTCTTAGGGTCGTTCAACTTTGGCCACACCTCCAAGTCGTGAAACTATCACGTTTGTGAGACATTTATGGCCTGCTCTCTCTTCCCTGATGTGTGTGAGCTTCACACCTTCCGTGTGGAAATCTGGGAAAGAAGGCATGAGGGAAACATGGGGAAATGAAAATACTTTGAAATGGTATTCCATGACTAGAAGTTCAGAATACTCTTATGTCAGAATGCATATTCTGTATATGGAAGATTAAACCACCAAAGTACCCTTTCAGTTTTATTCTACATTATTTGGAAATAATAATACAGGTTTGACTTACCTTTGTTCTTTGAAGATAGATTTTGTTTGTTTGTGTCTCTCTTTCCTCCTTTTCTGTTTTATTTAAAGATATTGTCAATAGACTATCTAATACATGAATGTACTCTTCTAAGAAATAAGAACGTGGAAGGAAAAGTAAGCCAGTTGATTGAGTGCCTGCCTACCATGTACAAAGCCCTGGGACTGCTCCCCAGCACCATATAAAATGGGGTGTGGTGGCAAACACCTGTATTCCCAACCCGAAAGAGGCGAAAGGAGGAAGATCAGGAAGTCAAAGTCACCTTTATATACAAACCAAGTGTGAGGCCAATCTGGAGTCTTCTTCTGAAAACCTAAGTCAGAAGATGGAAAAGAGGAGGTTGTTATGGACAAAAAAGTTCCGTGGGTAAGAGTGCTTCTGAAAGTCGGTCTACCTGAGTTCCATGGCCAGAGCACACAGGGTGGAAGGAGAGAACTAACTCCCAGAGGTTGTCTTCTAACCTCACACATGTGTGTATGCGCTGTCACCACACACACACACACACACACACACACACACACACACACGAAATAGGTGTTCAAAACAGAAGCAGTGAGATGGTTTAGTGGGTAAAAGGTACTGCTGCCAAGCCTGACAATAAGAGTTTAATGTCTAGAGCACACATGGTATAGGGAGAGAAATATACCCCACACAGACAGGAGTACCCCACCACACCCATACCAACATATAAATAAATAAACAGATCAAAAAAGTAAATAAATAAACACATTTTTAGACAACATTTACAAAATAAAAAACAAAAGGACAAAGCTGAAGTCTTTGAACTAGTCATGGTTCCCCAGAGAAAGAGTCAATGTGGTGTGTATGTATTCATTTTGCTGGTTTGTTCATTTTTAATTTCTCATATGCAATGGGTCACATGATAATGGTGTTTACAAGATCTATACCCAATAAGCTAGAAACCCAGTAAACCAGCTGTACAGTTCCAGTCTGACAATCAGTGGGCTCCAGATTCTAGAAGAGCCAGTGTCTTGGCTCTAGCAGGCAGGTAGGATGAGTTCCACCTTTGTTCTTGAGGTCCCCCTTACTGATTTCTTGTGACCCACCCACATTAGAGAGGTGAGTTACTCAGATTTTTTTTTCAAATACCTGAAACAAATGGCATAAAGAAGGAATGACATACTTAGGTCATGGACTCAGAGACTTCATTCAGTTCATGCTCTGCTAGCTTTCTTGTTTCTCAGGCAACAAATCACAGCAATAGGGTGGGGAGAAGCAAAGATGACCACTTCATGGCGTCCAGGAAGCAGGAAGACAAAGTGGGGCTGGGAATATCACCCAAGGGCATACACCCAGTATCCTCCTTACTCTAACTACACTTCACCAATGAAAATTTCCAGCACCTCCCAAAGCATCAACACTTAAGGCCATGAGGAATGGTTCATAATAAAACCACAACAGGACAGCCACCTTCATTTAATCTATCACTTCAAATGCTAATGTCATCCAAAGTCATCCTCTTAAATCTCACGAATAGTGTTTAACCACAAACCTTTATCTGCTTTGGCTGAGTTGAGCTGATACAAAGTTAAATACCAGAATCCTCTTGACAACTACCCTTATCCATCCCCTTTCCTTCTTCCTATAGATAACCACCTTGAGATTTAGAATCTATCATTCCAGATAAATCCCTTAAATATGTTAACTCAAATAGGTACATAATAGGTTTGGTGTAATGGTTCACATCTGCAATCCTAGGCAGAGGCAGAAGAATCACTATGAGTCTGAGGCAAACCTGGACCATATAAGTAATCTCAGATCAGCTGAGCTAAAGAATGAGACCTTATTTTATTTTTAAAAAACAAAACAAAACAACAACAACCCAAACAAAACAAAAACTCTAGGAGGCTAGAGAGATGGCACAGTGGTTAGGAACGCTTGGTACTCTTTCAGAGGACCTGAGTTGGATTCTTAGCACCCACATGAGACTAATAGCAAGCTGTAACTCCAATTCCAGGGGATCTGACACCCTCTTCTGGCTTCTATTGGCACAGCATGCACAAGGTGCACAGACATACATACAGGCAAGACATCCATACAAATGAAATCAAAACAAACAAATTTTTTTTTACAAGTCTATAAAATGCATTGTGATGCAATGTTTGATATAAATGGTATCCTATCCTATACACCCTTTTTGGTCCCATGCTGGTTGTTTTTTGTTGTTTTGCTTTGTTTTGTTTTGTTTTTACAACATAATGTTTTCAAAATCTCTGGGTATATAGCTCTGAGGTAAAATTGAATTGTTGCAGGGGAGTAGTGGTACAGGCCTTTATCCCAGCACTAGAGAGGCAAGTGGATCTATGAGTTCAAAGCCAACCTGGTGTACAAAGCAAATTCCAGGACAGATAGGGCTTTTACACAGAGAAAACCTGTCTTGAAAAATCAAAAAAAAAAAAAAACTTTTTGAATTTTTACAGTTCCACTCCAACCTCTTTTCATTTTTGAGGTGCTGTGGGTTAAAATCAGTTCACTCAAAATACTATTCATATTTTTTGACAAATGCTCTAATGTAGACCAGCCTTGTCTCGAACTATATAGCCAAGGATGGCCTTGAACCCCTGATCTTCCAATCTTCACCTTCCAAAGCACTGGGCTTAGAGATGTAAGCTGCTGGCATAGCTTTTGATAGATTTTGGTTTCTCTGTTAGTCTCATTGTTGTGTTTATTTTTCTTTTTTTTTTTTTTTTTTTTTTTTTTTTT
>JANHMN010000005.1:25396922-25401922 GCA_030674055.1 Rhabdomys pumilio
AAGAAGAACAGCACAGCAAATCACAACTAATCAAAAGAGAGAGCTGTAGAACACGGTTCCAGCTGATACATTTACAAAACAACTCCCACACCTAAGGCTCAGAGAACATTGCAGGACAGGGGGCTGAAAGCGTGTAAGAGCCACAGGATCAAGGAGTTTACTGGGAGATTGTATTGCCTAGGAATGTCAGAAGCTACATCTACAAAGTCTCACCAGTGTAACTGCCTAAGCATGAGCTGGACTCGGAAACAGTAGTAGAGATTTTAACATGGACAGGCAAAAGTCCAGGAGGCCTCAGCCCTCCACAAAGAGTTATGGTCAACTAAGGAATGCTGAGACAGTGGAAAAATAGTCTTCCTAGGAAAGAGCATGCCAACTGACTTTCTAATACCACATGATTGGCCCTGAATCCATCCAAATGCATACAAGTAATATTATACAGAGTGAGCAGGTTATATTTATGTATTTAATACACACACATACACACACACACACACACACACAGAGAGAGAGAGAGAGAGAGAGAGAGAGAGACAGAGAGAGAGAGAGAGGGACAGAGAGACAAAAAGACAGAGAGAGACAGAGATAGAGAGAGACACAAACACAGAGATGATGACAGAAATTAAAGAAAAAGAGGCCATGGTTTTAAGTGAAACAAAGGACAAAACCTAAAGATTTATGGGACAGTTTGGACAAAGGAAAGGGAAGGAAGTGATGCACTTATAATCTCAAGAAATTAAGAATACTTAAAAATTTAAAAAATAACGAAATTGCAGTCTGTGTAGCAGAGAGGAAGAGCCTGGGAAGACGACTTAGAAGTTAAAAGTGTTTGCTTCGTGCTTTGAGGACTGCAGTTCATGGAACACACTGGGCATTTCCTATTAACCCCAGGCTGCCACTGGAGCAGAGACAGGGGAATTAATGGGATTTTCTGGCTTCCAGTCTAGCAAAGAAAGTGCCAACCCCAGGTTCAAAGAGAGATCTTGCCTCAAAGAAATAGGTGAAAAGAACAAAGAGGAAACAAACAAACAACACAGAGAGAAAGACATAAATAAATAAATAAAAAGGAACAGAGAGGGAGTGATAAAGGACACCTGATATCCTCTTCTGGACATCAAGCACGTGTGCACGCACGCTCACACACACACACACACACACACACACACACACACACACACACACACTACCCTCACACATCTGCACAGACACATTCAAAATAAATAAAAATAGAAACTACGGTATTGGCTTATGGCAGTGTTTCTCAACCTGTGGGCCACACCCCATTCTCACACACTGCGTTCTCTTTCTTCTCCAGCTCAGTAACTGAATTTTGTGAGTGCCAATCAATGATCCATCTTGCATTCCAAGGTGGTGCAGAGATTTCTACCTCAGACTTCTGGAAATTATCTTACTTCTTGCTTGAATACTATTGCTCAAGTCTTTCTAGGGTGGAGCATATCATCTTGTTGATGTTCAGCTTGATGCCTTAAAAGCCTGCTGTTGGCCAGGAGTGGTGGTACTTGACTTTAATCCCAGCACTTGAGAGGCAGAGGCAGGAGGATCTTTGAGTGGGAGGCTATTGAGCTCTAGGACAGCCAGGACTATATAGAGTGACACCGTGTCAACTGCTCAACTCCTCCCCAAAAGAATACTGCACAATACTCCGTAGGTTAATTTTTAAAGGGATGGGGATAAGGAGGAGAAGGTGGGCATGGGAAAAGTTAGGGGGAATAGTAGCAGGGGTTAAGATGTTCAGAATACATAGTATGAAATCCTTAAAGAATAAAATATTTGTAAAGGAAAGCATATTCTCAAAGAAGAAAGCACTGCATTTACAGGTATCTCTGCACATTAGTTGGACTTTCAATATATACATTATTCATTGCTCAGCCACACCTATTCTTGCATATCATACCAGCAGGGATATCATACCAGCAGGGATATTATACCAGCAGGGATACCATACCAGCAGGGATATCATACCAGCAGGGATATCATACCAGCAGGGATATTATACCAGCAGGATACAAAGCAGATAACTTGACTTTGACCTGTAATTCTTTTCAGTTCTATATCAAGGTGTTAGCTTGATTCTCCTTGAATTACCTCATTATTGACTCACACAGAATATTTTAATTAGAGAAGGTTTTAGTACTTAAAACTATGGGCTAGCAGATTTTTTTTTCCTTTTACTCTCTCAAGAAAATAATTCCCTAACAGAACATCGAAGGCTAAAACTCGGATCTCTTATCTCACATTAAGGCTACCCACTGGCCCTTTGTTGCTCTTGTTGGTCAAGTATGCACTTGTGATCTGAATATGAGCTGTCTCCCAGAGGCTCCTGTGTTTGAGCACTTAGTCCCCAGCTGCTGCTGGTGTTTTAGAAGATCCTTGAAGTGGAGCCTCACTGGAAGAATGGGAATCTCTGAAGGCAGCTTTGGGGATTGCTGGCCTGGCCCCACTTGCTCTCTGCTTCCAGATGGAGAAGCAATGCGAGCAACTGCCTCATGCTCCTTCCACCATGTTTTCTGCTCTATGGTGGTATAGATCTCTTTTTAAATCATGCTCCGAAAAAAAAAAAAAAACCTTCAGTTAAGTTACCTCTTCTTGGGTATTTGGTCACAACAACAATAATAACTAATACACTATTTAAAAACCTAGACTTGTGTGAAGATGTAACTCAGACGGAAGAGCGCGGGCCTAGTATACTAGAGGCCTCAGGCCGAGGATTCCTAGCACTGCCTAAAATTGAGTGATGGAGGCACATGAGCCCGTGGTGTAATCCCTGCCACAGCATCAGTAGAAGCTGGAGGATAGAGATTTAAATCTCATGCTTGGCCTCAGTTGGCTAGAGAAGTAGACAAGTTGCCTTCTGGCCTCTCACATAATGTAGTCATGAACATCGCGACCCCTGTCACAGTCACACACACACACACACACACACACACACACACACACACACACACACAAATAAACAGACAAGCATAAAATGACATTTTAGACTCATACTTTCATTTTTATAGAGAGTTGTAGATGTAGCCCAGGATGGCTCTGGGTTCATTATATGTAGCCAAGAATGACCTTGAACTCCTGATTCTCCTACTTCTATATCCCAAATACTGAGAGTATAGGTGTGCACCATTACATCTGGTTTTACGTGATGCTGAGGATAGAATTTAGGACTACATAGATGCCAGGCAGGCACTGTATCATATCTCCAGCTCCTGTTTCATTTAAAAAATTTTCCTAGGTTAAGCATGGTGTTGTATGCCTTTAATTTCAACACAACTGGATGTCTGTAAGTTCAAGGCAAGCCTTACCTATACAGTGTGTGCATGTCTGTGTGTGTATGTGAGTATGTGTATACATGAATAGCATGGTGCATAATACTAGAGGGACCAGTTCTCTCCTTCCACTGTATGGTTCCTAGGGATAAGCACTGTACTTTCTGGGCACCTGACCAGCCCCCCCCCCCGGTTTATTTTTAATAGAAATTTTTATTGACCCAATTGTAGATTAGCCTACAGTTGTAAGACACAAAAAGGAATTTTTTTTTATATTTTATCTAGTTTTACCTTGTGATATCATTTTGCAAAGCTATAGTATAATGGTCTGGGGAAGATACCTCAGTTGGTAAAATGCTTGCAGTGTAAGCATGGGAAACTAAGTTTGACCACAGAACCCACAACAAAAAGCTATACAGCCCCCTGGTAATAAGCAAAAAGATACTTTGTTAATGGTGTTGTTCTTCTATCAGTCAGGGCGGAGCAGATGTCAGTCCTTTGCTCATCCTAGCTTGATTGCTGGCTTGGTGGCCAAAGCTGTTTGTAGGCATACATTTTTTCCAACCTAGTTTAATAAATGTTCAACCTCCCCTCTAGCCCACCACCCACCAGAGGTGGTAGAAGAGAAAAGTTATTAGGAAACAAGGGATTTTTGTTGTTGTTTTAGCCTGGGATTCTTGTATCAAAGTTTATACACACATTAATTCCGAACAGCTGAAACTTAGTTTAAAGAATAAGGCTTAATATTTTTTTTTTAATCACTAGCTTACGGAAAATGGTTCCCATTCAATTTCAAATTCTCTGTGAGGACCAAATAATCTAATTTGAAGGGGAGTTTGTTTAGAGCAAGAGTGCTCCCCTCAAATATAAAGCTATTAATATGTATCCAAGAGCGTTAGAAGTAAGCTTCAGAAAGTTTTCTGCTTATTGTTGGACGGGGTGCTATTCTTTTGTATTTCTCTGAGGTGGCAAACCAGTAAGTGGTGTTCATGAGAGCGTTGCCTGAGTTAGAGCTCAAATGTTCCTTTCCTCCACTTGCTTTGGGGCCCTACTTCTCCCTTCATAAGGGTGCTTATGTCCTTTCTTTTTTTTCCTGTTTCATTAATCTCAGCCCTTCTCTTTTCCCAGCTCAACAACTCAATATTCTTATTTCAGCATCTCTATTCTTCTCCCACTGTGGTGTTAGCCACCTAAAGAAACCACTTGCTGTGAGTTTCCACAAACTAAGAGTAGAGAAAAAGGAAACAGATCAAGTAAATTGCTTTCTTAGTAAATATTGTGCAAAGTAATGAAAGACACTTTAAAAAATTTTTTAAAGACAGGATGCATTGCTGGGCAGTGTTGATGCATGTCTTTATTTCCAGCACTCAGAAGGCAGAGGCAGGCAGATCTCTGAGTTCAAGTGCAGACTGGTCTACAGAGTGAGTTTCAGGTCAGCCATGGATACACAGAGAAACCCAGTCTCAAAACAAAGACAGACAGACAGACAGACAGACAGACAGACAGACAGACAGACAGACAGGATGTGTCATCCTGGGTCTTGTCTATTAAATGGATGTTCTCTTTCATCTGTGGTTCCCAGATCAAACTCTTCAGATGTGAATATACAACATAGAACATATACAGAATCCTGGAAAGGGACCGTTGTGGGGTGGGGGGTGAGGGTAGCAATAGAGGGGGAACAGCAGGGTACAAGTGATCTGATTGGGGAAATGG
>JANHMN010000005.1:25406922-25423388 GCA_030674055.1 Rhabdomys pumilio
CCCTCCACCTCTTGCTAAATTTTTCATGACTTCCACATCTATTTATATGATCCTAAATGGGCTGGTTAGACACAGTTTAAGGAACTAAAGTCTATACTACCCACTCTAGCATCATACCACAGGACATTTGCACTCCCTCTTTTAATTTGTTTTTTTTTTTTAATTTTTTTTGCCCAGCACTGAGAATGGAGCCAAACCCCAGCCCTTTAAGTCTTTTTTTTTTTCTATCCTACTTGCAAGAATTTCCAGTAAGCACATAATATAATTTGGTTTAATAAAATTAAAAGACTAACAATAATTTTATTAAGATCAGTAGACTAAGTACCTTAACTAAGAAAAACAATTATTTGCTTTTGTTTTTTTTTTTTTCTTCAAGACAGGTTTTTTTTTTTTTTTTTTTTTTTTTGGTATAGCCTTGGCTGTCCTAGAACTAGCACTGTAGACCAGGCTGTCCTTGAACTCACAGAAATCTGCTTACCTCTGCCTCCTGAGGGCTGGTATTAAAGCTATGCACCACTACTGTCCAGTTGGCAATTAATGTCTTTAATCTCAGCATTTAGGAGACAGAGACGCGTGGATCTTTGTGAGGTAAAGGACAGCTTGCTTTACACACCGGGTTTCAGGCCAGCCAAGTTTACATAATGAGACCTTGTTTAAAAAGAGTTGGTTTTTTCTTTAATGTGTGTATGTGTTAGTGGGTCTGTTAGTGTGTGCTGCATGTGCACGGGTGGCCAGTGAGGTCATAGGAGGGCACCGTTTCCCGGAGCTGGAGTTGCAAATGTTTGTGAGCCACCTTGTGTTGGTGCTAAAAACCAAACTTGGATCCTCTAGAAGAGCAGGAAGACTACTTAACCACCTAGCCATCTCTCCAGCCCCAAAGTAGTTTGACTTGAAGATATCTTTCAAATAGGGAGGGGCCTATGTATGGCCTGTATAGGTCATCCACTCCAGAAAAGATTGGGACTAGATGACCATTGCTGAGTGGAAGGATATTGTTTTCCTTCTGTTCCAACCTACACCACAAAACCAGCCCGAGGAAACAACTAATTTCTTTCTCTGAACTTCAGTGCGCCTCCTTTAATCTTCATTTCTTGAACTCGGCAGTGGAGGAAGAGGGAAGCAGAGCAAATTTATCTTAAACAGATATCCCAAAAGATGCAGTGCATATATCAAGAACCTTAGTGTTGCTGACGCAGCTAATGGGATACTGTGCTTGTCCAACATACACAAGCACTCTGATTTCCAGTAACAGCACCATCAACAAGGAAACTAAAAGTAGCCTGGAAGATTCTCAGTAAATGCCTTCAGACCTCTTCAAACTTCCGTTTTTAAGACTGGGCCTAGCAGGGTGCACTTGTAATGCCAGCTACCTACCTGGGAGCCTCGGGGTGGGGGGTGGGGGGGTTGAGAATCACCCTGACCTACATCGGCAACATAGTGAGACCTTGTCTGAAAACCAAACAAATCTTCCCATTTTCCAGTTCTTCAGACAGCCCTACCTTTGTGATTCTGAACTCTGCATTGTTTCTCTGCAGTCGGAACTCTTGTCCTCCTCCAGTGTTTTAAGGCTCCTTTCTCTGAGTACTTTCGTCATACCTTCCCCCACACCATTTAAACTAGACAAACTTCCTTTTGCCCTTCAACGCTCTATGACAGGAAATCTAGAACACAGCCTGCTGGCTCGCAGTAGATATTTTACGTTTGTTTTACAAAGAATGTGGCAGGGTGCCTGCAATCCTTAAATTTTGGAGACAAATGCAGTAAGATTGAGATTCATAGTCCAGCCTGGGCTACACAGTGAAACCCTGTTCCCTGTGAGTCTCAATCTTCACTGTTTCCCCTAGGAGACAGACTTCTGGGTGTGTCTGCGAGAGTTTCCAAAGGCCTTAACTAAGGAGGGAAGACTTAGCCAGAGTGTGAGTGGTATACCATGAACTGGGGTCTGGGGCTGAATAAAATCAGAAAGTAGACAAAGCCAAGTTGAGCACCAACATTCCCCTATGTGTTAGTTAGGGGCTTTTGTTGTGCACAGACACTATGACCAAGACAACTCTTATAAGGACAACATTTAATTGGGGCTGGCTTACAGGTTCAGAGGTTCAGTCCATTATAATCAAGGTGGGAGCATGGCAGCATCTAGGCAGGCATGATGCAGGAGGAGCTGAGAGTTCTACATCTTCATCTGAAGGCTGCTAGGAGAAGACTGGTTTCCAGGCAGCTAGGACTAGGGTCTTAAAGTCCATGACCACAGTGACACACCCACTCCAACAAGGCCACATCTCTTAATAGTGCCACTGCCTGGGCCAAGCACATACAAACCATCACACCCTCTTTCTGTCCTGATGGTGAAGGTAGTGTAGCCAGGTATCTGCTCCTGAGACCACAGCTCCAGCCACTCTCACCAACACCCTTCTCTACCGTGATGGACAATAGCCTCAATGATTCAGAAAAAGAAAATGTCACAGCTTCCCCAAAGAAAATATATATATTTTTAGAAAAGTCAGTATTTATTTTAGTTTAGAATACACATTTTTCCATTCTCAGCTTCTCGGTTCCCCATCCCATTTGTTCATTCATGTGTTCATCCATTCTTTCACCTGATGTTCATTCAACTCATTACCTACGTGCTGAGCTAAAGAGAACCTAGTGTCCAGTAATGACCTTCTAATGGACTAGGTAGTGTCCTCATCACTGGGAACATAGTGACTATAGGGAGACATGCGGTGCCATCCTGACATCCCATGTTTGCCTTGTTGATGTAATACTGTAGTTTAGAGATAGAACTTAATGCTTCAAACACATTAGGTAAGCCCTTTGTTACTGACCTACTTACCCTCAGGACCCATTTCCAAACATTTCCTTTTTGTTTGTTTGGAGCCACAGTCTCAGCATGTCGCCCAGTATGGCCTCAAATTCCTGATCCTGCTGCCTGTACCTTTTGAGTGCAGCACTGATGCCTACCATGCCGTTTCCCCCAAAAAACGGAAATTTAAAATGTACTTACATCTTCTGAATTTTTAGTCATTTTATCAAATTAAGTTTAAATCACCCAGACAGGCAAGGTTCAAATTAAACTAGGCAGATTAAGGACTCCACACACCCATGTATCACCTATAATTTTTGTCCCTTAGTATCAATCATATGACCAGCCTTGTCTTGCCATGCCAAAAAAAAAACAAAGCAGAGAAAAGCAAAACAAAACAATGACAAAACCAAAAAACCTTTAAGAAAAAAAAAAACCCAAAACTAAAACAAACAAAACAAGAGCCTGGATTTGGATGTATACATGTCAGACAGCAAGGCAGTCAATGTAGCTAATGCCTAAAGTTAGCTAGAAACAGCTTTACTGCCTATAAGAATAGCTTGACTGGTGATTCACCATATGATTTTGGTGAGTCATATAACCTCTATGTCTAGGCCTCCTCAGCTGTAAATTATATACATGGCACAGATATAATGAATGAGAGACACAATGGCATGGTGTTAAAGAGTAGAAGGGTTCTTGGGTGGTCAAGATGGCTCAGTGGGTAAAGGCACTTGCAGCCCAGTTTGACTACCTAAGGACAATCCCTGGATCTCACTGGGTGAAGTAGAGAAGTGACTCCTACAAGTTGTCCTTTCACCTCTGCATCTATTCTGTGGCCTTCATACCCACACCCATACATGTAGTGAGGATCTTGGTTTCTTTGAAAAACACAGAAAAATGATGGGAGTGTGTTATCATTTTAATCCTAGATGTGGGATATGAAGCTGTGTCAGATGGTCTACAGCAGCTGACTATGATTTGCCTTGTGCTCTAGCAGGGGCATGATTTTGCCAGCTGCAGATAGTTTCTATGATTGTGTGACGTTTGGAATTCTGGGTACTTTTCTGAGAGGTGGGTTTGGTTGTTGTTGGTCTCGGTTTGTTAAATAGTCAAGTGCAAAAAACAACAAAAAGAAATTTGGGCCGGGCGGTGGTGGCACACGCCTTTAATCCCAGGACTTGGGAGGCAGAGGCAGGCGGATTTCTGAGTTTGAGGCCAGCCTGGTCTACAGAGTGAGTTCCAGGATAGCCAGGGCTACACAGAGAAACCCTGTCTTGAAAAAAAAAAAAAGAAAGAAAGAAAGAAAGAAAGAAAGAAAGAAAGAAAGAAAGAAAGAAAGAAAGAAAGAAAAATTTGGTATCCTGATGGTGAAGATCAAACATACCCCAAGGAACTCAAGGCTGCTAACCAGCAGGAAGGAGTCTATGGATAATGATGCCCCCTTTCCCCCTCTATCTTTTCTATCCTACCTAGTGTTAGGGGATTGGCAGGGTAGAAGAAAGAAGAAGCCACAAGTAGCAAAATAATGTATACACATATACACATGAAAGAAATAAATGTAACAGAAGCAAAGGCTCTGGTAACTTGGCTCTACTTACCTGCAAGAGTTTGAGTAAGTCACCTAACTTCACTGTGGCTTTTTTTCACTATTTTCAGAATCACAAGGACCAGTCCCTTTGAGAGGGAAGTTAAATACGAAGTGGGTAAAGTACTTTGAAAATTCATTTTAGTGATGTACCAAGAAATCCTTTGAGAACATAAATTATCATGCCTAAATATGTTTTACATGCTTTTATGGTCACATGTTAGAAAACTGATCTGACTACCCCCAAATTTTTTATGTGAGGGTCACTACTGGTTTGTTGTTCTTGTTGGAATGTTGAGGACTACATCCCCACCTCCGTATCTGAAGGTCAATTGAACGGTGTAAGAACATAATTTTCCTGATTTTACATAGCAACAATGTCTCCAATTCCCCCTGAGCCATTACACATATTTTTCTGATTTAAACACAGCACTTGATGATGTAGAGTGGAAGGGAATGAGAAAATAGATGGAAAGCATTTTGAGAGCTGTGAAAATGGCCATAAATGCATTTCATCATCCTACATCCCTGATTAATCAGACACTGGTCCTCAACTGTTTCATTTTGTGCGAAACTAACCTGTAATTAGTTCACACACTCTAATTAGATGAACGATTCTTCAGGCTCATGGAGGGTTTAGTCCTTTTAAATATCTTTCATGTACATTTTCTCACATGGTCTTCATAATCCCATAGGGAAGGAGAAACAGGAATGGCTACCCTGATGAATTATTATTTTTTGTTATGTTCATTTCATTTAGTGAAAAGTATTGGCTTGTAACTACTGTTAGCACTTGCTTTTTCCACTCTTACAGCTTACACAAAATGTAACATCTGAAAAGTTTATAACAGAAAGCTAAGAAGTACAGTAGAGTATATTCATCTTAATAATCAAATAAAATGTTGAAAGAAAACAGGTTTTTCCAGATCTGTTAGGACATTCTCTTAATGATTAACATAAACATTTGTTAATTTTTTACAAAGAGCCATGATCCATGTTTGAATATTCAATGAAAAATAATTTTAGAAATTATTTCCCTACTTCACAAGACTAACTTTAAAAAAAAAGGTTAGCTTTATGGAGGGGGCCAGAGCCTGTTTTAATAGCAGTTCTTCTGAACATCAGTTGGTGTTCACAAGAAACACTTCTGTGTCTCCCTTTCCCCCTCCCCTTCCCTCCCCCTCTCACTTGCCTCAGGACAATTGTTACTGATTTTCCAGAAGCAGAGCCTAATTTTTGGCAAAATAAATTCCAGTATTTAATGAGAAAATACATTTTTTGATGCCTTAGTCAAAAATGCAAAGCTCCTTATATAATAAACTAGGGGAATTAAAAAGAAATCCCTACTACCTTGTAATAGAATAAAGCTAAAGAAACAGCAGGTGCTCGTGTGCACACAGAAATGAATACACAATGAAAGTTTTTTAAAATGTCCATCGGTAATTCTCCATGTAAAACACGTATTTGTGGGGTTAGGGATATAGCTCAGAGATAAAGTACTTCCCTAGTATAAGTGACTTTCTAGGTTTCATCCTGGAAAACGCTCAGCCTCTCTATCTATGTATACATGTTGACAGTAAATTAATGCTATTGAAATAATTAAGATTTTGAAAGCCAGACATTATGGTGCATGTGTGCCTGCAATACGAGCAGGCCAACTTGAGCTACATTGGAAATTAGGTTTTGAAAGAGACCTCTGTTTCAATACACAGTATCCCATTTAATTATATCCTAGGTTTTCTTCAATTTAAATTCTTCTGGGGAAAAACAAAAGTGAAAATCTGATTCTCCTGGGTTCTTATGCTTTTATTTATTTGAAACCAGTATTCTTCCAATATTAAACAGAAGATTAAAGTTAAGTATAGGCCTGTGTAAAAGATTTTCTTCGCTATTCTCATTAATTATGATTCACTATATTATTTTTGGGAATCCAATACAAACTAAGACTTAAAATACTAAATAAACTGTCACCTAGCCTCTTACACCTATTGAGACTTATTTTGGTTACAATATAGATGGACATGTACCAATTCACACAACTCTCATCATCTAAAGACCGAGTCCTCTATTTTCTTTTGAGTCACACTTTAAAATTTTCAGAACTGAGAAAGAATCAGAACTGTTAATTATTATCAATTAGAAAGACCGACTCCTTCCAACTCTGAAATCCTTTCCTTCCAAATTAACGGCTCACACTTCACTGTAGTGTTGGCTCTCTAGATGTGCAGATCCGTTCAGCACAGTGCCATCCAGTTGCTGTCATGTACCAGCACTCACAGCTCAGCTTTCAAATCTTTAAACTTCATTGCTTGATCAAAGGACAGTTTTTAAAAATCCTACTTATTTGTGTGTGCAATACTCTTGTACAGGCACACATACGTGCTCTAGTGTGCATGTGGAAGTCAGGAAAATAGGCAGTTCTTTCTCTTCTGCCTGGTGGGTTCTGAGACTCAAACTCGTCATCAGACTTGTTGGTACCTTTGACCTGCTCAACCATCATGCCAGCCTTTGATCAGAGTAGTTTAAGGTGAGTGAGCAATTGGGGTCATTCTGGTTACCATTACAAAGCTCAAATGTATACTGAAAGGAGGGAAGCATTTTCTGAAAGGGAACTGAGAATAGTGGTTGATGCCTAGTCTCAGCACTTGAGTGGCTGAGGCAAGAGGATTGCCAAGTTTAAGTCCAGCTGGAACTAGAGATTAAGACCCTATTTCAAATACGTTGTGGATGTGTTGTCAAAAGTCTTGTTTGCTTTTTGATAATGACAATGATTTTGACAGTGATTATACTGTCAAAGATTAACCAGTCTTGACACAGATGGCCTGAAATACCTTTTTCTTTTTGAAAACAGGGTCTCATATATCCTCAGTTGGCCTTGAACTGTCTTGTCTTTCCCTTCTACATGCTGGATTTATAGGCATGTGCCATCATCCCTGGCTGGAATATAATTCATTTAAGAACGTGTATTGTGGATTGTGAGAAGGGATGGGGCAATAGTCACTTGAACTGTTCCTTGTAAACTTCTGTCCAGGGGAGCCTGTATCACAATTTGAAACTCTGGTCAGTATATATGCTAACTCACAAAACTCCCTTTGCTGCCTGCCTCAATGGGGCAGTGCTTCGTAGACTCATCATTCTTGGCTTGCTTGCATCTTGTTTTTACAGTGGCTGTATAACTTTGAACACAAACAGGCTACTCTTCGAGGAGAGTGGTGTCAACTATTCATTTTTTTCCTGGTGTTGGGGATTAAATCTAGGCTCTCATGTATGCCACTGTTGTCAGCAGCAGGTGCTCTGCCACTGAACCACACTTTTAGCCCAACCTTAATGTATTTTTTCAAAGATTCATTACTTTTTTTTTTTAACAGGGTAGCAGCAGTTTTCTCTATGTAACTCTAGCTGTCCTGGAATTCATGAGATCTGCCTGCCTCTGCTTCCTGCGTGCTGGGATTAAAGCCATAGACCACTACCACCTGGCTGACTACTTTTATGTGTACAGTGTATCACAGAGCGGAGCATGTGCCTGTGTGTGTGTGTGGTCTGGGGGATAAGGGGACCTGCTGTCAAGCCCTACCTGAGTTCAATCTACCTTGGTAGAACCTAGCACGTATGGAGTCTTGGATTTGACCCTCAATGCTTCATATATCAGGTAATCCCAGCACTAAGGAGGTAGAGAGGAAAGAGGATCAGAAGTTCAAGGCCACCCTCATCCATACTGAATTTGAGGCCAGTAGCCTGGGTTGATACATGAGATCATATCTCAACAAAACAAATAAAATCAAATACAAAAAGATAACATTTTAAAGAATAGTGCTTTATTGAATAAGTCTTATTCACAGAAAAATAAGCTTTAGTCTACAACAAATGACAGATTATAGAGCAGAAAGCAATGCTCATACGATTCCATAATGAAAGAAAGGTATCCATTAAAAGAACAAAAAGGAGTCATAAAATTATATTCACAAATATAGTACACAAAGATGACAAAACAATCGGTCATTCTTTCAGGTAAGGTATAACAAAAATGCAAAAACAGAAATTACATTAAAGCCATTATTACATCAAATTAAAAATGCAAGTTGTTGGTAGGTATAGACAGTGATAAAATATACTTACACAGTAATCTTAAATGCTCATCAACAAAACATAAGCACGTAGTAAATGTCAAACAGCTGTACTCACATCTGCAAACTTCAGCCTCCAAAAGAGAACTTTACCACTCAAGCACTCACTGTCAGCATACCACTGTCAGATTGTTTAATTTGAAAGTATCAGCAACTGTCCTACGTAGAACTTATAAAGCACCACTTAGTATGCAGTGAAAAGAGTGTTATAGAACAAATAGTTGGAAAACCCCTGAGACTTCTAGGACAAGTGGCTGGTATGGTGAGGCGTTTCAACCTCAAACTATGCCCCAGTAAGGAATCTCTCACTAGTCAGCTATATAACTTTGCACCACTTACCTGTCCTTGTGAGTAGTTGCCTTGGCAGTAAAATGAAGGTGGTGGTGGTTTGAATAAGTGACTCTCTAAGGTTATATCTAGCTCTGACAGTCTGTGACTTTATCATGTAAGGGAGAAATCTACATTGCACTGAATGTTTCAGAGCCAAACTAAACTATTAAGATGGGAATAAGCTTACTGTTTCTATTAGAAAAACTCAACTGAATTTAGTAAGAATACTTTTTCTAGTTTTTGTAAAAGGAATTTAAATATTTTAAAGGATTGAACTATTTATTACAATTTATAGCGTTGTTAAAAGAAGCATCCAGAGAAACAAATAATAGTGAGTAAAAATTAACATAAGAGTTTCATTTAAGCTTTAAAGATTATTTTTGTTTGACGTGTAGGCATGCATGACTGTATGTGTACATGCATGCACGCGCCCCTGGAGGCCAGAAGAGCTGGAATTACATGCCTTTGTGAACCATCATGTGGATGCTGAGAACTGAACCTAAGCCCTCTGAAAAAGCAGCAAGGATTCTCAAGAGCTGACTTATTTTTCCAGGCCTTCTTTTATGCTTTAGTCCAAGATCCTCCATCCAGACAAACCCATGTAGGAATCTCAAGATTTTAGGATGAGAGTTAACATTTAAGAGTATATATAAGATGTTCTTGAGTTATGTTCCATCATCTTGGAAGATGGTTGTGTTAATTCTCTTGGTTTTTTTCTCTCTTTTGTGTATGTGTGGAGGCAGCGGATATACCTTTGGATGTTGGTGGGCCCTCGTCTTCCCACCTTGTTTACCATGGTGTCTCTTTGTTACTACATAATCCATCAGTTGACCATGAGCTTCTGGACATTCTCCTATCTACTTCCTGATTCATGTAGGCATTCTGGGATTACAGATACTTGAGCTAGTGCACTTATCTTTTTGTTTGTTTGTTTGGTTTGGCTTTGTGAAACAAGGTTCCCAGTCCTGGAACTCTCTCTCTCTCTCTGTAGATAAGGCTGGCTTCAAACCCACAGAGATCTCTCTACCTCTGCCTCCCAAATGCTGGGATTAGAGTATGCTACCACTACCTGGCTGCACTCAGCTTTTATGTGGGTTCTGGGGATCTGAATTCAGGTCGTCACGACTATTTGACTAGTTCTTTTCTTCACTGATGGCTACCTTTTTGAAAAGAGAAGATCTGACTAAAATGGTATCTGTCACATATTTCTCCATCCCCTTTCTTGTCTCTCTAATAACAGTGACAGTCTACTTCATTTCTCCTCTTCCTTTATTTAGTAGCTAGGTACTCAGAAGTACAATAAGAGTTAGGTCTAGTTAGGAACAACGCATGCAGCAAATTTAGAGTGGCAGTTTCCATTCAGAGAGCTCAAAAATATAAATCTTACTTACTAAAATAAAAACAGATTAAAAACACACTGAAATAACAAGACAACAAACTATCATCCCATAGCGAAATCACACTGTATTCACTTAGTACACTCTCCTCACCTCTAGCCCTAACTACAGGAAGAGGCAAAAGTCTAGGAGGAAAGAGAACACTTTAATAAATGCTAAACACTCACAAAACTTTTCATCAACACAGTAAATAACAAATAAAAGTAACTATTGCAAAATAACTTCAAATTTCACATGACTAATATGTAGTAAAATGGGTGGTTACTTCAAAATCCTAGAGTGAACTTTATACAGAAAAAGAACATTAACACAGACACTGAGAACTCTCTCAGGGGTGGTGATTCAGATCTGGTTATACTGTGACCTTCCAAGTGACCGTTTTTTTACACCACCATATTGGAAGGGATCCAGTGCTTTCTTGTTAGTGTGATTTCAGACCAACTCTGGTAAGTCTCCAATAATTTGATTAGACCTGGAGTGCTGTGAATTTAAGAACCTGAAGCAACAGCATTTTCTAAACAATTCCTAAAATAAACTTGTTAGCCACATCAGCTCCATGAATTCAATTTCGCAACTCCTGAAGACAAGAAAAGAGGTCTTGCTTAAGTCTCAGCACACAGGTTTTAAAAGAGTTTTAATGAACTGAGGCTCTGAGAACAAGAAAAGCCTTATTTGAAAACATTCAATCCTTAAGTCCTTGGCTAATAACTAGATTAAACAAACTACCTATATGACTTGTACCTGAAGTGCCTTGGAAACATTTTTAAAATTAACACCTTTATTCTCTGGTAGAATGCTTGAAATATAAATTGAAATTGAAATCTTAGTCAGCTTAGATCAAATGTAACCTAATGATTATATAACTGAACCTAAGCAGAAGACACTACCCAGAAACTAAGGATGTTCATGGAAAAAAACAACAAAGAGCAAAAAGGGCAGTCAGTTACTTAATTCTGTTGGTTTCTATTTAAATTTGCAATTAAAATAACATTACTTACCATAGTAGTCAACAGAGGTTAGGAGAACCTAACAATACTCTTTCTCTTAGAAAATACAACAAAAAGTCTAAATTGTAACAGTTTCGCTCCCAAACTGTTCTTTGTAGTAAAACAGACCATTCATTACAAGAGGTCTGTCACGATAATTACTTAAGGTAAATCCCATGTTCTATGAAGCATTTTAGCTTTTGATTGTATTCATAATTAACTTACACAAGTTGTTAAAATATTCAAACTACTCTTGTCAGTATGTTACAGTTTCCAAGGTTTAAGGATCTTGAGAAGATATTTTTAAAGTATCCACTACCATTACTAGTCAAGAAAACAAACAAACATAAAAAAAAATCAAAGATTGACCATTCTGTACTATATACATCTTAATCATCCTAACAGCAAAAACTACATGAAACTTTTAGGACACAAAATGACATTGAGAATCTCAACACGGAGAGCTTACACTAAAACTACAAGCTGTATACAAACACGCTTCTACGTTTACCTACGGAAGCAGACAGATGGTTAAAATACTGGGTTAACAAAGATCTTTTAGTAAAGTGACTTAGGCAGGCTTAAACTAGCAAGGATTAAGGATGAATCCTTACTAATTAATTGGAAGATCTGAGACATATTTTATATTTCATTTTACAAAATCAGAAATATTTATTTTGAAACAAGATAAAAAGACATGATCTACCTGTCAGAAAACTACCACTCAGAAATATTTTTCATCCACAAAGCAGGCAAAACAAAAACATTCAAATTTCACATTGGCACCAGAAAAGTTAACTGGCCTGCTTCCTGGATTAGAAAAACTAAAACTGAGCGATAAGTAGTTTTGCAGACGTTTGAACATGCCTAAGCCTTTAAATCAGCAAAATATTTACTAAGAATTCTGATTATAAAAGTAATACATACTTATAAAACCTTCAAACAGAAAAAACTAAAAAAGTAAAAGGCTCTATAAGCCCCTCTAAGACCCATTCCCCCACCCCCGAGAAGAAAAAAATACATTTAAGAATGTGATACTTATCTTTCCAAATCTTTTTGTCCTGTACAGATACAAAATACACACACAATGATTTGGCTCTAACTAGATACAGTGTTTTGCCACTTGTACTTTACACTTACTATATCGGTGTTGCCTTTCCACGTCAGTACATGCTGGTTAGATGGTAGTCTACCACTAAATACCTTTTAGGAGATGGCAAAATCACTTAAAAATATTCATGTAAGTACATTTATAATTCCATTAAATTCCAAGTAAATGGGCAGAATCCTAAAACACAGAAACAAACACCTAAAAACAATGTTTCTCCTCCCACCAGTGTGGACCAGTTCTTTCCCTGTGTACACTAAGCAAATTAAAGTAATTGGGCAGATTAAATCAAACCTCCCTGCTTGTACAGAACACTCCATTTGTTAAACTTATGCAAAAGGAATGAAAACTGCAGGTGATTAATTCACTTATACACAGAAATCAAATCAGTGTACAACAAACATACACGTGAAAAGTTATAAAATGCTTCTTTGTCTAAGGTTTCACGAGAGTAAAACACTGGATAAATGATGCAGAAATTCACCACTCAGACCGAAACAGTGCTGCTAACATTTGTTTCCATTTGGGAGCAGATGCTAATGGAATGCAATGCTGATTACTTAAAGTTCGCTCACATCACACATTCAATTAGAGTAAGAAGAACATAACATGCCTACTGTGGTGCTGGATTAAGACATAAAAATTTTTTGCTTGAACGTAATCACTGTGTAGCACATGGGACATTTGTCAACTGCCTCAGCACACTGTTTACAAGTGACCAGATGTCCACAAGGAACAAAAACTATAGCAATGTTTCTATCCATACAGATCTTGCAAAGCTTCTCCTCTTGTAGGCGCCTGAGCTGCTCTTCAGTACTAATGTCTGTGTAAAGAGAGAAACAACATATACTAGTTTTTGCCTTTGTTTAAATTTGTTGAAACATTGAACCTCTCCCGTGTGCCAGACACTCAAGTCCTGGGAGACATGAAAATGACTCAGACATAGCACAAATTCTTAAGTAGCTTGTATGCTAGTGGGAGAGGCTGCGAGCGGCAGCTAGAGAGGGTAAACACAAAGTGGAAGGTGCTATAATTGAGTTACATACAAAAGTGCTCTAGGGCAAGATGAACAAGTTCTTCTGTCTGGGTGGTTGGGAAGGCATCAGGACAAGGACTGCGGTGGTGTAGTGACATTTAAGTACAGGCAGCACACTACCAGGCAGCAAAGGCAAGGATGAAGTGAATGTACAAACATTAAAAGGCATGCGTAATCCCAGGAAGAGGTCTATTTGAAGGACGCTTCTACAGTGGACAGGTAGGATTTAGTGCTTAGATATGAGGCCTGGACGGAGAAAGAGGAACTAAAGCTGCATTTGTTAATGTGTCAAGGAGGCCGGTAGAACTATTGGAAATAGAAAGGGAGGTAAAGGCTTTACAGTTCCAAGTATATTTTAGATGTTGGCAGGGTATCTAAACCAAAACATTTGGGTGTGATTAGCATATAGAGGATAGTGAAGTAGCTGCATAGTTGAACCTTTGCCAAAACAGATTCTGTGAAACGCTAACAAATATGCCATAAAACTATAATTTGGAGTCATATTATGATAACAGCAGCAACAATCAACAGTAATCGAGCATAAATATTATATGCTAGGCATTACTCCAAATAAATTATTTATTTTTTTGTTTGTTTGTTTGTTTTGTTTTTCAAGACAGGGTTTCTCTGTGTAGCCCTGGCTGTCCTGGAACTCACTCTGTAGACCAGGCTGGCCTCGAACTCAGAAATCTGCCTGCCTCTGCCTCTCAAGTGCTAGGAATAAAGGCGTGTGCCACCACCGCCCGGCTACATATTTTAACTATATCTGTAATCACTGTATACTAATGGTTTATAAATCTGGACTCCAGTGAGAATTACTTGAAGGTTTTTTTCCCTCTTTGGGGTGTTTGTGTGTTGGGGGGGCAGTCAGCAATCCTGGAAGTTCAGGATACTTTTTACCACTCATTGTACTGACCTCTTGTATCATTTTTTAAAAACAAGTTTCCTTTCTTTCTAAGAAATAATTCATTCCATTTATTTATATTTGTGTGAGTACATACATTGTGGCAGATGTGTCAAAGTGAAGAGGTTAACTTTGAGGAGTTGGTTCTCTTGAGGTCTATAGTCCTCAAGCCAGCTCTTCAGGCTTGGAAGCAGGCACCTTCACCCACTGAACAACCGCACTAGCACTGCTAGGTTCTACTAAAGTCTAGGGCTAGTCACACGGGAACTACTTTGTTGTATGTATCCCATTATGAAAACACAATGCATTTCCCTATTTATCGGTGGATCTCCTTTTAAAAACAAAACAAAATTCAGGGTCTCACTATGTAGCCATGGCTAGCCTAGAACTAAGAGACCTGCCTGTCTTTACCTCCTGAATCTTGGGATTAAAGGTATGCATCACAATGCCCGCCATCACTCCTTTTTATAGTATTTATGCCTTAGAGGGAACATTATTTCCAAAACATGCTTGGAAAGCAATGGTTTAATTTCATTCAAGTACAAGCACTCATTGAACACTTACTTGGGCATTTGGTATACAGTAAATAATAGATACATACATTTTAGGCATGCAATATTCACGGACCCAAGTCGGGAACACATGTAAACAGGAAATTATGACATGCTACAGTGATAACGGTATTATAGAATGTGAAAGAAATGACTGAAGCATGCTTCAAGAGACAGAACATAGCTTATAATCCCAAGTGCTGGGATTAAAGGCGTGCGCCACTGCCCGGCTGGTAATTACTTTATACTACAAAGGTCACTGTTGCACTCTACATCCTTGCCTATGGCATCTTGTTATTGTTGAATCAGTGTCTCTATAAGCAGCTGTCTATTCTGGAACTTGCTATATAGACACCAGGCTGGCCTTGAACTGATAGACCCACCTGCGGTTTGCCTCTGAAGTGTTAGGATTAAAAGCCTGCATCACTATACTCAGAGCTCTTTCTCCTTGAATTTTCCCATAAGGCCCACTTTGAGATAAGGATGTTCCAGGTACATAGCAATAAAGGCTTGGTACCTAATAACATTTGCTGTTACTTCCTAATATTTTTAGTATATTATTTAAAACTTTGAGATAGGGTCTTATATGTTGCTCAGACTGGCCCTGAACTCCTAGGCTCAAATAATCCTACCACCTCAGTCTCCAAAGCCACTGAGAATATAGACATGCTAGGACTACTATGTGCAGCTTAGGAATTTCTGCTCTTCACCTATTTTAAAATATCATGTCTGTGTGTGTGTCTATGTACACATGTGCAGGTGCTTGTGGACTTTACAAGCGGGCGTCACATATCCTGGAGCTGGAGTTACAAGTAGTTGTAAACTACCCAATGTGGATGCTAGGAACCAAACTTATGTCCTCTGCAAGAATACTATAATTTTTTTTTAAGATTACTGAGCCATCTGTGCAGCTCCTTTCATGCATTAAAAAAAATGCATGCACCCTTCCTACATTATCCACAGATGATACTCCTGACTGTATTTTGCCTTGTCTTCTCTCAAGACTTTCCTGGCCAAGTACAAAGGTAATACTACCTAATGGATTTGGACAAACACTGGTAACATAGGCAGGTTCAACTCCAAGAGAAGACTCTAGAGAAGAATGAAATTGGGGCTGTAAGAATTTACATACATGGTGGGACTGAGGGGTTTATGCTCACTCACGGTCACATGTTATTCCTATCAGATGGAGCTGAATGTTTGGACCACTGGAGACTTGGTCATATTTAAACTGGGAGTTCTAATTTGATTTTCTGTTTCACATAAGCTAATTGGTTTTTTCAATAATAAGTATGTCGAATCTGAAAGAAAAAAAAAACCCTGTGTGTCCATGTCTGTATTTCTGTGGCTGCTGTATGCCTGTGTATATAAGTGTGCTTGCTTATGTACAGGAAGGGTAGAGACGTATGTCAGTCACCTTTGTCAATTGCTCCTCCATATCATTTTTGAGACAGAGACTCTGAACATGGAGCTCACCAATTGGCTAGACTGGCTTGTTAGGGATCTCTGAGGATCTGCTTATCTCTCTTCCCCATACCCCTGAAGTTGATTTCTGGACTTTACATGTTATGTGTACATGCATAAGCACACAAACACACACACACACACACACACACACACACACACACACACACACACA
>JANHMN010000005.1:25426414-25442441 GCA_030674055.1 Rhabdomys pumilio
ATTAGTACCCTAACACTGAATTGTTACTATTTATTTGTTTGTTTGTTGTGATATACGGTTTCTCTGTATAGCTTTGGATGTCCTGGAACTCCATAGACCAAGCTGACCCCAAACTCAAGAGATCCACCTGCCTCTGCCTCCTGAGTGCTGGTATTAAAGCCATTTGTCACCACTACCCCTCGAGCAATACTGACATTTTTTACAAGTTCAAAATGGTTAATCTTTTTAAACTAGTACTGAACACTTAAAAACTTTAGTCTTTGTTTTCTGATTTAACTTGAATGCTGCTTTAAAAAGGTTCTTTTCAAATTATCATTCTAATGTTTGAAGCTACATTATTATATACATTAGAAGTTCACATAACTTATAGAGTTGCCTACTTTACAGAGGCAAGATGACAAAGAGACTGAGACAAGAGGGTTTCAAGATAGAGGAAGACATAGGCAATTTCTGGTCAACATGAACTAATGTGAGACCTTGTCTCGAATTAAAAAACAAACAAACATTATGACCATTCTTTAGGACTTCTCATGACACTATGGGCTCATGCCAATCTCCAAAGAGCCTACTTCTAAATAAAAAGTACATATTTTTATATACTATGCTAAATAAAAAGTATACATTTTAGTAATTTGGTTTTTAGAAATAGAATCATCTTAAGTATCATATGACATATAAGCAGAGAATGTTTTGGTTACCAGAAGTCTTAGGTGGGTTTTTTTTTTTTTTTTTTTTTTTTTGCCTACAAAGTAGGTGACCCCATTTCTGTAAACTTGGTGTGAATTTCAAGCCATAGTGAAGGCAAAAATAGTTGAGGTGAAAAGTAATTCAAATATTTCCACTGCACAACGCCCAACTTGCCTAGTCCTGAATGAACAATTAAGGATCTTACCCTGGGTACCACTTAGCATGCTGTTCCCAAGGGTCTTCACTTGGCTTCCAATCCGTGAGCCCTCCTCCACAGTGAAAGCACTTCACTTTATCGCCTTCGCCTAAGGAAGTACACAACAAAACTATGCATTTCCGTGCAAGGGTAAGTTTGCAGAAAGATGCCCATTCTAACATTTAAGGAGTGTCTGAGTTACATAAACCCTCATGGCTTAAAAGACAACATTCACATTCCATCTAGATACGATCTTTGTCCTTTGAAGGAAAATACATACCAAATTCATCATCTTCAATATAATGTGCTTTGTAGAACACAATGGAAGTAAACTCACAGTATTTATGTTAGAAACTGCAACTGTTACATTCTTTCTAGTGTATGTCATTTGGACCATCACTATTAAACGTACTTTATCAAACTGAAATCTGTTTACATTGTATTCTAAATGTTAACAATAATAAAGTTAAGCATAATTTACAAGGTAACTATCTTTAAGGACACAGCTCTCTGATATGAAACAGACCTTTAAGATTACTATGTTATGCTGGGCAGTGGTGGTGCAGCCTTTAGTCCCAGGACTTGGGAGGCAGAGGCAGGTGGATTTCTGAGTTTGAGGCCAGCCTGGTCTACAGAGTGAGTTCCAGGACAGCCAGGACTACACAGAGAAACCCTGTCTCAAAAAACAAAACAAAACAAAACAAAAGATTACTATGTTATATATAGGGCTGGAGAGATGGCTCAGTAGTTAAGAGCACTGACTGCTCTTCCAGAAGTCCTGAGTTCAATTCCCAGCAACCACATGGTGGCTCACAACCATCTGTAATGGGATCCAATGCCCTCTTCTGTCGTGTCTAAAGAAAGCAACAGTGTACTCACATACATAAAATAAATCTAAAAAAAAGATTACTATGTTATATAATTAAAATAATTTATATTTTGAATTTGGCATTATTTCTCTAAAATAAATGAGTCAGACATGCAGATTAAAACACTCCTAGAAGCCATAACACTGCCTGCTTTTCTTGAGACATGCACAGGAATTGTTTGAACCGTACTCTGAAGCAGTACAGACAGCTTCCAAATATGTGGTGGACACTTTAAAGGTAGATGTTAATTTTTGTTTGGTTGGCTTTCTGAGAGATGGTATCACGATGTAGCCCAAACTGCCCTCAAACTCATGCAGATCTTTCTACCTCAGGTGATAGACGGCTGGAATTACAGGTATGCGGTACCACGCTAGGCTTGATGTCAATTCACCATGAATCAAACTAAATTCTCTAATGCTACCTATTTTTATGGGATTGTGGTGAAGCTTAGGGAAAATCCATGTAGTATTTTGAGCGTACAGAGTAGATGTTGAATAAATGGTAGTTGGTATTACTAATAGATCCACTATCTATCAGGAATCCATACTATCTTTTCTCTCTCAACTCTAACCTCCCCCAATCAAGAATTACTTGAACACAGATCTAAGTCATAAAAGCATAGCCTTTTAACATAAATCTAGTAGTTACATTCAAGATTTAACATATGACTTACGAGAATGATATTGATAATGAGCAAACCAAAGATGACTTTCTTTTTAGGAGCCCTGTGACATTTGGAAAGTAATTTACTGGTGAAGTTTACCTAAAGCATAAAATCCAGCTCTTGCAAGCTGCTCCTTGTTAACTGAGTATATCCATGTTCCAAAAGTAATGATCCGTGCTTCATATTCTGCCATGGCTGGATTTCTTGGAGAATTTGTTGAATTTGGGAAATTCCTATCAGAACTCACACCAGATTCACTTCGAACATTCCGACCCAAAACAAAGAAGCAATTGGGAAAGTGTCTCCTGTGCTCTGACCAGGCACGATCACAGGGTTCCCAATTTTTCAGTTTTCCACCACAACAAAAGCATTGCACTTGATCATCGATCCCTGTGTAGAAGAGCCCAGCACTAGCTAACTCTCTGGGGGTTAAATGGGCATAGTCTGGCCAGTTCTGAAATGACTTCAATCTGGCTTCTTCACTACACATGGCAGGGTTCCTTGGGTATACAGTGTCTGAAATATCTACAACCTGTCCAGTTCTCAGGAGATAATCTGCATGAGACTCAGATGGCCTGTCAAGAGCAAAATGATTTCTATTTCCCACACATTTTTCAGATTTGTACTGGCCATTTTGGATACCAGGATTTGTAGACTGTGCGGCACTGTTTTCAAAATAAAAACCATTGATAAATCTGCAATTTGGGGATATTCTTCTGTGTCTTCCAACAGCTGAGTCTCCATATTGCCATCTATCTACTGCCGCGTGACAACTGAAACACTGCACAGTGTCTCCTTCCCCAGTATAAAGAAAGCCTGCTCGCGCCAACGTTGATGCTGAAACAGGACTGCTACTTGGGAAGTTAGCAAATGTTTTTAATCTACTAAACTCCTCTACAAATTCTTCATCCTTATTGGTGTCTGCAGGTACAAAAGTTCTAGATCCTTCGAAACTGTTAAAAGTCATCTTCTCTGGAAAACAGGACTTGTCCACCTTTTCTAAAAAGAGAACATTGCATTAGGAACTTCAAAACACAAAACATAAGGACTATATTTCTGATACTAAGAACTAATATGTTATCCAGTGATGACATAAAAATAATGGCACAATCACTAAGACACATTTTAATTCTAAACACTAGACTTGCACATTACCAAACCACTTGAGTTTTAAAGTCTGTGCTTTTGTTTGTTCTCCATTTTCAGTGTTTGGGCTTCACATAATGCCAAACACATGCGCTAACACAGAACTACACCCCCACCCTGTTTCTCTCTTGCTTATTTATTGTAGTCTTGGGGATCCACCACACGGCCTTTTGCATTTTAGGCAAGTACTCTACCAATGAGCCTCAACTGAGTCCCATTTTGTCTTTTGATGGAAAACAGTATATAAACAAACAGCAGAATTACTGATCTTAAGTATTCATTTCATATAAATATGGAAACTATGACACAGAAAAATTATAAATATTAAACACGTGAAGTCATTAATTAGGAAAAACATGAAAGCAGCATAAAATATGCAGATTATTAAAGCCTATGCATAATTGTTATAATGAATCATTACATATTCAAGGCATCAAAGTTCAATTTTTTACTATTTAAAAACAGATGGATGTTTAGAATGTTAATGCATCAATTTAAAAATATTTTTACTTTCTTGCTTCACAAAACAAAGGTGGTCTAGTGAATGCCATGCTTAAGAGTACATAGGATGCACAAATGAAACTTGATGTATTAAAAAAAGGACACACACAAAGTTAAAAAAGTGGATCTGGGAGAAGCTGAGAAGGTTGGTACTATGATCAAAATATAATGTATAAAATTCTCAAAGGACTAAAAATATTATAAAACAAAAAAGTAAGTATTCACAATATTGGTTTCAGCATGTTAAGAATATCAAATGCTTCTCATTTTCATGTGTAGAGTCCACTTTTGCAGGAAGTGGACCATTCCTTATTTTATGTGTATACACATATACATACAACACATAGAGGGGAGAAACGCAGACACAGACATACCTTACACATCCAAACTGCCAGGCAGACAATGCCTTAAGAAACATTCTAAATATTTACAGATATTAATTGAAGTTACTTTTGCTATCAACTTCTGTTGGTCAAGAAACAATCTGTTTGAATGAAAGAGAATTTAGCAGCCTCATTGGAGCTGCCAAATTACAACTGTGTAATGTTTAACCCAAATAACATACCAAAAGGAGTCAGCTGGGCTCTAGGAAGAATGGCAAGGTAGTTTGTCCTCCAACAGGTCTGAAGGTACAAAATAATGCTACTAATAATTGTACAAGGATAGCAGCATAAATCATGGCCGCCTTAGGCAAAGCAGAAGAGCATGTGGTCACCCTAGCTACAGAAAAAAGCTGGTTCTCCAGAATATTCCACATTGCCATAATGTCCTCAGTTATGTTTGCTGAATGCAAAATAAACAAATGGCTAAAACTCAAATAATTACATAGTAAAAATGAAAGATTCTGATGTAAAGATGAAAGCACTGGGTATAGTCTCAAAGGAGGACATACAAACAGCCAAATAACACATGAAAACACATCAATATCACACCAAACACTAGGGAAATAAACATTAAAGCCACAGTGAGGTATCACCCACACCTATTAGGATAGCTATTATTTGCCAGGAGGTGGTGGCGCACGCCTTTAATCCCAGCACTTGAAAGGCAGAGGCAGGTGCCAGCCTGGTCTACACAGAGAAACCCTTTCTCAAAAAACAAACAAACAAACAAACAAACAAACAAACAAAAAAAAGGATAGCTATTATTTGAAACACAAAACCATCAAATGCTGCTGAGGATGTATGTGAACACAGGGACCTGCAAACAGGAATATAAACAAGCCGTTATGGAATACAAAATGAAGGCGTGCCTGGTATGCATTCATGTGAATGGCTATCATCTTCTATTACTCTCCACTTTGTTGAGGCAGGATCTCTCAGATGAACTCAGAAGTCACTAATCGGCTTCTCCAAGGGATTTTTTTTCTGCCTCCACATGTACTGAGCCATCTCTCCAGGCCTAAATGGAGCCACTTCAAAGACTAGACAGAGTTAGAAGTTGGAGAGAGGGCTCGGCAGTTAAGAGGAGCCGAGTTCAACTCCCAGCACCCATAGCCACATCCAGCTGCTCACAATCACCTGGAAGTTCAGCTTCAGGGGATCTAATCCCTCTGGCCTTGGCACCTGCACTCATGTGCACACACCCACTCATACACAGACAAACAAATACACTTGTTTAAAAGTATAAAGTTTCAAAACCAAGTAGACAATGATGGGGACATTGCTTAAATAGGAGAGTATTTAACTAGCATGCTCAAAGGCCCTGGGTTTAATCCTCAGCACTACAAAAACTAGGCGTGGCAGTACACCTATAATCTTAGAACTCATGAGGTAGAAGTCAGAGGATCAGAATTTCAAGCTCATTTTCAGCTACATAACAAGGTTTTAGGCCAGCCTATGATACACAATCTCAAAAACAAACAAAGCAGAGACAGCTCTAAAACAGGATCCAGCAGTCTCACCACTGGGCATACATCCAGGCTAATGAAATCAGTATGTTGAAGAGACACCTCCATTTGCATATTTATCATAGCACCGTGTGTATGTGAAATCAGCTTTAGCTGACCACTGATGAATGGACAAAAAAACAATGTGGTATACGTAGATAATATTTAGCCTTAAAAAGATTAGAATTCTGCCACTGGCAGCAACATGAATAGAAATGAATGACATTATGTGAAGGGAAATATGTTAGGTGCATATGTGGAAGCTAAAAGGTTAACCTCACAGAACAGTGGTTAAGGGAACCTGGATGAAGGGAGACTGAATGGAAACAGGACGGTCAATGGGCATAAGGGTGCTGTAGCTGAACAGAAGTACCTTACAATGTTTTCCTTTTTGTTTGGAGACAGTGTTCACTGTGTAACCCAGGACAGTCTCATATTTACTGCCGAAGCCTCCACAGTCCTCGGACTACAGGTATGTAACAATAAGCCCTGCAGGATAAGGAACTTTTTTTTCCCATATTTTCATGTGTGGGGTAAATATGAATAGGTGCAGGCTTGTGCATGTGGAAGCCCAAGGTTGATGTTGGGAATCAACCCAAATTTTTGGTCCACATTATTCATTGAGACAAGATCTCTAAATAAAACCTAGACCTCACTGATATGTCTAGTCAACTGGCCAGCTTGCTCTGGAGATCCTGGTTCCTCCTGGGTTTAGGGGTATACCACCATGCCCATCCAACATTTATTTGGGTCTTAAGAATCAAAGCTCAAGTTCTCGTGCTTGTATAGCAAAAGGTTTAGCCACTGAGCCACTGTTACTAAATGTTCTGTAGTAAACTAGGAAAACTATGATTGACAATAATTAACTGACTACTTTAAAATTGTTTTGTTTTTGTTTTTTCAAGACAGGGATTCTCTGTGCAGTTCTGGCTGTCCTGGAACTCACTCTGTAGACCAGGCTGGCCTCGAACTCAGAAATCTGCCTGCCTCTGCCTCCCAAGTGCTGGGATTAAAGGCGTGCGCCACCACTGCCAGGCTAAAATAGTTAAAAGACAAGCTTTGAATATTCTTAATGCAAAAAAACATGTCTGAAGAGACAATGAAAATTACTCTGATCTTATTTAACATATATTTCCCACGTAATGAAACACTACAATGTATCCCATACTTATATAATTACTGCTGTCAATTTAAAATATTTTCAAGGGCTGGGGAGATGACTCAGCAGTTAAGAGTACTGGTTGCTCTTCCAGAGGACCTGGGTTCATTCAATTCCTATCACCGACATGGCAATTTACAATTGTTTGTTCCAGGGGATCCAACATCCTCATACAGACATACATGCAGGCAAAATACTAATGCACATGAAATAAAAATAAAATGATTTATGAGGATGTTGGATCCCTGGAACTAGAGTTACAAACAACTGTAAGCTGCCATGTGGGTGATATATATTTAAAAGAATACATTTAGGGATTTATGAGGCTGAGGCAGGGAGCATTGGATTAGAAACCAGCCTGGGCCACATAATGAGACCAAGTCTGAAAAAACAAACAAACAAAAAAACCCAGAATGGTCACAATGTCTTGTTTTTGGAATCTTGGGAAGATTTATATAGAACTTTAGGCATTATATAAGCACAATATGTCTTAGAACATCAATTCCCTTTGAGTAATTTTAAAAGACGCCTCTCTTGAAAAATGACAATAGCCTTCAGGCTTGTGTGGGTTTGCCAATTTTCACTAGCATTCACATCTCCCTTAAGAGCTGGCTTTTATCTATCTCTGAGAAATTTTTTGGAATACAGTTTTAGATACTTTTAAGTATCATTTTCCAGATGTTTCAAAACATTCTGACAATAATGTTCAAAGTTCTTTATTGAATCAGCATGATAAGTTGGATAATGATATAAAAGATTCAAAGAAACAAAAGGCTAGTTGATAAGCTAGTGAGATGAAACCTACTACAGAAATATGCAACATTTTATATTGTTTTTTTAAAAAGTATTGCATAACCAAGGAAATAAACAAATGATTTAGAATGAAGTCACATAAGGCCAACTTCCAGTTTAAAACCTTGGGATTTTAGTTAATTGCAAATTCATTACAAGCCAACATTACGTGGCTGCGAAAAAACCCACAGCCTTCAAACTATGTTAGTGTCCAGATGTGGAACATTCATATGCAACTCAGCTACATTATAAATACTGCCTCCAGTTCCAAACACACTTTAGGAGAGACACTGACAAATTCCCATGTCCTTAGAAGAACATTCAAGATAACAGTATATGAGGAACAGTTGGAAGAAAAAAGACTATTTATCCCAAAAGAAAGGAAGATTGACATGTGGGAAAGAAATTCAAATTCAGTGTACCTTTCCAGTGGAATTAAAGCCAATGTATATACTTAATAAAGGTTACTTATTTTTTGCATTTTAAAGTGTGTGTGTGTGTGTGTGTGTGTGTGTGTGCACGCGCACACGCGCGCACACGCGCCATAGCACATGTGTGGAGGTCAGAGGACAACTCTCAGGAGCCAGTTTTCTCCTTTTACCACATGGACTCCAAAAAGAAAAACCAGGCCATCAGGTTTGGCAGCATGTGGTTTTACCTGATGAAACCTCTGGCTGCCTCATAAGCAAAACATTTTAGCACAACATACGAATGAACTTTTCAAAGTCAAATGCAGTACAAAATGAGTTAGGTTGCCTTTGAGAATGTGAGTCCTTTCCATCGGTAAGAGGCTTCAGGCCGGGCAGTGGTAGTGGTGCACACGCCTTTAGCCCCAACACTCTGGAGGCAGAGGCAGGCAGTTCTCCATACAAGCCTGTATTACAGAACAAGTTCCAGGACAGCAGAGATTGATACAGAGAAGCTCTATCTCAAAAAAATCAAACAATAAAATAGAATAAAATAAAGTGAGACTTCAGTGTAGACTAGAAGACTAAGCACTTCAAGTCTATAATATTCCTGAAAAAATGGCCAACATGAACAAAATGATGAAATTTATCTTCCCTGAGGTAATGTTTTACTTCTTGATACAATCAAAACATAAAATTAAAGGTCTTCTTTCACAATGGCAGACATTTGTGAGTTCATCCCATTCTAGATATGTGAAAGTCTGTCATTCTTACAGGAACATCGTTCTATGAAGCTTCCAAGAGGAGACTTTAAGTGGATATAGAAACTCACTCCTGTAATCCTGGCAATCAGGAGTCTGGGGCAGGAAGATGGTGACTTCCAGGTGAGTTTAAGGTCCTTGCTTCAATCAATCAATCAATCAATCAATAAATGGAGACCACTTTCTCAGGGATCAATCCCATGCTATTGGTTTAGGTTACACAGGTTTAGAAAGCAGTATTTGAATGAATACTGCATGTACATTGTAGGATGTAGAAGAGTGCCAAAAGTGAGTTACCAGATGAGCTAAAAAGTGAAAGACAAGTAACAAACAAGAGAAACCTGGGGGGTTCGAGAGAGAGAGAGAGAGAGAGAGAGAGAGAGAGAGAGAGAGAGAGAGAGAGCTTGGTAGGTAAAGGCACTTATCCCACAAAGTCTGTGGCTGGAGTTAAATCCTGACAATCAATCTAATAGTAAAGGGCAGAAACACCTCCACCAAATTGCACCTCTAATCACGTACTTTGCCTGTGTATGCCTCTCATATATTGCATGCAGTAACTTACAGAGAGAGAGAGAGAGAGAGAGAGAGAGAGAGAGAAAGAGAGAGAGAGAAAAAAAAAGAGAGAGAGGGAGGGAGGGAGGGAAGGAGGGAGGGAGGGAGGGGGAGGAGGAGGAAACCTGGGGTTGGCAGAGAAGAATAATTCTACAAAAAAAAATCACAGAATTGTGAATATAGAAAATACAGGGTATATGCCTATTGGAAAAACATAACAAGAGAAAAAGATTTGATATGCAATAGAGTATGCTGAGATAGTTTAAGGCTTCTCTGTTATCAGTATATTCAGGCTTTGTACTAAACAGAAATGGAAAAAGCAGGGAACACATGTCAAAGAAAGCTTTGCCATAAGAGGAAAGACAGACAAAAATCCTGAGGGAAATGATTGGGGAAAACAGTACTATGGAAGTCAACAATGTAACATAACGGAATAGCAATCAATGGTACATGCCTTTGTGACAGATTTGGAAGCTTTTATAATGATGGTATAATGTTTAAAACAGACATGAATGTTGGAATTAGTTGCACATGTGTTTAATCCTAGTACTTGGGAGGTGAAGTCAGGAGTCTAAGGGCAGCCTCTTGTTACTAGTGAGTTCAAGATCAATTTGATTATACAAGATCCTGTCTTCCCCACCAAAGTAAAATACACAGACACACACCCTAGTCACCTGTGTGAAGAAAACTTATGGGCAAGTGCTAAGACCAGAGGACTGATTGCTAACCTAGAGAAAAAAACAAAGGAAGTAGATTGAGACATAAAGAAATAAAACAACTGCCAATTTACTAATTGCAAATAACACAAATAGTTTTTTTATAAGTACAATGACAGTATTGCAGTGGCAGCATTGAAGATGATAAACTTTATTGGGACATGATTATAGCTAATAGAAAAAAAACGTGTTAGGAGGGAAGACAGAGGCAGGAGGGTATCTGTGGGTTTGAGGCCAGCTTGGTCTACATAGTGAATTCCAGGACAGACAAACATATGAGACCCTGTATTGTGTGTGTGTGTGTGTGTGTGTGTGTGTGTGTGTGTGTGTGTGTGTATTGTAATGTTTACAACACAACACTTGATCTTTATTTCAAAATGTCCTTTAAAGGCAGGCAGGGCGATTCATTCCTGAATCACACTTGGGAGTTTGAGGCAGGAGGATTGCTGGGAGGTCAAGACCAACCAGGACTATAGAGTGAGCTCCAGGCCAGCCTGGGATATAGACCTTATTTCAAAAAAAAAAAAAAAAAAAAAAAAAAGGCGGGCAGTGGTTGCGCAAGCCTTTAATCCCAGCACTTGGGAGGCAGAGACAGGCGGATTTCTGAGTTCGAGGCCAGCCTGGTCTACAGAGTGAGTTTCAGGACAGCCAGGACTATACAGAGGAACCCTGTCTCAAAAAACCAAAAACCAAAAACCAATAAGTAAATAAATAAATAAATAAATAAATAAATAAATAAATAAAAAGGAAGGACAGACGGATGGATGGATGGACAAATGGATGGATGACGGAAAGGAAGGAAGGAAAGTGCTAGTAGAAGAGTGGAAGCCAAGGCCAGACTCAGCTGCATCTGCAGGCACATACATTGCAGGTGCTTGTAAGCCTGCCTGTCACTCCTAAGGGAGTGCTTAGCATTAACTGTGGATGCAGATGTCAACAACAAGGACAGCACCAAATTTCACTTAAAAAAAAAGGCAAAACCTGGACATTTTAAGCAATTTGTTGATTACTGTAAAATGTTCACAAGAGATCTGTTAACATTTTCGTCGGTCATGCAGACATCCAGGAAGACTTAATAATGATAATAATAATTAGTAATGGTAGTTAATAACGATAACTATCTTAAAGCTATTATTTCACCTACTTAAAGCTACCTATCTTAAAGCTACTTACAACCTACTGTTTAGGATTCTTATACAGAGGAATAGAGAAGCAGTAGACAGTGACTTTGATACAGTTTTGTTATTTAGAAAATCAAAATGTTTTAACTTGACCAGGGAGATGGCCATCCAAATGTGATGAACTTGAGTTTGAATTCCTAGAACCCACATAAAAGTGGGACAAATATGGAAAGCATCTGGAATTCCAGGGATCCTACTGTGAGACGGAAGGTGGAAACAGTAGAATCCCTGGAAATTCACGGACCAGCCAACACAGCACACATACTGGAAAAACAACAAAGAGACCCTGTCTTGAACAAGGTGAAAGGAGAGGATCAAGGTTGCCTTCTGACCTCCACACGTGCACGAGCGCAGACATGGTGTGGGGGTAGGGGGAGAGAACATGTTTTAACGGATTCACTTCGTTCTAGTAACCACAGAAAGCCAGTATCTAGTCACCGGTGTGCTCTAAGTCTTTAGACTTTTGTTTTCTATTATAGATGTGGATGCTCTCCCATAAGCTTAACATACGCCTCCCACTTACAATCACAGCAATAAATATTATCTGCGATGGTTTCAGCTTAAGGGAATATAACACATAGTTTAGGAAAAAAGACCCAGGGATCCTTATATCCCAGTTTGTTTCTAGAGGTCTGGCTCACAACGGAAGAATATTAGTTGTTTATGTTTTAGAAGTTAATAGTATATGTTAAGCTCATGCATATAAGCCCAACCACCTGGGAGACTGAGGCAGGTTTAAGGCATGCCTGGGTTACATAGCAATTTTAAAGCCAGCCTCCACTACACAACTTTGAGAGTAGCCTGTGCTATATAAACCGCTATGTCAACCAGAAAGGAAAATCATATTTTCATAGAAAACAGTAGTATGCTACTGGCTAAAGGTATTCCTACAACTGAAAGCCTAGAAACCCTAACAGAAGAATAAATTCAGTTTTGAGACTGGAAGAATATTTTCCCCGACTCACATTAAGTGAGTTTAACAAGTGGTGTAGGCATGGAATTTAAGACACATGCTCCCAATAAAACATCAGAAGCTAAAACAATTACATTATGAAACCACTGTTGTCTTCTAAGTGAGGATATCACAGGACTTGTAAAATTATCTCTTATGACCTTCAGAGTGGGCGTGGTATGTCACACTTGTAAGCCCACCATGCAAGAGGCTGAGGCAGGACAGCACTGTGATGCCAGTCCTGGGATACATAATAAGTTCTAGGGCAGCCAAGGATAGCAAACTTGTCTCAACTAAAACAAAAGTGGCTGGAGCTTAGCTGTAGAGCATTTGTGTAGCATGTAGCCCTACGTTCAACCCCTAGTACTTCCAAAAAAAGAAGGAATGGAAAGGAAAATAAACTCAAGTTGAACTCGGATACCAGTTTCCCAGAATAGGTATGGGAACCTAGCACAAGCACACACGCTGTATTGGTGGCTATTTATGACTGAAGCATGAACTGGGAGTAAGTGCAAGTGGAAACTAGGTGTTGGCAGCAGTAGGGCGAAACCCTAGATCCTGCTGCTAACTTCCCAACTCTGGGAATACACTAAACCCATAGAACAGCACATACACTTCTTTGTACTTTCCCTTTCATGGTACTAGAGATGAAAGTCTCATGCATGCTAAGCAAATGCTCTACCACTGAGCTACACCCCAGTTCCACAAATGTATACTTTAATTTTATAGCAGCTGAATTACATTTTAATAAAGCTTTTAAAATATTACAATTGTTTAGCAACTGCTGAAAGGTCAATTTTAAGTCTAAAAAGAGCTGCCTTTATCACATAAATTAGTTGTGTTTTAATTTGTTGTCTTTGGTGTGGAAACTGTGCAGTACAGCGTTTTCAGAATGACGCTGAAAGGACGATGACATCTTTGTCCTAAGTGCTTGCATATTTCACTGATTTTTTTTCCAGAGCCCAGTTACTTTTTTCTTAAACACATAAATTCTAGTGTGAAATAGCTTGAAATTATCTGTCATAGTACTGAGAATCTCTGCTCTTATGTTTCCAAGTACCACCACCACCACCACCACCACCACCACCAATTATCATTATTATTTTATTTTTGAGGGAAACAGGGAAAATGAGGAGGGAGGGCAGGATCCTATGTAGTCCAGGGCAGCCTTGAACTCTGATGTGTACCACACTGGGTTCCTATGTATTTAAAAATTGACTTATTTATTTTGTAGGTTAGGGAGCTTGCGCCACAACATGCATGTGGAAATCAGAGAACAACTTGCAGGGATTAGTTCCCTCCTTTCATCATGTGTGCCCAAGGGACTGAACTCAGGGACTTGGCAGCAAAGCACATTTCGCTGCTGAGCCATCTTATCAGCCCTTATTGCTTATTTTATTTTATGACAAGGTCTCACTATGTAGCTCTGGCTGGTCTTGAATGCAGAGATCCACCTACCTCTGCCTCCTGAGTGCTGAGACTAAAGATGTGCACCACCATGTCTGGTTGCATTTTTATTTCTTGTCTGTTTGATTTTTAGAGTCTGGGTTTCCATGTGTAGTCTTGACTGTCCTAGATCTCACTCTGTAAAACAGAATGGCCTGGAAATCAAGAGATCCACCTGCCTCTGCCTCCTCTGAGTGCTGGAATTAAACCTATGTACCACCACCTCCTGGCATTCTAAATATTTTTAAAAGGTAAATTTCACTGCCTCTATTAATGAGACTCCTTTCATAACATACTCTTATTTTTTAGACTTACTAGAATTCTTGTGTGCTTATTTTTATATCAGTATGCTTTTTGTTGTTCTGTGTGTGGTGCTGGGACTGAACCTCACACATACTAGGCTAGTGATCTAAGGCTGGATTATATCATCACCTATTTTAGGTTTTTAACATTTTTACTTATCTTCAAAACTTAACTCTGTGTATGCTTGGGGGAAAGGCATGTGCAATTCACGGCATGAATACAGAGGCCAGAGAGGAGCTTTGTGGAGTCAGTTCTTCCTCCCACCTTTACATGAGTTCTGGGGACTGAACTCGGGTTTGGTAGGCTGGCAGAGCAATACTTTACCTGCTGAACCATCTCACTAGTCCATTCTAAATTCTGAAACTGGTTAGCTATCACTCAGCAGACTCACCTTGACCCCGTTTTGTAGTGCAAGCAAGCTACTGAACTTGTAATCCTCTTCTAAAGCTCTCTAAGTGCTAGGATTATAGGCCTGTAGCATCATTTCAAGCTTCTGGTGTGCATTTATTTTATGGGGGCAAGGAGAGAGTTGAAACGAGGTTTTATTATACAGCCCAGGCTTGTCTAGAGCTAGCAATAAACTCACCATCCTCCTGCCTCAGCCCTTCATAAGCTGGAATTACAGACAACTATGCCTAACACATTTATATTCTTTTAATGAGTTCCAGTACCATAATTTTTTAGATACAAAATCTACCAACAGAAAAATAATTTTACAAATGAAAATCTGGTATACGTTTTTACACAAAGACTTTGTATTCTCTTCTTTTTGTTGTGTATGCTCTACTGTGGATCATATTGGGGACCAGTGCTCTGTCATGGAGCTGTATTCTCAGCCAGACTGCATTGACTTTTAGCAATATTATATGACAAACACTATCTTAACTTAAACAAAAATACATAGGAGGTATGAGAGATGAATTAGCAATTAAGAACACTGGCTGTTCTTTCAGAGGACCTGGGTTTAGCTCCTAGCACCAGCATGGCAGCTCACAACTCTCTGTAACTCTAGTTCCAGGAGATCCAATGCTCTTCTTGCCTCTGGGGAAACCAGTTACTCATGTGATACACACACATATATGCAAACAAAACACTCATATACATAAAATAATAAGATAATAAATATTAAGTTTAACTATGTAGTATCTACCTGTCATTGATAGTTTATAGGTCACTCCCCACATACACACTTAGAATACCTTTCTTTTTGCCATAACTCTTTAATACTTATAGTACCATGCATACAAGTAATAAAATATAATTACATATAAAAATAAGAACATAAGAAAGAAACAAAAGTTCCTATGGTCTATTAATTATGTATGGATGCTTCTATAATAACTGTGTACTATTTAAAACAATGAACAAACAAAATATTCAAATTTGAAGGATATTTTTTCCGATATGGTAAAAATATATTAAGAAGTAGCTTTGCTGGGAATGGTGGTACATACCTCTAAGCTCAGCACTTGGGAGACAGAGGCAGGAAGATCTCTGTGAATTCAAGGCCAACCTGGTTTACATAGGGAGTTCCAGGACAGCTAAGGAAGCCAGAGGAAACTAGAGTTCACTCTGATAGCATCATCTTAAGTTGATCATTCTATGAAAACCCTATTTTCAAATAAGGTTAAGAACAATTAATTGAGCTGAGCAGTGGTGGCGCACTCCTTTAATCCCAGCACTTGGGAGGCAGAGGCAGGCGGATTTCTGAGTTTGAGGCCAGCCTGGTCTACAGAGTGAGTTCCAGGACAGCCAGAGCTACACACACACACACACACACACACACACACACACACACACACACACA
>JANHMN010000005.1:25445915-25474849 GCA_030674055.1 Rhabdomys pumilio
ACACACACACACACACACACACACACACACACACACACACACACACACACACACACAGAGAGAGAGGGGGGGGCAGAGAGACAGAGAGAGACAGAGAGAAAGAACCCTCTTTTAAAAACAACAACAAAAAGTCCACCCCCCAAAAAACCAAAACTAAAGCCACACTATTAAACAGAAGATAGTACTAAGGTAATATGGAACCATACACAACCACTATAAACTTAGGTTGGACAGGTGAGATGGTTCCTCAGGCAACCTAGTTTAATCTACACTTCCTACACAAAAGCAGAAAGAAAGGAAGGGAGTGACCTGATCCCAAGTATCCCTCTACTTCCACATGCATGTTGTGGTACATATGTCCCCCAATCCACTCATCTCCTCCCCTGCAAAACATAAAACACACACATTAAAAATACTCAAATCCTAGACTGTAGGATCAGTAGTACTGTAGTCAGTGGTAGAACATTTGCCCAACATGCATAAGCATTCCATCCCCAGAAACACAGCAAACAACAAAACCCCCAAAAGCTGTTTTAGATGAATACTAAATTATAACAGACATATAGTCAGGATATTCTATTAAGTAAAAAGGCTGGGTATAACTAATTGGTACAATGCCTAATTAGCATGCATGAGGTCCTGGGAGCCCCAGCATCATGACTATGATGAAATAAACTATATAACCCAATAATAAAGCATAAAGTAGCAACGTCATACACTGAAATTCTATTGTTGCGAGGCATGGTGACTCCCAAGTATATTTCCACATCGAGAAGGTTGAAGGAGAAAAACTGTTCAACGTTTGAAGTGAGCTTAGGATACACAGTGATTTCCAAGCCAGCTTGGGCCACAATATGAGACCCTATCATTAAAAAAAATGTTGTCTCTTATATTTTTGGTTATGAGCCCAGCCTTTAACAGCTGAGCCATCTGGGGGAGGGGGGATGTGACTTGATCTGAAGTGAATAAATAAATTAATTCATTAATATAAAAGCCGAGCTCCAGGTTCCTGCCTCAACTTCCCCGGATGATGAACTGCAACCTGTAAAGCAATAAACTCTTCCTCCACCCTCAAAAAGCTATCTCTGAGTAATGCTATTGCTGATTTATTTTCTTCTTTGTTTCCTTCTGTCACCATTTAAATTTTATCCTGCAAGCATTCTGAATTCTAATCAAAAGACTAAGCAGGTAGACTCTTAATTTGTCAGGGGGCCATTGTACAATCCTGCCTACCAGATAGAGTGTCATCTGGCTACTGTCCATGTCAAAATGCTTCATCTGTGAATACATTAACCAAATTAACTGAGTATTGAGACCTTGCACTGCCAGGCTTTGACTTTTCCTTGAAGACAATTTTCATAAATTATGAGGAGAGAGAAAGATGGGTTCTTTACTTTGCTACCTGGGATTTGTTGCCAGTTTGCTACTGTCTAGGAGGAAAACATACAAGAGGAGAAATTGTAAATGGATGTCAATATTGTTGATCATCAGGTTAGACAAGAGACAGAGAAGATAAAGAAACGTAAAGCCTCAGTGAGGAACAGGTCACATTTCTGACACTTGCCTTTTGATCCACTGGTTAGATGGGGAAAACTCAGACACAAAACGGGTTAAAAGACCAGTTACTTTCTGATTGCTACTTTATTGGAGGAGATGGAAATCTATTTTTGAGATAGATAGGATCTTTCTCTGTAGAACAGGTTTGCCTAGAACTCACTATGTAGCTCAGGCTGGCCCTCAATGTGCCTTGCTTTAGCTTACAAAATACTGGTACTAAAGGTCTAAGTCACATTTGAATCTAGTTCATTAGTTTTCAAGTTGAAAAGTATTTTTAACTGATCTCTAACCATTCATTTACTGCCTTGTAGAAAATAATTAGGAGGACCTGGTGATGCACACCTTTAATCCTAGCACTAGAGAGACAGTGGCGGGCAGATCTGTGGATTTGCGGGCAGCCTGGTCTACATAGTGAGTTCTAGGGCACTCCCCCAGGAATACATAGGGAAACTCTGTCTCCAAAAAGAGAAAGGAAGGAAGGAAGGAAGGAAGGAAGGAGGGAGGGAGGGAGGGAGGGAGGGAGGGAGGGAAGAAGGAAAAGAAAAAGGGGACATGATTTTAGAGGCTTAATATGCACAAAGGATTGTGTCTCTTCTAGCCAAAAATGTACCTCCAATAAACTTATCTTTGTTTACTTTTCATTTTATTCCCCATATCCCTTTTTATAAAGGGGCAGTGGTTGAAATACAATTATACTGAAAATTCAAATGTCTATTGTATGTTTATAGACATTCACAAACTAAATTGCACACAATGAGCTGGGACATGTTTTGGGACAGCAAACGTCTGTGAAGCCCAGGCCAGTCAGAGGTAAAAAAATTAGATGGTCTCAAAATATTAAAAAACAATTCATAAAACCGGCCATGTGCTGAACAGGACAGCAGAAATCACTCCTTTCACAGATTAAGATACAATACTTACAATCAGGTGATTCCACAATGCCATTTTGGGTGTTCATTTAGTGGATGATTTGGTAAATGGGTTATATTACTCACCCTAGAAATTTCCAGAATAAATAATAATAATAGTTATTATTACTAATTATTATTATTCAATCCCTGGGATAGAAGCCAAGGCTCATGCACACGAGGAAAACATCCCATCAGGGCTGTAGTCTTAGAACCTGAAATGAAGTATTTTTATGTTCATGCTAGGAATCGCTTTCAAGCAAATGCTGAAACAAATTATTTTGTTTACTTTGGAGACAGGGCCTCACATAGTCCAGGCTAGCCACATATTTGTGTTATAGCAGGAGATGGAGGTCATAAACTTCAAACAATTTAAGTGCCATTTACTTTTGTATTTATTGGTGGGGCCACTGCAAATGAGAACAACTTCCAGTTGCCAGCTCCCATTTCACCACGTGGGTTCGGGATTAACCTAGGTGTCAGGCTAGGTGGCAACCAACTTTTCATACTGATTTCCCCAGCACTGATCTTTATCAGCGCTCTTGATCCACCTGCCACTTCCTCCCAAGTGCTGGGATTACGAATATACAGACTGGTGCTACTATGCCTGGCTATCTATTTACTTACTCCTGGTCCCCCCTCATAGAGTCCCTCCCCCATCCCCTTGAGATATGTATGTAGCAGGCTGGCCTCAAAAGTTGTGATCTTCCTTTTTAGGTCTCCTGAGTGCTGGGATAACAAGTGTGTACCACCATGTCAGGTCTTTGAAACAAATTCCTGATGGAAACCTTCTTTTTTTCCTTTTTCCACTATAAAAACATTTGATAGGTTTATTCTGTCTAGGTTTTATTTTCACTCAATTTATTTTACTTTTTTTTAAAAAGTTTGACTTAAAACTTACTATGTATTCTAGGCTGGCCTAGAATTCCTGCCTTCATCTACCAAGTGCTTGTATTATAAGCATGCACCACCAGGCCTAGCTCTGCCTGGGTTTTAACTTATAAACAGACAAATTAATCTAACTCAGTAGAATAAAAAATAAATAAAGTACTTATTCAATGTCCCCAAGTACCAAATACTATCTTGAAAGTTTTATTTTCCTTGATACCATAATATAGCTAAATGCTTACCTGCAGGTAATGTGGCAAATGAAAGACAAAAAGGTAAAGAGGTGCAAACCTAGGTCTTGTGACTAACAGAATTATAAAGAAATTCCTATAAATATTCTTGGCAGACTCTACTGAGGTATATGAGAACGGGAGGCTTTCTAACCTTTCTGTGCTTGGGAAATGTTCTACAGCATGAAAGTCAGATGGCATAGGAAGGTGAGAGGCTTAGCCTGTTCACTTTGAGACAGGGTTTACTTTGTAGCTAAGGCTGTCTATGAGTTCAAGGTCTTTCTGTCTCTGCTCAGAATGAATAATGGAATTAAGAATTCGAGTCCTAGCAGTGGTGGAATGCACATTTGGTTTTGTTGAGTAGTATCTTGTTTTCTCCATCTATGGTGATTAAAATTAAAATCCCAGCACTCAGAAGGCAGAGGCAGGTAGATTTCTATGAGTTCTAGGACAGCCAAGGTTGTTACACAGAGAGACCCTGTCTCAAAAAAGTACCTCCTGGGTTACATAGCAGACTGTCATCCTCAAAACATACAAAGTCTGAACTCACTCAGTCCAACCGTCTGGATCGGAGCTACTTATTTCTAAGGCACTCTACGATCAGTAATTGTTTTTCACCGTCTACCATCTTCTTGAAAATAACCACACAACCAGATCATAAGCCAGGCAGAGTAGGTAGAGTACATCACATCTATAATCCCAACCCCACATGAGGCCGAGGGAGGAGGATCCCAAATTCAAGGCCTCCCTGAGGTATATAGTGAAAACCAGGCAGGCAAAATACTCTTAAACATAAACAGGCCTTGAAAGATGTTTCACTGAGTAAAACAGCTTGCCTTAAAATCACCATAAAAGTGGGTGAAAGGCACTAATTCTACATATATACCATGGGATATGTACCCACATGTACATGTCATAGAGACACACACAGACACACATAGACACTAAGCCTAAAAATATGGTGAACTTAATGCATTCTTAATAAGAATGTATGTGAAATCATAATTAAATCAAAATAACATTACTAAAATTATAAGAAAAAATACCAAAAAAAAAAAAACCCAAAAACAAAAACAAAAACAAAAAACCCGATGCTAAAATCCACTAAAATGGACACAAATCTGGTTTTGCTATACAAAACTGACGAAACCTATAACTCACATCTGGGCTTAAACTGCTATGTCTAGTACAATAATCTACTTCATCAGAATCTAGAAAACACTTTTTTGGATTACTCTGAACACCTCGGAAGTTTTAACTTTCACTTTAATCCAAGAAATTTCTTTGTACAACCCGAACCATTCAGTTAATAGGTTTTAAATGTATGTGTCTCTATCCCGTGAGCATGGAGCTGCCCCCTAGAAGTTAAACGAAGGTGAGACACATGATGCAGTGCTGGGAACCCAACTCGTCCTGTAGAAATGCAGCAAATGCTCTTAACAATGAATTCTGGCTTAATAATTATTCTTTTTTAAAAGATTTATTTATTTTATTTATATGAGTACACTGTAGCTGTCTTCAGACACACCAGAAGAGGGCATCAGATTCCATTACAGATGGTTGTGAGCCACCATGTGGTTGCTGGGAATTGAACTCAGGACCCCTGGAAGAGCAGCCAGTGCTCTCAACCCTTGAGCCATTTCTCCAGCCCAATAATTATTCTTATTACCAAGAACTAGATATAATATGACAGTCAATGTCTTTCTGAGAAAAGGTGGTATGTTAGATAGTTCTGGTTGGCCCCAAACTCACTTTGTAGAACAGGCTGACCTCAAACTCAAGAGATCTAGCTGCCTCTGCCTCCCAAGTGCTGGGATGAAAGTTGTGCGTCACCATATGGGGCTACATGAAAGTCAGCTCAGTATCTGCTTTGATATTTACCTATGCTTTAATATTTGACACTACCTCTACAAACTTATTATTTGCCCACAGTTTTCGAGCTCCCAAAAATTCTCTTAATCTCAACCCCCTGAGCTTGCTTCTTCCCCTTTTGAATCCTATTCTCTAACACAGAATCTATCCTATAACACAGAATAGAACAGGCCAGAAACTGTCATTGACACTTACAAAAAAAACAAGTTTAAAATTAAATGCCAGAGAGCTTGGAGTAATCTCAGCACTCAGGAGGCAGGGGCAGGAGGATCTCTGTGAGTTTAAGGCCAGCCTCATCTACACAGTGAACACCAAGACAGCCAGGACTATACAGAGAAGACTCTGAGCCTCAAAATGCCAACAACAACAACATTCTTATTAAATATATACAATTAAACAAAGAGAGCTGGGTATGGTAGCATCCACCTGTAATCCTAGCACTCAGGAAACTGAAGCCTGAGTAAGGCAAAGGGAGGGTCGGTCGAAGGTCACCGTGAGGAACCATAAGTTACTAAGGCTTCTATTTCCACCTTGTTCTTATACTTTGGCTCTTTAAAATATAACTCATATAAATTTTTCAATTTTTCAATAAAAATTGGCATGGCCTCACTGTTGCCTAGCTTTTCTTAAAATCCCAAACTCAAGAGATCCTTCTGCAAAAAAATAATAAAACAAAACAAAAAACCTAGATCCTTCTGCTTCCACATCCAGAACAGCTACTGCTACATGACCATGCCAGCCTAAGTTACACAGCAAGACCTTGCCACAAAAAAACAAACTAAAACCTAAGAGGGGGGTGGTGGTGGTGGTGGTGGTGGTGGTGGTGGTGGTGGTGGTGGTGGTGGTGGTGCACACCTTTAATCCCAGCACTTGGGGGCACGGACAGGCAGGGAGGCACAGACAGATATGTGAGTTCAAGGCCAGCCTGACCTACAGAGGGAGTTTCAGGACAGCTAGGGCTACTCAGAGAAACCCTGTCTCAATAAAATAAAATAAAATAATTTAAAAAACCCCACCCTTTTAATGTTCTGAATTAAACAGATTAAACATATTTTGTGAAAAACAAAACAAACATGGAGATGCTGAGTCTGAGTGGAAATAAAGCCAAGAGCAAAGGAAAGTCCCATGGCATCCAATTCAGGGTATTTTCCACTGTATATGATTATTTATTAAGTTCCATACCAATCTCTCATTTTCTAATTCAGTTTGTCTTCTCAAATGGACATGCACACTGTCCTTAACCAATGCTAACAGCTTACATAACACTATTAACAGATTACTCCAGAGATCAACTTTAGAATTGACAGCTTATTATAATCTTCCTGCCTCAAAATAACAAGGGCACTTTACCATATTCATCTTTGAGTGCTTTTTTCTGAGATGGGAGCTCTCAATACGCAGCCTAGGCTGTCCTGGAAAACGTTACCTTCCTGCCTCAATTTGCCAAGTACAAAAATTCCAAATGTGTATCACTGTATGTAGTATCTACTCTTAGACCCCTACCAGAACTTACTACTAGACTTATCTATTAGATCAAGCAAAACCAGTGAGATCTCATTGTTACATTTAGAGTCTCCAATCATTAAATACAGAGACTATGCTAAATAAATTAATGTACAAAATGAAAGTTAAGGGAGACATTTATGTCAAAATTCTAAGTGCTATACTGAATTAACTGGCACATTAAGTAGAATGCTTGCTCACTAAAATATGTCTGACCAACTTTAGCTAGCATTACTTTGTTACGTTAGTTGGTCTCATTGAATGCACTAGAAATCAATACAATTAACTGTGGGAGTTCTTGACTAGGACGGAGGCACCAGTCCAAAGTCTGCTAACATGAGCAGTTCATTTTTTCACCTGAGTCTTCATTAGCCTAACAGAACTCAACACTGGGGATATGTCTATCCAGTCTTACTTTTTTTTCCCCTTTAGTTCTAGATACTGACTTCAGAGCCTAGTGTATATTATGCTGGACTGATATACACCCCTAAACCCTTTGAGGCTTTTACTTCCAACTCAAAACATTTACCATTTTTAAAACTGGATAATATGCATGAGGATAACGAGGGCACAGAAAGCAAACACTTAAGTACCAAATAATGCCATGCAATATACAAGTTTTATTGAGTCTGCTTATATGGGATATGACGTAGCCCAAGCTGGCTTTGAACTCTTCATCCTCTTCCTACCAAATGCACAGGTTACTACAAGTGTGAGCCCTGCCTCTGTTTTATTATTTTATGTGTAGGGGTATTTTGCCTGCATGCATATATCTGTAGCACATGCATGCAGTACCCATGGAAACCAAAAGCAGCACTGGATCCTCTGGGCCTGGAGCTGCAGGCCGCGATACTGTGTGAGTGCTGGGAACAGAACCCGTGTCCTCTGAAAGAGCAGCCAGGCCATTTAAACAGTCATCTATCCAACCCAACTTTGCTTTTGAGGCAAGGTCTCACTACATAGCCCCGGCTCACTTGAATCTGCAGCTCTCCTGCACTGACTCCACAGTGTTGGGATTACAGGTAAGAGCCACCACATCGAGCTGTCTTTCCTCTTCTTCTCTTCTACTGGTGTGCATTCATTGTACAAAATACTGAGTCATGTTAGTGTCACAAATTACATCACATATTTTGATCAACTTTGAACATTTTCTTTGACATGCTCAAAATTCAAACCCAGAGCCCTGTACATGGTAAGCAAGTACTTACGGTACCACACTGAGCTACATACACCAATACAATCTTTACATGCGTAACCTTTTTAAAAAATAATGTTAACCCAAAAGATTCTGTGAGTCAGATTTATCTATATGTTAAATTTAATATCTGAATTCCATAGTTTTCTATACTATTTGATAATCAGAAAGCTTACCATATTTTTTAAAAATAAAGACTAACCTTTTTACCATTTCACATGAATTCAGAACAATAGGTAAAAGCCAAAAGAAACATAGTCAAGTATTCAAGCCTGTTCTGTTAAAGACAACATAAGCCACACTAGATTTTACAATAAAAATTATTGTCAAATGGATGTTCATAAATACCAATTGCAAATAGTTATGTTGATATACATCTATATCAGCTTTAAAACCTCTTGGAATAAAATCAAGCTTGTTTATAATAAAATATTCAAACACAGAAGGCACAGGAGAAAAGCAAAGTTTTCCATCCCTCTTCTTCAGAAGTCACCAGGGTTACCATTGTTTTTTTTTTTATTCTGTATCTCTTTCGAGGAACCATGTGATCCAATCCAAATAGATATAAGCTTGTGTTTTTGTGTCTGTAGGTATAAATTTATGTGCCCTAAAATGTTTTCCATTCTTAATGGGGAGTACAATCCCAGGTACATGTTCAGTACACTGGAAATGATGCAGACATTGAGACAAAGTAGTATTATGCTCTACAGAAATGTTAAATATACTTAGATTTTTGCTTAGAGCTTATAGGAAGCAACAGGAGTGGGGTGGCCAGGGAGCCAGAAAATCTGAGTTCTAACCTAACTAGCATGGTGATTTTAGACAAGTTATGAAACCCTGGGTCTTAGTTTCTGCTTTGTAAAACAAAAGAGTTGAGATCCTTCTCAACTCAAAAATGGTATAAATTCTCAGATGGTTGGCCCTTAATAGTGTTATCTTGAACTGGCTACAAAAAAAATCCTATTAAGAAGAAAAAAGAAATACTATAGCACTTTCCATTCTAAAAAAAATAAATAAAAGAATACATTTCTATGATTGGTTTACTATCAAGGTATAGATGGGATGTCAGAAGTAGTGCTATCATTGTACTTGAAGGCAAAGTAGATTATTGAAATCTGAGAGGTTTGTTTCACCCAAGGCTTATGTTTTCCTTTTTGGAGATGGAGAGCCACTGTTTAGTTTCGGCAATCACCACTCCCCTCGCTTAAAAGAAAAACATTCTACAACTCAAGTAACTGTGGAGTTAAAAGTAATGGAAATGAAAGTCAAAAGTGACATTTTTGCTTTCAGAAATATGCTGGGGAAGTGACCAAGGTGACAAAGACAGGCAAAAATGCCAGTTACTTCCTCCTCTGGAAGCTCTTTGGCCCTCTTTCGGGTTCACATGCCCTTGCCAGAAAAAACCACCCTGCTCCATACAAGGCATCAGATTGGGGGGCAGGGAGGTTGGTCGTATCTTTTTTTTTTTTTAATCATTTAACTAGATTTACCTTAGGTGTCACGAAGTTTAAGGAGGCTGACCCGAAGGCTTGAAGCCAGCCACCCTACCCACGGCTTCCAGGGGCAATCCCAGGAACCTGGACAAGGAGCCCAGTCCAGCATTCCCCGCGGGCGGGCGAGGCCTTCCCGCCCAACTAGGCAGAGCTAGCCCAAGCGGAAGGGAGGGGGGAAGAAAAGGAGGGAAAGGAAAAGGAGGGAGGGAAAGGGAGAAGGGGGAGAAGAAAGGAGGGGGAGGAGGGACGCGGAAGGGGGAGGAGGAGGGAGGGGAGAAAAGAGAGGAGAGGTAGGGGAGGGGAGAAGAGGAGAGGCTGGGGAGAAGAGGGAGGGGAAGGGAGGAGAGGGGAGCAGAGGGAAGAGGAGGGGAGGGCGGGAAACCCACAAGAGCTGTACCCACCGCGCCAAGCAATCCAGTCCTAACTAACCGCCGCGGGCGACGGTTCCCGAGGGGAGGGTCCCGGAGGAGGGGCGCCCGAGCCCGGATCAGGAAAACACAACTCTGCTGGGCGGCGGGCCCCGGCCTAGGAGAAGGAAACGGAAGTCACTATGTCTGTCTCCCTCCCTCCCTCGGCCTTCCCAGGCAGGACAGTCCCGTCTGAGAAAACTCGAAGACCGGAACCAAGTGCATCCACGTCAGGACTAAAAGAAACCCACAACCCCAGGAACCAAAAAGAAAAAAAAAAAAAAAACCACCACACCCCTCATTATGCAGCCCGCCCCCCCCCACCCCCCCACCCCCGCCTCCCCAGCTCCAAGCCAGAGCCTGACCTAGCGGCTGCACATGCGCACAGGTCACTTAGCAGTCCCCGCCCCCCGACTCAAGCATTTCCTCTTTTAGCATCCAGGACTTTTTTTCTCCCCCCCACCTACCCCCAGCTTTTACCTGGACTCTAGGGTGAGGAGTAGGGGAATACAGGTAAGAAGATTAAAAACCGAGGGGGAAAGGTAACAGTACATTGAGTTCTCGCTCGATACCAAAGACTCTGCTAGGTATATAACATACTCCTTGCTGTTATTTTGAAAACCCTGGAATGCAGGACACCTCTATTAAATTCCACCCTACAGTGGAAAACTGAGACCCGGAGGAAATAATTATCACAGTATCACCCGCCCGACAAAAACGTAAACTGAGATTAGAGAATCGGTTGTTTCCAAATAGAGGAAGATGGAAGGAATGACAAGAAAGGGAGACAAAAAGAGAGTGAGAGATCATTTGTGAAGAACAAAGAGAAATAATAGAACAAAGATGGAAAGGGCGTACAAGAAGACTGTACACAAAATGGTGATCATGCTATCTGCTTGTAGGGTTGTCAGATAAGCCTATATAGTTAGGTTGCAGGAATTTCGACTCTTAATGGCTAGTGTACTAAGATGGATTGGGTATATTTAAAAGGAGAAGATGATGAGTACCATCTGCCTGATTAAATAATGCTGCCCTTGATGAAAAGGAATTTGGAAAAGAAGAAAAAGAAATATATTTGGTTCTTAAACGTTTGCTAATGTGATATTCCTTCTAATGCAAACTTTTTAAAAAATTATTACATTGATTTACTGTGTGAGGTCAGAGGACAACTTAAGTCTGTTCTCTCCCAGTATGTGGGTTCTAGGGAAGAAGTAATGTCCTCAGACATGGTGGCGATGCCCTTACCCACTAAAGCTATCTGTGTCCCAGGTGCTGGGGTGTGTTCCTATAACTCTGAGAATTACATCTGACTTACTACAATGAAAGTAATTTCAACCAACGGCTGGTACTGTAACTCAGTAGTAGATCACTTGTCCAGCACATGCAAGGTTGAACTCAAACCCCACCACTGCCAACAAAACAACTGCAAGCAAATATTGATCTCACCTCTCAGAGCACTCTTAAATATGTAAGCCAGTAAAGCTTCATCTTTTTCTCTTTAGATGGGAGTCTTACGAAGCCACCTTCAAATTTATCAACAGAAGGATCAGGAGTTCAAGGTCATCCTCAGTTAGAAGTTTGAGACCAGCCTGAGATGCAAGGAGCCCTGTCTCAAAAAAAAAAATGTCCCAGGCTACCCTCATTTGTCTTGATAAACCTCATTTAAAAGAGGCTGAAGTCAATTGTACTCATCTCTGTAGAAGCTGAATAGTACGACTCAACCTTAGTTCTTCCTGACCATTGCTCAGTCTGATTTCTCTGTTCCTCAGCTTGCCCTCCCTTCCCCCAGTCCAGCTTGCATAAAGCTGAGTTAAATCTTTCCATTCTGACTTCAGGATAAGAGTAAATCTTCTTAGCCTTAACTAAGTCCACTCTCATGCAAGACAGTATATGATGTCTTCTAAGAGACGGTGTCGTCTAAGAGAACTACTTAACTTGCCCTGGCTCTTACCAGTTTGCCTACCTTCTAGTAATTTATTGAAACTAGTTCCTTTACCTGAATTATATTTTCTCAGTTTCTGTTATCTTTTATTCTTTAAACTTAAAGTGTTGTTATGGAATCTTTATTATTGTTGTTTTGGGATTTTTGTTGTTTATTTTTTTTGTTTGTTTGGTTTTTGTTTTTTTGAGACAGGGTTTCACTAAATAGCCAAGGATGACCTTGAATTCCTGTTCTTCTTGCCTGAGAATTGGGAATGTTCCACCATATCTGCTGAGACAATGCCTTGCTATGTAGCCTTGTCTGGCTACATATTCCAAGCTGGGCTCATATTCATGTCAATCCTCTGCCTTAACCCCCTGAGTGCCAAGATGATCTTAAGCCACTACACCCAAACAGCTAACACTGTTTTTATTGTGAAATGTACATAAATTCACTCTTTTAGCCATTTTGTTTTAACCACTGTAAGTGAATGAAGATGGGGACGTGACTACTCCACAGGGTGCTTTAAGAGAAGAATTTTATTGGAGAGTTCAGCTAGAAGCATCTGGAAAAATCCAGACTGAACCAGGCCATGAGAGGAGAGAGGGGAAGAGGGAAAGAGGAAGAGAAGAGAGAAGAGGAAAAAGGCGAATAGACCAAAGAGGAGTCCGAGATCAAGAAAGGGCATGATCAAAATGACAGCTTTATATAGGAATGTGAAGCAGGGGGAAAGGAGGGGGAAGGAAATCGAAGTCCAGCCTCTGGACAGGAGAGGTTGAGAGTGAGGGTGAGGTGGGACGTGCTGAGAGGAGCCACAGGTACTGAGGTGAGACTTGTCCTGAGTTTCTTTGGGACCTGATGTAGGTACATAGTTCAGTGGCATTGAGGACATTTCCATTATTGTGTAACCATCCCCACTGTCCAGTTTTAGCACTTTTTTATGTAACTCCATCATTAAAGTGAGTGCTTTCTTACAGTGCACAGTGTGCTATGTCACACAATACAGCAACTTGGATAAATGTCTGGGCTCTCTTATGAAGTAAACTCACTCGTGAAAGGATCTATGTCCAAGTCATTTTTGGAAAACCACTGAGTCATCTTTTACAAGTTTTACATTGATTCCTGGGAGCACATGTATGTGTGTGGAGGTCAGAGGACAGCTTGCTGGGTGACCCTTTTCCCCCATCCATTTGGTTTCTAAGGATCAAACTCTGCCCCTTTACCCATTGCTCCCTCTCTCTAGCTCTTTTTTTTCTCCAAGACAGTCTCATGACTCTCAGATGGAGCATGTGAGAGATGTAAGAGCAGGCTTACACAGGGTAGGGAGGTTAGAGGGCCTATTTCAGTAGTTGGTTTTTCATTTCACCCGTCAGTTCCATGGGTCACACTTAGGTTCCCGGGCTTTTAAGATCAGATGCTTTTACCTGTTGAGCCATCTTCTAAGGCCAACTTTCACCTCCCTATTGCTGTTGGACTCTGTTGGGAGTCGACTTTAAGCAGAAAGCGGCTAGAAAGCAGCTATCAGCTTTGCAGCCATCTTGAGCCATATACAGGGTATATGTCATGTCAGGACATGAGACTTGGTTTTCAACAGCCTACAACAGCTGAAGCACACTCTGATATCCCACACATCTTGTTTTGCTGTTTAGTGCCCCCAGCTGCAAGGAGCACGTGGTATCCACACCTACAAGGCATGCGGTGCAAGTGTTGTCCACGTGCTATCCACACCATACATGCCTGTAAGGCGCACGTGCTGTCCACGCCTGTAAGGCTTACGTCATATCCACACCTGCAAGGCACATGGTATCCATGCGCCTACAAGGCACGTGGCAAAAGCCTATAAATACCCAGGATTTCCTTGTTGTAGTGTGTGTGTGTGTGTGAATAGGGGTGTAGTAGTAGTAGGTGTAGTGGTGTGTGTATGGTGGAGACAGTAACGAAGACTTTACTACAGATCCTCTGGCTTGTCTCTAATCTTCGAGGCTCTTCCCCTTCTTCCCCCCACTCTCTCTCTTGCTAAACCCTGACCCATGGACCGGAGCAGCAGCGCAGGCCAGGACGTTTTCGGCCCCCAAGCCAGGCAGAGTACGAGTCTTTTACAGGACTCTAGGTGTGCACCGCCATGCCCAGTTTATGCTGTTCTGAGGATTGAATGCAGGGCTTTGTGCATACTAGGAAAGCATGTCCAGAATACCAAGGTTCTCAACTTCACGAGCACGTCATCGAGCCCACCTCTCTCCTCGAGTGCAGAACCTTCCTCCTTCCTCACAGCTCTTCTCAATTCTCTTTCCACTTCATTCCCACAACAGCCAGTGATGCATGCACATAAACCACAATTCAGATCATCGTTTCTGTTTAGATCCCTTCACTGGCTCTCCATTTCACTCAAAAAAAAAAAAAGCTACCAGATTTCTTATTACCACTAAAAATTATGGTGCCAGCCACCATAATGATGTCCAACAATCTTCATCTTTCAGTAGTCAACAGTAGTCATGTGCTTGCATGTGGTTTTTTTCTGCATAGAATTAGGACTTGTGTGACTGATAGAATACAGAAGTAGCAGTGGGTGACACAGAAGGTGAGGGCATAGGAGGCTTGTGCATTCTGCCTTCCTCTCTTGGATTGGTTGTTATGGAGTAAGTCAGGCCTGGTTTGAGTACTTAAACAGAAGGTGAAGCCAGATGTGATGGTTCACGACTGTAATCCCAACACACTCAGGAAGCCAAGGTTTATTCAAGGATTATGAATTTGAAGCGAGCCTGCTCTACATAGTAAAACAGGAAAGAAAGAAAGAAAGAAAGAAAGAAAGAAAGAAAGAAAGAAAGAAAGAGAGAGAGAGAAAGAGAGAGAGAGAGAGAGAGAGAGAGAGAGAGAGAGAGAGAAAGAGAGAAAGGACAGAAAGAACAGAAAGAAAGGACCGACAGTTGGCATATGTTTGTAGTCTTGGAGGTAGAGCTGTAAGCAGGAAGACCAGGATTTCAAGATTAGTCTTAGCTGCATAGGAAGCCAACCTGGGCTACCAATCTCAAACCCCACTCAAAAGAGAGAAAAAAAGAAAGGAAAGGAAGGAAGGCAAGAGAGCATCCCAGGATCCAAATAACCCTAATGAGGAGAAAATAAGTCCTAAGCCTTTCTCATCTTTTCTCTCTCTGGACCAGCTAGCAACCACACCTTCCTGACCATGTAAGACACTTTGAAGAGGATACTTCAGTTAGATAACTACAATCTCTTGAGACTTGTCATGTTGCTCAGTTGGTAAATTGCTTGCCTAGCATGCATGAGGCCCCGAGTCTGATCTCCAGCACCACATAAATCTAGTGTGGTGGTACAACCTGTAACTCCATTACTTGGGAGGTATGGGCTCATGGTTATCCTCAATGACATAGTGAATTCAAAGCCAGCTTTAGATACAGATACAGATGAGACCCTGTCTTAAAAATAATAAATCAATAAACTGGGTGTGGTGGCATACTGCTTTAATTCCAGTACTTGGGAGGCAGAGACAGACAGATCTGAGATCGAGGCCAGCCTGGTCTACAAATTGAGTTCCAGGACATACAGGACTTCACAGAGAAACCCTGTCTCAAAAACAAAACAAAAAAGCAGACTAACTTTCCCAAATAAAACCATATAACCTCTTGAGAACCAAAGCTAAAACTATCCATATGAACCTCTCTCTTGAATTTGTGTGCAGTTTCTTTTTTCTTTCTCCTTTCTTTTGTATGTGGGCCAGACAACTTCAGGCTAGGTTTGACACAGCAAGAATCACCTGGGAAGATAACCTCAACTGAGAAAATGCCTCCATCATATTGGCACATAAGCAGATCTCTGTGGTATTTTCTTGACTAATGATTGATGTGGGAGGGTCTAGCCCACTGTGGGTGGTGCCACCCCTAGGCAGATGGGCCTGGGTTTTATTAAAGAAAAATAAATTAAGAAAGCCATGAGAACAACCCAGTAAGCAACATTCCTTTATGGTCTTTGCTTCAGTTTTTGCCTCCAGGTTCATGCCTTGGAGTTCCTGGCCAGACTGCCTTCCATGAGCAGCTATAAACTGTAAGATGAAAAAAAGCCCCTGTGTCCCCAAGTTGCTTTTGGTCATGGTTTTATGACACCAATAGAGAAGCAAACTAATACAGGAGCTGCCTAGCTGGTATTGGAGATAGACAGTCACTTTGCCTGGAGCTAACCGTGTATGCCAATCAGCTCCAGGGAATCTACCTGTCTCTACCTCCCCAGTGCTTGTATTACAAGCCCGAGTCACCATGCCATGACACCTCATAGGTTCTGGGTATTGAAGTCAGGTCTTTATGCTTGTGAAGCAAGCACTTTTCTTCAGTTATCCTCTCTCCCAGCCTGACAATGTTGGATTGTTCTCAGTAGCTAAGTCTTCGAGTAATTTATTACACCTATTACATAGCAATAGACACCTAATAAAAAAATCCTATGCAGACTTCACCTCTGTCATCTCCGTGTCCTCACCTCCCACCACCCTCATCTTTTTGTCATTTGTTTTCATGCCTCAGTGCCTGCTGCTCATTCTGCCTGGAACACTGACTTCTCATGGAGCCCAGCATTTCTATGGCTGGTTTATTGCCTACCTTGTCATGTTGGCTTGGTTGTCACCATCTTCACAAGGCCCACAGTGACCACCATATTTAGAACTAATAAAGCTAGACATGTAGCAGTGGTCCATCAGACCCCAGGACTGTTCCCAAGAATGAAAGTAAACGTATAATTCCCCTTTCCAGTGCTCTTAGTCTTCTTTCCCCTACTGTATATTTTCCATTTTTAACAGCATCTATTATTTTCTTTCTAGGTTTTTTTTTTTTTGTTGTTTTTGAGAAAGGGTCTCACTACATGGTTCAGGCTGTCCTGATTTGCTGAGTATACCAGGCTGGCCTCAAACTAACAGAGATCCCTCTGCCTCTACCCCCTCCTCCTCCCCAAGTTCTGTGATCAAACACATGCGCCACCATGCTCTGGTCTTTTCCTTTTTAATATTTTTATATTTAACTTTCAAAATAAGAGGCTTTATTTTTGACATTTTCATACTTATAACATCATGTGCCTTGTTCATAATCCCTTGCTAATTTTTCATCCATCTCCTACATTATACATACTGTATATCTTACTATTTTCTTTTAAAAATAGTTTTATTTTGTTTATCTGTAACTATCTGTAGGGGAGGCAGTATATGCAAATAAGGAGACAAGAAAGGAAAAAAGCAGAAAAAAGACAAAAAAGGAAAAAAACAAGAAAAAAAAGAGCAGAGATGTTTCTGTTGTTCACAGATACAAGTACTCACAACAGTATCTGACATGGTATGGGTTCAGCAGGTATTTGTAAAATGAATGAACAAGCATTTCATGGCTATTTCATACCCTTGGTAAATACTTAGTTAGGGTTTCCATTGCTGTGAAGAGACACCATGACCACAGCAACTCTCATAGAGGACAACATTTAATTGAATTCAGTGATTCAGTCCATTATCATAGCAGGAAGCACAGTAGCATGTAGGCAGACATGGTGCTGGAGAAGGAGCTGAGAGTTCTACACCTTGATCTGAAAGCTACTAGGAGAAGACTTTCTTCCAGGCAGCTAGGAGGAGGTTCTCAAAGCCCACGCTCACAGTGACACACTTCCTCCAACAAGGCCTCATCTCCTAATAGTGCCACTCCCTGGGCCAAGCATATTCAAACCACCACATTTACTGAGTTGTCCCTTAGGGGTTAGGATCTTATGAAATGTGATGTCTAGGTTCTGTGTTCAGAGACCCATAGAAATGTTAAATTAGAAAAAAAAAATCTGTTGAGAGCTTACCCTTCCCTGTACAAGGATATTTGCTTGGAATTTTTTCTAAGTTAAGGAAAATATTGGAGAAAGGTATACAAGGTACTAGACTGCAACTGATGAAAGTGACAGTGTCCAAAGTTAGGCATGATGGCATACACATGTAATCTTATTCAGGGGGTGAAGACAGGAAGGTCAGAAGTTCAAGGCTACATAGACAATGAGCTACATAGTAAGTTTCAACCCAGTCTGAGATATATGAGACCTTAAAGCTAAACAAAACAACAACAACAACAACAACAACAACAACAACAACAACAAATAGAGAAAACCCTGCCAGTGGCCCTGTCTTAGGGTTTTACTGCTGTGAACAGACACTATGACCAAGGCAACTCTTATAAGGACAACACTTAATTGGGACTGGCTTACAGGTTCAGAGGTTCAGAGTTTCAGTCCATTGTCATCAAGGCAGGAGTATGGAAGTGTCCAGGCAGTCATGGTGCAGGAGAAACTGAAAGCTCTACATCTTATTCTGAAGACAAACAGGAGAAGACTGGCTTACAGGCATCTAGAACAAGGGTCTTAAAGCCCAGGCCCACAGTGACACACTTCCGCCAAGAAGGCCATACCTACTCCAACAAGGCCACACCTCCAAATAGTGCCACTCCCTGGCCAAACATATTCAAACCACCACAGGCCCACTAAATGATTTAAACAGACACTTACTGTGCTATCATACAGTAGAAAAAAAAGTGAATGGCATATGATTCACAGGAAATGAGGGAAAGATAAAAGGTAGAATCAAATGCAACCAGAAGCATTTGCTGTAAATAGGAGAAAGGACACATCTTTGGAGACAAAAGGCAGGAGATAGAAAGAGAACTGACAGTACTCACCAGACCTCAGTGAAAACAGGGTTTTATCAAAGGTAAAACTCAGCAGTTACCTACTGAGAACAATCCGAATGGTTTAGCATTAAAACCTTTATGCAAAAAGTTACATGATGAAGCCCAAATATAGTAGATGGAAAGCAGAACTGCTTTGAGTAAAGCCAAGTGAGCCCAGACTTTGCCCTTAGAACTGTTGTCTTGTGTCCTTTTCCAGGAAGGGGTACATACCTGCCAAAGATCACGCTGGTATCAGCCAGAGGACAGCCTTTGTGAAGATCATTCATGGTGATCAATTGGCATCTACTTTCCTGCCTTCTGGCTTCTTTCTATGCTTTTCTTTCTTTCTTTTTGGATTTCTTACTAGCTCTTCCCTAGCTCCCTCTCCTGCCTTCCTGTTCTCTCTCTTTTCCTTAACAAGCTCTCATATTTAGTCCAGACTGGTTCAGAACTCCTCCTGTGACTTCGGTTTCAGTTTCCTGAGTTTCTGGGATTATAGGTGTGGACCAATCACACCTAGTTGTCTCCTGACTTTTGCTCTGGTATCTGCATTGTTAACCTTTCCCACATTCTTTGCAACTGCAATTTCCTCTCTTTGTGTAGTCATAAAATTTCCTTATCTTGTGCTGACAAAACTGCTGTCTCTCCCTAGCCCTCCCTTTCCTTCCCTGCCTTTATCTTCCAGAGTCATACATACAGTTTGGGGGTGGGGAGAAAAGCTCCTAGAGTCATCTCAAACTAAGGGAAAAGTCCACCCAAGATTTCTATATACTAGACCAGTCCTATGGCTATACTCAATCTCTTCAGTGTTCAAAGAGCCAACAATATCAAAACAGACCCAAGGTCAGGGAATTGGCCCTGTGAGTCTGGATTCATGGAAGGCAAAAGCTAGTGGAGTTAAAATCCAGGAGGAAAGATGGCTTATTGGGGGTCAATATGGATAATGAGATGTGTATTTAGATAGAAAGAATATGAACTAGAAGCCAAAGAGCTGAGTGGATTCATATCTTAAATGTAAATAGTCTCAGTGTGTGCTAACTGACTTGGTGTCTGCTAACTAACACTTAGACACTTGTTCTTTTTGTCTGTCACTTTTTCCATTTTACAATTTTTACTTTTTTATGTTATTGTGATTGTGTGCATGTGGCATGTGAGTATGGGTGTTTGTGTGCGATGCTCTGGGTTTGGAAGTCAGAAGACAACTTTCAGGAGTTGATTCTTGCCCTCCATCATCATCTAGAAATCTAAGAATTGAACTCAGACCATCATCAGGCTTGCAAGTCCAGTGGTTTTTCTCCACAGAGCCACCCACTGCACTGAGCCATTTTGCTGGTCCTCAGATTCTTTTGTTTGTTTGTTTGCTTGCTTGCTTGTTTTTCAAGATAGGGTTTCTCTGTATAGCCCTTGCTTTCCTGGAAATCACCCTGTAGACCAGGCAGGCTTTAGACTCATAGAGATCCACTTACCTCTGCCTCCAGAGTTCTGGAACTAAAGGCATGTACTGCCACCACCTTGCTTGGACCTCAGAATTTTATATTATTTTATTTTTTAAATATTTTTTTATGAGTACACTATAGCTGTCTTCAGACACACCAGAAGAAGGCATTGGATCCCATTACAGATGGTTGTGAGCCACCATGTGGTTGCTGGGAGTTAAACTCAGGACCTCTGGAAGAGCAGTCAATGATCTTAACCGCTGAGCCGTCTCTTCAGCCCGGTCTCGGAATTTTAAAAAGGGCTGAAGATATAACTCAGTGGTAAGTGCTTATCTAACACATGCAAGGGCCTCTGATTAATTTCTGGTACCTGGAGTGGGGATAGAGAGAAAAACCCAACTGCACCAGAATCAACTGGAAAGGACCAAGGAACTAAACTTTTCCCCAGAACATAGCCCAGAGTGACTGAATCTGAATCATATCCTGGAATTAGTCGTTTCCTACAAGATCTTCCGGTGACTCTGACTCACCAGCAGGCTTCAGAATAACTGGTCTTTAGATTAAAGTTCAAATCCTTTACAGAGCCATGTATCGATGCAGTTAGTTGTATCTCCCCCAATTTATATATTGGATCCCTGTCTCCTAGTACTTAAGAATGTGACTACATTTAGAGACAGGGCCTTTGAAGATGTATCTAAGTTAAAGTGTGACTGTCATAGTGGAGCCTAATAATACTTGATTGATGTCCTTATAATAAGAGAGGAAGCCATTAAAAGAAATATCAATGATGCACATACATGGTAACCATATGAGTACCTAGGAAAGAAGGTGGCAATGTGCAAGCCAAGGACCAAGACCTTAGAAGAACGTGAACTTTCACACCTTGATCTGAGACTTCATCCTTTAACAACAACAACAACAAGACTTCTAGCCTTCTGACCTAAGACCAAACAAGTTTTGTATCTGGTATTTTTGTTATGGCAGCTCAAATGGACTAAAACAAAATGTTTGAGTCTGGCCCCGAGTAGTTCTCTCCAGCCTCTGCCACTCTTTGTATCCTCTCTCCCCCTCGACCATTTTAAATATTGAATCCTCAGGAAACTCCAACTCTCGATCTCCAGGATTCTATTTAGTGAAATGCTATTAACAAATTATGCCTCTCATAGAGGTTACATGAAGAACAGACGTGACCTCTATTGTTAAAATACTTTTCATGGTATCTGTTAAAGAAAGGCTGCATCGTGGTAACCATTGCAAGGGAATTTTGTAGCACAGGAAGGAAGTTAGGTTCAGCTTCAAACATAGGAAGGAAGAAAAGCAGTATGTAGCCAAGGGAAAGGCTAGGGGTCACCAAACGGAAAACTACCAAGAGGAAATGTACAATCTACCGGTATTCTTGCTGCAGGCTGACCAGAGTGAGCACAGAAGGATTTGATCAGATACTGAGGGTGGAGGTTGCTAGAGACTCAAATTCTTAGTAAAGCTGTACTAACTGGACTTAGGACACAATCCAGTGTCTGAGAGAAGGCAGACCCCAGTTTGATTAAGGACTGAGCCTTTGTCACTATGTAACACAATTAACATGATGTGAGCACAGTAAAAACAGTAAATGTCAGCAGTTACACTCTAGTCATAAGGCATTAACTGCCATTCCAGTGTACAAGGTATTTTGTTCCATTTCCATGCCTTATTATGTTCTGACCTGTCAGCTTAAATTTCACTGCTTCATTTACCCAGTTCTTAGCTGTCCTTCCAGACGGAAGTCTTAGCAAGCTGCGATGCTGCACACCTATAAGCTTAGTGCTTGGGAAACAGACACGGGGATAACAAGAGCTCAGAGCCACGGCCTAGCTTAATGGTAGACACCTTTAATCACAGCACTTAGGTGGCTGAGGCAGGTGGATCTCTGTGAGTTCGGGGGCAGTCTGGCTGAGTTCCAGGACAGCCAGAGCTACACACAGTAAGACCCTGTCTTGACAAATCCAGAACTAAAAAAAGGTGTTCATAGCCAGCCTTGGCTATATAGAAAGTTGGAGGTCATCCTGGGCTAATGAGACCCTATATTGGAAAATAAATTAATGCTGAATGAAGTCTAATATAGTCGACTTTGATCTGTGTCCAAGACCCCTCTTGTTGGCTCCCCCAGACAGACGTCACTGCAGGAGTGGGCTCTGGTAGATGGGTGGTAGAGCACTTTAAAGAGAACCTAACTAAAGAGCATCCTGCATGGTTGGCGTTCTGGTGAGTTTGTGATCAGAGCACGAATAAAAAGAATGACTGAGGATGCAATACAGTTTAGTTGGTAGAATGCGTGTGCCAGCATCAAGTAAAGCAGGTATGGACCACTGCAGCACTTAGGAGGTAGAAACAAGAAGATGAAGCGTTCAGGGTAAGCCTGGCCTATGTGAAGCCCTATCTCATAAAACAGAACCACAGAATAAAACAAAACAGCTATGGCTGAAGTTCTTTCTTTCATTCGGCTGGGGAGATAGCTCATCAGTTAAGAGCTCACTCTTTTTGTGGAGGACCTGAGTTTTGGTTTCTAGAAATCACACAGTGGCTCCAGTCCCAGGTGTTTTGACTCCCTATCCTGGCCTCGATGCACACTGTATTCACATGATACCCATACATACACACAGGCAAAACATTCAGAAACATAAAAATGGAAAAAGTGTTTACCATGTAAGCTTGATGATTTGAGTTCAGTCCCTAATCTGATCCCATAGTACATAGAGAGAACTGACTTTCAAAGTTGTCCTCTGACCTATACACCACACACACACACACACACACACACACACACACACACACACACACAGAAACTAAGTTAATTTTTTTTAAATTTTGAAACAAGGTGTCTCTACGTTGCCCTTGAACTTGCTATATACCCTAGACTGGCTTCCACCTTTCTGGTTCAGCCTCCCAAGCAACTGAGAGCACGGGTATCCATCCCCAGACCTGGCTTATGGTGCAGTGAGGTTTAGAAGTGTTTCTATAGCAACGAAAACATCCAAAGAATCCCTAGGTTTGTGCTTTGTTTGGTTGTATTTTCTTTAAGATTGCAAGGCCTGAACCATTTTGCCTGGTCCATCACAAGGAATTTTAAATCGAAGTTAGCTTTTAGAAAATCACTATGACAGCATAATATAGTGAAAGGATTTGAGGGAAGAAATGGAAAGGAATTTAGCAGTAACCCTGGAAACAAGAAAGTTCTCAGCAGAGAGAGTAGCAATGTTTCTAAAAGACATATTCTTAAGCTGAGCCTGATGAAGCATACCTATAATTCTAGCACCTGGCAGTCTGTTGAAAAAAGTTAGTGAGTTTGAGGCCAGCCTGGGCTACATGATAAGGCTCTGCTTCAAAAAACAAATAAGCAAAAAGAACACAACTCAATTATAAAATGTAAAAAAAAAAATGCCTAAGCAGAAGTTTCTCAAAGGAAGATACAAGAATGGCTAAAGGCACAGGTCTTGGGAATCAGAGGCAGGAGGATCTCTGTGAATTTGAAGTTAGCCAAGTCTACATAGTGAGTTCTAGGATATACAGGGCCACATAGTAAGATAGTAAGACCCCAGCTCAAAAATATGGCTAAAGGTATGTGGAAAAACACCCTCCCTATCACTAATCATCAGGAAGTGAAATCAGAGCCACAAGGAGATATCCCTTCAGACCCTTAAACATAAGTTTTAAAAGCTATCAAGGGTTGGGGCTGGGGTTTAGTTGAGTACTTGCTTGGCATGCCCAAGGCCCTGGATTTAATCTCTGACATTTCCTAAAGCTGTGCACAGTGACACATGGCAGCAATGCCAGCACTAGGGTGATGTAGGCATGAGAGTCAGGAGTTCAAGATCCTACATAGTGAGCTTGAGGCTCACCAAAGAGTCAAGAGAACTTGTCTCAAAAAAATCAAATTTAGCAATGAGGATGAGGATATAGAGACAAGAGATTCTTTGCATGTAGTTGGTAACAATGTTGGTATAAATGTTAACTGGCACGGTCATTATGGAAAGCGGCATGGAGACATGGTCACATGCCTGTAAATGTCAGCATTTGAGAGGCTACGGCAGAAGAATTGCTACAAGTTTAAGGCTAGCCAGGGCTGCATAATCAGTTGCAGGCCAGTTTAATCTGCAGGGTAAGACCATATCTAAAGAAAGAAGAAGCAGGGCTGGAGAGGCTGGAGAGGCTAGGCTCACAACCAAAAATATAAGAAAGAAGAAGCATTATGAAAGTTCCTAACATGCCAGGTGTTGTGACTTTAATCCCAGCAGGCAGATGTCTGAGTTCAAGGCCAGCCTGGTCCACACAGTGAGTTCCAGAACAGTTGATCCTTGCTGAGTTACACTGTTTCAAGTAAACAAAAGCCTGTCAGTGGTAAAGCAGGCTTTTAATACTAACACTTGGGAGGCAGAGGCAGGCAGATCTTTATGTTCGAGGCCAGCCTGGTCTACAGAGTGAGTTCCAGAACAGCCACGGCTACACAGAGAAACTCTGTCTTGGGGGAAAGAAAAGAAAAAAGAAAAAGACAAGAACAAGAACGAGAACAAGGAAAAGAAAGTTCCTAAGAGAATTTAAAACATAACAACCATATGATCTAGCAATTACACTACTGTGTCATCTACATTGTATGTTCACATTAACTGCAGCAGTATTCATAATAACTGAGAAACAGAAATAACTTGAGTGTCTATCAACTGATGATTTTTTTTTATAGGAAGTGGCTATCTTTTTTTTATAAAAAAAGAGATTTATATGAGTACACTGTCACTGTCTTCAGACATACCAGAAGAGTGCATCGGATCTCATTTCAGATGGTTGTGAGCCACCATGTGGTTGCTGGGAATTGAACTCAAGACCTCTGGAAGAACAGTCAGTGCTCTTAAGCACTGAGCTATCTCTCCAGCCCTCAACTGATGATTGGATAAAAAATGTGATATGTGACAACATGAATGGAACTGGAGATAATTATGTTAAGTGAAATAAGCCACACAGAGAAGACACAATTGGTCTCATACAAGTTGTTAGCAGGGAGTGGAGGGAGTAAAAGATTGAGAGGGCTAGGGAAGGGTTAATCAATGGGTGACTAAGTTACATTTGAATAGGAACTTCTAGTGTGTCAGATGTGATGACATGCCTTTCATTCCAGCACTCTGGATGCTAAAGCAGAAAGATCTTTGTGTGGTAGAAGGCAGCTAGAGCTACACAATGAGACCTTGTCTCAAAACAAAACAAATCAGGCTTTTGAAAAATGTCACTAAAAAAGTGAAACTGATGGAAGATATAGTTTATCATGATTTAAACACATATAAAATGCTTTTAGCTATCACTTGATGTCCAATAAGTATACACACTTTTGTGCTTTTATATATCAGTTAAAAATATAAGTTTAGCTGGGTGTTAGGATGTGCCAATAGTTCTGACTCTCAGGATTTTGATGATTGTCTAGGTTCAGGAGTTCTAAGCCAACTTAGGTAACATAGCAACAACCAGTTGCTGAGTAAAGGATTAAGGTTGTTGGTCAGTGGGAGAATCCTTGCCTAGCATATGTGAAGGACTGAGTTCAACCCCTAGTTCTATAAAATGTAAAAATATTTTTGTGTTCATTCTGTTGAGGCAGAGTCTTAACACGCAGCCTCGTAGGCAGGCTCGACTACCCTAGTACTTGTAGACCAGCCTGGCCTCAAATCTTCAGTGATCCTCCTGCCTCACAAACTTCCCAAGTGCTAAGATTACAGGGATACTGCACTGTGGTATGTGTGTTGGGATTCCGCTGTGTTTCTGCGTCCTGTTTCCTCCTTCAGCCTTCAGGGTGTCCAGGCACTGCTGCACACCAGTCTGGAAGGATGAAGCAGAGTACAGAACAGGTCCGGTCTGTAGGATCCTGGTTATGCTGGGAATGAGTGCAGTGGTGTGTGTGTGTGTGTGTGTGTGTGTGTGTGTGTGTGTGAGAGAGAGAGAGAGAGAGAGAGAGAGAGAGAGAGAGAGAGAGAGAGAGAGAGAGGGTGGGGCTTTGCCAAGGATTTTAATGAAACAGCTCTCTTAGACAATATTAGCTTGCGCACATACACTTTATTTGGGGTGACCAAGGGCTATATATAAATCTTGGAGAGTAGAAAGCAGTTTTCAGGGTAAATGAAATCATTGGCTTGAGTTTAAAGTAACTGTGAATGCTTCATTTGTACGAAGAGGCATTCCAGGAATCCTAAGTACTTACTGGGTGGGTTCTTATCAGGAAAGAGGAAGTTGAACTTGTAAGTTTGCCAAGGACTATGTGACATTCCTTAGGTAGAAGATTGGGGGCCCAGCTCCCCAGATCAGGCAGAGAAGAGGAAGCCTCACTAAGAACAAGGAGCCCTCCATTTTGCACCAAGCTCAGACATAGTAGACTGCGACCTTAAGTAGTGATGTACAACACAGCACCACACTTGGGTTTTTGTTTCTTATAAGAAAGTCTCATATAGCCCAGGGTGGCATCTAATTTAAATTACCCTAGAATGAACCTGAACTCCTGATCCTTCTGCTTCTATCTTCCAAGGGCTGGGATTACAAGCATGTACCACCATTCCCTGCCTAATACTTTGAACAATATATTCTTACTCTAAAAATCAATCACTCACAGTTGAGCACAGTTGGGCATGCTCGTAATTCCATCACGTGGGAGATGTGCGAAGCAAGAGGATCAGAAGTTCACGTTTCTCTTCAATACATAGGAAATTTGAGATAGCCTGGGTTACATAAAACTATCTTTAAAAAAAGCAAAAATAAGTTGAGCATGGTAGTACATGCCTTTAGTCCCAGCATTAGGTGGCAGAAGCAGGCAAAACTGTTCAGCTGGTCTACATAGTGATTTCAAGGACAGCCAGAGATGAATAATAGAAAGACACTGTCTCAAAAACATAATCATAATCATCATCAAAACAAAAACAATAATAGAAAGTTTATATAAATCACCTTTAATTCTAATTCATTTTTCCATTATATTTACCCCATGGGATTTCATCTTAATGTACTGTGATTTTATGCTTTATAAAAGAAATGTATGGATTGAATTATTTCTTCCCCAAATTTATATGTTGAATGCATGATTGCCACTGGGTGTGTGAATATAAGGCCTTTGGGAAATAATTAGGTTTAAATGAGAGGTCTGAGATTATGTGGGGGGGAGGGGCTACAATGGAATTGGTGCCCTTGTAAAAAGATCTGTGTGAGAATCCATATGTGGGGACACAGGGATCAGAAGCCTGTACCTTTACCTGACAGTGATTATGCCCGGGCTTCTGTCCTGTACCTTATCCTCTACAGCAATGAGAAAATAACTGTGCCTTGTTTCAGTTACCCCGGTCTGTAATATTTGGTTATGGCAATTAGAACGAAGGCAGTCTTTTATTTTTTCTTAAAAAATAAAAATTACTTTTTAAATTTTTTATGTATGTGAATACGCTGTCACTGTCTTCAGACATGCCAGAAGAGGACATTGGATCCCATTATAGATGGTTGTGAGCCACCATGTGGTTGCTGGGAATTGAACTCAGGACTCTGGAAAAGTAGTCAGTGCTCTTAACCATTGAGCCATTGCTGCAGGTCTTACCATTGTTTCTATTAGACATAGTTCATCAAGAGACTTGTTGAAACACGTAAGAAAATGGGAATAGCATGTTGTAACAGCAATGCCATTTACCTATCTGAACTCTTTCTGAGTCTTTTGGCAAAAAAGAAAGCACAAAAGACACACAGTAGCCTATCAGAAATGATATTTTGTAATCTATCTACTTAATTAAACTTTCCCTTAAATTTGGTGAAAAGAAATGAATGGAATCCACTGGAACTGCAAACTATTTGTCACTCATTCCGTGGAGTTGTTTGTGACTTACAGTTTCTAGGAGCTATACCAAGAAGCTAATTAAGTGACTGATAGTTGAGTTATTGTCTCACTTGGAGACCGGTTAATTCCTTTGATATAGTCAGATAGTGTTGAAAAGAAGCTATTGATAATTTGAAGCAATCTTTACCGCTGTAGACTTTAAAATAAAATGCTCCCATCTTCCCTTGTGCTTTGAATATATGTTCATTAATGCCTCGGAACTGCTTGCTTACATTCATTAATGTATAGAAATAGCACAGTATATAATCTCATTGACAGAATCAGTGTGACTGTTCAGAACAAATCCTGCCAATTGAGATTTGCATTTTTAAACAATCTAACTTATTTTCAATTCAAATGAAAGCATATTAATATAGCCTTTGTAAGCAACTACTACTAGCTCACTTATGAAGTCTATTTTCATTCAATTTTGCTTATTTTAAATTTAATTTTTAAAAACATGTATTGTTCATGTTGTATGTATAAGTGCTTGGTCTGCATGTCTACATACTGTGTGTATGCATGTCCTGAAGGGGTCAGAAGGGGACTGGGGTCCTCTGGAAATGGAGTTACAGAAAGTTACTAGCTAACATTTGGGTGCTGGGGATCAAACCTGGGTCCTTTGGAAGCACAGCCAGGATTCTTAACAGCTGAGCCATCTTTCTAGCTCTAAGATTAATTTTTAAAGATATTTTCAGAGTCTCACTATGTAGCCCTGGCTGGTCTGTAATTTTTTTTTATAAAGGTATGTGTCACCATCCCTGACCTTTTTAAATTTATTTTGTTCACATGTATATGCATACCCACAGAAAACAGCAAAGGGTTTCAGATCCCCTGGAGCTGGAGTTAAGGAGGTTGTGAGCCACAACCAAACTCTGGTCCTCTAGAACAGCAGCAAGCACTCTTAACTGCTTAGCCATTTCTCCAGTGTTCTCTTCTCTCTCTCTCTCTCTCTCTCTCTCTCTCTCTCTCTCTCTCTCTCT
>JANHMN010000005.1:25474859-25487517 GCA_030674055.1 Rhabdomys pumilio
CTCTCTCTCTCTCTCTCTCTCTCTCTCTCTCTCTCTCTCTCTCTCTCCCTCTGCCCACCCCCCATGTGTGTACAAGTATCATATCTTATTGAGTTCAGAGGACAGCTTTCCAAAGTTGGTTCTCTTCCATTGTGTGTGTGTGTGGGGGGGGGGGGGAGGAGGAGGATGCAACTCAGGTTGCCAAGTTTAGTGGCAGGCGCCTTTATGTGCCTAAGTCATCTCTGCAGTTCTCATTTCTGAATTCTAAGATAGTTGTGGCAGAATCTTGCCATGACATTGTTGTCTGGAACAAGGTTCTGTCATCTTCGGTATTTTTTACCCAAACTCCTTTTCCTTTCTTTTTTTCCCCATGGGACTATCTGTTAGTAACAGAGAAAGGCACAAGACTCTGACAGGGGGAGGCTTTCTCCACATCAATACTGTTTGTTCCTTATCCCTTTGATGTATTATTGTGAAACATTTTAAACAAATGGAGAAGTTGACAGACTGGCCTTGAACTCTTGAGCCTCCCGGCTCCTGTTTGCAGATGCTGGGATTAAGGACATTTGCCACCAGGCCTGACAGTATGTACACTTTGAACATCGATATATTGATTTGCTCCTTTGTTTAGTTTGTTAGAGGCTTTACATCTGATTCGGAGTGTGATTTCAGAGGTTTAGCATGATTCCACTTGTGGAAAAAGGATGCAGGCTCACTTGTGAAAAGAGGGACGAGAAGAGAAACTGAATGGGCATGTCACACAGGCACTGCTGAGAAAAGGGGCCTGGGGATATGGCTCAGTTGTTAGAGCACTTGCCTAGCATGCACAGTGTACTGGGTTCTAAGCCCAGTACCTCATAAAAGCATACACAGTGGTACCTGCCTGTCAAAGTCATTCTCAGCTATGTAGCTAGTCCAAGGCCAGCCTATGCTACACAAAACTCAAACAAATAAACAACAATAACAAAAAACCCACCTGGAAAAAAACTCTGGCTGGCCTTAAATTTCTTTTTGTTTGTTTGTTTGTTTTTTAAGACAGGGTTTCTCTGTGTAGGCCTGGCTGTCCTGGAACTCACTCTATAGACCAGGCTGGCCTCAAATTCAGCAATCCACCTGCCTCTGCCTCCCAAGTGCTGGGATTGAAGACATGCGCCACCACCGCCGCTGCTGCCCGGTGGCCTTGAACTTCTTAAAGAAGGATAACATGAGCATTTGATCCCCCTGTCTCCACTTCCCATTTTTTCTTTAGTTTATTTGTTAATATTTACTTATTTTGCACACGTGGAGGTCAATAAATGACTTGTTGGAGTCTGTTCTCTCCTTCACTGTATGAGATTCGGTGATGTAACTCAGGCTTATTAGCAAACTCACATTACTTGCTCAGCCAACTCCCCAGCCCCACACCCAGTTTTATGGAGTTCTGGGATCCAAGACATGGCCTTGTGAGGGTAGGTGTGCACTGTGCCAACTGAGCTGTGGCCCCAGATGGGGTTTTTTGTCCTTTTTGAGGTAAGGTCTCATGTAAAACACTCCAGTCTTCAACTATGTATGTGGCTGTCTTTTAACTTTGTATTCTCCTCTGTCTGCTCCCCCAATGGTAGGATTAGTATATGTAGTGATTGTTACTACACTAGGCTAAGCCATCTGTGTGATTTTATACCTTAGAAAGTCTTTATATACCCTTTGGGAATATTAAGAATATACGTCAGATTTTAAGATTTTTATCTTAAATAAATTCAAGTATAAAGTATAAAAGAAAAATTATAGATTTTGACTGCATTCAAAATTTTAAATTCTACATAAGAAAAGTACATAAAAAGTTTACTAGTAAGCAGACAAATGGCAAAATTCACACAATAAACCAAAGAGAAATGAAAGTCTATGTCCTCAAAAGGGGTTACAAGAATGATGAGGTGGGCCAGTTAGATGGCTCAGGGGTAAAGGAGCTTACTGCCAAGCCTGATGATCAGAGTTTAATTCCTGGAACCCACGAGGTGGAGGGAGGGAGGAAAGGAGGGAGGGAGGGAGGGAGGGAGGGAGGGAGGGAGGGAGGAAAGGAGGGAGGGAGAGAGGGAGGGAAGGAGGGAGGGAGGGAGGGAGAGACCTAACCCTCACAAGTTAGTCTCTGACCTTTACATGCAGACAAACTATGGTGTACACATACCCACACAGATGAACACACATGAAATAAATGGAGTTTTACAAAAAGAATGATAAGCAGCTTCATTTATCATACTCTAAAACTAAAAAGAGAAGCGTGTCCATCACTGGGAAAGCAGATAAACAACCTGGAATATTCATAAAGTAGGATTCTACTCAACAGTAAATGGGAAACAGTTCCTGGTAGATGTGACAACCTTGACAAATCTCAAAAACATTACACTGAATGAGAGAAACTATCCACAAAACAGTACACAGTATCCAGAACAGGAAAAAACCAGTATATTATCTAAACTATTTTCTAGACACACACACACACACACACACACACACAAATTTATTAAAAAGCTAAAATAAAAACAAAATACTGGTTGCCCAATGAAAGTTGAGTTAGGGAATTTTCTGTGTGTGTGTGTGTGTGTGTGTGTGTGTGTGTGTGTGTGTATATATATATATATATGTGTGTGTGTGTGTGTGTGTGTGTGTGTGTAGAGAGAGAGTGGGGACAGATAGATAGATACATAGATACATAGATAGATATTGATATTGAGTGTATCTCTATGACAGTATATAGATATAAAATATCTTATATCGCTCAGTCTGGCCTTAACCTCATTATGTAGTAGGATGACCTTGAATTCTCCATCCCCTTGCCTCTGTACCCTACATGCTGATTTATAAGCTTGCTCTACCATGTCTGTCTTTTTATTTGTTTCAAACAAGATCTTAAGATATAGACCAGGCTGGCATTGAACTTGTGATCTTCCTGCCTCAGCATCTGTAAAGCTGGAATTGCAGGTGTAAATCACTACACCCAAGTTTATCATATACTTGTGTTTAGGGATAAATCATACTGATGTTTGGTAAAATGGCATATGCCTGTAATTCTAGCACTCAGGTGGCAGCAGGTTCCAGGCTGGCCAGGGAGGGTTACATAGCAAAACCCTGTCTGAATCTGAAAAAAGAGGTTGAGAATGTAGCACAGTTGGTAGAGTGCTTGCCTAACATTCACAAAACCATGAGTCTCAGCCTTAACAAGTATAAACTGGGAATAGTGGTACACCCCTGTAATTTTGAGACTTGGGAGGCACAGACTGGAGGATCAGAAATTCAAAGTCATCCTTTGCTATGTAGCTTGTTGGAGGCCAGCCTGGATATGTGAAACCCTGAATCAAAACAAAGCAAAACAAAACAAAACCAAAACAAACAAAAAAACACCGATGTCTTAATTTACTTTGAAAGTTCTAACAAAATAAAATAGACTGAATTATGATTGGATTGCACACAAAAGCAACTAAGACAGAATACTTACTAGTTACTACCTGCATTCAAATTTTACCTGTGTCTAAAATTTGACATAGTAAAATATTGAGAGAAGTGATGAGATATAAGCTCACTTCATTAGAGTGGCAGACACAAAATCCAACAATGCAAAGCATTGATGATACAGGGATATAGTGGCAAAGCTGTGTTGGAGAGTAAGTTAGCAATATCTAGTGATGCTGAAGGTATCCAGATTTTGTAGTTCACAAAGTGCATCTCCGAGTATAACACACAATTTCATGTGCCCAAAGAAACATGTGCAGAAATGTTTATTGCAACTTGGTTTGCCCCATTGACACTAATTTCAAAACATCTCAGGGTGCCATTGGTGTCACACACTTTATCATACCAGCACATTGTGGGCAGAGGCTGGCGGTCATCAAGGACATTCTGAGCTGCATACCAAGTTGGAGGCTGAACCAGAGCTGTGTGGGGACCTGCCTCATAAAACCCAAACTGTACTCCTGCCCAAAATCTATCTATGCATGTATGTGTGTGTGCTTTTTATAACATTGACTTTTTCAATTTTTAAGTTCTAATATCTATATATGTACACACACACACACACACACACACACACACACACACACACACACATGAGTCTATTCTACCTTTTGCCCCTATCACCCCTTTTCTCCTCTATCCCCCATTCCTTTTTTCTCTCATTATCCCCCTTAGATAGTTTTTCTTCTCCTTTCATGTATCATATATACAAACATACAGACACACAATCTCTGTCTCTTTATCTCTCTCTGTTTCTCTCTCTCTGTTTCACATACAAAGATGTATGACTTTACATATCTATTAAAATCTAGGAACCATAAATGATACAGGACTAGGGGCCAGAGAGATGGCTCATCGGTTAAGAGAGCTTGCTGTTCTTGGAGAGGACTTGAGTTTAGTTCCCAACACCCATGTCTGCTATCACAATCTCCTGTAACTCCAACTCCAGTGGCTCTGATGGCTTTTGACCTTTGAAGGCACTTCCACTCCTTTGCACATGCCCCCACATAGACATATAAAGATGTGCATAATTATGAATTAAGAATAGTGGGTAGAGAGATTTCTCAGTGTTTAAGAGTATTTGCTGGTCTTGCAGAGGACCAGGATTCAGTTCCCTGGATCACATGGTGGTTCACAAATAATCTTAACCCCAGAGGTGATCTGTCACCCTCTTCTGACCAGGAAAACATTGGGTGTTCACATATATATACAGATAAACACTCACAAACATAAAATAAAACAAAAATGAATATAAAAAATTTTAAAGTAAGAACAAATCTTTTAAAATAATCTAGATACAAAAGTATTTGAAAATGGATCATAGTCCTATGCAATTTGTTAAAAAAAAAAAAACTAACATGAGAGAAAATTTGGATGGTCCTTAGGTATGCTGTTGACTTTTTACTTATATTCTTTTGAGTTTTGTTTCTATTTTATGTATGTGTTTCCCTTAGTCTGTGCACCATGTGCATGCAGTGACCACAGGGGCCTGAAGAGGGCGTTGTATCATTTTGGAACAGACCATAGTGAGCTAGCTGCTACGTGGGTGCCCTGAATCGAACTCAGGCCTTCTGGAAGAGCAATCAGTGTTCTTAACTGGTGAGCTATCTACCCAGCCCTGCTACTGACTTTTTAGATAGAAAACCATAATCCATGAAAAATCTAACTAAAGGTAAGATATCTGTTCTAACTGGGCCTGGTGTCACAGGGCTATAAATCAAAGCTATTTAGAAAATTGAGGCAGGAGAATCTGAATTTCAAGCCTGCTTGAGCAACATTTGGAGACCCTGTCTTGAAACAGAAAAAGAAAAGAGGGCACAGCTCAATAGCAAAGTAAGGGCGCCCACCTCACATGTGCAAAGCCCTAGGTTCAATCCCAAGGCTTCAGTAAACAAGACAAAAACCCTTCTGTTCTGCAACAGGGTCAAGAGAGTGAAACAAGTTGAAGAATAGGAGGAAATATTTGTAAAGAAAAAAGGGGGTGGGGTGGAGATTGAAATCGAGATCCATACTATGCAATGAACTCTCGGGAATAGAGGCAAATGGATTGAGTTCCAGGCCAGCCACAGTGAGGCCCTGTCTCAATGAAAGAAGAGGAGGAGGAGGAAAAGGAGGAGGAGGAAGACAAGGAAGGGGAGGAGGAGGAAAAAGAAAAAGAACTGTGTGGTTGTGGTGGACACCTTTAATCTCAGCACTTAGGAGGCAGAGGCAGGCAGATTTCTGAGTTCGAGGTCAGCCTGATCTACAGAGTGAGTTTCAGGACAGTCAAGGCTACACAAAGAAACCTTGTCTTGAAAAACAAAACAACAAAACAAAACAAACAATCAAAAAATCAGCTGTATGAGACTAACAGCTCAACTCAAAACAGGCCACAGACCTGAATGCTACCTAGCCAAGGAAGAGGTCACGGTGCCAGAGCAGGGTAGAAAGACAGACATTGTAACTCACATGTAGTGCAAATTCAATATAACTGAGCCTGTTTTAAAACTGTCAAAATCCAAGCCGGGCAGTGGTGGCCCACGCCTTTAATCCCAGCACTTGGGAGGCAAAGGCAGGCCAATTTCTGAGTTTGAGGCCAACCTGGTCTACAGAGTGAGTTCCAGGACAGCTGGGGCTATACAGAGAAACGCTGTCTTGAAAAAAAAAAAAAGCTGGCAGGGATGGGGGTAGTGTGAACTTTCTCTTTCACTGTTGATGTGAATGCAGTGAAGTGAAAGACTGCAAGTTTTGTTACCTGTGGTGAAGAACTGGGTCAAATGTTTTCTTGGCCTCTTGTTCAAAATTATTGGGAATAAGGGCTCACACAGATTTACAAAAGAAGCAAAAAAAAAAAAAAAGAAAGAAAGAAAAGAAACCATTTTTGTATTGAGCAAACTGACAATAGAGATTCAAGGAAGATACCCACTGTCAAGACTGCGATAGCTTGGTGCTCCTGCTGAGATGGCTTGCTGGTCTTATACAAGACCAAGGTGTGGTCCCCAGTAATCACAAGGTAGCTCATAACTGTAACTCCAGTCCCAGGGGATCTGATGTTCTCTTCTACACATATATAAATTCGGAGAAAACCCTCATAAACATAAAATAAAAATAAAAATTTTAAAATGTTGGTATCAGGCTACATGGGTGAGGATACCCAAGGGCCCCAATTATTGTTCAGAGCTTTCTTTTATGGAGTTCGAGAGAAGGAAGAGTTGGTTACTAAGGAACATAGTTTGGGTGACTCTTTTTTTTTTTTTTTTTTTTGGTTTTTTTGAGACAGGGCTTCTCTGTGTAGCCCTGGCTGTCCTGGAACTCACTCTGTAGACTAGGCTGGCCTTGAACTCAGTGATCCACCTGCTTCTGCCTCCCAAGTGCTGGGATTAAAGGTGTGCACCAGCACTGCTTGGCCTCTCTATTTTGATTGCTAGATAAAGTTATATAATAATTTCTCTGCGGTGTGTGTCCCTTTCCATAATACATCTTTTTTTTTTCTCTTTTGGTTTTTCAAGACAGGGTTTCTCTGTGTCGTCCTGGCTGTCCTGGAACTCACTCTGTAGATCAGGCTGGCCTCGAACTCAGAAATCCGCCTGCCTCTGCCTCCCAAGTGCTGGGGTTAAAGGCATGCGCCACCACCGCCCGGCTACCATAATACATCCTAATTTAATCATATGCACACCCAATTATATATCAGAATAAGATGATAGAGGATTCTCCCTGAAAATGTTACTAGAGGACTCAGTTTTACCTTACATGTACCCTAAACCAGTTCACACTGGATTCATCCTTCCATTCTCTATATCTAAATATGCTCAGAATACACCTGAATAGAACCTGTCCAAATTTGAGTGATACTTAAACCATCGTTGAGAGACAGGAGTGCATGTTGTCTGATGCAGGAGTCAGGGTTGAGTTCTGAAGTTTCTAGATACATTGTTTGGAGAGGGCTGAGGGTGTATACTAAGTGCAGGCAGAGGAAGTAGGGTTGCCAAGAGCAATGTGACAAGGGAGAGGTGTGTGTATAATTCAAAAGTAAATGTAGGTCCCAGGGTACTAAAGTATCTCCTGAGCTTGAGTCCTTCAGTTTCCTATGAAACTAAGCACTGTCCTACTGTACAACTCAGCAGTCATGGTCTTCGACATTTACCCAAATGGACTGAAAAAGGATGCCCACACAAAGACTGTACATGTATCGTTTAGAGCAGTGCTTTTTTTCTTGTGTCTTGAACTCTTTACATAGCTGAAGTTGACTTTGGATCCTGATCCCTCCATTTCCCGCCTCTAAAGTGCTCAGATGAAAGACCTGTATCACCGTACCTAGCCTTATGAGGTAGTGTTTTTCATAACTTCCAAAAAAAACTTTGAAGCAATCACGATGCCCTTTCATTGTTAAATGAATAAACAAAATCGAGACAATGGGCTCTTCTTGGCACTAAAATTAAATAAGCTACCAAAGCAGGGAAAGAAATCACAGAGCTTGAAATGTATTAAGTGTAAGAAGGCACCGTGAAAAGACTACTTACTACATGCCTGCAACCGCGTGACTCTGTGGAAGAGGCTAAATGAGTGTGGGAGTAAAAGGTCACTCAGCCCACGATTAGTTGGTGACAGGGACAAATAGGAAGAGCATAGATTTGAAAAGCAATGAGACTATTTTGCATGACAGCAAGAAAAATGGACCTTGTCACTATTTTTTTCCCACTAACATCGAATACTTGTCAAGAATGAAGCCTCAGGTGAAAATAGCAACAGTCTCCAGGATGGAGGATGACTCAGAGCTTGTCAATCAGTCATGCCTCGGACACAGTTAACACCTGGCTATGTGGACTCTGTGAAGACTTATAAAGTTTACTACACTCAAGACAAAGCAGAGCCAAGCCTTTTAGTATATTAATGTCTATAAAGATGCGAGTCAATTCTACATTTATATAATTTAAGATATACAGCAAAAATAAGAGTCAACCTAATGCCTGTGACCCCTGCCTGCCATCCTAATGAGGACTACAGTGAACTAACTACAGGGGGCTGCAGCATGAACCTGAGGTGTGCTTCTTTGGGGGATGTCAATTGAGGCTACCTTTGGGGAAATCATATGTTGGGACTTTACATTCTATGGAGTATCCATTTATACAAATTCGAACTTTATAGTCACACAAAACTCATATGAACACATGAAAGCCGTTTTGTAATTCTGTGGAAACAGGGCAGCAATAGCTGTTTCTCATCAGAACCTGGGAAGCAAAACAAACACACAGAAAACCAACCAACAGACAACAACAACGAAAAACTGCCTCATGACATTTTCTTAGGAGGCACGGGACAAGGTGTTCTGCCAGAACTCAGGTGGGGTGTGGGTCCAACATTTACCTATGTGGATATATGCAAGGCTAAGACACCGTGATGGAGTAGTTTCCCTATAATCCTATTTTTTTTCCTCATTAAGAATTAAATTTCTGGCCTGGAGAGATGGCTCAGTGTCTTGGATTCTGTCCCTAGGATACACATGGTGGTTCACATCTACCTGTAAGTTCTCCAGGTACCAGGCACACATGGTATATGGATATATACATATATGTGTGTATGGTATACGTGTATACATACATATATATATATATATATATACATATATACACACACACACACACACACACACACACACACACACGTGTATATGGTATGTACACGTATATGTAACTCAGAACACTCATACGCATACAAGCAGCTAAATACATTTTGAACTGTTCACTTGAAAGGCAGTTTTGCACGTGTATATTGACCACCTTTACCTCTCTCCTCCTTATCTCCCCACAGAAGTTTTCTGGCTCATTCCTGACTCTTTGTTTTGGGATCCGCTGGGATTAACCAGGGCTTTCCAGTGTGACCTCAGATTTGAGCTATCTCTTGAAGTCTGGTGGACTTGGCAGTAGGTACACAACTAGAAGATTCCTGCTGCCCTTCTTCCACAGTCTTATCAATAGCCAGTATTTCTGAGGTCAAGAGTGGGGTCCTGTGGAGCCCCTCCCCCTTCCTTTCCAGATACAGCTTGTCTTGTATGCACCCAGTACAAGCCACTAAGTTGTCAGTCAATAGCCAAAATAGTTGTATAGAGTCTAGAGAATGACATTTTATACCCCTTCGTCTTAGCCTCCAGCTATTACAGACTTCCTATCCCCACTTTCCATAACGTTCCTCGAGCCTTACAAGGGATGATATGTCTTCTTTAGAGCCATGCCCACAACAAGCCTATTTCTTTATTCAGGATAGTAATGCCAGCAGAAGTCTTGGATGGAAGGAAGGGTGCAGACCTCCCTCGGTCCATCATGATTTGCAGAAAATATAAGACCTTATTTTCAGGTAACTGGCTGTTAGTTCTTAGCGTCTTTATGTTGTTCTAGAAATTGATTTGCTTCCTCCAGTTACCACGTCTTGTCAAGAGAGAGAAAGAGAAGGAATTAGTGGTAAGTTGACAGCTTTGGCCTTTGCATTCTGATGATTTCGGTTTTGTTATTTTGTTCTTTCTGGAGGAGAGGCTCCCCTTTCTCAATCAACCCCTCTGATATTCTTAGAAGGCTTTAGGCTGGAGTGTAGCTGAGTGGTAGAGCCTTGTGCTTAGCATATGAAAACCCTGGCATTCCGTTCTCAGGACCAAAAGAGAAACATGGAGGGGAGGTCTTTTCCGGGTGAGGGAAAAAGCTCTTAAACGTGGTTGGGCGTTACCAATGGTTGCAGTCAGGTCTCTGTCCAGATAGAGCAGACTAAATCGATATTTCCTCTTCAGGATGCTGTCTGAACAAGGCCCATTCCTGTTTGGGTATGCCACGTGTTATAAGACATTAGGAAAAATTAAGGCTAACATTCACAAAGTCAATAACCCACAGGAAACCTGTGGATTGCTTAAAAATAAAATAAAATAACCTGTTGGAAGCCTGAAAAAAATGTGCCAACGTTTAAAAAAAATACTAGGCACTTGGGAAATTAAATATGCAGCTTAGTTAGCTGTAAAGTCAAAGAAGCTATTGTAAAAAGGAAAAAGATGGTCTTTCAAAAATGGAACTAGAGTTTCTGATGCAGAGAGTGGGAGATTAGAGAAACATGGCAGCTCGGATACTAAGGGAAAATGCACGAACTCAGAAAGAGTTATGACTTCTTTGGTAAGGACGCTAATTCTTCTTCTTTCTGAACCGATCTGAGAAAAATGCCAGCTATAGAATCAGTGGGATTAAAGAGATGAAAGGGGGATTCGATGTGTGGCCAGGGGCCGGGAGGCGGAGCTTTCAGGTTGCTAGTGGCTTAAATGAAAGGGCTGAGGTAAAGCTTTGTGAGAGGTGACTGAGTAAAAACGTTTCCTCTTTCCTTCTCTCACAGCCTCTACTTTCTCCTATAGATTTCATTCTCCCCTTGGCCTTTGCCTAAATTACCTTACTTTTGCATCTCTAACTTGAATGTTCTTCCTGCTCCCTGGCCTTTTTGTTGTTTCCGAATTATGATGCCTAGAGTCAGAAGGCTTTAAGTTGGGCTTACTGTTAAGACAGGGGAGTCCTCACTCAGGAGCAGTCTTATGAAATTTCTGCACCAGAGTATCTATCTTGTGAAATTTCTGCACCAGAGTATTCTGACCAGGAGCAGGAGAGGGACCAAATAGTTGCGTTCTTGTACTTTGTCCCCTCTCTGGTGCCTAGAAGGGTTTAGCTGTGGGAGGCTGCCACCTGGCGGTCAAACGTGGGATGTGTAGAAGAATTCACAAGGGCCTCCTACTTTTATCATTTACTGACCACCTAATGTGAGCTATTTGCTTAAAGGAGTTATCTCATTTAAATGTCACGACATTTAAATGCACCCTGGCTCACACCTATAATCCCAGCACTCAGGGAGCTGAAACAGGAGGATTGCTTAGAGTTCCAGGGAAACCTGAGCTAGAATAGGACATCTATTCGTAAAAACAAAGTGGAGGAGGGACCGGGCGGTGGTAGCGCACACCTTTAATTCCAGCACTTGGGAGGCAGAGGCAGGCGGATTTCTGAATTTGAGGCCAGCCTGGTCTACAGAGTGAGTTCCAGGACAGCCAGAGCTATACAGAGAAACCCTGTCTCGAAAAACCAAAATAATAATAATAATAATAATAATAATAATAATAAAAGTGGAGGAGGCTGATAATGCCGGTCAGCTGGTAGAATGTCTGTCTATGATGCATAAAGCCTTCGGTTCAATACCTAGTAATGTAGAAACCAGGTGTGACAACGTACACCTATAATCCCAGAGCTTGGAAGGTAGAGGCGGGATCAGGAGTTCAAGGTCATCCTTGGCTACTTCAAGACTAGCCTGGGCTATATGAGACCATGCCTCAGAAAACAAAACAGTAAAAATAAATACCAAACAAAACATCCAATAAAAAGAAATAAACCTATCACATAGCAATTGTAGCGAGGCATGGTGGCTGAGGCCTGTCATGCCAATACTTGGGAGGCAGAAACAGAAGAACTGCCTTGAGATCCAGGCTAACCCAGACAACCACAGAGCAATACTCTTGTCTCCAAAACAAAACCAAACCTCCCAAATAATCTTTTATCATGAGTGTCACTGTCACTTGATACATGAATGATTTATATTAAACTGTTAAGGTATTTAAAGTTATTAGTATGTAACTCAACTGCTAGAATGCTTGCCTAGCATGCCTAAAGTCCCAGGTTTAAGCCCCAGTGCCACCATTTAAGCTGGGAGTGGTAGTACATGGCTGTAAGCCTGATTTAAGGGGCTGAAGTGGGAGGATCACTGAGAGTTTGAGACCAGCCTTGGCTACCATAGAGTGTTTTAGGACAGTCTGGGCTATAGAGTGAGATTTTTATCCCCACACCCAAATGATTAGCTAATTAGTGCAGTCAGTATACATTAAATACCAGGCACAAAACTGGAAAGTTCTGTCCCCTAATGCTGTTCATTTGCTGCAATTTTAGATTGTCCCACTTAGATTGGTTCTCAAGATGGATCTTTGCTGATAAAAATACTTCGGTCCAGGCAGTGAGGTGACTCAGTGGGTAAGATGTGAGTTGCGTTGCCTGCCTTTCATTTCTAGATCCTACAAGAAGAGTAAAAGGAGAGAAGGTCACGGAGTTGTTCTCAGACCTCCACGTACATACTCTGGCACATCTGCCCAGCCCACATCATGTGCATACACATACATACATACATACATACATACATACATACATACATACATACA
>JANHMN010000005.1:25495445-25548734 GCA_030674055.1 Rhabdomys pumilio
TTGGCAGGCTTGAGGAAGCAGGGGTGGAGCCTCCCTGGAGGCTGGGGAGAGCACAGTTAGCTGCAGCTCAAATGGTTGGTAGTGATGGCCCTCCAATTTCAGATCGAATGATCAAGTGATGGCTTCTGAATGCCCAGAGCAGCCAGGAGCCAGGACTCTGTCTGTCTCTGCCTGTCTCTCTGTTTGTCTCTGTCTCTGTCTGTCTCTGTCTGTCTCTGTCTGTCTCTGTCTGTCTCTGTCTCTGTCTCTGTCTCTGTCTCTGTCTCTCTCTCTCTCTCTCTCTCTCTCTCTCTCTCTCTCTCTCTCTCTCTCTCCCTCCCTCCCTCCCCCTCCATGCAAGGGCTCAGCACCCTTCTGAGTAGTGGCAAGGCAATGCCCCATCACTAGGAGACACAGGGCCAACCTTACCAGCTCTCCTAGGCCTGGAGAATTTCCCAGGCTACAGGAGTCAGGCTCTGCATTCCAAACATCAGGATAAGACAGGCATGGTGACACAAGCCTGTAAACCCAGGACTGGACAGGCTGGGGGGGGGGGGGGGGTAGGGAGGATCAGGAATTTAAGGCCAACCTGGGCTACAAAATGAGACCTTGTTGCTACAAGCCAGCAATAAAAAGAGATCAGGAAAATCCTTGCACAGAGGGGCATATGACCCCCCTCTAGGTGACACTGGAAAGCCTGACAGTGAAGCTCAGGAGGCTTGCTCTGAGGAATAGCCTAGCAGTGTGTGGCCTTTGGACCATGAATCCATGTCCCATTTAGCCCTTGAGGTGGCATGTCTTAAGCCTTCATCTGGGTAGACAGACACCATAGAGGTTTTCTTTTAGCTCTCTTTTGGGGATATATTCACAATAGGCCAGAGGCTGGACTCATACCATACTGTGAGGTTCTCAGTTGAAGTCTGTGTGCCCTGCTATTGTATTGGGAATACCTTCATTTTGGCATAGCTCCATACTATAGACTGAGTTTGCTGTCGGTATGTGGTTTGCAGCCAGGGCGTGTATGTTGATTGGGGAGGTAGTCATATGTCAGTTTCAGTGAAGTTTGGTCTATACAGTGGAGGCATATGTGGTATTTGAAGGAAGGCTAAACTTTGCCTATAACCTGTCGTCTGTCTAGGAAATGTTTTATATGGGTGTGTTTGTGGGTCATAACATTGGAAGTGATGTTTCATGATGTAATTCCCTCCTAGCGTTATCCCTTGAGAGATGCTAGAGATTAGGAAATGGGCTATGACTGTCCCCTAGCAGGAAGAAGGGGAATCTGTTCTTGTTTTTTTTTTTTTTAGAAAGTTGTCTACTTGGGACTCATGTTGTTTTCATTTGTTTTGAATGACCAAAGTTTTCCTTTAGTTTTCATTTGAAACAGAGTCTCATGCTTTCTGTAAATAGCTGAGGAGGGCTTTGCACCCTTTAGCCTTCTAACTCTACCTCTAGACTGCTCGGATTACTAGAATGTACCACTGTATCTGATGCCAGAAGTTCATCTGAAGAAATAATAAAGGGAGCTTCAAAGTCTATGTCACTCCTATCCTGGAGCTCTAGGTTGGCCGCTCTGTGGGCTCGTGGGTTACAGTGTAGGCAGCAGCAAGGGGCTCCCAGCTGCTTAGGTGCAGAGAGGGCTGTAGAATAGAGGTCTTTGAGTTGTGAGGGGACACTGGTATGGTTTCCATGACAACAGATGGAGCTGCTTGAGGCAGCACACATGCCAGCTCCACAGTGGGTTGGAGGGTCTCAGCTGCAGCCACCTCTTCTCCAGGTACCCATGCCAGCAGGGACCCTGAGCCAACATCTGGAGTAACCATCAAAGGCGATCTCCATGGCCTCGAATAGACCAATTAAGGAAATCCTGAAGAACAAGATGCCTGCTTTGGGAGTGGTGGCCTGGGGAGAATAGACCCAAGGGAAGACCTGAGGACAAAGCCCCAGAAGTGGGGTGAAGTAAATACCCTGGCAACGTATCTCCTGATGAAAATTGATGAACCCAGTGCTCCTCACTGTAATATGATAGGTGATGATGAGGAGACCTATAGCGATTTAGAAGCCAACGATGTCATGACTGCAGGTCTCTTAGCTAAGAAATTAGCTGCTGCCAAAGGCAAGAGCCCCAAAGTATCAGATTTAAAAACAAGAAGGCCGTGGAGAAGTTCTCCCCAAGAACCAGAAAAGCAAAGTTTGAAATGAATTGGAAGCCGAAGGACTGAATATGTAATTAGCTAGACGGTTCATTTCAACAGACATACATGATGAAGAGGAAGATGAAGAAATGTCAGAGGCCACACAGGGACATGAAGTGACTGTTGAAAAGTCAAATTGAGGACCCACAAGTGACCAACAGCAAAGCAAATCACAAAGTGCAGCTGTTTGTCAAATACAAACCGTGCTACGATAATACACTACGTCTTGTTCTCTTATAAAAAGTCTGTAAGGGACTTTGATTGTTTTTTCTTTTAATCAAAAACTTGTTGCTACAGTGGAATATATACATAGATATTTAAGCTGAAAGATATTTTCTTTAGCTCGTTGGGGCTAATTGGGAGGTATTCTAAGCATTACTTTTGCACTTTTTCTGATCCACAGCCGGAAATTCATATTGATGTTTTTTGTGCTTGTAAGGAAAGAACTGATTTTTTTCTTGTCCAGACTAGTTTTTCACACTCCCAACCAAATAAATTACCATGTTAAAGTGGCAGTAACCTCTGCCCTGCTTGTTTTGGCTCACTGGGCAGACAGACCTCAGATGAGGTTTTTGTACCATGTGGCTAACTTGACGTTACCTTTATGAACCTGTCTTGACCTTATTTTGTTTGTTTCCTAGCCCCTTCTGCCAATACAGGTGGAATTGGAAGGATTGTACTGTAGAACGGCAAAGGCTGTGGGACATGAGGAACTCTTCTCTCAAATATTCTGTCATCTGTTGCAGTAATGAAATTCTTGCTTTGACACCTACTGACTGGTTCTATTACACGAAGAGCAAGTAACCACACCGCAGCAGGAAGGAGAGCTAAGTTGCCTGATCTCTGTACTTCTCTGATTGACAGTTTGGTCAATACATGGCTAATATTAGGCTATTTGCCCTAATTAGGCCTTAGAAAACAATTAACTGAGGCCTTTTAAAAATAATTAGTTTATTTTATTATGCATAATGACACATTTTGGATGTTTAACATTTCCTATGTTTTTAAAATGAGATTTGGTATCAGTATTTTAATGAAAATTAACTGATATTGTCTTTTAAAAAAAAACTGAAGCTTTTTTTTTGTAGGATGAGAAAATTGTTTGTAACCAGATATGCGATTGCTTCTGAATTTACAGACATAATGATGCTTGACCATTTTTAAATGCAAAGATTTTGAGTAGGTCCTGCTCTAAGGAAATACAATAATGTACACTATAACAAATGAACTCGATTCTTCTAACACAGTAGAAATCATTTAGATTTCCACCCCCTATCCCCCAAAATGAGATGTAGCTCCCATGTGTCTAAGTTTAGTGATAGGTTTCCTTTGTAGTCATTTTCAGGTTTTAGTTGTACCAAATCAACCTGCTCTATGGCAGGTTTTTAATGTAACTTCTACGTATTATATACATGAAATAGCTTTTATCGAACACCTTATCTTTTGCTTTAAATGTACAGAACTGTCATGATGTCAACATTTTTAAAAAGTGGGGAGAATTCAAAGACAAAAGGAAGGAAGGAAGAAGAAGGACGGGAGGGAAGGAAGGTCAGCACTTTGGCTCATAAGGTAAAGGAGCCACCACCAAGCCTGAAGGCCTAGGTTTGAAACCTGAGATCTGCATGGTGGAAAAAGACCGCTGTGATCTGTTCTCTCACTTCCCTATGTGAACTGTGACACTCTTATAATTCTCCCAAATACATAGATATTTTGAGAAAAAAAATATAGGCTTGGCAAGGCAGCTCAGCTGGTGGATTGCCTGGCTTTCCCGAAGCTCTCGATTTGATCACAACACTGAATAAGCCAGGCCTGATGGCGAAAATACCTATAATCCCAACACACAGGAAGTGAAGACAGGAGAGTCAGGAATTCAAGCATCATATCCTACACTGTAAGGTCAAGGCAAGCCTTCGCCATACGACATGATGGTTTCCAAAACAAAATACCACCCACCCAAAGAAACACGAAAGAAAAATAAAGATGACAAGCCCCAGTTGAAGCTTCTTCTCAATGTCTTAGATCACTTCTCCTAACTCCAGAGGTAACTATACCCTGGAATTGGACTTTATCTTTCCCATACATGCCAGAGCTCTTAGCTAGTCTTCTTTTTATTTTTCTTTTCAGAATTTCATCATCCAGCAAGGGCAGGAAATACTAGTTTTTCAAGTTCATGTAGAGTCCTCCAATCATTTTCCTTATGCGTTTGATGAGGTTTACTTTGATTGAGGTTTACTTAGGTTGTTTGGGGTCCAGTGTCTTTGTTTTTGATTACTCTAATTTATTCATGAGTGTGGTTGCCAGCAAGGGAGGGAGGTTAGTATTGTACAGAGCTAGAGCCACAAATGAGTGTTCCTCAGGCCTGGCAGATAGCTCAGCATGTAGGGGCATTTCCCATCAAGGCTGAAGACCTCAGATCAATCCCCAGGAGTCATATGGTAAATGTAAAGAACGTGTTTCTACAGGTTGACGTCTGGCCTCCACACTCCATGGCACTTGCTGAACTAGGGATTAAACTGGTTAGCCGATGAAAACATCTCAGTCAACAACAACAACAAAAACAAACAAACAAACAAACAAAAAAACCTCAGTCAATAGGGTGAAGGATGAAGGAAACTGGAGAACTGAAAATTTCAGAGCTTGGTCTTCAATTTATAGTATGAAATTAATGACATGGGAAGGTTATAGCTGCTAAAGTCCAGTGTAGGACAGATCGAGAAGCCAAGTATGGTAGCATAGGCTTCTAATTCTGGCACTTAGGAGGCTGAGGCAAGAGTTTCGATGTATTTGAAGCCTACCTGGGTTGCACAGTAAGTGCTGGACCAACCAAGCCTGCATAGCCAGGTCCTGTACACAAACTGGGACAGGCTGAGTTAAAGAGCAGAGCTGACGTGAAGGGGAAAGGACAGCAGGTGCCTGAGGCATATCCTTTATTGATTTGTTCCTCTAGATCTACTGTCCATCTGAAGTGCTCCATACCCTCTGGCTGTCACATTGGCTTGGCCTTTGGAGAGGACTGTCAAGCGTTTACAGGGACTTGTTCTGGGATGAGTTCCTGAGGGCTAATTTGGTGGGTTGTTTTCACCTCTGAGTCTAAGAAGCTCCTGTCTGCCAGCTCATTTCAGAGAATACTTGCTGTTTCCCAATGCAGGTACAAGAAGCCCATCTCTTCTTTACCATGTCAGGCAAAAGGATATTCACAGCCTGTTACTTTGTTAGCCTGTGTTCTGCAATATCAGCTGTGGCTTCTCTGCATCCTGCCTAGGTTTTGCAAATGGTTACTTCATAAGACACGTCATTCAAAAATATTGAGGTAGGCATAGTCCTTTAATCCTTCACTTGGAAGGCAGAGGTAGGTAAATCTCTGTGAGATCAAGGCTAATGTGGTCTAACAAGTTCCAGGGCTACAGAATGAGACCTTGTCAATAAAACAATATATAAAGAAAAGACAAGACAAGAGCATGCGTAGTTGGGAAGAGGTGGAAAGGTATGCTTGGGTCCGGGAAGAGTTAAGGGGAGTAGTGGGAGCTGAATATGGTCAAAATATATTGTATGAAATTCTCAATAAATATTATGTTAGAGAAATCACATCTTGGAAACCTGGCTAAGTGACAGAGAACATGCTTAGCATGCTGGCAAGGCTTTAGTTTAATCCTCAGTACAGAGAGAGGGGGAAGGGAGAAAGGGAGAGAGAGAGGAAGGGAGAGAGAGGAGGAGGGGGAGAAGGAGAGAGAAAGGAAAAATAAAAGTATTTAGGAATATTGAGCCCTCAACTTAGGAGTATGTATTCTTTTCAAATGTTCAGATTTTTAACATGGTATTCGAGACAAGTCTTATGTATTCTATGCTAACCTCAAACTCTGTGTAGCGGAAGATAACTTTGAACTTCTGATCCTTCCTGCCTCTATCTCTCAAGTCCAGATGTACAGTACTGGGGATGGTACTCCTGGTTGCCTGCATGCTGGGCCAACACTGCCAACTAAGTTACAACCCCAGCTCAAAACGTTGAGTCATGCCAAGTCAATCTCTGCTATGCTCACTCATATACCCTCTGCTCCCCCCACTAAAGCTCATGATAATAGAGATTTGCGTGATTTATTTGTTGTTAATTTCAGAAGGGTCTCTCTCTGTAGTCCATGCTGGCCTTGAAGTCAGTGTGTGGCCCAGGCTGGCCTGGAGCTCATTGTCATCTTCCAGTAGAGAGGATGGCCTCAGCTTCCCAAGTATTGAATTTACAGCCATGATTATTTGTGGAATTGCCTGCAATGGCCATAAGGATAAGGAGAGCGTCCCTCAAACAATACTCACAAACATTTATGAACTCAGGGTATTGTGTATATTAGGCAGGTGTATTACCACTGAGTCATATACTTCAAGGTCAAAAAAAAAAAAACTTCAAAAAAATTTTTTTCGGTGAAATCCAGGCCTGACTGTGTATACCTATTACCACAGTGCTTGCTAGGTAGAACCAGCAGGGTGAGAATCTAAGCCCTGGGCTACATGAGACCCTGTCTCAAAAAAAAAATTAATATATGAGTAAAAAATAAAGAGAGAGACCACTGGTTAGAAAGCCTTAAAAATAATAATAATGAGTGAATAAAAACAGTTAAGAGCAGCAGTATTAGCAATTAATCAGGATGGATTCCTCATGAGTCACTGCCTTCGTTAGCAACAGACTTAATGAGGCAGACACTTGTTTGGACATCTTTCTCAGAAGATCCTGTGACCTCTCCATGGCTTATAATCATATCTGCTTGTGAAGGTGGTGTGGGAGTGTTCACACATACTTCAGGGTGTCTGCTCAATTAGGGAGATAACAGGAGATGGTCAATTTCAACACAGCAGGCGTGGAAGTGTTTGAACCTTAGGAAAGCCTCCACACAGTCAGAGCTGAGAAATCCAGAACGCATACTTTACAGGGGTGTGCCAGCAGTATCAATTGGAGGCTGAAGGGAAAAGGCAGCAATATCAGGTCACCTAGAGATGCTTTAGGTGGGAACACCAACAGAGGTTTTAGCTTACTCCAACCCTTATCTCACCCATTACCTAGGCAATAGCCTGTATCAGCCCATCTCCTTTCTGTGGGGTATTCCTTTTTTCAATGCTTCTGAACAATCAACACATGTTCATACTATAACCATTATGCCTCCTGTCCCGTGAAGAAACTCTCCTACCCCCAGGTATGAATAAGATACAGTCTGTGTGCGATTCCTCATAGACTCTAGAGTCCACATCGACATTGGAGCCACTGTCACAGTATGCTATGATACATACTTTCATGAAGGCATTGTTGTTTGTTTTTCTTTTGCTTTAAGATTTACTTTTATGTGTAGAGTCTTTGTCTGCATAAATGCTCATATACTGTGTGCATGTCTGGTTCCACCATCAACACTGGAAAAAGAAGGAATGTTTGTGAGTACTGTTTCTGGGATATTGTCCAGATCATCACTGGACAGGGCAATGAATACAACAGATAATCGGGCCCATATTCTCAAAGTTTGGGAGGCTGAGGTTGGAAGACTACAATGAACCCGGGCCACACAACAACTTCAAGGCAAACATGGACTACACAAAACAAAATTGGCACTTCTCTATTTTCATGGAGTTTAGTGGAGGAAGCAGACAGTATGCTAGGCCAGAAAAGGGCATTTGATCCCCTGGAGGTAAAGTTAAAGATTGTTGTGAGTTGCCATATGGTTGCTGGGGACTGAACCTGGCCTCTGAAAGAGCAACGAGCATTCTTAAACCACTGGGTCAACTTTCTATGTCCTGTAGTTTGGTTTCATTACTTTTCATTCAGAAAATTCCCTTTTTCACTCTGTAGCCCAAACTTACCTCACACTCTCACGAGTGGTTCTCTTGCCCTGGTCTTCCAACTGCTGGAATTATAGGCATGAGACACTACATTAGGCTTTGAAGAAAATTTTAAAATTTACAAGAAGGCTAGAAGAAAAATAGGAGGAAGGATGCTTATGCACCAACCACTGAGGTTTCACTTCTTAGTAACTCTTTACCCCAGGTGCTTTATCATTTCTGTGCTTGTTTTCTCTTTCCCTTTAAAATCAAATTTTGTGTGTGTGTGTGTGTGTGTGTGTGTGTGTGTGTGTGTGTGTGTGTGAGAGAGAGAGAGAGAGAGAGTTGCCCATTTGGAGGTCAAAGGACAACTTGTAAGAGTGTTGGTTCTCACGTTCCATTGTGTGAGTACTAGGTATTGGACTCATCTTGTCAAGCTTGGTGGCAAATGTCTCTACTCTCTGAGCCATCTATCTCACTGGCCATCCATCCATCCATCTATCCGTCTGTCTGTCTGTCCGTCCGTCCGTCCGTCCGTCCGTCCGTCCGTCTGTGTGCCTTCTCTCAACTATTAGAATGTAGTATATATCCTGGCTCTGCCTCTCAAAGTATTTCCATGAGTGTTTCCTACAAGGTAAACCACAAGTAATCCCATGCCTGTAATCCCAGTAATTGAAGCACTGAGGCAAGAAGCTTGCCCGAAATGCATAAGCAAGCTTGGGGTATATAAGCTACACTCTGTAGCCAACGTTTGGCAATAGAGTGAGACCATGTCTCAAAAAAGAAATAAAAACAAACAAACAAAAAAGTATAGTGTTGCTGGGCGTGGTGGTGCACACTTTTTTTTTAAATTCCAGCACTTAGAAGGCAGGGGCAGGCAGATCCCTGAGTTCAAGGCCAGTCTAGTCTACATAAAGAACCCTAAGTCAGCCAGAGCAATGTAATGAGACCCTGCCTCAAGAAAAAAAAAAACACAACACAACACACACAACCAGGCTAGTATCAACTTTTATCATTTTATATTTTTATCACTTTTATCATTTGTACATTATTTTGTCAATTTTACATTGTTTCACTTTTATTTAATCTAATGTGCCGTCTTATATTCCAGCTTCAGCAGTTGATCCACTAACTTCCGTTATAGAGATTCCCCCTTCTAGTACAGAATGAAGCCAATAGTCTGCTGCTGTATACTCAGAATACATGCAGCCTTAAAAAGATGAATTTCTTCAGGACATGAAATCATCACGGCACAGGCCTGTTAGAAAGTGTTCCACTCATAAAAAAGCAACATCATTTTGATTCACTTTAAAAAAAAATCCTAGAAACTAATATTTTTTAATAATGTATGTGTGCCTGCCTATACATGGGTCTGTGCACATGAGTGCAGATGCTGAGAAGACCAAAGAGGGCATCCGATCCTCTGGAGTTGGAATGACAGGTGGTTGTAAGCCACTGTGGGTGCTGGGAACCAAACTCAGGCCCTCCGAAAGAGCAGTAAGCACTTTTGACCACTTAGTCATTTCTCTAGCAAGTCTTTTTGCATTTTTAAATATTTTTCCCCTAGAGGGTGGCATGCAGGACACATTGAGGTAGAGTTTCACTTTGTAGTTCAGATGAGCCTAGAACTCATTCTAAAGCTCAGACTGATCTCAACTTGTGGCATTTCTGCCTCCATCTGCCAACCACCATAGCCATCCCTTACTTAAAATTTTGAAGCAACTTAAAAATAGAACTCCACAAAAGACCATCTGCTTTATTTGTAAGCACATAAGCATGTTGCTTACATGTATCCCATGTGTGCCTGGTGTCTGCAGAGGCCAGAAGAAAGTGTTGAATCCTCTGAAAGTAGAATCTTAGAGCCACTGAATGGTTTCAAGCCATAATGATACAGGTGCCTAGAACTGAACTTGGGTCTTCTGGAGGAATAGCAAGTGCTCTTAACCACTGAGAAATCTCTCTAGCCACTAGAAACATGTTCATCTTCCTGAAATTGCACATGGTGAGTGTCAGGAGTGTCCTCCTCCCACATTCTCAAGCTGCAGCTGGCAGCCCTTATCGTTGTTTTTTTGTCATCAACTTCTTGTTCCACAGGGCAAACGTATATGTCTCTGAGGCTAGGCAGGGAAGTCAATAACCATGAAAAATAGGTACCATCCTTTCTCCAGATGCTCACTGTTGAAACTTCATTTACTCTGGGGTTTGTGCAATTTGATACTGATGCCAAATCACTTTTGAGTTGCCTGCCTCATAAGTCATGAGACATGCCCAGACATGCTTGAATTGCAACCATGGGAAAAGAACACAAAGCAGGAGGCTCACAGTCCTCATCTTAGATGACAACTGTCTTTCCAGGAGCACATCTAGCCACTTAGGCTACGTGGTAGTGCCATCCAGTTGGTTCTGGAACAAGGTAAATACATCACCAAGTCCACAGGCAGAACCCAGTGTTGGCACTGCCCTACTAAAAAATCAATGCCATCTTGGTTTTTCTGTTTCTAGTTCAGATAAGACTTTTCATTCCTGGGAAGTCTGAAACTAAGAGTACTTAAGCTCCCTGAGCACAACCTGGTTGGAAAAGTAGGGGCAGACAGTGGTTCTGTGCCATCCTCTTTGTTTAGGGTCTGGTAGATTTAGTGAAGCCTATCTGCCTTGTCTTGTTTTTCCACCAAATGCCCTGGAACCTTGTAATAATGAATGTAATAATCGATGCCTCTTGTATCATTGTTTAGGATTTGTATTTGCCTATTTTTAGGGACTCAGTCCATGGCTCATTTGAGGACTTGTAGAGCCCCCAGACTCACTGTAAGTGGTACTACCCAGCCCCAGTTCTATGGCCCCTCCTTGTCCTGTTTGTATAAGGCAGGGTCCCGGCAGGATGGCTCATTCAAAGGGCAGATGTGAGGTGAGTTGAATGCAGATGTAGGTTCGAAGACGGCAATCACTATAAGCTCATAATGTCTTCTGGGCTATAATAGAAAAAAAGTTATTTCTAGCTTTCTAAGGGTACTCCAGAGGAACAGAACTTATAGAACTTATAGAACTTATATTAACAATAAATTTATTGGAGTGGCTTACAAGCTGGGGTCAGGCTAGTGCAATGGTGTCTCTCAAAGGAAAGTCCAAAAAAATGTGTTAGTTGTTCAGTTCAGTCTATGTTGGAATCCCAAATAAGTAGGTTCGAATACCAAAGGAGAAATGTCTCAGCAGCAGGATGGAAAAACTTGCTAGTGAAAGTGAGGGCAAGCAGGCAAAAAAGCCAAAAGCTTCTTTTCCTCTGCATCCCTTCATGTAGACTGCTACCAAAAAGCATGGCCCAAATTTGAAGTGGGTCTTCCCACCTCCAAATGATCCAATCAAGAAAATTCATCACTGATTGGCTCACCTGCTTGGATTTTAGTTTATTTTAGATGGAGTTAAGTTGACAACCAAGATTAGACAGCACACTAACCCTCACCTAGAAAGGAGAAAAAATAACCACTAAAGTTTGGTGAGAAAGGAAACTGTGGAAAGGGATACCCAATAACCATTATGCCCACTGGGGCATCATAGATAGCATCCTCATTGTTGCTTTGAAATAAGAGCTTCTGCACTCATGTGTTTTCCCACAGGACTCCCTCACAGTGTTTGGCCCACTTACATTTCCTTGTGGAGAAGAGGAGAGCTCTTGTGACAACCCTTGAGGTTCCATCCCTCCCGGAGGATCTATAAGCAGTTAATGGTTGTTGTGGGGAGAGAAAACATTTCCTTTGGTGGTATAGTTGCCTGCCATTAACTGTCCATGCTCCTGTGGGTAACCACTTACTTTCTTATAAGTAGCCTGGTTAAATGAAACTAACTATGTTAAAGAACAGACTATGCCCAATTCTACGTGACTCTGTATTTTATAGAAGAGTGGGTTTTCAGGCTATGCATGGCTGTAGGAGACACCATTTTGCAAGCAGGTTTTGACTCTATTCTGAAAAAGAAGGAAGATTGCAACCACTGGGTGGACCCAGAAACTGCACCATCTGTCAGGCACCACCCATCCAGTACAGACTGATAAGTGACTTATTCCTGGGAACAGCGAGGGAACCAACCTATACATTTATTGGGGAGACTTGAAACTGTGGGGGCATCTGGGTGTATCAAAAATCTTATCAGGGAAGCCAAGCCTAAGAACTTATCACACATACCAGATCAAGGAAAGGGTGTGACTCCTTTACTTGTACTCCATAAAGGGATGGACACCTAATGCTGGGATGATGTGGCCCGACACTAATGTATCATCTGATACCCAGTGTGCATTCAAGGACTGATGACTCCTATAATGTGGCTTTTTTCATCACAGTTCATGGAGGCTATTCTACTGTCTGCCCACCCACTTTTCCATCTGGACCTGAACTGGATCAGTTTCCCTCCCATTCTGAATCTGATTTGGCTTTTTCGCCTTTGATTTTTCAATCTCACTGTCAACACATACCAGCAGGTTTTACCAGCAGCTTCTCTCTAGCGCTAGTCTGGTTCACTATCTTCCCTATACAGGCTTCTCAGCCCACTTCTGGATCCTCGTGACCACTGTTGCTTTAACGTTTTATTCACCCTGCTTTAACAGTTCATTCTGGAACACATACATACACAGACACACACACACACACACACACACACACACACACACACACACAGAGAGAGAGAGAGGGGGGGGGTGAGAGGGAGGGAGAGAGAGAGAGAGAGAGAGAGAGAGAGAGAGAGAGAGAGAGAGAGAATGAATTTACTGTGTGCTACGTGATGAGTGTTAATATTAGCAAATAAGACTGGAATAAAGGAATCTGCATTTTCCACTGATAAGCTACCAAGGTAGGCAGATTTTATGACAACTTTCTGTCATTAAATCTTCCAAGCCTTGTGAATTTAGTTTTACTTAATAAGTTCTGACATTGTGGCAAAGCACAAGCTTGTTTGTATGTTTCCGGCACTCTGTCTTCTTAACACAGTGATTCACCAAGCTAGGCTTGAGTCAAATGGTCTTTTTCCTCTGTCATTACTACCCTACTTGATATGACTAGATATTTGTTCGTGTTGTCCCAGAAAAAGTTAATGTGACACATGGCTGAGCATGAAGAGAACGGCAATACTAAATCCTCACACTGCTCTTTCTCTGCACTCAGTCTGATGATGCCACTGCATGCTGCCTACCACAGACCAAAGCCAAGTGGAAGCAGTGACCAAGAGAGTTCATGGACTACAAACTGTGGTATGCTGAACTTCCAGGACACGGGTCGAGGGAGAGAAAGGCAGAGAGTAGAGTTTGAGAACCCAGAAAAGGTATCCAGCACTTTCTTGTCATGAGTGGAATTTGCACTATCACACTTCCTGTTAGGTCCACGTGGGGCAAGCAATCGAGAAGGACTCTTTAGAGCTACTGGCAGGACACAGAGGTCAATGCTAAGGTCCAAGTTGTTTGTTCTTGAGACAGGCCTCACTGTACAGTTTTGGATGTCCTGGGACTCACTGTGAAGATCAGGCTGATCTCAAACTCACAGAGATATGGAAGCTTTGGCCTTCTGAGTGCTGGGATTGAAGGTATGCACCATTACAACTGGCAAAGATCAGATTTTTTATCCAGGATGTTGTAAAATAGTGGGTTAAGGGACCTGCGTACTTAAAGTGGCAAGATGACAACAAAGAGATTGGGAGAAAGCCAGATGTTTATGCTTGTGGATCCTGGCCTCCAGGAAGGAGAGGCAGGAGGAACAAGATACAGGCAATGGAACTGACAGAGGAGATGGAGGAAGACAGGTAGGGGAAGGAAAAGCCTTTCAGTTTCCTTTCTGTTGTTCTGATAAAAAGCAACTTAGGGAAAAGGAAGGTTGTTTGGCTTATAGTTTTAAGTTATAGTCAGTCCCAGGTCAAGAAGCAGGAACTCAAGTTGGTAGTCACATCACGTCCATAGTTAAGAGCGAAGAGGGGATAATGCATCCTGGCTCGGTTGCTTGCTTATGCTCAGCTAACTTTCTCCACAGCTATGGCTCTGGGCCTAGTTCCTGAAATACTGCCACTCCCTCTCAGTTAGGGGTCACCTTCCCTCTTCAATTAACAACCAAGACAGTCTCCTACACACATGCCCACAGGCCAACCTGATTTAGACAAATCCTCATTCTAGGCTGTCGCAAGTTGACAGTTCAAATGAGCGACACACCTGTAATTCCAGTACTTGGATGGCAGAGGCAAGTAGATTTTAGGATTGGAAGCTACCCAGGTCTACATAAAGAACTCTGGTCCAGCTAGGCTATCTAGTGAGTCCCTGTCTCAAAACAAGGGGGTGGGGGAGATTGCTTGTGTGACAAGAATTGAGGACAGGCAGAAAGGCCTTATGGAAGAGGCATGCTTTGGAATTGGATTGACCTTGGGCCTTTATTGCTTCTAGGTGTCACATTATACTTGTTTTCTTAACTGTGCTGGTGTAGCTTAGTATCACAGTTTTCCTCCTTCCAAAAATTGACAGATAACAGGCACACTTTCCAATTTACAGGTCCTAAAAGGAGTCAGATTGCTAGAGTAGATCTGAAGGCTCCAACATGATGGCAGTTAAAACATAAAGGTTGTTACAGGGGAAAAGTGCAATAGAGCAAGAATACAGAAACCCTAGCACAGACAAAGGCTGTGGCCTAGCAAGGGTCTGAAGAAACCAGGGGCAAGCTCCAATCGTCCTATGGGAGGACTTCTGTTTGCAACCTGAAACCACAAAAGTTCAACTCTAGAACCCTGGGGGAGAGAGGTATGGCAGCAAAGCCAGGTACAAGTCATTACTCCACTAATGAACTCAAGTACTCTGTCTTCCAAAATACCCAAAGAAGTCTTCTAATTGGACAAATATAAATCCTCTATTTAAAACTGGCCAAGGCATCTGAAAAGTCACTTTTCTAAAGAAGACAAAATGAATATTAGTGACATGAAAAGATACTCATTAGTTGTTAATGAAGAGCTAACCAAAGCCTCAAGATAGCACTTCAGACCCACTAGGAACATACACACAGACACAAGAAAGCAAGGGAGGAAAGGAAAGAGGGAGGCAGGGAGGGAGGGAGGGAGGCAGGGAGGAACGGAGGGACAGAGGAAGGGAGGGAGAGAGCAGTTCATAGAAGAGGATGCCTGTATAAATTCCACCTATGGGGAATGTTATGAATTTGAGGTCAGGCTGTGCTATATGGCAAGACAAAGTCTCAAAAAGAAAATGAACAGAACAGCAACAATAAAATCAAAGAGGCAGATACAAATAAGGATGGGCTAAGAAAAAAAAATAATGGGGAGTGAACAGGAAATACACCAAAGGAGTGTATAAATATGTCATAATGAAACCCATCGTGATATTCAACTGGCATATACTAATAACTTTTTAATGCTGGCAAGGATGAAGAAGAAGGGGTACTAGCTTAGGTGGCTATGACACAGTATAGTAACTTTGGAGACATTTTTTGGTCATTCCTCAAAACACTAGTGTTCTCATATAACCAAGTAATTTCATTCTCAAGTATATGCCCAAGAAAAATAAAGACATATGTTTCTATTAAAGTATATATTAGTATTCATAGAAACATTATCTTAAAAACCAAAAGGTGGCAATAAATGATGAGTGGATAAACAAAATTCAGTGCATTTGAAGATGGAATACTACTTAGCTATAGAATAATTAGTACTCATATATGCTACAACATGGATGAACCTTGAAGGCATCATGCCATATTGTGCTAGTTAGTCAGAAATGTCAACTTGCTATAACCTAGACTCACCTGGAATTGTCATTAAGGAATTGTCTAGATTATGTTAGTCTTTGGCACATCTATGGAAAAGAGTCTTGATTATTGTTTGATATTGGAGGAGTTAGCTATTGTGGGTGGTACCATTCCCTAGGCAAGGGATCCTAACTGATTATAAGAATAGAAAACACTAGCCGAATAGCAAGAGAGCAAGCAGAAAGCAAGGGTGCATTTGTTTCTCTCTGCTTTTGACGATGGATGTGATACGACTAGCTGCAAGAGTTCCTCTCTTGATTTCCCCTCAATAATGGCCCAGCACCTGGACGTTTAAGTTAGATAACCCCCTTTTTTTTTTTCACTTTAGTTGATTTTTATCAGGGTGTTTTATCCCATTAATAGAAAAAAATTAAGCACATACCACAAAAAAAAAAAAAAAAAAAACAGGACACAAGTGAAAGTAGTCATTTCCTTAAGGCATCATACTATATGGTTCACTAATATGAAATGTATCTAATAGTAAAATACAAAGAGAAAAAGTAAATCAGAAGTTGACGCAGGATGGAGCAAACTTGGGGAGATACAGGATTTCTTTTTGTAGTAATGAAATATTCTGGAATTAAATGGTGATAATGGCTGCACAACATTCTGAATATAAACTATAAACAAACTATAAACAAACAAAAACCTGAAACAGGCCTCCAAGTGTGTGTCTGTGGTAGAATGTCTGCCTAATGTGCACCTAACCATGGGTGCCATCCTCAGCAACCTCTCAAATAAAAAAGAATTCTATCTTAAAACAGAGGAATGTATAGTATGAATTATGCGCAATTAGAAGTAAGTAAAATCATATTATTATATTTCCTTTTTTGATTTGGACCAGGTCCTTGGAAGAACCTTGATAAATACTCTGGTTAATTTCAAGATTCATCTTCACTACATCTGACAGAGGACTAATATCCAAAATATATAAAGAACTCAAGAAGTTAAACTCCAACAAACCAAATAACCCACTTAAGAAAACTAAACTGAGCCGGGCAGTGGTGGTGCACGCCTTTAATCCCAGCACTTGGGAGGCAGAGGCAGGCGGATATCTGAGTTCGAGGCCAGCCTGGTCTACAGAGTGAGTTCCAGGACAGCCAGGACTACACAGAGAAACCCTGTCTCGAAAAACAAAAAAAAAAAAAAAAAAAAAAAAAAAAACAAAAACAAAAAACAAAAAACAAAAAAAAAAAACAAAAAAAACCCCCAAAAAACAAAAAACAAAGAAAGAAAGAAAGAAAGAAAGAAAAGAAAAGAAAAGAAAAGAAAACTAAACAGAGAATTCTTAACAGACAAATCTTGAATGGCCAAGAAGCACCTAAAGAAATGCTCAACATCCTTAGTCATCAGGGAAATGCAAATCAAACTGATCCCAAGATTCCACCTTATACCAGTCAGAATGACTAAGATCAAAACTTCAAGGGGCAGTATATGTTGGCAAGGATGTGGAATAAAAGAACATTCCTCCATTGTTGGTGGAAGTGCAAACTTGGACAACCACTCTGGAGATCAGTCTGGCTGTTCCTCAGAAAATTGGAAATCATTCTACCTAAAGACCCAGATATACCTGAGCATATACTCAAAAGATGCCTCACCATACCCCGTGGACATGTGCTCCACCATGTTGATAGTGAGAAGTTCATTTTTTGTTTTATCTTCACTCAGAAACTAGACAATGGATCATTTGCTATCTATCCCAAGTGTATGGTATTTTGCTTCTGCAGCTGATTCACCTGACTGAGTCCCTTTAAAGCTGACAGCTGCAGCCTTAGGTTAGCACCCCAAAAGTGACACAGTGGGAGGCTAGGTAAAGCCTCAAGAGGGAAGGAACTTATTTCTGTCCTTTGTTCTCAGTACTTGTAAGACTCTCAGAGCCTGTGTTCACATGGTGGAAAAAAGCTCACTGCGAGTCTGCACATAAATTCAGTCATAAATTGAATGAAAGGTATAACAGAGAATGCCTACATGCATATACACTAGTAACTTAACTTTCACCATTTATTACTAGCTTGCTTACAGGGTCATGGAAAAGTTTTAGACTATAACTAAGCCATCCTTGAAGTTTTAACAAACTTAGTTAATATCTTATCTCCTGTTTTTGTACCTGGGGTCCTGTGGTGTATATCTTCTTAATGACCTTCAGTTAATGGTATCTGTAACCCCTTGAAATCTGCCCTAAGTTTTAGAAATCTGCTGTTATCTCAGAAGCAATTAAACAGTCTTGTTATAAAAGAAACTCGAATGCTAGAGGTTTCTTCAGAATAAGCACTCTTTATCTTCACATACTATCTGAGTCTGGGGTCTTTCTTCAGCGATTTTCAGACCCTTACAAAGGTAGTAGCTTTATTCATAATACCAGGAACTGTAGAAACTATAAACAACCCAGATGTCCCTCAACCAAAGAACAGACACAGAAAATGTGATATATTTACACAATGGAATACTATTCAGCTATTAAAAGCAAGGACATCATGAATTTTGCAGGGTAATGGATGGACTAGAAAGTATTATCCCGAGTGAGATAACTCAAACCCAAAAGGACATGCATGGTGTGTACTCACTGGTAAGTAGATATTAGCCAAAAAGTACAGAATACACAAGATATCCACAGATCTAAAGAAGTTAAACAAGAAGGAAGGCCCAATCAAGGGTGCTTGAATCACACTTAGAAGGCAAAACAAAATAGTCACAGGAGGCAGAAGAAGGGAGGGAACTGGGTGGGAGAGTGAAGGGAGAGGCAGGATCGGATGTAGGGAGAGACAGGAGAGAAGCCCAGAGGACCAGGGGATGAATGGAAATCTACAGTTGCCTTGGGTTGTGGGAGGGGAGATTTTCTAGGAAGTCCCAGAGATCTGGGATACGAGAGGCTGTCAGGAATCAATTCGGGTGACATTAGCCAAAATACCTAATGTCAGGGACATGAAACCTGAAGAGGCTACTTCCTGTAGTCAGGCAGGACCCCTATCGGAGTGGGTAAGAATACCAACCAACCCACAAAACTTTCAACCCAAAGTTTGTCCTGTCTAAAAGAAATGCAGGGATGGAGCAGAGACTGAAGGAATAGCTGAAGGAATAACTGGCCCAACTTGAAACCCATCCCATGGGCAAGCAACCAGTTCCTGACATTATTAATGATACTGTTATGCTTACAGACAGGAGCCTAGCATAACTGTCCTCTGAGAGGCTCTACCCAGCAGCTGACACAGACGGATGCAGAGACCCACAGCTGAACGTTGGATGGAGGTCAGGAACACTTATGGAAGAATTGGGGGAAGCATTGAAGGTCCTGAAAGGAAGGAAACCCCACAGAAAGACCAACAGTCAACTAATCTGGATCCCTGAGAGTTCTCAGAGACTGAACCATCAACCAAGAACATACACAGGCTGGAACAAGCCCGTCCCCCCCTTCCCCCCCCACCCATGTAGCAGACATGCAGCTCAGTCTCCCTGACTGCCTTATCTGGACTCACTGGGAGAGGATGCACCTAATCTGGCAGAGACTTGATGTGTCAGAGTGGGGGATGGATACCCAAGGGAAGCCCCACCCTCTCAGAGGAGAAGGGGGAGGAGAGAGGGAAAGGGACTCTGTGAGGGAGGAAGCTGGAGTGGGGGCAGAGATTGGGATGGAAAGAAAGAAGAATCAAAGAAACAAAGAGAAGCAAAGAAAGAAAGAAACAAAGAAAACAGATTTTTGCTTTTAAATAAAGGCCCTTCAAACAGGTTACTACAAACATTACCCTCAGAGCATGTCAACCAGGTAGTGTTCAAAGCACAGCTGACACAGAGTACTCTATGGTGAGTCATTTCAGAATAGGTCCTAAGCTGCTCCAACTCTAGGTAGAACTAGGTGTGGACTCATGGTCTCAAGCCACACACTGGTGGGCTATTTATTATTCAGAGCAAGGCCTCCTGAGCTTCCTCTGCTCTGACACTGTCAGGCTTTCCAGTGTCACCTAGAGGGGGGCCATATTCCCCTCTGTGCAAGGATTTTCCTGATCTCTTTTTGTTGCTGGCTTGTAGGTCTCATTTTGTAGCCCAGGTTGGCCTTAAACTCCTGATCCTCGCCCCTCCCCCCCAGCCTGTCCAGTCCTGGGTTTACAGGCTTGTGTCACCATGCCTGTCTTATCCTGATGTTTGGAATGCAAAGCCTGACTCCTGTAGCCTGGGAAATTCTGCAGGAAGGTTGGCCCTGTGTCTCCAGTGATGGGGCATTGCCTGGTCACTGCTCAGAAGGGTGCTGAGCCCTTGCATGGAGGGGGAGGGAGGGAGAGAAAGAGAGAGAGAGAGAAAGAGAGAGAGAGAGAGAGAGACAGAGAGAGAGAGACAGAGAGACAGAGAGACAGAGAGAGAGACTGAGAGAGAGACAGACAGAGACAGAGAGAGACAGAGAGACAGACAGAGACAGACAGACAGAGACAGAGACAAACAGAGAGACAGACAGAGTCCTGGCTCCTGGCTTCTCTGGGCATTCAGAAGCCATCACTTGATCATTTGATCTGGAATTGGAGGGCCATCACTACCAACCATTTGAGCTGCAGCTAACTGTGCTCGCCCCAGCCTCCAGGGAGGCTCCACCCCTGCTTCCTCAAGCCTGCCAAATTACCTTCATTAACAGCAGGACTTCAAGGGCCCTCCAGGCCTCTCATGATGGCTAAGGCTGTATCCACGCATCTAAGCCATTTCAACTCACACTGACTGCCCCCATGGAGGCAGCAGACAGGATCTTTGATGCCTGCCACTTGTGGGGCTCAGCCCTGATTTCACAGCCTCTCTTGTCTCCTCCCTCCTCAGGTTTCACACAGCACTGTGTTGTCATGTGTGTCCTCTCCTGTCTGTCTGTAGGAGCTCAGGACTTCCCTATGCAGGTCACAGCTACCCACTCCCCTCTGAGTCTTCTAATACACAGGTCTCTGGCAGGAGAGGAGCCCAGTTCTGTGTAGCTATGTCCTGGAGGACATGGGGTGAGTGACAGGGGTTCCTGTCATGAGTGACAGGGGGTTCCTGTCCATAAATAAGAATGTGAGGTCACTAGGATCGTCACCTTGACACACTGTGACAGAGAGAAATGAACGGCCAGGTTATTCTTGGGTGATGGGAGACATGTGGGCAGACTCAGTCCACACAAGTTGTGTGATCTAGGTAACTTTTGAGACCACATCAAGGAGCCCAGAAGACAGCATCTGTGGAGAACTAAGGTTGGCTTGATGGTTTGCTTAGTGTACATGGAGCCCTGAGTGGGAGGTTGTCTCCTCACGTGCCTGCATTGTGTCAGATGGAGAGCCTGTTCCATTCCTTACTGTCAAAGGCAAGTATTTTCTGTCACCATGGGCTCTGAGTTACCCTAGTTAAGCTGCAGCTTTGAATGAGGTCTTCCTTATTGCTAGTGGTGTGATATGTGTGTCTTTGACAGGCAGGGATAGCAAGGGGATTCGCTGCCATAGATCCTGCTCTTGTGTATCTCTGCCGTTTCCATGGGATGCTGAAGGTTGAGAAATGTCAAAGGTTCTCTGTGTGGTCCTGGAGAGCACTGTTTGAATGTTTGTGTTCCAACAGGGAAAAGGCAGCTTTGACACAAAGTAGAAACTGGTACCGCTTTTGTTTTTGTTTTGTTGTTGTTTTCTATTCTTGGCAATGAGACAAAATGCATTCCCCTTTGCTCTCTGTGTGGCAAAGAGATTCTCAGCAAAATTCAAACTGGTTGATGGCAGAGGAAGATGGAATTGCTGTTTTTGCAGCACTCTGGAACAGACTTAGAAGCCCATGGGATGGTTCAGCAGGTGAAGCCCCTGTTACCAAAACTGCTGACTTGAGTTTGATCCTCGGGGCTCACACAGTAGAACCAGAGAACCAATGCCCTTAGATTGTCCTCTGACCTCTACACATGTGCCATGACACTTGCACCCACCGACCCATCCATCCATCTATCCATCCATCCATCCATCCATCATCCATCCATCCATCCACACATACAGGTGCACGCATACACACATGCACGCAGACACACACTCACATGCACACACACTTACACAAGTAAAAACATAAATGTAATATGTTTTTGTTTTTTGAGACACTATGTAGCCCTGGCTGTCCTGGAACTCACTATGTACAGACCAAGCCACCCTTGAACTCACAGAGATTGGCCTACATCTGTCTCCTGAGTGCTGGGATCAAAGGTATGCACCACAACACCTGGCCAAGTAAATATACTTCTTTCAAGAAAAGAAAAAAAAATAGCATCAATGATTGCATTGCCCTGGAAGTCAGGACACAGATCCTTAGGACGGAGGATGAGGATGTGTTTACGGGCATTACTTCTGAATAAAGAATAACAAAATAAGGAGAGCCTGGATGTGGGGGGGAGGGGCAGGGAAGAGCTAGGCAGATCATTTCCCCAATTGTGTGTCACCACACACAGTGGGAGTGTGTCACTGCACAGTTGAGACTCCTCCTTTATGTTGTTGTTGTTGGGAGACAGTCCAAGGAGCTTGGGGTATTGAGGTCACTCCTAAGGTTCCCCAGCTGAGCCTGGTGTGGCAGTTCCTTAAGAATGGTCATCTTCAGCCATGAAGTGCCCTCTCATTTGCCAGACTTAGTACTAAAAAGTCAATTTCTGAGACTAGAGAGATGGCTCAGCAGTTAAGAGTGCTTGCTGTTCCTCAGAAGGACCGGAGTTTGATTCCCAGAACCCACATCAGGTGGCTCAGAACTGCCTCTAACTCCAATTCCAGGGGATCTGACACCCCATTTTGTCTTCTGTTGGCACCTACGTAGATGTGCATACTCGCACATGTACATGTGCACGCACGTAAATAAAAAATCGTCTACAAGCTCTAATGACAAGATAAGGATAAAAACAGTATAAGCTTATCCAGGTGTGGTGGTGCACACCTGGAAACCCAGCACTTGTGGGGGACAGGCAAGGGGGATCAGGAGTTCAAATCCAGTCTGATCTACATAGTGCATTTGAGGCCAATATGAGGCACATGAGATCCTGTTTGAAAAAACAAAAATGAACAACAAACATGGTATGCAGGTAAAAATAGTACAAGGTTCTTAGAGGATAAATTTAAATTCTTGTTATTTGCATATGAGATAACTATGCATGCAAACACCTCCACAGTATTTACGGATCAGTGATTAGGATTAATGAAACACTTCAACCAGGAGGTTTATTTATTTTACACTATTATTCTTGTAGTACTGAGGATAAGTTCAAGGCTTTGTGTAGCCTAAGCAAGTACTGTCCCAACTCCATCCCCATTCCTCAGTTAAGATTTTGGATAGAACTGAACCCTGTTTAGTGTTGTTTCTACATAGTCGTAGGCAGAAGTTACAAACTGTAAAGTAGGAAAAGGAGTGTGCAGAGGCATGTAGAGGTAAGTGTACTGTGATTTCCCATGTGCATCCTGGGCTTAGCAGTCACATCACCAGACCTCACAGCAAATACTACCCACTGATCCAGCTCGCTTCTTGGCCTAGTTGTAATTTGCTGAATGCAATGAACAGAGTCCATTTTCTGAACTACATTAGGTATAATAGGAATGAAAAGTAAGTCTTTTGAGGGGGTATATTGTTGTTATTTTAAGGACTGTTTTCCTTGTCTTTTGAGTTAGGGTCTCACTTTGTAGCCGTGGCTGGCCTGAATTCACTTTGTAGGCCAGGCAGATCTCAAACTCAAACTCACAGACTACTTCTCCACGATGGGCCTAAACATGCATACCACCACACCTGAATTTATTTATTTTTATGTATATGTGTGGTTGGAGAGATGGTTCAGAACACAGGCTGTCTTCCCAGACGATATGGTGGCTTAGAACCATCTGTGTAACTCCAGTTCTAGAGATCTGACGCCCTCTTCAGGCACCAGGCATACCTGTGGTGCACAGAGATTCATGCAGGCAAAACACCCATACACACACAAAATAATAATTGTTAAAACAAACAAACAAATAAATAAATATTAATTGTACATATGTGAGGGGTGGAGTGTGTGCCCTTGAGTACAGATTCCCATGGAGGACTGTCCCGGCCAGCAGGGCATTGACCAGGGGTCCGGGAGGTCACCTGAAAGAGAGAAGTGGGTCAACAGACAGATGTAAAGAACAGTGGTTTGTCTATAAGCTGATCAAACCTCTGATTCTACTTTTTTCACACAGGGGTTATATACACAAAAAGGCAGGATGTGGGGAAGGGGATGATGCAGGAACATAGGTGTTCAGGGGAGTACAGATATCTTCCAGAACAGTGTCAGCTGGGTGAAGGTTCAGGGACAGGTCACTACTATAACTCTGCCCTCCGCCTATGATTCACTTGTCCTTATCTAAGTTGGTACTATCCACCAAGGCTACCCAAGGTCTATGACTATCCACAAAGACCTATGACTACTTGTTTTCATCCAGGCTGGTAAATTTCCACCAAAGCTGCCTGTTTACAATATCTTATAGCCATCTGTTTTAGTGTTTTTCCACAGAGACCCAAGACTTTGTGTTTGCAGGCATGTATGTCAGGCCTATTGCTGATTTTAGACCCATGGCTGATTTTATGCCTTCAGTATATAATCAGGGCTGCCCCTGACAGAGGACAGAAGAGGCCATTAGATTACTTGGACCTGAAGCTATAGGTTTTGAGCCCTCTAATGTGGGCACTGTGAACTTAATTGGGGTTCTTTGCAAGTGTAGCTAGTGCTCTTAACCACTGAGCTCTTTCTCCAGCATTCTACCAACTGAGTTTGACCCTTAGTCAAATCACTGTGATTTCAAATCATTGAGTTAAAAGACAAAGATAAAAAGAGATGAAAATTAGCATAGACATACCTAGATTGATTGATACAGCCACTCTCCCTATATAATAGTCCATGTTCAAAGGTACCCTATAGGAGATGCCCCCGGCAAAGATTAGGGACTATGTAAAAAATGATATAGTCAAGACTATACAATTATATATGCATATATAATTATATAATATAATATATAATATAATATATATAATTATGTAATGATATATAATATGTATAATATAATAATATATATAATACATATAATATATAACAATATATATAATATAATAATATAATAAAATAATATAATGCATAACTACACAGCTAATTGTGCATCTATGCACACTTATGTATTTATGCATATTCATGTATTCATGCATGCGTGTATGTATGTATTTATTCATGCATGCATTTATTCATGTATGCATTTATTCATGTATGCATTTATTCATGTATGCGTTTATTCATTTATGCATTTATTCATGTATGCATCTATGCATTTATTCATGTATGCATTTATTCATGTATGCATTTATGCATGTATGCATTCATGCATGTATGCATTTATGCATGTATGCATTCATGCATATATGCATTTATGCATTTATGTATGCATTTATGTATCTGCATGCATTTATGCATAATTCATGTATCCATGCATTCATGCATAGTTTATGCACTTATGCATTCATGCACAACGCTTGCACAACTCATACATTCATGCATTTATGCATTTATGCATCTATGCGCAATTTATGCAGTTATGCATTTATGCACAATTTATGTATTTATGCATTTATGCACAATTTATGCAGCTATGCATTTATGCACAATTTACGCAATTATGCATTTATGCACAATCTATGCATTTATGCACAATTTATGCACCAATGCACAATTTATGCATGCACACACAATCTATGCATCTACGCATGTATGCATTTATGCACAATTTATGCACATTTCATGCATATATGCATTTATGCACAATTTATGCATGTATGCATTTATGCACAATTTATGCATTTATACATTTATGCATAATTTATGTATTTATACATTTATGCATAAATTATACAGCCATGCATTTATGCATTTATGCACAATTTATGCACAATTAATGCATTTATGTATTTATGTATTTATGTGTGATTTATGCATTTATTTATTTATGTGTGGTTTATGGATGTTGTGTTTATACATGTGTATTTATTTATATATGCATGTATGCATGTACACATATATGCATGTATATGCATGCATGTATGTATTTATTCATATATGTGATGCATATTCCACGTCTGGGAAGGCTGAGCTAATTATTTAGATTGCCGACACTTTTATCATGTTGCCACTTAGTTTGCCATCAATAAAACCAGTGTCTGTATCCATGTTATAGTTGGGTAAATCACAGAAAGCTATGATTTTGTGTTTGTCTACCATACTCTGAAGGACCTAACTTCACACACTGGGATAGGGCTATAGAGTATATAGCCCATAATGTGTTCTGCTGATATTTATACTATCTCTTTATCTTCTTTATCTTCTTGCTACAACCACGTGCCTGTAAAAAGCAGCTTAAATGAGAAAGGGATCAAATGCACCTACAGTCAGTCAGGAAACAGAGGATGATGTATTTCTCTGTCCAGCTTTCTTTCTCTTTTGTTTTCAGTCTGAGAAATTACCCTAATTTGGAGTGAGTTTTTCACACCTCAATCTGATCTAGATAATCTCTCACAGACTTACCCAGAGACTTCCTTTTTTTTTTTTTTTTTTTTTTTGGACACAGGGTCTCTCAATGTAGTCCTGGCTGTTCAGTAATTTGCTATATATATATCAGGTTGGCTTAAAAGAGATCCTACTGCCTCTGCCTCCCAAAGTGTTGGGATTAAAGATATTTGCCACCACCCCTGGCCCTCTGTGGTGATTCTAAATCTCATCCAATTGCCATCAAGATTGACCTGCAGGGTGGTGGTGGTGCATGTCTTTGATCCCAGCACTTGGGAGGCAGAGACAGATGGATGTCTGAGGCCAAGAGTCCAGGACAGCTAAGGCTACACTGAGAAACCCTGTCTCGAAAAAGCAATAACAACAAACAACAACAACAGACTCACCATCATAGTACTATCTTACGATTTGTCAAAATATGCCATATTTCTATGTCACAGTGTCTTTAGCCCTTCTAGTATTGTTTTAAATAAAATATCCAGAGCTCATAGCTTTATATGAGTTTTGGAAGTTGCAGAGCATGTGCTCAGCTCTGGTGAGGGCCTTCTGGCTATATCACAGCATGACAGATGGCCTCACGGTATGAGTATAGAACAGAGATCAGATAGTGAGGAAGGAAGCCAGAGAGAGCTGAGGATGCTGAACCCACCTTATGAGTAACCCATACTCACAAGTATTAATGCACAGCAAACATAAAACCCTTCTAAGCCTACTGCCATGACAGCACAACTGTCTTCTACTAAGCCCCGTTAATTTTCCCCCCCACAAGACAGGGTTTCTCTGTGTAACAGCCTTGGCTGGCCTGGAACTCACTCAGTAGACCAGGCTGTCCTTGAACTCAGAGATCTGCCTGCTTCGGCCTCCCTAGTGCTGAGGTCAAAGGTGTGCCCCACTACCGCCCAGCACCTTGATTCTTTTTTATTTTGTTTTGTAATTTTCAGATAGGGCCTCATTCTGTCACCATCTTGCTGACCTTGCTCCTGTCTTCCCAGTGCTGGGATTATAAGCATGCACCACCACACCTAGCTTTAAACCTCACCCCTTAGAGTTTCCACTGCATCTCCACATGGAGACAGACAAGCATAGGCAACCTGCAGCCCCGCTTGGCTTGAGCTCTCCCAATCCCTTTCTTACAAGGCACTTAGCGATCCAAGACCCTCACCTACGTCAAGCTGCTTGAAACAAAACAACTGGTCACTGTGTCCCGATTGCTTCCTAGCAACAAATTACCACCTCCGTCTTTTGTGGCTAAACACATTCTGCAATGTATCCTAAAACTAGAGACAGAGGGCAATCAAGCCTGGGACCAGTGTTAGATACATGTGTATAGTAAGGCAAACTGTACCCTCTGAATGTTTCAGGAAAGGCACTTATGCCTATGCATTCTATGCCTATGCATGATTGTGCAAGCATAAGATTAAAATATGATACTTGAAAAAGGGCCTGCACAGTGAACAAACGCTTACACAACCTTAGCTTATTAATCAAAACAGAAGACCACTTATGCCTCACACCCAGTGTGCTGTTTAGTGTTTGTCAACCTGACACAAGGTAGAGTCGTTTGGAAAGAGAGAGCCTCAACTGAGAAAATGTGGGCGAGCCTGTGGTGCCTTTTCTCCATTAATGATTGATGTGGGAAGGCTCAGCCCATTGTGAGTGGTCTTAATCTTGAGCAGATGGTGTATAAGAAAGGAGCCTGAGCTAGCCATAGGGAGTAAGCCTGTAAGCAGCACTCCTCCATGAAGTCTGCTTTACTTCCCACCTTGAGTTCCTGTCCTGACTTTCTTTTGTGATGGACTGTGATATGGAAGTGTAAGCCACACAAACCCTTTCCTCCCCGAGTTGCTTTTGATCGTGACACTTCATCGTGGCAATAGAAATCCTAAACACCTAGCAATCAACTCTTCTTTCTGGACCGGCAAAATAAAGACCCAGTGACCAGGGCTCTTGAGTAAATCTCACCGAGTCCATTGTTCCCTTGCTGTTTATTTACTCTGTGTTTTGGTATAAAATCCCTTGCTGCTTCCCTACTTATGCATGGTCCTTCAATTCTCTAAATAAGACTCAGAGACATTGGATTCAGACAGACTGACAGTAACAAGACATCCACCATGAGGACCAATATTCTAGCACATACACCTTTAGCACATGTCTAAACTAAAACCATATCTAAACCACAGCTTGTGGTCTATAAAGATACTGTTTCAGAGATTAAAGGGCAGTGGGTTAGGGATATCTGTATGACCACAATATAGGGGGATACTGATGTGTTTTGAATGAGTGTAGACATAGGATTTATATGTGATTACATTCATTGGAGGAATTGGCTCATATTTGCTGAGTAGTGAGAAATCAGTAACTCAGATGTCTGCAGGTAAATGAATGGATACACAGACTGGGCATGTATACGTTTAACTGTGGATGAACATTTATTATTTGTATAAGTAAATCATCTCTAGAGCTGGAGAATGCATCTTAGGAGGTAAAATACTTGCCTACGACCATGCTCAAAGTCCTGGGCTGTATCCCCAGTGCTGTATAAACTATAGCTGCTTGTAGATACATAGAATTCCAGCATTTCCATGGGAGGTGGAGGCAGGAGGATCAGAAGTACAAGATCATTCTTGGTTGGGTACATAGCAAGTTTGAAGTCAGCCTGGGATACAAATAACCCTGTCTCAAAAATAAATAGAAAAAACAACTCCCATATTTTTTTTCTGAAAACATAACCCCATGGAAGCATAGACTCAGAAAAAAGAGTCTAATATGAGAGAAAAACAAATAGTATAAGCACGGTGGTAAATGGTAGCCAACATTGGAACGGAATTGTGAATGGAATGAAGTAGAGGCAGCTGCTATTGCGACGTAGCTGCACAGGAAAGCAGTTGAGCGCTGCCATATTTCCTAACTTCTAAGAGACTCTGAACAAATCCAGATTGTGTTTTCAACAGTGAAATCTTCTCATTTTTAAATCTTGGCTCAATTTAAACAGAGGGGAAGGAGGGGGGAGAGAGAAGAAGAGGGAGGGAGGGAGGGAGAGAGGAAGGGAGGAAGGGAAGAAGGGAAGAAGGGAGGAAGGGAGGAAGGGAAGAAGGGAGGAAGGGAGGAAGGGAAAGTGAAAGGAGACAGAAAACATTGTGTGGGGGCAAAAAAAAAAAAGTGCAAAGATCTGACCTGAAGGACACCACTATTTTTTTTTCTTTTGCTCTCATGTAGCCCAGGCTCGCTTCACAGTCGCTATGAAAGCTTAGCTGGCTTCAAACTCCTGATTTTCCTGTCTTCATTTTCCAAGACCTAAGGAACTAGCCACACATCACCATGTTCAGCACACTCTGCAATGCTCTGCAATTTCTCGTATAGACTATGTGGGACCTGTCCCTGTCCCCATAACCTGAACTGTATTAAGGATCTTACTTGGACTGATTTTGTTTTGTTCCCTGGAAGGATTATCTGTTTAGCAAGTTGAGGCCATCTAAGTCTGGATATGAATCCTGAACTAGGAAGAGAGTATCTCCCAGCTTTCTGGCCACTGAGATTGAGGACAGTGGGCCATGTAAAGACTCCACGTGTTGTGGTAGGACATAGTATATGTAGGACTCCTGGCCTGGGCAGGGCCCATGTTCACTGTGTCTGGCTTTCTTCCATTTGTTCCCCTTTTTGTGTTGAAACAGGGTCTTGATATGTAACCAAGACTGTCCTGGAACTCATTATATAGACCAGGGTGATGTTGACCTTTTGATGATAGACCTGCTGTTGCCTCTCAAGTGCTGCAGTTACAGACATGCACCACCACAGCTGGCTTGAGCTCTCCTCCTCCTCCTCTTCTTCCTCCTTCTCCTCCCTCTTCCGCTTTTCTCTTTTGTTTTATTGATAGAGTCTTATTGTAGCCTTGGCTCACTATGTACTGGAACTCACTATGTACACCAGACTGGCCTGGAACTCAGTAAGATCTGTCTGCCTATACCTTTCTGAGTGCTGGAGTTAAAGGGGTGCACACCATATGCTGCCCTGCCCTTGAGCTCTGTTCTTGACACAGGTAATGATTAGTTGGAAAACAAATAAGTCAAGGAAAAATTGACTGTTCAAACAAAATTTGATGAACTATCATTTAAAATATTTCTACAAGCTGGGCATAGTGGAATGCACCTGTAATCACAGTACTCCAAAGGCAAGAGGATAAGTTCGAGTTCAAATTCATTTTCTGCTACATGAGGAGTTTTGAGACCATTCTAGGTTACATGAGATACTTTTTCAAAAATATTGCCATAAAAATCCTTTAAAGACATTTAACAAAGATGATCTCATAGTTCATTAGCCAAGATCAAGTGAGATTCATTCATGGGATGGGATAGTTCTGTATGATGAAATTTATTTATTTATTTTTATTTATGTGCTAGGGATACAATTCAGGAATTTGTGCATGGTAAGTTTTCACCATATCACTGAATTATGCACCTATCTCCCCCTAATAGTTACTGAGTTAACAGATGAGTAATGGGTAGAAAACTGTATGATCTTCTTAAATTATTGACGTTATTACTATTAATTTGTGTGGGTGTGTACACATCAGGAACATGTGTGGTGGTCAGAGGACACCTCGCCGGAGTCAGTTTTCTCCTTCTAATTGGACCTGTCCAACAAAAAGGAAATCATGTCTCACATCAGAAACTTTGCCAATTACCCGGGGCTAGGGAAGTCATGGGTCCTGGAGGAGAACCTAACATCTAAAATCACCACTTTAGTAAACCACCACAATCCTTAAGTTGTATTATGTATTTAGAGGGATGTGTGCATGCGTGCGTGCGTGCGTGCGTGCGTGCGTGCGTGTGTGTGTGTGTGTGTGTGTGTGTGTGTGTCTGTGTGTATTTAACGACAAATAATAAAAAATAATGGCCATGGATTTAAAAGAGAGTGAGGGGAGTGTATGGGAGGGCTTGGAGGGAGGGAAGGGAAGTGGAACATAATGTAATTATATTATAAATCAGAAAAGTAAAAGAAATAATCAAAAGGTTGTCAGTCCAGAAAAATTACTCATATCCTGAGTGTTGCCCTTTCCCTACGTGCCAATTAGTCTATCAAATCAGAATGTGAGGTCAAACTCACACCAATGGGATGAGACGTAGTCACCACCTTAGTCATGGGTTAAAGATGGAAATCATCTTGGTCAAGTGTACTGGGTAGCCCAGTTTGAGTCTTGGTATAAAAGGAATTTCTTTTTTACAAAAAGAACTCTGGGCCTGGAGGGACAACTCCTCAGTGGTTAAGAGCACTGGCTGTTCTTTCAAGAGGTTCTGGGTTAGATTCCCAGTATCCAGGCTGTGGTTTACAAACTGCCTGTAACTCCATTTCCAGGGATCTGAATCACTCTTCTGGCCACTGCAGGCACCAAACATACACACAGGCAAAATACCCATACACAGAAAATAAAGTAATAAAAACGTACAAAATAGAATCTATTTGCTGGGCTACTTGGCTTAAACAGGCTACTTGGACACACAAACAATGTGTTCCTTTGAGAGTGACACCCACATTATTCTCTGTATCTAACACTGCTGACCCATCTCACTAACACCCATACTATTGTCTTAATTAATGTGTCCCAAGAATAGTCTGGATTAATTCAATGCTTATTTACGATACTGCTCTTTTTTTTTTTTTTTTTTTTTTTGGTTTTTTCGAGACAGGGTTTCTCTGTATAGCCTTGGCTGTCCTGGAACTCATTCTGTAGACCAGGCTGGCCTCAAACTCAGAAATCCGCCTGCCTCTGCCTCCCAAGTGCTGGGATTAAAGGTGTGTGCCACCACTGCCCGGCAATACCGCTCTTTTTGAGGCAGGATCTTGCTATGGAGTGCGGCCTGGTCTGTAGCTCACTGTGTAGACCAGGCTGACGTTAAACTAGAGGTGATGGCCTTGAACTTCTGTCTTTGCCAACCAATTCCTGGGATTATAGGCACGTGCCACTGTGCTTGGCTGATACTATATTTTTTTTTTAATTTTTTAATTAAACAGGGACAGATGGAGATTGCCTTAATATGATTTTTTAAAAAATTAAAAAAAAAACAGGCCTCAAATAAAAAGCCAGAATCATGTTTTTTTTCCCTCCTGTGTGTTCTTCTGTGATGAAGAAAGCCTAAAGCAGATGCTACAATTTGGAATTGAAAAAAAATTCTTTTAATTTAACTATCTACTGGAAAAGAGAAAAAAAACTCTTTCAGTATCAATTTCTGACTGAAGATGTATTGTTGGCCCTACCAGTGAATTTGTTGTGTAAATAACAGCACCATGGGAGATTGCTAACAAGCTGAGGAGGCCCTAGATGCCCTGGCTGGAAGTGGGGCAGCTAGCTCAACAGGAAGGGTCAGTATTTCTGTGTAGGCTGATGTTAAGCTGCCACATCAGATTCCAAAGCACAGAATCAAGAGGTATTATGCAATGAGTGGCCCAGGGCTGGTGGCTGGGGAAGGAGGGGGAGGAGGAGGAGGAAGAGGGGGAGGAGGAGGAGGAGGAAGAGGAGGAGGAGGAGGGAGACAGAGACAGAGAGACAGAGACAGAGAGAGAGACAGAGAGAGAGAAGAAAGGTTGATAACATGGAGCCTGTCTGATGTGATGCATGGAATATTTATAAGAAGGGGCTCAAGGAGGCTTATGGGAAACCATTTAACTAGGATAGAGTCATACTTAAGGACTAGATAAGGGGTTTAGTGTTCAGCAATCCACACTGGTCTTGAACTTGGCATCCTCCTCACTCAGCCTCCTGACTAGGATTACATGCCTGCACCACCTAGGCCCAGTTTCTATGTTATTCAACTCTTAACCATGTGGTAGGTTTATAATGAAACCTATTCAACTCTGAATATCTAGTTCTTTGCTAGGTTTCCAATCTTAGATGTAAAATTCAGGCAGTATCTTCAGAAAGAGCTACTGAATACAAAATTTCCTCAGTCTTGGATGTACAAAATAGAAACTTTGGTTCATTTTTTTTTTTAAATTTAAGTGTGTGCACATGTGTGCGTGTGCACCATGGGGGCATGTATGAAGGTCAGAGAAGAACATGCAGGAGTCAGTTGACTCCTTCTACCATGTGGATCTTGTTCTTGAACTCAGGTCATTGGGCTTGGCGGCAGACACATACCCCCTGAGCCATCTTTTTGGCCCCCACTTTTACTCTTTTACTTGAATTTCTTTACAGTAGTTTCACCCTGACATCTCTCTTTCAGTATTATCTCAGGTATGTTGGTCCCTTCTGTTTTTCTTTTCTTATAGCTTCTGTAGGGTTATTATTTTTGGCTTATAATAATTTTATTTTTCTTTATGAGATGGAGTCTTGTCGTGTTGCCCACGCTGACTTGTAACTTGTGATCTGCCTGTGTCAGCCTCCTGAATGTTAGGATTTCAGGCCTGCAGCATCATGCTTGGCTGATTGTATTTGATTCTTTATCATCAACATATGTTTGGCTTAGCTCTGTTCCAGAGTTGACTGTCAATGAGTCACCAAATCCAAGTTTGCTATTTTTTTTTTTTCTGGAAAAGGCCAATAGATCAAAGACCAGTGGTTGAGGCGAGGAAAAAGATTTATGTGGAAAACTACCAAACAAAGAACCTGAAGGGTGCTGGGCATGGTGGCCCATGCCTTTTTGTCTTAGCATTAGGGAAGCAAAGGCAGGCAGATCTCTGTTAATTCAAGGCCAGCCTGGTCTACAGAGAAAGTTTCAGGACAGGCAGAGCTCCACAGAGAAACCCTGCCTTGAAAGAGTCAAACAAAACAAAGAAAAAGAAAAGCTGAGAGGCAACATAAATCTTGTTAGAGAGCTCAGGTTTGCCAAAGGGCTTTATAGGAAGGATCTGGGGAAGATTACGCAGGGAAGAATTGATGTCTGCACATCTCCAGGGGCTGTTCCAATAACCTGGAACAGAATGTTGTTTTAATCACTGTTTGTTATCTTGGTGTGCTCATTCTTGAAAGGGAGGAGACATTCAGTAACTTGAGGTCAAATCAACCTTGTGTATTCTACACAAACCGTTTTTAAATGGCTCATCTATCTACATGCGGAATTGAGAGGAAACAGTCTGACCCAAAGGTCAAGGCAGCAAAAGAGATGTGCGATTGAAAGGCAGGGAGGCCAAGCTTTTCTACTGAGTTAGTCACTCATTGGACATGTGCGGGACTCAGTGCTTTCAGCAAAAGTGGACTCCATGTTCCTGAAAAGTTACCTAGGCAACCATTATCCTCATTAGCTACACAGCAGAAGTGGTGTTGACAGCAAGGCTAGTGGGAGACTAATAATATATTGCGCAGCTGCATGACCTCCAAAAATTAGAAATTTTAAAATGGACTGAAAGAAAGAGAAGCTAGCAGGTTTATTGAAGCTTCCCCTTAGTTACAGATGTTCTCAAGGACGTGGGAGGATTGTTTAGTACATACATTTAGATAGTCTTTAGTTTCCTGAGAATTCTGTTTCAATTGTGATGAATTTAAACATGAATTGTGTGCCATGGTTTTCTTTTGTTTTTTAAAAAACATTTTGGATCTACTGAGCCCACCTTAACCCCTTCACTCATTGGATTTCATTTGGATTTTCTTAGCTTCTTTTCATTGACATTGCTTATGTCTTTTACCTGTTTGTGCTTTTGTTTTGCAGTGCTGAGGATTGAAACCAAACTCCCCCTTTTGCTAGGGAACTGGTTCCACTATTACCTCGTACCCCAGCCCCCTGTTCAATTTATTTTGAGACAGAGTTTTACTAATTACTGACACTGGCCTTAAATGTGTGCTTCCTGGCACAGCCTCCGATGTTGCTGGGATTACAGTCATACCACTAGTCCTGACTTCTTACTATGCTTTATTTATTTATTTACTTAGAGTCTCATGAGACACCTGCTAGCCTTCAACTTTATATGTAGCTGACAATGGCCTTGAACTCCTGATGCTCCTGGTCATAGCCTTAAAACCCCTGAGGACCTTACAATTTACTGTTCTCTTCTGGGATGAGTCTTTCTTTTCTCTTTGGTGTCTTCCTTAAGTTCAGTTGACATTCCTTTCACACTTTTCCTGTTTCTATCATTGATTTTTCCATCTCCTGTAGTTTGTTAAAAGAAAAGCACACATGCTTGTGCATGCCTTGTGCCTCTGGAGGCCAGAAGAGAGCACTGGATATCCTAAACTGGACTTAAAGATGGGTGGTTGTGAGCCATCATTTGGATCTCAGGAACCAACCCTGGATCCTCTGCAAGAACAAGTGCTCTTAGCCACTGATCCATCTCTGCAGGCCAGTTCCTCTGCTTTGTGATTCTTGTTATCACCGGATGGTTATTTTTATCCACTGAAAAGTTTTGACTCTTAGAGGCTGGAGTGTAGCCCAGTGGTAGATCATTTGCCTAACATGTGCAAGGCCCTGACATCAATTCCCAACACCACACACAGACACCAAATAAATAAAGATATACCTATTTAAAAAAAGGTTTAGAGAGATGTCTTAGTAGTTAAGAGTTCTTCCAGGGGATCTGGGTTTAGTTCCCAGAACTTATTTAGCAGCTAACAACCATCTGTATCTCCAGGTTGAGGGAATCTGATGGTATCTTCTGGCTTCCCTGAGTGCCACACACAGAGGGGGTGGGGGGAGAGTACACAGACATACATGCAGGCAAGCAGTGCATACACAGAAGTAAAGATGTATAAGCCTTTAAAAACAGGTTCGACTCCGCAGGGTGTATGGTCACAAGCATCTAGTACCAGCAGTCTGGAGATGGAGGCAAGAGAATCAGGAATTTGAGGCAGTCTTTGGCTCTACAAGTAGTTCAAGGTCATCAAAAACAAAAGCAAGCAAGCAATAAAGAAATAAAACAAGAGCTGGAGAGGTGGCTCAGTGGTTGAGAGCACCGATTGCTCTTCCAGAGGTCCTGAGTTCAATTCCTAGCAACCACATGGTGGCTCACAACCATCTGTGATAGGGTCTGGTACTCCCTTCTGGTGTATCTGAAGAGAGTAGTGGTGGTGTACTCGTTTGCATGAGTAAATAAATCTTTAGAAAAATAGTTTTTTAGAAAAAGAAATAAAAGGAAAAAGAAATATAAAATTAGGACTGAGGAGATGGCCCAGTAGGTAAAAAAGCTTGCTACTAAGCCAGAAAACCTGAGTGTCATCCCTGGGTCCTGCATACCAGAAGGAAAGAACTGACTTAGGCTAATTGTCCTCTCCCCTCCACCCATTAGCTGAAGGACCCTGCCCCACCCCCATCCCAAGTTAAGAATGATAAGGTAATGAAAAAAAGTTTAGATGATTGATTTTCTCTTATTGTACCGTCACATGGATGCTGTGGGTAGTTTTTTTGTTTGTTTGGTTGGTTGGTTTGGTTGGTTTTGTTTTGTTTTGTTGTTGTCGCTGTTGTTTTGTTTTTTCCTCATCATGATAGGGTATCCCCAGGTTTACTGGATCAGTGGTAATATGCTATTTGGACTCAGTGCTATGGGGACAAAATTTGGATCCTTTATTTGGTTGACTGGCTCAAGAGCACCCTCTTGTGTTGGAACAATGAGGTACAATTTTATTCTTGAACCTAGCCTTTTTTGGGGGGGGGGGGGCATTTGATGAAATGACTGTGACACTATTCCATCAGCAAGGCAATTTTTCTCTATTTTCTTGCCTCCAGAAGATTTCTAGCTCTGTCCGGTGCAATGTTTGGCTCCTTCCTTTGGATACTTATTGAGTGCTCTGATTCCCTAGGCTTCACACCTGCTCTTTGTATTCACTTAGGGTGGGTCCTTTTTGCCTTTCAAGTACACACTGTAGATGATCATAGGTTTTGTTAGTGATGGTACTCTACAGAACCCCCTTCTCTTTCTCCCATTTCCTGCCTCACATCTCAAATGCATGGAATCATATATGTGGTCTTTCATGACTGTTTTTGGATATTATTTCTCAGTGTTTGTCTGTGCACTACATAATATGCACCACCAGTATTTAATTCCTTTTAAAAGTGTGTAATCCTCCATTGTATAAATATCCCATGTTTTTCTTACTCATACATCAGTTAATGGACATGTTGAACCATTCCTAATATTTGGCTATTATCAGGCTGGACTTTGTTTTATTGGTACAGGAGATTGGTCCTCATACATATAAACTGTTCTACTGAGGTATACTTTAGCGCCATTTTGGCTATTATACATAATGCCACTATGAAGATTTGTGCACAAGTTTTTTTTTTTTCAAACATACATTTTCATTTCTCTTGGGAATATACCTGGAGATAGGATTAGTAGGACTTTTAAGAGATATATGTTTGGCATTTTGAAGAATGGCTAAATGGAATTTCCGAGTGCTTGTAAGAGAGACTAGGGATATGGCTCTCTTGGCAGAATTCTTGCGTAGGGTGGATGAGAGCGCTGTGGTTCCTCAGTACTACATAAACTCTACGTCATGGTACCTGCATATAATTTCACCGGGGGGTGTAGGCAGGAATATTAGGAATTTAAGGTCGTATTTGGCTAAATAGTGAGTTTGAAGCCAGTCTGGAATACAGAAGACCATGTCTAAAAACCAAACTAAAACAAAGTAGTTGTATCATTTTATGTTCCTGCCATCGCTGTATGACAGTGTCCATATGTTCACATCTTCAGCGTTTGTTATCTTTTTAACTGTAGCCATCCTGGTGATGTGCCATTATCATGTTCATTTGTATTTCCTTCATTGAACATCTTTTCAAGCCTTATTAACTATTCGTACACTTTTTTGAGACAGAGTCTCATACAGACCAGGCTGATCTCAAATTCACAGACATCCATCTATCTCTACCTCCCAAATATTAGGATTAAGGGTGTGCACCACCATGCCTGGCCATTTGTACATTTTTATTGATTTACATTTATGTCTTTATTTTGGTCTTTCAATAATGTCTTTCTTTGTATTTCCAGACTAGCTCTGACTATTTAGTAGTCCTCTTGCCTTTACCTCCTGAATCCTGGAATTAAAGAATCATACTGCCTTATCCAGATTATTTTCAATATTCTTTATGCATAATATAATTTCATATATAATATTTGCAAATATTTCTCCCATTCTGTTGGCTTTCTTTTCTTCTTAAAACTTTTATTTATCTATGAGTATTCTATATATATTATACACACATCTATCTGTACATATGCATATACACATACATGCATATATGCATATACATACATGCATATATACATATGCACATATGTACATACATATATACACATACATACACACATATATACATACACATGTACACACATACACACATACACACATACACATACATATATGCATACATATACACATACATATACATGTATGTATGTGTGCATTGTGTGTGTATATATAGAGATAGATATATACACACATATAATGTATATACATACATATACATACACATATATATGTGTGTATGTATGTGTGTGTATAGATATAGATATCTCATTCCAGAAGAGGGCATCAGATCACATTATAGATGGTTGTGAGCCATCATGTGGTTGCTGGCATGTGGTTGCTGGGAATTGAACTCAGGACCTCTGGACTCTTAACCACTGAGCCATCTCCTCCTGTTGGTTTTATCTTCATTGTCTCCTTTACTCATATTTTTTGAGATGGAGTTCTATTATATAATTCAGTCTGGTCTAAAATTCACAGTAGCCCAGACTGACCTCTAACAAATTATTTTTCTGCTTTAGTCATTTTCTAGGTGTGCACCACAATTCTCAGCTGTCTTTTCACTTAAAAAGTGTTACATTCAGTGTGTGTGTATGTGTGTGTGTGTGTGTGTGTTTTCAGATGACAACTTGCCAGAATATGTTTTTTCACAATGTGGATTCTGGGGATTGAATTTAGGCTGTAAGGATTGGCTGCAAGAGCCTTTAACAATTGAATCATCTCACTAGCCCTCTCTTCCTTTCTTCCTTTCCTTCTTGTTTTCATTAGGTGGAGTGTTCTTTATCACACTCCATTTTGTTTTTTGAGACAGGATCTGTCACTGAACCTGGAGCTCATTGAATTGTCAAGAAAGTTCCAGGGAACCTCTCAATCTCTGCCTTCCCAGTGCTAGGGTTACAAACATATACTGCCACTTCTGACTTTTTATGTGGCTACTAGGGTCTAAACCTAGGTCTTCGTGCGTGCATAGTAAGAATTGCCAGCTGAGACATCTGTTCAGTCACTTTGTGAGACAGTCTTGTGCAGCACAGGCTGAGGTTGCGCTGTGTAGCTGACACTGACTTTGAACTCTTGGACCTCCTGCCTCTACCTCCTGAGAGCTGAGATTACAGGTGTGTGCCACCATAACCGGCTTACTAGTGCTTTTTAAAGATGAATTAAAAAAAAAAACCCTATCATTTAAATCAAGGGTTTTAAAGCTTTATTCATTCATTTTAAAGTGCTTTAAAGAGCTAGAGAGATGGCCCATCAGTTAAGAGTGTACTTAAACAGGACCTGGGCTCAATTCCTAACCCCCACATCAGGCAGCTTACTAGTGCCAGTACCTTCAGCTCCAGGAGTATCATCTCTCCTCTTGGAGCAAATACACACAGGCAACACACACACACACACACACACACACACACACACACACACACACACAAGCGCGCGCGCGAGCACACGTAAATAAAATAAAAATTTACGTTTTGTGCTTCTGTGCATGTGCTGTGTATGTGTGCTGTGTATCTGTATGTGATATATGTACATATATGTACGAAGCTATGCATACCTTCGTTCTTGTGAAAGTCAGATCATCCTCAGGTATCCTCTATCATTTTCTGTGCAATTCTTTTGAAACAGTGTCTCTCGTTGAACCTGGAACTCTTTTGACCAGGCTAGGTAAAGTAATCTTTTCGTCTCTGCCCCCACCCCCGCCGCCCGGCCCTGGAGTGAGAAGCATGCTTGAGAGGGGTCTGGGTTTTACATTGGTGCTAGTATCCAAACTGAGATCCTGGTGGTTGCTCACCAAGCACTGAGCCCTCACCCCAGAATTTTTATTCACTCCTGACTCCTCTCAATTGAGAAAATTTTACTCAGCACCAGGTATGTCTGTACATAAAATAGGTCTGTACACATCAAACATTTATTGATAACAAATCATAGAAAAACTATTTTAGGCTTGTTATGATGGCACACAACCTTAATATCAACACTGGGAGGTAGAGGCAGGTTGATCTCTGTGAGTTTGAGGTCAGATTGGTCTATATAGTGAATTCCAGGTCAGTCAGGGTGATACAGTGAAACCCTAGCTCAAAATAAATAAAGGAAAATTATTTTAAAGAAACTCTTGTATACATGTAATTTTACCATTTATTAAAGACAAAATTAAGATTGCATGCTAACGAAATACTAATTCTTTTTACATAAGAAATTAAATCTTGGCTGAATATTTGATACTGCAGGACGTGGATAATCTTCAACATTTTTCACAGTTGTTCAATACTCATGCTGTAACTGATTCCTTGTATAAGTATGTAGTACAAAATGGCAGAAGTGTGTTTAGTGTCATTTCAGAATGTGTTGGAAATTCTCTCCTAATCACAAGCCAAAGTGCATTGAACGTTTTTGTTCTGTTTTGTTTCGTTTTCTTAATGAAACCCAACAAGTCAGCTGTCCACTAATCCTGAGTTCTGGATCATGCCACTCAAAGGCAAAGAGGTCTTGGCTTTTGGGTGCCAAAGGTAAGCTGAAGAAGGCATCCTTTAAATCCAGCACCATACACCAGTGGCACTCAGGAGGAATAGTACTCAGGAGGGTGTAGGGATTAGGGACTTGTTGGGTGGATATTCATAACCCATTTATTTACTTCTGTTAAGTCTTATGCCAGTCTATAAATCATTAGTTCTGGGCTTCTTGACTGGCAGGAGAGGGTGTTCCAGGCTGACTGACATGGTCTTAGGATCTCCACATTTAATAGCCTCCCGATATGGAGGATTATGTCTTCCCTGGCAATCAGGGGGCATAGGGAACTGTCAGACCTACAGGCTCAGCCCCTGGCTTGAGCTCAATCCAAATTGGGGTCCAATGTTTAGCTATCTTTTCTCCTTTTGTCTCTGCCCAAACATTGGGGAAGAGCTCTAAGTAGTAATTTCATCCTTTGAAGTGGGAAGGGGCTAAAACAACTGATATTCTTCTGCTAGAGCAGTGGTCAGGACATGAATAGGCTTCCTCTCTGATTCTAATAGTTTGGCTCCTTATGGGGAGAAATGTAGTTGTGCCCTCATTTTTGTCAACAAATATCCAAGAGTGGGTATGGACACCCATGTACAACAAGGAATGAGTGGCTTACCCTGCCCACTCCTAAGTCTACTGTTCTTTGGGTAGTCCATGAGTAATGTCTAATTCCTGTTGGCCCTTGGACACAGGATTTTTTTTGAAGAAACTTTACTTTCAAGCTTCAGCAAGATAGAATGTTGACGTCCATTGTATACAAGGGAACGGTGGGTTTCCCCTCCACTTTTAGTGTTACCCTGGGCTTGGGGAGGGAATATGAACCCTGTCTTCCTTATTCGTCATCTTCAGTTTCATCTTTTAAGGCCAAGGTTCAAATAGGCTTCTTCTTGGGGGCATTCCCTGGCCCAGTGGCCCTCTTCCTTACAACAAGCACATTGGTTCTTTCTAAAGTTGGAGGGGGGGCGTTCTCTATCCTTAAGGACCCCCTTACCTCCTCCTTTGGAAGCCATCTGTTTTAGGCATCTCCTACAGTCTTCTGGTTTGGCTGTGGCTGCCAACAGGATCTTTGCCAGGTCACAAGTCTGTTGCCTCTGCCCTTCATCTGTTTTTCCTCCATTCAGTTCTCTGCAGTTTCTCTCCCATTAAACACTTTCTCTGCCACTATCACTAAGTCTCTCAGACTCTTTTCTCCTAACCTCTCAACTCTCTGGAGCTTTCTCTTGATATCTGGTGCTGCCTGGTTAATAAAAGGTAGAGGTACTGCAGCTTTTGCTTCTGTTAATTCTGGGTCCATTGGGGGTGTTCATGAGCTTCTCTAAGAAAGCTGCATGGCTCTCATTCTCCCTGACTAGTATTATACACCTTAGGCAGGTTAGTGGGTCTTTTTGCAGCTGCCTTGAGACCTGTCAACAGAGCTTGATAGTAAACCAAGAGTCTTCCCTTCCTTTCAATGGTGTTAAAATCCCAATCTGGATAGGTTAAGGAAAAGCCAGCATTGATTATTGTTTGGTTATTGATGGGTTCCCCTGTGGAGCCTCGAACCAGTTTCCTGGCCTCTATCTGGATTCTCTCCCTCTCTTCTGTGAGCAAGAGAATCTGCAAAACCCGTTGACAAGCATCCTAAGTGGGCTGCGAGAGTTGTGTGAAAAAGGAGAGTTCTGAGTTCTCCAGTTACAAAGGTCACTAGAGGCAAAGGGCCAATAGTGATGAGGTTGCCTTTCTTGGTCATTGACCAGCCCCACTGCATGCAAGTGCAGGACAAAAGACTCCAACTCAGGAGGCAGCCCCTGTCAGCTTCAGGTGGGGGAGCCCCTGCCAGTGGTGGGGGAGCTGCCTGTAGCAGAGCTGCCTGTGGCAGAGCTGCCTGTGGTGGTGGCTGCTGTTCCACCTGAGGGGTTGAATAGAGTGGGGGTGAAAAGATAACCTCGTCCTTGGAGGACTGGGTGGAGAAATGGTGCAAAAGAAGATGGATGATACAGTGTCTCCTCCTTTGTATCCTTGAGGTTTTTGGTAGCCAAGTCAAGGACTTCTGTCTGTTGTCTGAGAAGAAAAAAAATTAAGCCAAAAGAGCAGGTCCTCTAGGAGGTCTCCCCAAATCACCACCACATAAGGTATTTGGTCCTGGTGGCCAAGTTTGGGTTTGAAAATGATTTTCTCAATCCCTTGGACCAGTCTCAGGTCAAAGGATCCCTCTGGCGGCCAGTCAGTGTTGAAAGCGGGCCATTCTGACCTGCAAAATATGATTATTTTATCTTTCTTAATAATGACAGAAAGATTCTCTCCTCTTATTTTAACATCCTTAAAATGGCTAAGGAGCAACTCAGTGGGGTTGAAGGAGCCTGTCCAATGTTAAACGTCCGTCAGAAAGTCGCCCCATAACACCATCTCCCGAAAAGCACCTAACACAAAAACCACAAAAATTCCTTTCCTCTCTATCACGCAGGAACAAGAAATAACCAGAAGGTGGCGCCCACACACAAGAAGGGAAACTCGTCCCTTCCTCTCAGTCAGGAAGGGACAGGGCATAATTAGAATGGTGGACATGAAACCGAAGCTACCACAGAGCTGCCCAGGACACCCACAGCACTGTGCAGACAGGCCACTGCCCTATATAAATGAACAGAACCGAGGCTACCTCAGAGCACTTGGCCAGCCATGGCCCCAAGGACACCTGTACTTCAGCTGGGGACTCTCAGGCCTCTTAACGAGAAACAGCACACAGCATAGACAGTTACTGAGGAGTTCATTTTTCATATCCCATTTTATCTTCACCCAGAAATTAGGCCACAAGCCAGTTGCTAAGGTACTTGCTAATCCACCTGTCTGAGTTACTCTGGGGCTAGAAGCTCCTTTGATTCTTACCTCCTGGTGAGAACAGCGGGGGGGGGGGGGGGGGGGGGGGGGGGGGGTAGACAAAGCCTTGGCAGGGAATTGTGCTTCTCTAAGTTGAAGTCTCCTGAGCAAAGAGGAGGGGAACTTATCTCTGCCCTTTGTTCTCAGTACTTGTAAGACTCTCAGAGCCTGTGTTCACATGGTGAAAAAAAGCTCACTGCGAGTCTGCACATAAATTCAGTCATAAATTGAATAAGAGGTTATAACAGAGAATGCCTATACACTAGAAGCTTAACTCTCACCATTTGTTACTAGCTTGCTTACAGAGTCATGGAAAAGTTTAAGACTGTAACTAAGGCACCCCTTGAAGTTTTGTTTAGACAAACCCAGTCAATATCCCTGTTTTTGCACCTGAGGTCCTGTGGTGTATTTCTTCTTTTTGACTTTTGGTTAATGGTTTCTGTAACTCCTTGGAATGTGTCCTAAGTTTTAGAAGTCTGCTGTTATCTCAGAAGCAATTAAACAGTCCTGTTATAAAAGGGGCTCAAATGTCTCTGTGGTTGTTGCCTTTCTGAACTATGGTGACCCTAGCATGCTAGCTGTTTCTAAAGAATAAACACTCTTTGTTTTTGCATACTATCTGAATCTGGGGTCTTCATTCAGAGGGTAGTGAAAGCTAGCTAGCAGAGAAAATAAACAGGACAGCAGGTAGTGGGTTTCCATGTCTGCTAGTGGAGGTTCTGTCTGCTCAGTCCCTCCCAGAAATTAACACCAGGGGCACTGCATCCCCTACGGGCTCTAGAACATTCCCCAAGCCCCCGTGGCTATGGTGTACTAGAGTGTCCACTGCAGAGGGATTCCACATCCACTTTAGTCCTTTGTTGCCACGAAATTCAGATTGTTAGACCTCTTCAGAACAGAATTACAGAATTATTCAGAACAGAATTATTGCGGTACCTTTGTGGTACCACACAAACACATAGACAGACATAGACTACTTAAGCACATGGACAGACACTCACAGACTCAGACATTACCAGTATTGATTCCCTTTAGGCTGGGTCCTGGTGACCTTGGAGTTCCTGACCAATGCACCAAAATGTTGTGCCACAAAATGTTTATGAACCCAAAAGACTACCAAGGAGCTGTTCCTGATGTAATCACATTAGAGTATCTTTATTACACAGGAGGGTTTGGTGAAGCAGCCCCAAAACTCTCATCAGGACAAGGTTTTATAGAAAATGTAAGCAAGTGAGGGAGTGTCCATTCTGGCAAGCATGTAATTGAATGACTATTGTAAGCTCACTGGTGGGTGCTCTGAAACAAGACTGTATACAGTCATAAACAGTCTGAAAGTACATCTGAAACAATCAGACTAATCTTTGATCAACTGTTGCTAGGAAGTAGCTAGGGAGTAACTGACCAAGGACAAGCCATGGGGTCCTTCCTGATACTTGGGTGCAGCTTGGGTTCAACTGCAGGCCAAATTCTCAAGCTTTTTTCTTTTTTCTTTTTTTCTTTTTTTTTTTATGATGGAGGCCAGTTCCAAGATGGAGTAGGTTTGGTCTCTCAACAGTAAGTGGTAGCCCTAGCAATGTTTTTTGATTTCAAATATATTGTATGTGATATTAGCATGTATCTATAAGCTTTCTTTTTTGCAGTATTTAAATGGTGTACTTTCACCCTCATTTTTGTTGTTATTGTCTGTTCAAAATTTGTTTCAAACTCACTATGTAGCCCAAAATGATCATAAATTATTGACTCTCCTGCTTCCAAGTGTTGGGATTGCAAACAGACATGTAACCCCAGATTTTAAGTATTTCTATACATTTTTCTAATACATACATTCTTATTGAAGCATTCAAGTGTGTGTGTACCTGCACATGTATGAGTGAATGTAGTCTAACAATCAGTTTTTAATTGATGCATTTAGTAAAATTAGCTAATATAATTTGGTGCAGATTGTTATTTTTAATGTACTATTTATCTGTTTATGTCACCCGTTCTGTGTTTACTGTCTTCTGTCTAGTCTTGGATGGTTAAATTTTTAAAATTATTCCTGGAATAGGGGCTGAGTAGATCAATGGTACAGATTTTTCTTAGCTTGTATGAGGTTTAATTCCTGAGAGATAAAGAAATTTATTCCCTACTATAACTCAGTAACATACATTGTTTAATAACTTTGGGAGGATTGTTGTGGAACATGCTTTTAATCTCAGCATTCACAAGGCAGGGGCAGATAGAGCACTGTGAATTCAAAGCCAATTTGGTCTACATAGCCAGTCCCAGGACAACCACTGCCAGAGCCACACAATAAAACCTTGTCTTCAAAAAAAAATTTCTTTTTACTAGTTGTGATAGCACACTGATATCTGAAAAGGAAAAGGCAGAAACCTCACAAAATCAAGACCAGCCTAAGTTACACAACTTTAGGCATGGTAGCATACTACCTTAATTAATCCCAGCACTAAGAAGAAAGAAACAGGCAGAGCTCTGTGGGTTCAACACCACTGTGGTGAGTTCCAGGCAGTCAGGGCTACATAGTGAGGCTCTTTCTCAAAAACAGATTGTTTAACAGTTTCATAAATTCATATGATGAATTTTGGTTTTCTTCACTCCATGTCAGTCTATAAACATGGTCAAAAATACTGGTGGGGATGGGGGTAGGCGGGAAAACCTAGTACCATTGTTTTACTTAATTATCAATGTCTCTTTCAAACCCACATAGTTACCACTTTCTTTGTTCTTTATTCTTGCTTGAATCTGAGCTTATCTTCCTCCTGCCTAAAGAACGGTGTTTAAAACTTTATTCACTGACTGATAGCAGATGCTGTCATGTGAAATTATTTTATTCTCTTTATTCAAATATATTTCAGGGGCATACAATTGTAGGTGGATAGTCACTTCCTTATAATGTATTTTCTTTTCTTTTCTCTTGTTTGGTAAGGTCTCACTATTCTAAACCAAAGTTCCTAGAAAAAAAGTTATGTTCCTACCAGATGGAGACCACCACAGAAAAACACAATCAAATGAAGAGTTGTGGAACCCAATCCTAATGAATACATCTATAAAACCACTCTCACGCCAAAGGCTCAGGGAACATTTCTGAAGTGGAGAACAGAAAGATTATAAGAGCCAGAGGATCAGGGAGTGTGCTGTGAGATTGTGCCTAGTAACATCGGAAGCTATACACAAAAAGTCTCCCCAACGTAACAGCCTAAACATGTGCTGAACAAGGACCACACAAATGAGCATGTCAAACTGAATGGAGTCGGGGTGCAAGGGTGGAGTCCACAAAGCCTCAACCCTACAGGAAGATCTACAGGCAACTGAACAGAAGCGGGAGTTGGAGAGGCGACTATCCCCAGGGAAGAGCAAAGCAATTGGTTATCCAGTGCCAAATGGTCAACCTTGAAAACATATATACAAGTAACATTATATGAACTCAATAGGTCATATTTGGGACTATATATGTATATACAAACACATGTATGTATGTAATAACAGTGGATGATCAAGAAGCCATGAATTTGAAAGGGAATAGGGAGGGGTACAAGGGATGATTTGGAGGGAGGAAAGGGAAGGCAGATATGTAATTAAAATACAATCTCAAAAATAACGAAAAAACTATGCTTGTATTAAACATTCTATAAGGATGATTGAGAGTGAGAATATTACAGGTTGAGAATCAAAATTATCTTGGACTATTTTAGTCTCCTAAATAGCCATTTATTGTCTACCTATGTGTGTGACCTAATTTATTTTTGACTAGTACATAAATACATTATACAGACTCTCTAGCTTTCAGTAACTCAAAGGCTAAGAATTCCATCAGATAATATTTTCAGCCTATTACAAATTGCCCTGTTTTGCTGTAACTGGACTAATTTATTTCCTTTTAGCTGTGAACTGTATTTTTGCATCAGGGTTTTATAGTCCTAATGGTCCTGGAACTCACTACATAGCCCAGGCGAGTTCAGACTTTCAGACTTGCATTGGCCTTATTACCCCTGTTCCCCTAGTGTTGGAATTATAGGTCTGCATCACTGTATTCTCTCTCTCTCTCTCTCTCTCTCTCTCTCTCTCTCTTTCTCTCTCTCTCTCTCCTCCCTTCCCTCTACCTCCTGCCTCTGTGTGTGTGTGTGCGTGTGCGTGTGCGTGTGCGTGTGCCTGTGCATGTACCTGTGTGTGTGTGTGTGTTTGAGTGTTTGGCTTGGTCTATTCAATTGCCTGCTCATCTACCTATTGTCAGGACGTGAACCTACTCTCTGGTCTGCCACCTCACAGCTGGACTTGATTCTGCTATGAACCACAGTAGCAGCTCCTTCCAGATTCTATTAACCTATCATCAGTGCACTGCTGAGCCCCCTAGAATGTTGCTACAACCTCTTTAACTTGTATTCATGTTGTAAACATATATATTCATGTATCAGAAAGATCTACTATTTAAAATATAGTATAAGAGTCAATGCTTATTACTCACTCTCTTAAAATTATTTTTAAAATTTGTGTGTGTGTGTGTGTGTGTGTGTGTGTGAATACACGCATGTGAGTTCACATGTCTGTGGTTACTAAAGGAGTTGGATCCACTGGAGTTAGAAATGTAGGAGGTGTGAGCCACTAGATGTGCATGGTAGGAATTGGACTCTGGTCCTCCGGAAAAATGATGATGCTCTTAGAACTATCTTTCCAGCCCCTTACTTATGTATCATTTATTTAGTAATTAAGATTAGAATAAAAGAACCTATCTCAGAGAAATTACTAAAGTAAGCAGGATTACCTGGCAAATTGTCATTGGAACTGCTGAATTATTAGTGAATTTATTGTTATTCAGTAAATTCTGGCATCATAGAAAGACACAGTTCTGTTCCCTATATTTCTGGTGTAGTGCTCTCATAACAAACGCCTTGAGTTTGGTAAGTGCCTCCCTCTGTATAGACAGGTTCCATTCACAGCTCTGTGTTCTGTCCACAAGCTGTTGTTGCCAGTAAACTGACCATAATATTTTGATTTGTTTTTTGTTTGTTTGTTTTTGCTTTGGTTTCGAGACAGGGTTTATCTGTATAGCCCTGGCTGTCCTAGAACTCAGCTCTGTAGACCACACTAGCCTCAAACTCAGAGAGAGATCTGCCTACTTCTGCTGGGACTAAAGGCATGCACCACCACCACCACTGCAGGGCAAGTAGCATCATCTTATCAAACAATAAATCAAACATTTCATTTCTCTGTTTGTCCCTCCCCCACCCCTGTGGCTGTTGAACCCAATCAAAATGAATTCTGTGGCCATCAAAGACTTACATAACTGATTCCCTGGTTACAACTCAGATCTTATCACAAAGACTGCAGTCAGCTAGCTGTTGGCTATTCCTCAACTGGGTCAAGTATGCTTGTGCCTCAGGGCTTCCCTCTCCCCAGCTTGCAAAGTTCTTTACTAAGATACTTTCAAGCTGGTTTGTCCAACTCCACGTTTTGGCTCAAATCTCACCTGTCATCAGAAGGGCTTTCCTGACCACCTTACGTAAAGTAGCATATATCCCTTTATTCCTGTAAAACCCTTTTCATTTATAATAAAAGGTGTGTTCCACTATGACATTTTGTAATTACATACATTGAAATGTGCATATATTACCCCCTCTACTGCCCTCCCCACCTGTTGCTGCTTCCCTGACTCCATGTAAACAGTTCTCCTCTCTCTCTCTCTCTCTCTCTCTCTCTCTCTCTCTCTCTCTCTCTCACACACACACACACACACACACACACAGATTAAATCTAATTTCCTCATATGACAAAAAATACTCAACATTTTGATTTTAATTTTTTCCCCCAGTGAACAATATCAAAACAATACAAAACAAACAACCCCTCCCCACCACACACAGCTCTCACTTCAAAAGCACTGAGAGACAGTTTATTCTAGAGCCTGATAAAAGTAACCATGTCCCAAAAACTTTTGGAGTATTGGACATAACTTTGGGATCTAAAATGTTTCTCAAACGCGTCCATTTTTAAAAGCTTCTCACTCAACTTGCTGCTATTGGGAAGTGGTAAAGCATCGTAAGAGTTCATGCTTAGAGGTCATTAAGAATGTGCCCATCAATAGGATATAAGGACCCCATCCCTTTTCCTCTCTTTTCACTCTCTAGCGGTCCTGAGCTCTGTAGCTTCCTCTCCCACATGTTCCTTGCCACAGGCACATAAACAATGGAACCAAATTTACCATGGACTGAAACCTCCAATGTCAGTGTGCACTCTGCAATCCTAGCCTTGGGGAGGATTAGAAGCTCAAGGCCGGTAGTAAGTTTAAGATCAGGCCAGACTATAGGAGACCCTGTCTCAAAAAAAAAAAAAAAAAAAAAAAAAACTAAAACCAAATGAATCCAAAACTATGGACCAATATAAACCTTTCTGCTTTCTCCGTTTTGCTCTATGGGGCCCTAAACAACTGCCACTTAAAGGTAGTTATCTCAAGCATTTGTGAGATTAACGAAAAACCAACTAACATAAAAATTAAAATTCAATGAAGAAGAGACAGAGTGCAGCATCTGTATAAAAGAAACTAAAGTTAACTCAAAGCAACATTCAAGGACCGAATTTTGCAAAGATGTTATCCTCAAATCGATTTATAAAGTTATTGAAATTCTTGTTTTAAAACTTCCAATCTACTTGTTTGTGTAGTCTGAATGATTTTAATGTTTTATCTAAGTTAATATATGTATCTTGGGAGTTTATGAAAATAAATTTAATACAGGGAAGACTAGGGGCTAGAGTCAGAATTCAGTAAACTGCTTGCAAGCCTGTAGAGCTGAGGTTGACTCCCAGCCCCCAGGCATGGTTACAAAAGTTTGTAATCAGTATTGGAAAAGCAGAGGCAAAGAGATTTACAATGAAAGATCCTGCCTCAAAATATGAAGTGGGTGATTTCAGTCGCTGACACTAGGGTTGACCTCTGGCTTCCACACACAAGTACACACTTATGTACCCTCACACATACACAAAGTAAGTCTACTTCTACTATACTTTCAAACAAACTGCAAGTAAGTAGAAAGTTTAATCATATCATTCAATTAATGTATAGTAAAATAAATAAACTTAATACATATGATAATTTAGATATTGGTAAAGGTAGCATTCTGAAACCAATAGTGAAAGTATCAACTTATCCAATAAAATTGCCTGGTATTTTGGAAAAATAGGGAGACTTTTCTAACTCGTTTCTTACTCAAGAATAAATTCAGACATCTTGAGGATTTAATTAATGGAAACTTAAAAGTATTATAAGAAGGAAAAGAGTAGTGTGGCTTTTGTAAACATAATACAAAGCCCAAAACTCGAAAGGCAAAATACACAAATTCAATTGAACGCAAGGGAAAAGTAAACCTACACAATGTAAAATGTTAGAGATGAAAGTAAAAAAAAAATGGACATAAATACTTGCAGTACAGATGATAGAAAAAACATTTGTCTAAGGAAAAAAAAACCTTACGAATCAATAACCAATCAGTTACCAAAATGGATAAAACATAGACAAACATGTTAGCTAATAACTGAAAGACACTCAACACTACTAATAACTAATGACATGAAAAGCAAAACACTTGGGAGGCAGAGGCAGGTGGATTTCTGAGTTCGAGGCCAGCCTGGTCTACAGAGTGAGTTCCAGGACAGCCAGGGCTACACAGAGAAACCCTGTCTCGAAAAACAAAAACAAAAACAAAAAAGCAAAACACTTCCTTTGAGCTATTGGATTGGCAAAGATTCAAATTATTGACAGGTCTGTCCTTTGGTGGACCAAACTGTGAATGCATACAGGCTTTCATCTGGGCAAGCAAGGCCTCTCTTATTTGTTAAGTATTTGGTGGCCTTAAAGGCCTTCTAAGGTTACTTGGTAGTATCTATACCAGGAGAAGTGATATCATCCAAGAAAAGGTCGGCGGTGGTGGCGCACGCCTTTGATCCCAGCACTTGGGAGGCAGAGGCAGGCGGATTTCTCAGTTCGAGGCCAGCCTGGTCTACAGAGTGAGTTCCAGGACAGCCAGGGCTACACAGAGAAACCCTGTCTCGAAAAAAAAAAATCCAAAAAAAAAAAAAAAGAAAAAAAAAAAAGAAAAGAAAAGGTGATACAGTGTGGCTGCCTAAGAAAAGTTATGTCCACAATTGCATCCTGGTTTAGTATAGGGTTACAGAACTCCTTAGCTGATGATTCCTCATGCAATGTTAAATTCTGGTATGAATGTAAGTTATGATTCTATTAAAACTGGTTCATAGTAAACTAAGTAATACTATAATGATGGCTTTGGATTCAATAGTTACTTTTGCTTGGTTCAGAGAAAACTGGAATAGTGCTTACGCTGGTGCTGTTAATTATGGATCTCAAGGGGACTACGAATTGGTTTAACTTTTTGATAGACAAAGGAGTGGAGGTGTTGTTTCACCTGTTTGCTAGCTTTTTTCTATCTAAGGAAGGTAGTATTTGTATGGCATTTGTATAGTTAATAGATGGTGTGGAGGCTGAATAGACGCCTCAATGGGCAAGAGTATTTGCTGCACTAGTTTAAGGACCTGAGTCTGTTTCTCTAGTCCCAACAATAAAGCAAAGACAAACACAAACCAGGAACAGTCATGAATGCCTGTAATCCCAGTTTTTTCAGAAACAGGATGTTCATCAGAGCTTGCTGGCTGCTGGCCTAGGTCTAAACTCAACAAGAGACTCTGTCTTAAAGAAATAAAGCATACAGTGATAAGGCAGTGATAGTCTCCTATGGCTTCCACACACATCCTCCATGCATGTTCACCACACACACATGTAAAAGTAATGTTTATTCTCCTGTATTAATTGTTGTCTCAGAGGCTTAGTGCCTGTCTGCTAACCTAGGCCTAGTCTTGAAAGCCTCTAGCCTCAGTGAAATCTTATCTAGGCCTAGAATGTTTTCAGCCTCTGAATTCAGACTTACTGCTGAATAAGCTCACCCGTCCTAGTTCTTTTTGAGGTCTAGCTGCTTCAATTCAGCTGTTCTGGCTCAAACTCCTCTCCTAGTTGACTGATTCACTCTAGATTTTCTTGACCTCTCTTGAGTTGCTCTGTTCGGCCTCTAATTCTGGCAATCCATTCTAATCTTTTGGTTCATTCTCATTCTCTAGCTCATTGTGTCTTCACCTATGTCTAGCTAGTTCTCTCTCTGCTCACCTGTCTACCTGTCTGTACAACTGTCCTGGTAAAACTCTCTCTCTCTCTCTCCCCTGCTCTCTTAAGTAACTTCCATTTCTTCTTGGGCATATCCTAGTCTGTCAAATCTTTCTCTGATTCATCATTCTGTCTGCTTCTCAATGAGACATCACTTTCAAACATGGCTGCTTCCTTTTTCAAACTAACTTTGCCTTCACTGTTTTGGATTAAAGGTGTGTACTAAAGGCAAGTCTTTATTCCAGCCAGAGGGGTTAAAGAAACAGGCTTTTTTCAGTAAATTGCACAACTTCAGGTTTCACCATGTGATCAAATATTCTCTCTCTCTCTCTCTCTCTCTCTCTCTCTCTCTCTCTCTCTCTCTCTCTCTC
>JANHMN010000005.1:25550459-25589780 GCA_030674055.1 Rhabdomys pumilio
CACACACACACACACACACACACACACACACACACACACACACACACGATACCAGAGAACTAGGAAACTTAGTATTTAAAAATTCTGCATACTAATACTAAGCTGGGCCAGAGAGATGGCTCAGTAATTGAAAGTGCATTCCTCTAGCAAAAAATACGAGTTCACGTCAGTTCCCAGCACCTAGTTCACCTCCTAGCACACTTGTTGGGTGGCTCACAACTGCTTGTAATTCCAGCACACACACACACACACACACACACACACACACACACACACACACACGCACGCACGCGCATACACACACACGCGCACACACGCACACGCACACGCACACACAAATGTAAAAACTATGGGAAATGGAACTAGACAGATAGCTCAGTGGTTAAGAGCACTGACTGCTCTTCCAGATGCAGTTCCCAGCATCCATATGATATCTAACAAACATCTGGTGTTAAAAACTGGTGTTAAGATAACACCAGTCTTGTATCCATCCCATGTACAGTCACCTAAGCTAGACACTGATGTGGATGACTGGAAATGCATGCTGTCAAGAACATGATATAGCTATCTCCTTAGACGTCTGCCAGAGACTGACACATTCAGAGGACAATGCTCACAGCTAACCACTGATATGATCAAGGGTTTCCCAATGGAGAAGTTAGAGAGAAGACTGAAGGAGCAGAAAGTGTTTGTGACCCCATGAGGAAAGCAACAATACCAACCAACCAGAGCTCCCCAGGGTCTAAACCACCAGCCTGGGAGCACATAGGGAGGGACCCATGACTCCAGCTGTATATGTAGGGGAGGATGGCCTTGTTGGGCATAGATGGGAGAGGAGATTCTTGGTCCCATAAAAAACAAACACAGAGTGGGGGAGGGGAATGTGAGGGTAAGGAGGGGGTAGTGGGGGCGGGGGGTAGGTGGGGGCACAGTCTCATAGAAGCATGAGGAGGGGGGATGGGATAGGAGGTTTCTGGGTGGTGGGAGGAAGTGGGGTAAGGGGATAAAATCTGAAATGTAAATATAATACCCAATAAAAATTTAAAAAGAAAGATAACACCAGTCTTAGAGGATACAAGTTCCTCTCCTGGCCTCTGTGGGCACTAGGCATGTATATGGTACACAGACATTACATGCAGGCAAAAGACTCGTATACATAAAAAATTAAAATATTTAAAAATAAAAGTACATAAGCTGAAAAAGAAAGGGATTATGTGTAGCTCAGAAACAATTCAATAATCTGGAAGATCAAATAAGAGAAATATCATTTAGCAGATCTTTCAAGGAGGTAGAAATCATGAGGGATTAAAAGAATAGAGAACAGATTCAAGAGACTTGTCATGGAAAGTATTACGAGTTCAGAAGAGCAAAGCAAGAGTAAGGGAGAGAGCTAACTAATTAATTCATTAACAACAGAAGAAAGTTTCCCTGTGTTGAACAGAGATCTGAGTTTACCAGCTGAAGGTGTTCACTGAATCTCATGAATCATAGTGAAAAAAACCCCACAAAACCCAAAAGATATACAATATGCTATGTAGCCGTGTATGATGGCCTTGAACTTCTAACTCTTGCTTCTATCATCCTAGTTCTGGGATTCTATGGTGTCTGAACACCACACCCAATTTCTATGGTGCTGGGTATTGAACTCACGGCTTTCTGCATGCTAGGCAAGCACTTTACCAACTGAGCTATTGTCCCAGCACTGCTGAATGCTTTTGATGTACAGTTTGGGAGACTCAGCTTGTAGAGAATTGGAAAGTATGAGACTGGCCTAAAAGTATTCAAGTTCACAGCATGTAATAACCCATTACTGCAAATTCTTTTATCATTAAAAACAATTTTTAAAGCATGCAAACTCTGGAATCTGTTAAGAGCACATAAACCACAACTTATCACAATAAAAGACAAACAGGTAATTAATGAAAGATAAAACTGAAATAAGCCAAAGAGAAAATCTGTCACTGGTTGGCTTCTCTGGGAAATACGTTGAGGGCAGGGTATCTGGTGAGAGTGCAGTATGAGCTTGCATGGGTCAGCTGCCTCATCAGGGAATTGGGGAGCCATTACTGCCCCTCAGATGAGCTTGCATTGAACAGAAAATGTCAGACCCCAGCACCTCCTCTCATTTCTTCTTTTGCCTTGAGCATCCTGAGAGGATGACCTCAGCTCAAAACACTGAGGTGGACCCTGGAGGAACTAACAGCTGCTTGCACTCTGTCCAATGGGATAGTGAGACTCCTTTGAAACTCTCTCTCTCTCTCTCCCTCTCTCCCTCTCTCTCTCTCTCTCTCTCTCTCTCTCTCTCTCTCTCTCTCTCTCACACACACACACACACACACACCACCAGAAGTCCCAAAGCAAAAGCTACATTTAAAAAGGTAAATTCAGCCTACTAAAACATCTACCTTTTTTTTTCTATATGCAATTTGTAAAATGGTTTTACAAGTGGAATATATGTGCATGAATCTGCAGAGTGAATATTTCAGATCTATCAAATGATATATTAAGTAAAACCAAGTAATATCCAGAGGGCTGCCTACCAGCATGAGGCCTTTAAATGAAACTATTTTGATGCCAACCTTCCTTGCATTGTCTCTAAACAAGGTAGGCAATTGTGACAAAATGAAGTCTTAAAGGAGCTTCTTTTTTTTTTTTTAATAAAAAATCTGTGCTATTAGATTGAGGTCTACCAGAATTAAAGGCAGTATTTTGTTTTTTGAATTTTTCATTTTGGGGGTTTGTTTTGATTTTCTGAAACAGCGCCTCACTATGTAGCCCTGATGGAATTGGCACTCTCTGTAGATCAGGCTGGCTTCAGACTCACAGGTTCTTTGTCTGCCTCTGCCTCCTGAGTGCTGTGATTAAAGGTGTACACCACCACTAATGGCAAGGGGCCAAGGGTAGTATCTTAATATGTGTCAGGAAAGCAGAGGTAAGGTTACTCTGCGTGGGTGGTAGGGAGAAGAGAAACAGGGAGAGGCACCAAAGAACCGGAATATATATGAAAATACCATAATAAACCCCATTATTTTGTATGCTAATTGAAAACAGAACAGTATTTGGGGAGGGATGGGCTGAGCTAAGCCCATGAACAGAATCTGACTACAGGTAATGGCACTCCTGAGAATGGAGAGTCTCGGGAGGCCCAGAGAGCTCCAGCTGCTCAGCTCACTGAACAATCCTGACTATTTCAACATTGACTTGACTGGGTCTTAACCAAACAGAGAAAGTTCACAGATGTCCCCATGTTCCAGACCTCTATGACAATACCAGCTAGCTTAGTGGGTTCTTTTTTTTAAAGATTTATTTATCTATTTTATGCATATGTGTGTTCTATTTGTATGTCTACTTGCATGACAGAAGAGGGCATCAGATACCATTATAGGTGTTTTTTTAAATTAATGTTTTATTGGATATTTTATTTACATTTCAGATGTTATTTCCTTTCCCCATTTCCCCCTCCACTCAGAAACCCCTTATCCCATCCCCCCTCCTCCTGCTTCTATGAGGATGTGCCCCCAGCCACGCACTCACTCCCCCCTCCTCACCCTCACATTCCCCCCCACCCGTTGTTCAGCCTTCATGGGACCAAGAACCTCCTCTCCCACCTATGCCCGACAAGGCCATCCTCCCCTACATATACAGCTGGAGTCATGGGTCCCTCCCTATGTGCTCCCAGGCTGGTGGTTTAGACCCTGGGGAGCTCTGGTTGGTTGGTATTGTTGCTCTCCTCATGGGGCCACAAACCCTTTCAGCTTCTTCAGTCTTCTCTCTAACTCCCCCATGGAAATTGTACTTAGAACCTCTGGAGGAGCATCCAGAGCTTTGAACCACTAACCCACTTCTCCAGCTTTCTCATTCAGTCAAAGAATCAAAGCAATAGCTCAGAGCAAAGTGAAAGTGAAGTTAATTAGCAAGGACTCTTCAAATATACATAGGGCCCCAGAGCTTGGAAACTACTGACTCTACTAGGGGACATTGGGATTTTATTTTGGGTTCAAGTACCCATGGCCTGGTGACTCCTCTACTGTATGACTGGACCTATAGTGTTCAAACATCTTATCGATTAAAGGGATTGGGTCACTGTTTGTGTTCATGAGCAAGGAATAGTTGTAGGAGGACTCCCTGCCTTGGTGCATGAGCACAGAAGTAGCTTCAAGATAGTCCTTTGCCTTGGTGCACAGGTATGGGAACAATTGTTGGTTAGTTGGTGGATTGGTTGGAAAAAGGATCCCCAGTCTTCCCCTTCTTTTGCTATGTAATGAGAATAAATAAACTTGCTGTGAGTGAGGGGAAAATGAGATTTACTGCTAGAAAGGAAGACTCAGAAAGGTCATTAAGTTCCCCTTCTCTCACGTAGGGATCCATGGTCTTAACAGCATTTAATAACACCCATTGGGATGTAATCATTTATTATTCTGTAGTGTTTTTCCAAGTAATCGATAAAATATATGTAGTCCCACTGTTCTGTGGTACTCTGACATACCTTATCTATATTTGATTTAGCATCACCCATAGATTTATAAACCTCTCCTGAACATATTTATAATAACTGTTCAAAAAATTTACTTCAATAGTAGAGATGGAAAAATGCTGATTAAAATGCAGGCAGCTATCAAACACCTGAAATACAGCTAATCTGGTAGAAATTGCACTAAAAGTATTAATGCACACATGCTTTCAAAATTTAAAAAGAGGGCTCAAGAGATGGCTCAACAGGTAACAGGGCTTATCACCAAGCCTGCTGATTAGAGTCTGATCTCTGGAATCCATAAGGTAGAAAGACAATACTGATTTGTTTGTTTGTTAAAAATTTATTCAGAGGTTTGGGGAAGGATTGGAGAAGTCCACAATGTCTGCTGTTCTCTGTAGGGCAGAGCTTAGCAGCCTCCCCGTTGCTAAGAGGACAATACTGACTTTTCAAAAATTATTTTCTTACCTCCACAAGTGTGCCATGGCAACATGCCCACATACTACCAAAAAAGTGCAATAAAAATATTTAGCATGAGAAGTTAAATCATCTCATGAGTTTATATTGAATAATTATATATTCATACATATGAATATATATTCTTAAATATACTAATATACTCACACATTTCCTTATAAAGGAAATTTCCTGTTGAAATTTTTTGAGACAAGATCTTACATTACTTACTGTAAGTATACACTACACCATTGAACTCTGTGTCCCCAGCAGAGAGATAAGGGTCTAGTTTCATTCTTATCCATGGGAGGAATGGAGGAATACTGTTGAGCACTACATATTGAAGGTGCTTTCTTTCTTTTCCCTTTTCCTCTCTCTCTCTCTCTCTCTCTCTCTCTCTCTCTCTCTCTCTCTCTCTCCCTCTCCTCTGCTTCCCTCCTTCTTTCCTTCCTTCTTTCTTTCTTTTTCTTTGTTTGGAACCAAGTCTAATGTAGCCCAGGATGAACTCCAATTTGAAGTCTACATGTAGCCTGAGAACTTCTTATCTTCCTGCCTCCACATTCCAGAGTGTTTAGATTATTATGGGTACTTGGCACTACGGTGCATTTATTAGGTACTGAAAATGGAATCCATGCTGGCATGCATGGTAGGTATCTAACAACTAAGCTACATCTCCAAACCTAAAGCTGTATTTTAAAGCATGGTGAGGGTAAACAAGTGTGGAAGCATGCCTCCAAACATTATCTTATTTGGGCAAATTAGAATACCTGAAACAATGCTGGACAAACATGATAATAGCATCCCTTAATTTTGTATTTTAATGAAAAGGACTTTATATTTTCACCACTTAGTGTCCTGTTGCTGTTGAGTTTTCATATATTATTTAATCACATCTCATTGTTAAATTTTAATCTGTATTATTGTGAATATTAGAATGGCTGCTGAATTTTTAACTGCCTTTTCAATGTCTATTGATACAATATGTATTTCTCCTGTAATTGCTTCATATGAATTATGTTGATAGACTTCCTAATGTTAAAGCATTTTTGCATTTCTGAAATAAACTCTACTTGGACATGGTGTGCATTCTTTGCCACAATACTGGATTCAATTTATTACTATTTTATTTGGAATTTTGCATGTGTATATTTTGTGCAGATATATTTAACATATTATTAGATTTAATACTACAAAATGAATGTGAGTTCTTCTCATCATTTTCTGAGGCTGGAGGTCCGATCATGAGATTAATATAGAAATGGAGAAAAGGTTTGGAAACCTTTACAGTAGTTTGATCACCGTAGTGATACCCAGATAGATCTCAGTCAGTGCACACATCAATGAATAGTATATTCTTTCGTAATCATTCCTCTGTCTTTATGTTAAATTTACTCTGCTTATGCTTAACAAAAAGTACTTTTATTTTGATGATTTAAAAAAATTAGATTCAGAAGAAAACTACATACAGTAGCCTAAACTAGACTAAGTAGCTTAAATTTTAAAAATGAATAATTTTTAATGTTAGCATACAGAGAATGGTTTTTATCATCACATACCCACACAATATGAGGACTGGACTAAACAATGTTTTTGGTTTTTTTTTTTTTTTTTTTTTTTTTTTTTTTTTTGGTTTTTCGAGACAGGGTTTCTCTGTGTAGCCCTGGCTGTCCTAGAACTCACTCTGTAGACCAGGCTGGGCTCGAACTGAGAAATCCACCTGCCTCTGCCTCCCAAGTGCTGGGATTAAAGGCATGTGCCACCACTGCCCGGCCTAAACAATGTTTTGATGAATTGCTGTATAAAATAATGTTGACAATGGAGCTGGAGAGATGACCCAGTAGTTAAGAGGATGTAGTGCTTTTGCAACGATCCTCAGTTTGGTTCCCAGCACCCTTGTCCTGAAGCTCACAACTGCCTGTAACTCCAGCTCCAAGTCTATCTGCCTCTGGCTTTTGAGAGCACCTGGACTCACATGCACACACTCCCCCATAAGATTAAAAAGTGTAAAATAAACCTTGAAAAGAATGTTGGCTTGAACTTAGTCACACAACGATGTGGACCTGATGGTCTTCCATTCTCTACTCTGGTTATTTTGCTCTTCACGTTTTCTATTTCTTGGGTCACTTCATAAATCTGACTGGCCTCAAATTCACAAAGATCATCCCACGTGCTGGATTAAAGGCCTATGCCACCATGCTTGATCATTTTAAATTCTTTTTTTCTTTTATTCTTTTATTTATTTTTATTGGTTATTTTATTTACATTTCAAATGTTATCCACTTATCCCACCCCCTCTCCCTTGCTTCTATGAGGGTGCTCCCCCACCCACTCCTACCTCACTGCCGTAGCATTCCCCTATGAATGAAATAGAGTCTCCACAGGACCAAGGGCCTCCCCTCCCATTGATGCCAGATAAGGCCATCCTCTGCTACGTATGCAGCTGGAGTCATGGGTCCCTCCATGTGTTCTCTTTGGTTGGTGGTTTAGTCCCTGGGAGTTCTGGGGGTCCGGTTGGTTGATAGATTGATATTATTGTTCTTCCTATGGGGTTGCAAACCCCTACAGCTCCTTCAGTCCTTCCCTCTAACTCCTCCATTGGGGTCCCCATGCTCAGTCCTATGGTTGGCTGTGAGCATCTGCATCTGTATCTGTCATGCTCTGGCAGAGCCTCTCAGGAGACAGCTATACCAGGCTCCTGTCAGCAAGCATTTCTTGGCATCAGCAATAGTGTCTGGGTTTGGTGTCTGTATGTGGGATGGATCCCCAGGTGGGGCAGTCTCTGGATGGCCTTTCCTTCAGTCTCTGCTATACTCTTTGTCTCCGTATTACCTTTAGACAGGAGCAATTGTGGGTTTTTTTTTTTTTTTTGAGATGGGTGGATGGTCCCATCCATTAACTGGGGACCGTTCGTAACCTCTGGATATGGTCTCTATAGGTTCTCCCTCCCCCTTGTTGGGTATTTCAGCTAATGTCATCCTTGTTGGGTTCTAGGAGCCTCTTGCTTTCCTAGCATCTGGGACTTTCTGTTGGCTATCCCCAGTTCCTCATCCCTTGCTGCTACATGCCTGTGTTCAATTTCCTGACCCTTTGTACATCTCCCCTGTCTCCTCCCACACCTGATCCTGACTCCTTATCCCACCCCTTCCTCTCTCCCTCCCAGGTCCCTCCTTCCTTCTACCTCCTGTGATGATTTTGTTCCCCCTTCTGTGTAGAATTGAAGCACCCACAGTTTGGTCTTCCTTCTTGTTGGGCCTCATATAGTCTGTGAGTTATCTTGTGGATATTCCAAGCTTTTTTCCTAATAACCATTAATCAGTGAGTGCATACCATGTGTGTTCTTTTGTGATTGAGTTACCTCACTCAGGATGATATTTTCCAGTTCCATCCATTTACCTAAGGATTTCATGAAGTCATTGTTTCTAATAGCTGAGTAGTTGGAGCATCTTCTGGATATATGCCCAGAAGTGGTATAGCTGGGCCCTCAGGTAATGCCCAGTTTTCTGAGGAACCATCAGACTGATTTCCAGAGAGGTTGTACCAGCTTGCAATCCCAGAGGCAATTATTTTATTTTTAATTATGTGTATGTGTCTCTGTGTATGTGAGTGTGGGTGCACTTGGGGATCAGAAGAGGGTAACAAATCCCCTGGTGGTGAAGTTACAGATAGTTATGAGCTACTTGACATGTGTACTGGGAACTGAATTCTGGTCCTCTGGACAGCAGCAAGTGTGCTCAACTGGGCCATCCATCCCTCTAGCATTTTTAAAACTTCTACTGTATGCTATAATTAAAAAAAAACATGGATTCTCATAGATTTCAGAATCATTCATATTTACAGATTTTAAAATTACATTTATTTATTTTCTGTGTACAGGAGTGGGACCCAAGTACACTATGGCAAATGTGGTCAGATGTGGTCCGAGGACAACTTACAGGAGTTGGTTGTGTCCTTTCACAGTGTGGGGTCTGGGAATCAAGCTTAGGTCACCAGGCTCACAGGCAAGCATTTTAGCCACCGAGTCATCTCAGTAGCCCATAAGGACGGTTTGTGAGCTTTGTTTTAGTCCTAACTTTGCTCCAATATGCCTTTCTTCCCTGTTGCACAGTTGCGCTTCCTGTTTCCATTTTCCTTCTCTTTTCTCACTATCCCCTTCCCATGGGATCTTTTATTATCACGGTCTGTTTTGTACTTTCATGACTCATGCACACCTAGCATCATATATACTTAAATTTAGATTCTTTGTCTGAGAGAAAACAGGAAGTATTTGCCTTTTGTGGTCTGAATTATTTCACTTAATATATATATATATATATATATATATATATATATATATATATATATATATATATATCCAGTTACCCATTTATCTGCAGATGGCATAATTTCATTTTTTATGGGTGAAAAATTGCATTGTGTATTTTTACCACATTTTCCTTACCCATTATTTATTGATAGACACTTAGGCTAGTTCACTTCCTGCTTATTTCAAATAATCCAGAAATAAATGTTGATGTACAAGTATCAATGTAAACTGATTTTCATAGTGGGTACACCAGTTTACATTCCAATGAATGTATAAATGTTCCTCTTTCTCCTCAACCTTACCAACATTTGCTGTCATTTGTTTTGATGATAGCCATTCCAAATGTGTATGAATGTTTTTTTCATCTTGCTTATGTCTGTCCATCATGTGGATGTAGTGCCTACAGAGTCCAGAAGAGGGCAGCAGATATCTTAGACAATGGTGAGTTGATGCATGGGTACTGGGAACCAAATCTGTGTCCTCTAGAAGAATGGCCAGTGTTCTTAACTGCAGAGCCATCTCTCCAGCTTACGTATGTAATATATTTTTTAAAATATTTATGAAAGAGATTTCCCACAGTTTCTTGTTTGTTTGAGGCAGTCCCATGTAGATCAGGCTGCCCTCAGGTTTGCTATGTAGAGGAGGATGACCTTGGTGTCCACATCTTCCTGCCCCTGTTGGGATTACAGGAATGAGCCACCATATTCATTTTTTTTTTAATTTCTTTTTTGGCAAGTTTATTGATGGGATACAGAAAGGCCGTGGTTTTTTGTGTGTTGATTTTGTATCCTACTTTATTGAAAGTAAGTATGAGGTATAGCTTTTCTGTGGAATCTTTATGGTGTTTTCAAATCTAGAATCATGTCTGCATCTAGTGATACTTGGACTTCTTCCTTTCCGATTTGCACTCTTCTATTTCTTTTTAGCTAGAGTAATAAGACAGATGAGTGATATGGTTTTTTTCCCTTTTTACTTTTGGGAAAAATTTGTGGTATATTGATGTCAATGCTTCTTTAAAGGATTGGTAGAATTTGGGAATGCATTGATCCAGAATTTGTTTATTGAGGGACTTTAAGTATTTTGGAATTCTATTTAAAATGTAATAGCATCATCTGTCTTTTCCCTTTTCCTCTTGTTCTCTCCTTGCTATCCCTCCTATATCATCTTCATTCTCTTTCTAATTCAGAACATCTCTTCCCTTGACTAGTATTGTTACACACATATACATAAACAGATAACATAGCCTGATGTGTCCAGTCACTGTTACTAATCTGTATATGATTTCAGGGCTGATCTCTTGGGATTGAATAATGAATTAGGGGGCCCAACCCAGGGAAAGAGTAATTCTCCCTCTCTTGGCAGTTATTAGTTGCCTGTAGTTCTTTTGCTAAGGGTCAGACCCCATGAGACACACAGTGAGACCCTGTCTCCAAAACCAACAAACACAATTTACTTAATTGCATCCCAAAGGTTTTTAAAAGTGATGCTTCTGTTTGATTCTAGAAGTGTTTTAAATTTTCTTCTTGACTTCTTCAACGACCCACTGCTGGTTTAAGAATATATCATTCAGTCTCCAGTATTTCTTTAGTTTCTGTACTACCTCTCACTATTTATTTCTAGTTGATTTTCGCCATGTTCTGATAAAACAGTATAAACGATTCTGGTGTTTTTATGTTTGTTAAGACTTGCTTTGTGGCCTATAATGTGGGTTTCTTTTAGAGAAGGTTCCATGGGCTTCTGAAAAGAATGTGTTCTCTATTTGGAGTGTATATCTGTTAAGTCTGTGTCAGCTATGCTACAGTTTACTTCAGAAGCTTCCTTTTTTATTCTTAATTTGAGTGAACTTTTTAAACTATATGAAATGTTTTATAGATGTGAATGACATTTTTGCACAGAGGCATGCTAATATCTGTGTTCCTCCAAAGTTTTATATGTGTTGCCAAATTGAGCACTCCATTTGGTTTTATTAACAATTATTTTATATTTTGTCCACTTCACAAATTTGAGACTAAACAGTGTTACTTCTCTAATGTTTTTACTTCTGTACTATTTTAAACAAAATCAACAATACTGTCAAGTGGAATTTTACAATTATTATATTTCTGGGTTAATGTTTTGTTGCCAGTAGAGTTCAGAAACCCTAATTCTGATTGTTTTAATCTAAACTTCTAATTCTATTGGTAGAGTAGGCCTAACTCCAGAAGTCTTTCTAGGATATTAAATCCTAAGTCATGGGAGAATGTTCCCTTGTGAAAATCCATACACCCATCCTCACATTCTTCTATATCCAGCCTCCTAAGATCCATCTCTAGCTTTTTTTCTTATCCCTACAAATACAGATACACCAAGTTCTACAAATCATCTGTGGATAATTTTAAAAGATTCATTTGGGGGCTGGAAAGATGGCTTAATGGTTAGAGAGCATTTGCTGCTCTTTGAAAGAGTGTGAGTATGATTTCCCAGCACCCATATGAAAGCTCACAACTGTCTGTATCTCCAGCTTCAGGGGATTTGGTGCCCTCTTCTTGCCTCTGACCTATTTGCCATACACATATATACACACAGTGTACAAACACACACATATACACATGGTGGGGGGAAGAGGGAGAAAGAGAAAGATACACATATACAAACAAATAAAAAAATAAAAATAGCCGGGCAGTGGTGGCACACACCTTTAATCCCAGCACTTGGGAGGCAGAGGCAGGTGGATTTCTGAGTTCGAAGCCAGCCTGGTCTACAAAGTGAGTTCCAGGACAGCCAGGGCTACAACAGAGAAACCCTGTCACGAAAAACCAAAAATAAAAAAATAAATAAATAAATAAAAATAAAAAATAATAAATTTTAAAAATAAATGAAAATAAAATTAAATAAACAAAACCCTTCACTAACTTTGTTCAGCATCCCAAAGATTTAGTACACATTTCTCCAAGACAAAATCTGTGAGTCTTGAGAATGTTATAGTCATTGTGAGTGTATACTTTGTAAGAAAACTTTCCAATTTCATCCTGCGTCTCCTCTTACAGCTCGTTCTTTCATTGTGACAAAAAAATTTCAACATTTTACGTAGAGATTCTTTCTGGTTTCTCTCCCTCAAGGGTCTACGTTAAAGGATCACGTCTGATCCAACTGTCTTAGTTTGACTAAAACACACCCTGAGGTGAGTATCTGCTGGCAAGAGTTTTATCTAGTGGGTAGTCCCAGGGAGCATCATTGGGAAGTGAGATAATGGGAAAAAATGATTCAGCTGTTTAATGAATAGGCTATGCTATGGGCAAATGGCATTCAACTCCACTGGGGTCTCAGGGAGACTAACTAGAAAGAACATGCCTTAGCGTTTCCCACCTAAGAGCAAGAAGGCTGAAATAGCCTCCCTGCCTCCATTCACATGGTTATGTCCCTCACTTGGTCCCCTGCTGGCAGTGCAGCTATGGGAAGCTATGGAAATACTAGCAGACAGAGTCTAGTCAGAGAAGGTGAGTCCCTAAAAAGATGTATTTTAGAAGGCTGTATCTTGTCCCTAGCTCCTTTCTCCCTCTCTTTCTGTTTGGTTACTATGAGTGACTAGTGTTCTTCCCAGCCCTCCCCACCATAATGCTACAACCCATAAATAATGGGAACACCCAACTAAGGACCAAGACTCAAAGATCCTGAGTCAAAATGCAGGTTGTTCAGCTAGGCACTTTGACACAGCAGTGCATATTTTAAAAAATTAATAAAGCATAGTCATCACTGATTAACAGTTGCTCCCGGTGCCCTTAACATCTTGACATTTCTTTGGCCCACCTTATATTCTGATCAAACAAAGTTTTATGGACAGAAAGTCCTGAGGCAGTGAGGCATGGGGGCTTGAAGAAGCTACTAGTACAGAAACAATGAATGCCTGAGGCACAGAGAGAGGAGCAGCAACACGGAACTGCCCGTAGGTGGGTGAGCGAGAGCGGAACCTTTTCTTGATGTATCTTTGTCTCGCTCCCTTTTTGGTGGACGCGGGGGTTACAGGTGTCTGCGCAATGGTTGCCAAAGGCATTGAGATAGAACATTTCCTCCTCAGAGATCACAGATTTCCTCTTTAGATATGGAGCTAGTAGGTTTGATAGTGCACTCCCTAAAAGCTGTGCATGGTGGGAAACCTACACCTCAAATGGATGGGAGTAAGGCAGAAAGGGAAAGATGGACGAATTCTGTTTTATGTACATAGACCTTTGATGCCTATGTCGAGTCCTCTTAACAGTCTCTAACAGATCCCGGAGGCTCTACCTTATGGCTCAGAGATGCTTTTTTCAGTATAAGAGTTTATTTCCTCGCAGGAAGGCTTGAGAGTGGGAGCTGCTGACACTTGTTTCACAGCTCAACTATGTCAGGATGCAGCCTTCTTGGCCTTTCTCCGAATGTCCTATATTCAAGGCAAGAATAAGGGAGAGGAAAGAAATCACCTGCATCAGGAAAGCAAACATTTTTCCAAAGAAGCCATGCGATGGTTTTTTTCCAACTAATGTGGTCAACATATCACAAATTTAGTGGCTTTAAGGAACAGGAGATGAATATCATCATCTTAGAGTTCTGGACATCCAAAGTGGAACTCACTAAAATCACTAAAATCACTAAAATCACTGTCCGCAGGGCCAAGTTTCTTCTGGAAGCTGTAGGAAATGTCTTTGTCTTGAAGGACTAAAATTTTTGGCTGGTAGTTCTTTCATTTTTACAGCCAATGAGAATATCACTCTGATACTCCCCTCTCCTCCTCTGTGTGTGTGCTTGTGTGTGCTCATTTATTACAGAGAATGGAACCCAGTACTTCATGCAGGTCCTCTACTACCAAGTTACACTCTGAGACCCTCACTTCCGTTTCTGCGAGCACGAGTTCTTTTGAGTCTGCAGCCCTCCAGCTTCCACACTTAAGAACCCTGATATTTTCTTTCATTGTCTTTGCAACCTTAGTTTTCTTTTGCCATGCAATCTAAAGTATTCACAGACTCAGGACACGGACACAGGCATTTTAGGGGCCATACATTATAATGCCTACTACGACCCATTATGGTCTTGGTAGCCAAAACTCAAGCCAGAAAGGAACTGCTGGGCAAAATGGAAATGGGAGGGAGCACTGAGTCGGCTGAACAACAATGTCTCACATACCTTGACATAATTCTCATCATTTTTATTTATTGTGTCATTTTTACCCCCTACTCCATGAGGAAAGGAATAGTGTTTCTTTCCTTGTCTATTTAATGTATATGAGTACACTGTAGCTATCTTCAGACACACACTAGAAGAGGGCATCAGATCCCATTACAGATGGTTGTGAGCTACCATGTGGTTGCTGGGAACTGAACTCAGGACTTCTGGAAGAGCAGACAGTGCTTTCAAATACCGACACCCCCCCCCCAGCCCTTACTATTGTGTTTTCAACATGTAACCTGGTACCTAACACACAGCACATTTTAGTGCACATAGGTGTGCATGCTGAAGTACACATACACGCAAAGTGTGCATCCTCATTTGCGGTCCTCAGGCCAGGCTTGGTGCTGTACACCTTTAGTCCCAGTACTCGGGAAGCAAAAAAGGGCAGATCTTTGAGTTCCAGAACAGCTAGAGCTACACAAAGAAACGTTGTCTTTAAAAATAAAACAACAAAAACCAAGCCAAAACAATGACAATGACAATGACAATAACAACAACAGAACTGGAAACAATTTAACTCTTCATATAGAAAAAAATGAAGAAAACAACTGATTTTTTTCCAAAATAAACCTCTGTTCATTTTATACAAGAAAATACCTTGCTGCCTTCGTAAACAGGGTAGATCTTAAATGTAATCACCTGAATACTTGTGATTTATCATCAAGGGAAAATGCCAGTTGCAGATGTGTTGTATGACCTTACTTACGTTGTAGAAAATAACAGAAACTTTGTCAGGGACCGCTCTACCAAATGTTGAAACCCACACTGCCAAAAGCTTGGGGGCCAAAATTGTTAGAGCCTGCACTGCCCCAAGCTTTGGGGGTTAAATTGTCCTGGCTTGTACTGCTGCTCTGGTCCGAGGGTCAGGGTTCAGCAAGAGAGAGGGAGTGAGAGAGGACGTGAAGAATGGAGACCAGACAGAGTGTGATTCAGTCTCGTTTATTCTCAAGTGTCTCTTTTTCTCTCTTTCCAAGTCCCTCATTCCTAGTCCAAGTCCTAAGTCTCAAGTGTCGAGTTCCTAGTCCCTAGTTCCTAGTCCCTAGTGCCTCCAAGTTCCAAGTTTCCAGTCTCCTCTTCTGTCTGCTTCTCACTTTTTTGTTTGTTTGTTTTTCGAGACAGGGTTTCTCTTTATAGCCCTGGCTGTCCTGGAACTCACTCTGTAGACCAGGCTGGCCTCGAGGTCAGAAATCTGCCTGCCTCTGCCTCCCAGGTGCTGGGATTAAAGGTGTTTGCTACCACTACCCAGCAAGTCTCACTTCTTAAGTCATGCCTTTAAGTCACACACACCCAAGGGAAAATCCTGGGTATATAAAACAAGATGTTATCAGAGTGTGCTCAGCTGTTGTAGGCTCTTGAAAACAAGTCTCTTGTCTGGGTATATGGCTTAAGATGGCTGCAAGGATGATAGCTGCCTTCTGCTAGAAGTTAGCTCCCAACAAAACTTATTGTCATGGAAAGAAAGAACACAAAAATATCAACTTCTTGGTTTGGAAAACAGGTGTGGTCACACACATACACGCATGATCCCAGCAGTCAGGAGGCAGAAACAGGAGAACCCAGAGTTCAAAGCCAACCTTATAAGTAACTAGTTTAAGGAAAGCCTGGGTTACATGAGACCCTGTATTTTAAAAAAAAACACATAAAAACAAAACAATAATTAATGCCAGAGAGGTGACTCAGTAGGTAAAAGTGCTTGCCACCAAATCTGAGAGCCTAATGGAGAGAGTCAACTCCTCTATGTTGTCCTATGTCCTCCACAAGCCTGCCTGCATACATTCTTCATCTTCCAAAACAAGTAAATGTAAAAACAGACAAGAAACCATTTCTTGGTTCTGAACTGTTCCAGAAACATGCCACATTCTTCTTTCTTTGTACTGACTTATCTTCCTTCTTATAATACTCTTCCATCGTGCATTAAACTATTAATATGTACCTGGTTTTTGCTACTTTATGTGTTCTTCTCTTTCCCATCCTTTATCCCCATGGTCTCACCCACTAACACTAGACAAGAGAGAAACAACAATAGAGTAGAGGGGAGAGACAGCTTAGGAAAATCCCTGAATCTAATTTATTTCCTTGTTTCTTCTCTGACCGCAGCTATTAACAAACCACAACCCACCTCCCGAAGTGACCAACAACCACCCACACTCCGCCTCTCGGGGCCCTTGAATTGATGTATCCTCTGAAAAGTTTCTGGAATTCCAAACAAACGTCACTCAATCACAGAAATGATCTGTGGCTGTCAAAACCATGCTTCTTCTAGATCAGGAGGCAAATCATGATGAGCTGCTGTGGGCAGTCTGAAGCAGCCCACATCCCTGCATCTGGGATTAAAACAAAAGCACATTCTTATAATATTTCTATGTTTCGTTAAAGAAACCCTGGTTCGAGAATTCTTAAAAATGTCACTACATGTTTTAAGTCATTAATTGTGCTGTGTGTAGCAAGAAATTCTAAGCAGGAACATTTTCAATAAAATAAGAGCTTTTCAGGTTAGTGGCCAAGGTTTTCAGGAGCCCTCTCCTGCTCAGTTCTCATCTGTATTCAGAATTACACATTCAAGCCTTTCGATTTGTCCTCTTTCCGGTGTACGCTTTCCAGGGTTATCAGAGTTGGCCATAACTGCATCCCTGTGTCTGCAGCTTTTCATTTCCTGTGGAAGAACTTTCCGCTGATATCTTTTTACAGATTGAACATTATTATACGTAGGCACTGTGAAAGTAAACCTTTACCTATCCTGTTCATGCAAGGGAATAGTAAAAAAGCAGTCTTTTAAATCAATTACTATCATAGGCCATGCCTTAGGTAATAAAGAAGGTAAAGGAATTCCAGGCTGTAACAGACCCATTGGTTGAATTACTCTAGTAATTCACCATTCCTAAATCTGTTAACATTCTCCATTAATGTATCTTCAACATGGAAAAATTTTAGAGAAAATATTAATATAAACAGTCACAATTGGTAGTTCTGTTCTCTGTTCATTAAGGTCTCCGTACAATGTTTCCTTCATGGAGTTACCTGCCTTGACTGCCATCTCTAACATAGCAAGCTCTGTCACTCTCCCATCTTCTCCTCCACTCTGTTTTCATGACATTCTGTGTCCATTTGTCTGTCTCATCCCATGAGGCTGTGGATCTAGAATGTACACTGACCTAAATGATTGTGATCTCGGTTGCTGAGTATCTCAGTTGACAAACCATTTCTTTTAAGCCAGTGATTCTCAAAACCATGATCTCCAGGCAAATAGCAACAGCATCCATCATCTGGGAACTAGTTAGAAATGCAAATTATCTAAGCCACACCCAGAACTACTAAACCAGAAGCCTTGGGAATTGGGCCCAGCAGCCACGGTTTTAACAAGCCCTCCAGGGGATTATGACACCTTGGCTTTCTTTTTCTAGTCAACACTTTTCCAGTGTTCTTCTTCTGGTATCTTTTCCAGGAGGAAATAAGGTAGTTATCTCCCCAACTCTATCCTCCACAATCCACCTTTCTTTTCTAAGATTTATTTTTGTCTGTAGATGTGTATAAACTCATGTATGAGTACCTGAAGCCAGAAGAGAGCACCATATCTTCTGGAGCTGGAATTACAGGTGGTTGTGGGCACTGGGAACTGAACACAACTCCTAGCTGCTGAGCCATCTCTCCAGCCCTGAAGCTTCATTTTTACAAGGGGGATTTAGCTGCTGTTACATTCCCAAGAAACCAACAGCAAAGACCAACACTGAACTTTGTTGCTGTTTTGTTTTTTCTGAGACAGTGTTTCTCTGTGTAGCCCTGGCTGTTCTGGAACTCACACTCGATCTGTAGACCAGGCTGGCCTTAAACACAAAGATCCACCTGTCTCTGCCAAGAGTGCTGGGATCAAAGACACGCCATGCATCACCACCATCACCACCACCACCACCACCACCACCACCACCACCACCACCACCACCACTACCACCACCATGCTCTGAACTCTTGATAAAGTACCTGTGACTGAGGAGACACCGACCAAACTGCCTGTAAAAGTTAATTGCATTGTACCCTTCTGCCTTGAGAGATGGGGACAGTGAGTTGTCCTAAATGGAATATTGAAAGTTAGAAATTGCTTTGCTGCCTGCATTGTCTTTGTCCAACCCTATAACTTCCTCCTTTCCTCTGTGGGTCTCACCTATCACTAAATCCTTTGCACTGCTTATGCAGTTTCAATTTCTCCTTCCTAAAGGATGCAATGTGCAAGAAGCTCTTTGCTAATGAGAAATGGGATACTCATAATAGGCATGCACTGACGGTGATTACTCAAATTATCACCCACAGTGGTTTGAAATCGAATGCAATTTTATGTAGCGCTTTGCAAATTCAAGTGGCCAGACCACCTAATCCCTATAATGATGACGATGATTGCAAAGGATGCAGCTATGGCCAACTCTTTCTGATAACCCTGGAGAGCTTACACCGAAAAGAGGGCAAATTGAAAGACTTGAATGTATAACTCAGAATACAGCAGAAAAATCAAAGTGCATCCTCTCCAGCGTTAAAGTAGTCTTTAGAGCCACAGAACAGACATGCCTGAAGATCGTGCTCAGGGACCGATTATAAACGTTACAGAGGCGCTGCATCAATTAAAGGAACAGATTTGCCAGGACTCTTAGGCCAAGTTAAAGGTACACCTGGGGAAAGAATAAGACCCTAACGTGTTGGCTGGAAATATTTGGCATAAACAGATGAGGCTGAGAATAAAATTAATCCTTATAGTCCCGTGAACCTTCCTTGCAAATTTAAGTAGTCCTTTATCCCTTCTAAAGGTACTAATCTACCTCTTTAATGAGTTCCACTGGAGCGTTCTTAAAAGAAATGTCGATTGTTCTCAGAGCCAACCTCCTCAACCCTCAGTGCCTTACTCTCATAGGAATTGTTAGCTCTCAGCTGGGTTCTGGTGGTACAACTGTGGAGGCAAAACCAGGCGGATCTCTGTGAGTTTGAGGCCAGTCTTGTCTGTAGGGCACGTTCTGGGGCAGCCAGGGCTACACAGAGAAACCCTGTCTCAACCCCCTCAAAAAAGAGTTGTTAGAGCGCAAGCTAAGAATGGCTATGCATGCTCTGTGCTGTGGAGGTGGAGGCAGGAGTTTTCTCACAAGCACTCAGAATTCTCTGCACACAACTCCACTTTTGGACCGTGTTCCAATATCTCCCTCATTTATTTTTATTTTTTTATTTTTTTAGTTTTTCAAGACAGGGTTTCTCTGTGTAGTCCTGGCTGTTCTGGAACTCACTCTGTAGACCAGGCTGGCCTCGAACTGAGAAATCCGCCTGCCTCTGCCTCCCAAGTGCTGGGATTAAAGGCATGCGCCACCATTGCCCGGCTCTCCCTCATTTTTTTTTTTTAATAAATAGCAGAAAATCCAGAGTAGTTTTGATTTGAGTTGTAGATAAATTTAATTATCACTTGATGTATGAGTGATGAATCATATTAAGACAGTGAAAGCACTGTGTACAATGCTCTGCCACCCACAACAGGGATCCAAAGGCTGTCCAGCACTATTGGTTACATTATTATATTGATCAGAAAAACCTAGAGAATAGCTTGAAAAGAGACCCCTATGATTAGTAGTTCTGGTATCTTGTAGAACATTAGCCCATATTTGCCTTGCAATAGGAATTCAAATGTTGTGATGTCCTTTGCAAATAGGAAGTGATTCAAATCCTAAGGAAAAATTAATTGCAGTCTCATTTTTAGATGACTAAATGAGTCTCTTACAGCCCCATTGTCCAATCAGAAACACAGTCATTAGTAAAGATAACAGGAGCTCATCCATCCAACCTACAAGCTGAAACAAAGGAGGGTGAGGAATCTAAGCCCAATCCACACGTTCAGAGGCACTCATTGTGGATGCACAGGCCAAAGCAGCTGCACTGTCACAAAGAGATTCTCAAGCGACATAGGGCTCTGTGTTATTTGTAGAACAACTTCTCCCTTGGTGCATAGGGCTTTAACTTGGCCCCAGGTGGGTAGACTTGATTTCTGGTGACAGTAGCAAAATTACAGTTATAAAGTAGCAATGAAAATAACGTTATGGTTGGGGGTCAGTTCAACATGAAGAACTGTATTAATGGGTCGCAGCATTACGGAAGTTGAGAACACTGTTCTAGAGGACAACACTTACGTATTAGAGCTAAAGTCCGCAAATAACATAATAAAGCTCAGGGATAGGATGGCAGCAAGAGACTGTTCCCCTTGTAAAACTGCACTTGTTGACTGTGGAATTCAATGCCCAGGGAATTATTTCATGCCGTATAAATGCTGACTAGGTACCTGACAGACTTCTAGACACTCTTCCCAAATCTACTAAGCCAATTCACAGATCTGGGATCCCTACATGAGGACAGAAACTGAATGGCCTTGAAAAAAGAGCCAGCCTTACTACTGTGGTATGACAAACACACGTGTGCAACAGCCCCTACCAGCCTCCCACAGATTGGGAGGATCTGTAATCATTTATTATAGAACCGTGACCAAGGAAAAAGAAATACTTTTAGCCTTCTCAGAGTTATCCTGTCTTTGAATTGATATTAACACTTCTATATATTTTTTTAAAAAATCATTTGTGTTTTTTGATACAGGGTCTCACTATATATAGTCCAAACTTTTCTGGGGCTCACTATGTGGCTCAAGTTGGGCTTAATCTTGCTATAATCCCTGCTCTAGTCTACCAACTGTAGAGTAACTGTTAAGGCCTAGGTAAAATATTAAGGCCTAGAACTAATATAAGGAAACTTTCTCATATATTGTTTCTGCTGTTATTAGGAAACTTTCTCATGACCAAGTTGGTTACATATTCTGTTATGTTCTGTGCTTTTGGAAACCAATCACAATAGAAGTCAGTAGAATTGCTTTATGTAGTTTCCCACAATAAGCTTGGACCCAAACCAACCTTTACCCAGCAGCACCTCGTGCACCTATGTATAAGCTTTTATGGTATTTGCTTTTATAAGCTGACCCTGGAATGGCCCCCAATATAAGAGCCAACTATACCAATATAAGGAACTATTTGTAATAAGACTTCTATTTTGAGTAGGGGTCGAGTAAAGTTTAAGTTTCTAAGACCTGCTGGGAACTGACATCCTACTTGGCAGAAAGAGACATGTACATGGATAACTGACATACTGGTTGGCAAGTTAAGACATGAATGTTTGCTGGGCAGTAGTGGTGCACGCCTTTAATCCCAGCACTTGGGAGGCAGAGGCAGGTGGATTTCTGAGTTCGAGGCCAGCCTGGTCTACCGAGTGAGTTCCAGGACAGTCAGGACTACACAGAGAAACCCTGTCTTGACCCCCCCCCCAAAAAAAAAGACATGAATGTTAGACAAAGCTAGTCCCCTGCCAATGGGAACAGGATAAATGTGCAACCAAGACTTGTTCCTAAAGAGACCCCTATCCCTAAATCCTGACTGGTGGAACAACTTGGCACAGATGCTTGTAAATCTCAGGCTTAAAAGGTCCTGTAGGATCTTAACTTGAGGTCACCATTCAGCTCCGCAGCCAGGAACATGGCCCTGATTGATCAGTCTTGGGGTGTGGTGTTCAATAAACCATCCCCATTTGACTGAGACTGCTGGTTGAGTGGTTTGTCTAGGGATTCCCAGACCCCAATAGTAACTTTTATTCACCAGATGTGATTGTCATCTCAGAGGCATACTGCTGAATAAGCTCACCTTTTTCTTTCTTTCTTTCTCTCTTTCTCTCTCTCTCTCTCTCTCTCTCTCTCTCTCTCTCTCTCTCTCTCTCTTTCTTTCTTTCTTTCTTCCTGAACTCTGGCTGGCTGGTTCAACTCAGCTGTTCTGGCTTAAATCGCTTCTCCAGGCTGGCTGATTCAAATTGGTTCCTGATTGAATTGCTCTGCTTGGAGAAACGGCCTCTGAATTCCACAAACTGAACTGAACCAACTGCATGAACTAAATGAACAGAACGACAGGAACTCAACTGAACCCAGCTGCACTGAACTGAATCTCACCGAACTGCACTGAACTGATCTGAACTCACTGAACTGTACTCCCTCATGACTCACTCTGCCCTGTTCTTAAGTTCTTTCCTGTCTGTCCTTATGAGAGTTGGGTATATCCTATCTCTGACTCATCCTGTCAAATCTTTCTCAGATTCATCACTTTGTCTGCCCCTCAATTAGAAGTTGCTTTCAAACATGACAGCTTCCTTCTACAAACTAACTTTACCTTCATTGTTTGGGACCAAAGGTGTATACCAAAGGGCACATCTGTATTCCAGTCAAATTGATGAAAGGTCTGTCATTCTAGCCAGATCATACAGACCTAGAAGGTATTTGCATGTGATCTCTTGCCAGAGCAGCCATGTTGCTGAATTAAAATTCCCATACAACCAGCAACTGGGATTATAGATATGTAACATTATGCCTGACTCAAAGCTAATTCTTGAATATTCAGATGAGCCTTCAGATTTTCACAGAGTGGTATTAACTGAAGTCACCTTCCAAAAGCCTCATCTACAGTAAACGTTCTACAAAGCTGACTGGTTGATGAAACTTTAAGGATTGTAGAGAGTTGGAGTGTTGCATGCCCAGAGTTAAATATTAGGCTTAGTCCCCCAAATAGCCCCTTATTACCTACCTATGTGTGCAACCTAAAATCCTTGTTACTACTAGGCAAATAGGCTTTGGGGTATACCAACAGACCCCTTAGTTTCTACCAAGCCAAAGGCTAAGAATGTCACCAGATAACATCTGAAGCCTATATGAGATTACTCTGTTTTGATGTAACTGGCCTCCATGATATTTCCATCAATGGATTTTAAAAATATCTTGATTTGTGATTTTCTTTCTTCTGTTACTATAAAAACTTCATGAAACTATTACCATGTTGGAACATAGGTTTTATATAACTTAAGTCTGTGTACCTAAGCCATGATTATTCTTGTATTTGGCTTTAGAACAAACAATCTCATTTTCTTTGTGTTTTTTAAACAATACCTATCTTTAAAAAATCTTTTTAAAAACATTTTTAATATTTAAAAATTATTTGTTTTTATTTTATGTGAATTGTTTTGCCTGCATGCATGTATGTCTATGTGAGGGAGTCAGATCCCCTGAAACTAGATTAAAAACAGTTGTGAGCCACCATGTAGCTGCTAGGAATTGCTCAGGTCCTCTGGAAGAGCAGCCAGTGTTTGTGAGCCATCTCTCCAGCCCCTGGAATAAACAATTTTATATTCTCTTTGAAGTGAGTGCTATATTTTGCTTCAAATTATGGGGACGTAATATGGGGACATACCAAATGAAGTCTTGGTCCTGTTTTCACTCCAAACTTGCACCCATCACTGCCAACTCTCCACTGCACATTATTTTCTGACATATTAACCAATGGAAAGAGGATTTTATAGAAATAAATAACCTCTGCTACTTTCCCTCTCCCTCCGTTCATCCTCGATACTGAACAAATCCCAGGAACAATCAGAATGAGTCCAACCATAACTAAGAACATGGAGACGCAATGACTTCAACCACGCCCTCTATTCTTTATTTTGCCTGCTTAATTCATGAAAAAAGCTGTAATATTTGAGTATGATCATGGATTATCATTAGTTGGTTAGGTACTGGCATTGGTAATCAAAACTATGATTCGGAAGCTGATGTCTTATTTGTAATTTAGGATTTTATTATATTTTTGAGACAGGGGCTCCGTATACAGCCCTGGATTTACAGCTATCTGCTTGCCCCTCCCTCTAGAGTGCTAGGATTAATGATGTGTGCCACCACACCTAGTCTTTAGTCTTTTTATTTATGTGTATGTGCATGTATGTCTATGTGTATGTATCTGTAGGTCCACATGAATGCACTTGGAAGTCTCAAAAGAGAATGTTAGAATCCGTAGAGCTGGAATTACAGGCTCTTTAACATGCATGCTAGGAACCAAACCCATGTCAAGTGTTCTTAACCACTGAGCCATCTCTCCCGCCTCCCAAGGTAATATCTTTACTGAAAAAAAAAAGTAGTATTTGGCAGACATTTGGCCTTAGCAAACATTATCAAAAACACCTTGCCTTCATGGCTGTGGACTGAAGAAATGGGTCAGAGGGTGATCATCCTAGCACCCACTCTGTGGATCACAACAATTTGTAACTGTTCCAGGGGATCTGATTCCTTCTTCTCACTGCACCAGGCATGCACTCATGTAGTGCACAGACATTCATGCACCCAAAACATTCATACACATAAGATAAAATAAATCTAAAAAATAATTTTAAAAAGAACACAAGTGTTTACCTTCATTCTCCAACTTCACTGTTACCTTCGGTCACAATCTATTCCAAAAGAAAGTTGGTTGTCTTTGTTTATCCCACAGACATGATGATGGCATTATTCTAATGATTACATTGGACAGGAAGAGTGAAGCACACGAAGAGCTTTATTGACAAAGTATAGAAGATAAAACTCACATCTTAGATTGGGTTTCTGTTGCTATGAAGAAACACCATGACGAAAGCAACTCTTATAAGGCAAAATATTAATTGGGGCTGGCATACAGTTTCAGAGGTTTAGTCCATTATCATCATGCTGAGGAGTATGGCAGCATCCAGGCAGACATGGGGCTAGAGGAGCCAGCTGAGAGTTCTCCATCTTGATCTGAAGGCTACTAAGAGAAGACTGTCTTCTGTACTGGGCAGAGCCTAAGCATAGGAAACCTTAAAGCCCACCTACATAGTGACATACTTCCTCCAATAAGGACACACCTCCCTAATAGTGCCACTCCCTATGGCCAAGCATTCAAACACATGAGTCTATGGGGGGCTGTAGCCCGCCGATCCCGATCCGGCATTACAAGATGGCGCTGGTTTCCTGTTGCACCACTTGCAAACAAGTCTACTGCGCATGCGTCAGCAGATTCTGGCGCAAAGCCCTCCCGAGTGGGTATATGCAAATGAGGTATTGGTGCTTTAGCCAATCCCTACATGGCAACCCCTCCCTGGGCGGGGACTATGCAAATAGGTCTATGCTAATTAGGTCCAGGTAGAATGACCAATCAGAGAGGGCATGCAAATAAGGTCATGGGGCGACCAATCAGAGAAGACATGCAAATTAGGTCAGACAGGGCGACCAATCAGGGAAAGCCATGCCCCCTCTCCCCTCTATATAAGTAGCCCTCTCTGGCTGCTCTGGGTCCCCGCTTCACGATGAGGTGCTCCTTCAATAAAGCGTGTTGAGAAGATCCTGGTCGTCGCGTCCTTCTTCCTGGTCGAGCAGACACAGGCGTCTTCCTTCCTGGTCGAGTGAACACAGATCATCGCGCACGCGTCTTCAGGGTCGAGCGGTCGCGACAGGGGCAAGCCTATTCAAACCACCACACCCTATGAGTGTTCGAATGTCTATTACATGGATGTTTCTAGATGGCTGAACCATTTGAAGCATTCATGTCAAGATGTTCTTTAAGCCAGGTGTGGTAGCACATGCCTTTGGTTCCAGCACTTGGGAGGCAGCAGCTGGCAGATCTCTGTGGGTTCAAAGCCAGCCTGATCTACAAAGCGAGTCCAGGACAACCAGGGCTATTATACAGAGAAAGCCTGTCTCAAAACAAACAAACAAACAAACAAACAAAAGACATGTTCTTTAAAAAGTCAATTAAAGGCTTTGGTATATTGCTTGGTAGAATGCTTGTCCATCATGCATATGGCTCTAGATTCAAATCCTAGCACTACACAAACTCAGTGTATTGGTAGTGGCCCACAATTCTATCACTTGGGAGATAAAGAGGGGAGCATCAAAAGTTGAGAGTCATCCTCAGTAGGAAGATTGAGATCAGCCTGGGAAATATGGCCTCTCTCAAAAATGAATAAATATATAAACAAACAAACAAACAAACTGAAGTCAAGTTGTTTTCTTGTGCACCAACCACCACAGATAAATCCATCTTCAGTAGCCTGTTTGGATTTAGACAGTAATGTATATTATATTTAGGTGCATTGTTTCTACCCATTTCCTGGGTAAACTGTAAGACTGCAAATTTTGAGTAGGATCTGAAGAAATGGCTCAGCAACAAATCTGGCCTGCAGTGCAGACGGTTCTGTTCCGTGGCCTCATGACTCAGCAAGTTCATACAATTACACTATGACAAGACAAAAAGAGAAACATACAATAAAATCCTTACATTCTCCCAAGTAACAAGTCTCATTATCTACTTTGGAGACAAAAGAAATAAACTAGCCTAATGTAATGGCTCACACCTTTAATCCTAGCATTTGGTTGGCAGAGGCAGGAGGATATCTTTGAGTTCCACAATAGCCTGGTCCTCATAAGGAGTTCCAGCATAAATCAGTGGTACACAGAGAGACCTGATTTCAAAAAGAAAGAGAGAGAGAGAGAGAGAGAGAGAGAGAGAGAGAGAGAGAGAGAGAAGGAAGAGAAGGAAGGGAGAGGAAAGGAAAGAAAAATAAGGAAAGAAAGAAAAGAAATAGAATAGAAAAGAGACAAACTACTAAACTACTCTACCCTTACACATGTGCAAACAGTAACAAGCTGGCTAATGAAGAACGAGGAAAAACAAGTTAGGAATTTGGTGATAAGGCACAGGAAGAGATGCCTGTGCTTAGACCTCTAGGATGGGCCTCTGCTGTGAGGCTTTAATTGCCTTCAAAGTGTTATCTGCTGTGGAGGACCCCCCCCCCCCATCTAATGACCTATTTAAAAGATGTTAGTTGATCTGTTTCCTCAGCTACCCTAGTGCTTCCTCAGTAGGCTCATAAATGCCAGAAATTGTTGACAAGGGCCTTACGTATGGACTCAACAGCAGTGTTTTCCTCACTGAAGCTGATCTGTCTGGTGCTGCTGTTGAACAGGCAGTCTGCTTATCAGCAGAGACCAAACGCTGAAATACCAAATGGTTCCATTCTCGAAGGGGACCAGATGGTTGCCTGGTGGAAGAAGGTTGGTTCCACTGGAACTCTTCCATCATGTACTGGGTTCTAAATGTCTTCACAGGATGAAAAATAAACAATATGGGTTTGCTTTTTGTGTAAGGACTGCTTCTGCTGGCCGCATCCTGTGATCACCATGGTGATCCTTCTAATGTTGTCACTGGCAGTTCATTTTTAGGATGCAGGACATGTCATGCTAGACCAGTCCCCGTGGAATTTATTGGTTTCTACCAAGCATTCCATCACCTGGAAAAAAGGTAGCTTGATAGAGTGGTGACACTTCCTGCTGGAAGCAGAGTTATGGCACTAACTGGAAGACTGCAACTTGAGATGCTTGCATCTTTCGAGTATTTTCCTAAAGAACCTTGAAAGTACTTAATAACTACCATTTATTTTAGTTTTGTTTATGTGCATTTGCATGTGTTTGTGTCATGAGTGTGAGTGCCGACTGAACCCAGAACAAGGTATCAGATCCCCTGGAACTGAAGTCACAGGCGGTGTGAGTCACTCCATGTGGGTGCTAGGAACTGAACTTGGAGCTTCTAGAAGAGCAGCAAAAGCTTTGAACCACTGTGCATCCTCCCCAGTTCTCCTTGTAAGTCTTTTAAATCAGGCTAATAAGACTTTTTTTTTTTTAATTTCGCTTGTATCTAGATTCATATGGGTCCAAGATTCAAGGTGGAGAATGAGCCTGTTCTAAAACAATTAGTTTTTTTTTTAAAGTTCTGTATCTGTGTGTGTGTCCATGTGTGTGTCTGTGTATGTGAGTGCTTCTCTCCACAGAGGCCAGAAGAGGTTGTCATATATCCTAGAATTAGAGTTACAGAGACCTGTGAGCCACCAAACTTGGATCCTCTGCAAGAGCAATACCTGCTTTTAACCACTGAGCCATCTCTTCAGCGCCTCAGTTGATCCTTCTCAGTAGTATTTGCTTTCCATCTTTACAATTAGGAATCAGTGAATCAGAAAGTTCTAGCAACAGAGAGAGAGAGATGCTTCTGCTTTGGAAGTACTGGGAACGTAGTATTTTAGGCACTGGCCCTGGTTCCAGACCTTTTATACTTCTCATGATGTTGCACTAGCAGACAGACCAAAGTCATAGTACTGAGTTAGGGTGCTTGCAATGGTTCTTGTTATTATTATTATTATTATTATTATTATTATTATTATTAATTATTATTATTATTGCAACAAGGTCTTACGTAGCCCAGGCTGGCCTTGAAGTCACTGTGTAGTAGAGGATGAGTTTGAAATCCTGATCCTTTTTCATGACACAGGGCAACAACAGGATAACTGGGAGGAGTCCCAAGATGGATCCAATATTGGTGTCACAGAGCCAGAGATCTTGAACCAGACCAATGATTCATTGCCATGAACATTTGCAAGTGAGTGTGTGGACAGAGGGATTGGCGTGTTGTGATATACGATGGCTTCCATGATGAGATGGTTTTCTTTATTTTTTTTTTTGCTTTGTTTTTTGTGTATGTGTTTTTTATTTGGTGGGGGAAGGCTGCAAGAACAAAGGGCAGATATGAGAGGATGGGAAGATGAGTGGGACTGGGGTGCATGATGTGAAATTCACAAAATATCAACAGAGAGAGAGAGAGAAAGAGAGAGAGAGAGAATCCTGAGCTTTGGTTTCTACCTCAGTGAGTGCTAGGATCAGTCATATACAGGCACACACTTGTATGATCATTTTCTGGGGACTGAATCCAGGGCCCTTTGGAAGTTAGGCATTCATTTCTATAAACTGAACTACATCCTTAATCCTGGACCAGTTTTTGAGACACTGGAACTGATTATATATGTATTAGGTTAGCCTTGAAGTCACAGCAGTTCTCTTTGAGAGTCCTGAGTTCTAGGATGACATCCTGTTAGACTTTGTGTTTGGAACTTTTTGAGTTGGATGCCTAGTTTTGAATTTCCAATCTCATTTTTCTTTAATAATAATAATAAAGTTTAAACACACAGTTTTATTTTCAAATCCCACTTTAACTTGGAGATTTTCATTAGTTATTGAGGTATAATATTTTCAATAGTTCTGGTGTTATTTTATCCGGTAGTATGTGCTTTCCTTGAGTGTGGTTTATTTCAAAGTTGGTTTTTAAGTTTCCAAAGATAAGCATTTTATTTATCATTTTATTACTGGTTCCCAATTTAGTGGCATCAATGTGTGAAGATTGCGATCTGATGAGAGTGATTTTTTGCAATGTGCTCACATGGGCTTTCCTGTGCCTAGTTTATGGTTTCACAAATGTTTCCTGGATGACACATTCTGTTTGTGTAGATTAGGAAAATGAGCTCTGCTTTTCAGGTAGATGCAGTACTATGCTTTCTAGATGAGTTGGCAAGTGGAAAATACCATCAGTGTGGCCCAGTTGGTTCCTTTGGTTTGGTACTTTCACAAATGAACATGTGACCTTGTTCATGTGTTTTGCATAGCATGTTTGTTTTCTAGTTGCTAGGTATAGTGATATATTATAATATATAATATATTTATATTTACAATATAATATATAAGTAATATATAATATACAAATAAATATAAATGTAGAATATATAAAATATATAATATATAAATAAATATATAAGTATATATATATATACACACACACACAAATGCTTGTTCTGTTTTTCTATATCATCACTGACTGTTTTGTCTACTTTCATCCTTTAATTTCTGAGAAAGTCTCTTAACATGGAAGTAGGTTTATCTGTTTCTCCTTGTAATACTGTTAGTTTTTTTTTCTTCACATATTTCAGAGGTGTAACTGAATACTGTTAAGATTTGGATTATTTATATGTGTATTTAATTGAATTTTTATGAAAGCAACTATTTTGTCAGAGGAATGTAACTTCTTGTAGAACTTCTATTTTTTTCTGGGTGCGGTGGTACACACCTTTAATCCCAGTGCCTGGGGGGTGGGGGGGAGAGGCACACAGATCCATGAGGCACACAGATCCATAAGAGCGTCCTTATCTACATAGTGAGTTTCAGGCCACCAAGGCTGAATAGAGAGACCCTGTCTCAAATAGCAGCAGCAGTAACAACAACAACAATAGACATTTTACAGCACACAGTATTTACAATTCAAGGGTTTCTTTTTTTTTTTTTTTAAATGGGTAGGTCGTTTGTGAAGAAATAGTGTCAAGATCATGATCTAAACTACCACTTAGAGTTTAAAAAGGATTCATGGTATCAGTTATTCAATCCACTGTCTAATGATATATATCAAAGTGTGTTGAATATCAAGATTTATCTAGACATAAAAACAAGCAAACAAACAAACAAACAAAACAAACAACTGCTATATTTCATCCAGGCAGTGGTGGCGCACGCCTTTAATCCCAGTACTCAGGAGGCAGAGGCAGGTGGATTTCTGAGTTTGAGTCCAGCCTGGTCAACAGAGTGAGTTCCAAGACAGCCAGGGCTACACCGAGAAACCCTGTCACAAAACCAAACCAAACCAAACCAAACCAAACCAAACCAAACCAAACCAACACTAAAGCAAAACAAAACAATGTGGTACTTGAAAAAATGCTAATTTTCAATGGCTTGTCACTGATGGCCTGTAGATTAATCTGGTTGTGGTCTGCTTTTGTACAGGATCATATTTTAATGGGTTGTTTTAAAACAACTAAACAACAGAAAGAAAAATATGTGACAGAAACACATACGAGTTAAAATGATGTATCATCTTGTTTTATAGAGGAAAAGGTTGTTGACCCCTATTCTGTACAAAATCAGTTAGAAGAGAAAACCAGTGGCATATTAAAGTAGAAACTGCAACGGTGGGCAGGGCCTGCAGGATGACTTACTCCTCAAAGGAGGCACTTTTGTTCAAATATGTACATATGCAAAAACAATTTCATCTGGCGAGCTGCATTGCTACTTTACTCCTTGGTAATTAGGCCCACATGTGAAATCACCGCATGCTCAGGGACTAGTGTGAAGCAACAGAGAGGCTCTCATGTCAGTAGTTAGTGGTTTGAGACCACTGAAATGTTAATAAGATCTGCAGTGTAGATGCAGTTGATAGGTGACATCAATGCATTATTGAAACATCATCTGTAAAGGCATGTATGAACATCCTGATTTATTATTTGCAGAAGCAAGAATAACTAGTGAACTTTGTAGATACTTATTCTAAAGATGGGAAATTGAATATAACATGAATGTAGTAGGGGGACTATTTTGAGGCAGGAAAAAGAGACTTAGGGGTAGGAAGGGGACCAGTGGGGACAGATATTTGAGGGTAATGTGGAGCAAATATGAGCAAAGTATGATGAGACATATATATAAAAATATCACAAAGAAACTCATTTTGTATGCATATGAAAATTAATTTTTTAAAAAAGAAATGGATAAAAAGGAAAACAAAATTAAAAACTGTAACTTGAATCCTCTAGAATGCAAAGACTAGGATCTCTTAATTATGACTCCCAAATTGGCCTGTGTATCTGTATTAGTTCACAGTGACTTCAGTGGGAAGCTTGTAGCTTGCCAGTAAGGCTTTTCATAAATAGTGAGTAACAGGCCCGAGAACAAATGCTTTCAAAGTAAACTCAGCTCAGGGTTGTTCAACATATACGGTTTCAGTGTGATTACACAGTTCCTGGCCAGTGTGTATTATATTTAAGCCACAGAAAAGCATAATTTTCTTTCTTCAAACCTAGATGGCTAATTTTCAAATTACATCCTTACAAATTTGTGTCTTTTGTGTAGTACGTGTATGAATGCATGCATGCAGGTATTCTTGTATATAAGAATAGAGGCCGGAGATTAATAATCAGATAGTTTCCTCTATTACTTTCTACCTTATTATTTGAGACTGTCTCTCTCACTAATTCTAGAGTCGACCAAATAGGCTGTCTGGCCAGTAAGCCCCGAGAATCAATTTGTCTGTACCTCCATGGTGCTGGCATGTATTACCATGCTTAGCTTTTTGTGGGGTCTGAAATCCAAATTCAGATTCTCAGGCTTGCATAGCACGTACTTTACTGTGAATATGCATTTTAGAGTCTTAGTTAAATGCTGAAGTTTTGGATTTTCCTTTTAGAAAACTTCTAAAAATGTATACCTTTATTGTATGTACATTGTGTATGTCAGTGTGAGAGTGTCAGATCTTGCAGTTACAAATAGTTGTAAGCTGCCATGTGGGTGCTGGGATTTGAACCCAGATCTTCTGAAAGAGCAGATAGTGCCTTTAACCAGTGAGCAATCTCCCCAGCTCCTCTCCTGTTTTAGGGAGTTTGTTTTTTTTTAATTTATTTATTTTATATGCATTGGTGTTTTGATTGCATGCATGTGCGAAGGTGTCAAATCTTGGAGTTACATGTAGGTGTGTATGTATGTTGCTGCACAGCAGTTGGGAGCTGCCATGTGCGTGCTGAGATTTGAACCTGAGTCCTTCGGAAGAGAAGTCGGTGCTCTTAACCACTGACCCATCTCTCCTAGTCCAGGATTTTCCTTTTTAAAAGGCTGTTCACAATCCCTAAATGTCAGATGTTTCATTTGTGTACATGATGTTCAATTCAGAATGCCATTGTTATTTTGACCCTCTTTTAAATTTTAAGTCGGTATACAGAGTGATGAGTTTCATCATCCACTGTGGTATGTGTGCGTGCATGTATATGATTATGCTTTATTTTCACTCATTCCTCTCCTCTCTTGTCCTTTCCAATGATCCATCTACCTCCAGCTAGTCCTCCCACTGCTGTTTTCTTTTTTTAATTGTATATAATTTATTTTTTAATTTTTAAAAAAGTTTTTATTGGCTATTTTCTTTATTTATATTTCAAATGTTATTCCCTTTCCCGGTTTCCTCCCCAGAAACTCCCTCTCCCTGCTTCTATGAGGGTGTTCCCCAACCCACCCACCCACTCCTGTCTCTCAGCCCTGGCATCCCCCTACACTGGGGCATCAAGCCTTCACAGGACCAAGGGCCTCCCCTCCCATTGATGCCAAACAAGGCCATTCTGTGCTACATATTCGGCTGGAACCACAGGGGTTCCTCCATGTGTACTCTTCGGTTGGTGGTTTAGTCCCTGGGAGATCTGAGGAGGGGGTTTTATCACATGCATTCAATTACACTCCCTTGTTTTCTAACCGTTGTGTGACAAAACTTTTCCTGGAGAGACACGACACACATCTACTCACCCAAGTTAGGGAAACCATGCCAGACTAAATTATGGTTACCACCACCAAAGTCTAATTTGGTGAGCCAATATCTTTTGGGGGTTACTTACAGGAGCAGAAATGACTCAAGACCATGAGTGACAACACCAGCATGGGTGACAACTCACAAAGCTAGGAACCTGGAACATACTGTATAGCCTGCAGGCAGCCCAACAAGTTACAGAGTGTCCTGTCCAGGTGCCTCATTTGATCTAAATCTCTTCCAGGAAGCTCAACTGTTTTCTGCTTCTTCCTGTCAGCTAGTCTGGTCTCAGAGACTTCTTTACAGTGCCGCTTGTCTTGAGTCTTTGTGGCAGCTTGGTTCTGATGCTTCTGAGGGGGGGAACTCTTGGCTTTTATTGCTTCCTCTGGCACAGAGAGGCTTAGTGAATCTGTTCAGTTTCAGGACTTCCTGAAACTCTTTTGCATTGTTGACCTTGCTTCATAAGAAGCTTCCCTGTAGAGTGGAATGTTTCAATTTTGAGAAAATGGTTACATAACACCAGCTCTCTTAAGATCTTCAAGTTGGGGCATTTTCAAATGATCTTCTGTATCTATTTGACTGAGGCTACTTTGTGCATTCTACTTTCTGGGAAACACCTTCCACTTTCACTAGCACACAACAGGAAAATAAAACTCTCCGTTTGGTCTCAATATACCGTCCATTCTGAAGCTTATGGAGGACTGAGCTGGGAAGGTGTCCCTGAGAATGGCTTTCACTGTCTGGGCATCTTTATGTTTGTGGTAAAAGATGTCATTCAGGCAAACAAATGTTAGAGTTTTTTTTAATGTTATTTAACTGGTCAGCCACATGAGAAACATCAGTACTAATCTGTTTCTTTGTTTCATTGTTTTCTAGTTTTACTTTTTCCAAGACAGAGTTTCTCTCTGTGTAGCCCTGCTGTCCTGGAACTCACTCTGTAGATCAGCCTGGTCTCAAACTCACAGAAATCCAACAGCTTCTGCCTCCCAACTGCTAGGATTAAAGGTATGAGTCACCACCACCCAGCCATCAGAACTAATAACTAAAAAAATTTACGGCTGGTTATGGTGGCACATGCCTTTAAGCAGAAGCAGGCAGATTTCTGTGAGTTCAGGGCTGGCCTGGTCTACAGAATGAATTGAAGTTCAACCCCAGCTGCAGAGTGAAATCTTATATGTTTCCAGAAACCATATGTCTTAGTTAGGGTTTCATTGCTGTGAACAGACATCATGACCAAGGCAACTCTTATAAGAATTAATTGGGGCTGACTTACGAGGTTTGGTCAGTTATCATCAAGGCAGAAGCATGGCAGCATCCAGGCAGGCATGGTGCAGGAGGAGCTGAGAATTCTACATCTTCGTATGAAGGCTGCTAGGAGAAGACTGGCTTCTAGCAGCTAGGGTGAGGGTCTTAAGCCCACACCCACAGTGACACATCTACTCCAACAAGGCCACACCTTTCTAATAGTGCCACTGCCTGGGCCAAGCATATACAAATCATCACACCGTGGAATATCATTTAGCTGAGTTATATTAGCTGGAAGCATCTTTGAGCAATTTATTAACCTGTGTTCCAGAGTTGTCAGATGGTGTAAACTTAAAAAGCAGGTCATGAATTCTGGTAGCCAGTGGGTTTTTTTTTTTTTTTTGTTGTTGTTGTTGTTTTTCTGTCAGAGAGAAATGAGCTTGATTTGTATCGATTTCACTAAAGAGGTATGTCCTGGATAGTTTAATGTTAAGTTGACCCAAGCTAGAGTCATCTGGGAAGAGGGGCTTTAATTGTGAAAATACTTCCATGAGATTTGCCCGTAGAGTTGAGTGTAGTGACACATACCCTGCTGTCAGGCATGTGGCTCTCAGGTGGCACAATTAGAAACACCTTTCTATTGACACATCCCAGCCTGCCACACCTTGAGTCTTACTTTCTAATTTGAATCTTGCTTTGATTTCCAAAACCAATCATAGATTCTGATCCTGGTTAGTGCTCAAATACCTTTTTATTTTTTTAATTTTTAAAAATTATTTTGGGTCCATTGGTGTTTTGCCTACATGTCTCTGTGAAGGAGTCAGATCCACTGGAACTTGAGTTACAGACAGTTGTGAGCTGTCATGTGGGTGCTGGGACTTGAATCCAGGTCCTCTGGAAAAACAACCTACACCCTTAACTGCTGAGCCACCTCTCCAGCCCCCATGCTATAATTATTTTCCCTGTGGGGAAGGCTAGCTTCTGGTATCTTTGAGAAGCTGCAACATTGCCTGGGTTTTGTGAACTGGTTTGTCCAGTAGGGCTTCTAAGTTGTCGTTTGCTTTGTCTGACAGTAAGTCACGAATTTGTTTTTTTACTTTAGTATCTTGTAAGTTCATCAGGAATGACCTCAGCATAGCCTGACCTATATAGACTGTAACCCTTCAACATGGTTCCTCCATGTTTCAGTTGCAAGTCCGAGTTGCTGAGACTCAAGCCTCTTTCAGAAGTTAAATATTTGCCAGGGGGGATTTTCACTTCCTCTGGGATCTGGGACTCTCCCGGTCACTTTAATACCTCAATTTCTTGACCTTTTTGAAGTGTTTTTCTTTGAGAACATCCTGAAAAGACATTTTTGCCTCTAGAATAACAGTGAAGAGGCTGACCAATTTTTCAAACAAGGTTTCTGGGTTCTGGAATTCAGTTTTGGTGGCTACACCTCTACTGTTATCTGGAGTTTGAACTCTCCAACATCTATGTTTTGCAATGTGAACTGAAAACCCAGAGTGGCTGCAGTCACCCCACCCTGCACTCTGAGGCAAGCAGCTCACCTCTTATTGGCAGAATCCTGCTGGATCACTGGGCTGACATAGAAGGCACCTTCAGTTCTTCTTTTGGATATTTGTGAAAAGCTGAAACAAGGGAAGACATTGCCTTTGGGGTTACATACTGAGTCTGGTTTGGGAGCTGAGTTTACTTTATGCAGTTCATGAAAATGTTCTTGCCTTCAGTGCCCATCATCAAACTCACACTGAACCAGGAATCAGCACGTTCCTGGTTACAATAAGAGACACTACTTCTTTCCGAAACTGCCAAGTCTGTCTAATACCAATATTTCCGATAGCCCTGCCTCCTGAGACATAGGTGACTCCCTCCACTGCTACCAGAGAAATCACTACCATCCCAGATCGTCACAAATTTTATTTCACAAATCTTTTTTTTAAAAAAAAGATTTGATTAATTAATTATTTATTATGTATTTGGGTATTTTGCAGTTTTTATAGTTTTACTTAAACACAAACATGCGCACAAGCCATCTATTCAATTTTCCTTGCTGCGTAGCCTCTCGTTGGGATTGCTGACTCTGATGGCCAGCTGTGCTGCTTTTTCTACAATGGCTTTTCGGTTCTTAGAGGACACATTGTGAGCGATCTCAACACAGTAACATTTGTTGCACATCGGCAGCACTTCCAGCTCCTTGACATTGTGGACCAGAAACTTCCGGAAGATGCTAGGAAGCATGGGCTCAGTTTTCTTGTTTGTTTGTTGTGGGGTTTTTTCCGCTCTCGTAACCAATTTTAGGCATCAAGATTTGGCCCTTGAATCTTCTCCGCACCCTGTTGTCGATGTCTCTGGGTTTCTGCCAGTTTCGTTTAGTTTTCACACATTGGTCTGACTGGTGCCTGATGAACTTCTTGGTTCTCTTTTTGACAATCCTGGGCTTCACCTGAGGCCGGAGGGCAGCCATGATGCTGGCAGTGCCGAGGAAGAAGCATTTTTTTTTTTAAATTTTGAGATAAAGTTTCTCTATGTAGTCCTGGCAGTCTTCAGACTTACTCTGTAGGTCAGTCTGGCCTGGAACTCACAGAAATCCTCCTGCCTCTGCCTCCTGAGTGCTGGGATTAAAGAGCCCACCACCAATGAGCTCAGTTTCTTTATTTATTTTTAAATGTTTATGATTTTCTGTGTATGAGTTTTTTGCTTACATGGGTATGTGTGCAGCAGGTGCATGCTTAGTGCCTGCAGAAACCAGAAGAAGGTGTCAGATCCCTGGTATTACAGACAGTTGTGAGCTACATCATATGGGTGCTTAGATCCCAATTTGGGTCCTCTGGAATAGCAGAGTCAGTTCTCCAGGTAATCTAGAAATTGGCCCAGTTTGGTATAGGTCATATCAAATATAACTGACTCTGGAAGGACTATATAAATCATCTGGCCAGATGTCTTTCCCAAACAGGACATATTCATTTAGGTAAATACATATCTGTGACAGTTGTTGGATATGACAGGTGTGACCTTTGATAGCAGAGGAACTGAAAGTAGGCAAGTGGCTTAAATTTGGAAAAACACTCTGGCGTGTGTTAAGATTGCCACTCCAGGCTCGTTAAGATTCATCCAGGATGGAATTTGCCTATAGATGACAGTGAATATATTCTGTAAGCCACAGAATAATGGGTCACAGGGATTATCTCAACTCTTCATTACCTCCCAAATGGATGGGGAGAAATGTTTTCCTCCTGTAACACATAAGTGGAATGAACAATCAGTTCTCAGCGATGGTCCTTTTCTTTTTTGCTTATGCAGTATGCAGGTCTCAGGAATCTTTGGAGTTATTCCATTTATAAAGGCCACAATGGCCTTTGGCTGTATCAGTTTTTGTTTTATTTTATTTTAATTCTTTTTACATTTATTTATTTATGTGTGTGTGTGTGGGGGGGTTACATAAGCCCTGGCAGGTGTGTGGAGGTCATGGGTCAGAGGTCAGAGGTAAGAGGACAGCTTTCAGGAGTTGATTCTCTGCTTTCATCATGTGGGGTCCTGAAATGCAGCTCTGATTGTTAGGCTTGGAGGTCAGCACCTTTACCCTCTGAGCTGAAAGGACACCTCCAGTTTTGTTTCAGAAGACAGACTTTCTGGCAATTTTCTTTTCAATTAATTTGTTCCTGGTGGGCTGCTGAAAATACATCCAGGAAAAGCAAATTTCTCATTAGCACTAGCCAGGGGACGTCTTTCTTTGATATCAGGTAAGTTCTTCTGAACTGTCTGTCCTTACCTTTCAACAGTCCAGTGTGGGCATCTGCACCATCCTTGGTGCTATTAAAAAGAACAGAAACAGTACTACAAGAAACTTTTGGTTTTGCCCCACTGAATACATGTCTGGTAGCATGTAAAGAAGAAAATAGGTTTCAGGTCCTTTGGGGTGTTTTGGCCGGCAAGGGTGTGTCCAGGACAAGCACTGGCATCTTCATGCATTGCGTCAGCAGACATTCCAATGGCTCCTTAACTCTTGGCTGGTTCTATTATGTGTCTCACAAGCATTTCTCTCACCGCCTTCTGATCCTCTTCCACCTGTTCTCTGAACCGCTGAAGGAAAGCGTATGATCTGAGCTGTTCACCAAGGTCTAAAACTAGTCAATAGGCTTGGGCAGACAGAGCCAATCCTAAAAGGGTTTCCCAGCACATTCTATTTATAAGAACTAAATAAAACATTCCAGAACTACCTCTTGGAACAGGAATATGGAAACCATGGTTATAATGATGCCCATAAACCTGAGGTAGTGTCCATGCCCGTGAGACAGAAAGATACAGATCTGTCTCTGTAGTAGCTTGAGCAGCAGTATTGCCCAGTACTACTGCAGGAAGAATGAATGATGCCACTGGGCTGTGGTTAGAAGGATTCCTGAGCCATGGGTACACTGGAGGCTACAACACAGGCCAGCTCTGGGGCTGCTGGACTCTCTGGGCTCTTCTGGGGCAGAAGAGGTGGAAGAGAGGTGTTGCCTCAAGTCTCTAAATCTTCCAGTTATTTTCTCTTCAGTGTGTGTGTGTGTGTGTGTGTGTGTGTGTGTGTGTGTGTGTGTGTG
>JANHMN010000005.1:25589790-25662148 GCA_030674055.1 Rhabdomys pumilio
TGTGTGTGTGTGTGTGTGTGTGTGTGTGTGTGTGTGTGTGTGTGTGTTGTTCTGGGGATTGAAGCCCTACTTAACACTTGTTAGTTACCTTCCAGCCTCTAGTCTTTAATATAATATCAATCTTTCGTTGATCTTAGTGTCTGTCTGAGGTATTTCCTCATTATTGTAATTTTCAACCTTTTTGTGTCCTTGTGCTTTAAAGCTATCTCTTGAAAATAGCCAGACTTTAACTTTATTTTCAGTTGAGACAATACTTTAAAAAAAAAACTGGAACATTTAATATATTTACATTTCAAGAAATTACTGTTATATTCAGGTTTTAAATCCTATATTTGCTTTTATTTATCCAACTTTTCCATTTTCCTGCTTTGCTATCTTTTATTTAAAAAATGCTTTAAATATGTAAGTAGATTTTTAAAATTTAATATTAAAATTTAAAGTATAACATAATTATATCATTTCCCTTTCTGTTTTCTCTTTTTAATTTCTCTCATGTAACCCTTCTTTGTCTTCTTGGTATTGGCTACTGTTTTCCCCCTCTTTAATTTCTCCACTGCTAACTTCCCCTGTCTCCTAGTTAGTGGTTCCCCCACTACTTTTATGCTTATAGGAATTTTTATTTGAATATTTAGTATAAATAAGACTTCATACTTTAAAATTATAATTATTTGTGTGTGTGTGTGTGTGTGTGTGTATGCATGTGTATGTGTTTGTGTATTGGTCAGAGGGCAATTGGTGGGAGTTGTTTCTTTCTTTTTACCATGGCGATCCTGGGGATTAAACTCAGACTTAGTAGCAAGCACCTTTATGCACTGAGCTACCTCTCTGGCCCAAGTAAGACTTTAGTTAATGAAAATGCATTAACAATACTTGGCATTTCATGAAACAATCCCATAAATTATGGTCTATAACAGCATCCAGCACAAGAAATAGGTTCTAGTCAGAACAAAGAATGTATCTAACACTACCACCAAGCCCACTAGAAGAAATCTTCTTTATGCATAGATTGCATGCCTCTTGATTCTCAATTACCAGATTTTTTTGCCAAACATCTCCTACCTTTTGTGAAATTTAAAAATGAATGCCTCTATTAACTTTCACTGACTAACAATGAGCAACTAGTGCTCTCTATAGCAGTTACTATTTCTCCTGGGCTGGTCTGTAGTTATTGACTGGCCCATGTGGGAGTTTTAGTACCTGGTTACCTTATCTTGGACACTTTCTGAATAACTGTTTGGTTTAAGATAGGGTCTCACTATTTTACCCTGATTGATATTGAATTCAAAATTCTCCTGCCTCAGCCTCCCACATAGCTGGGATTACAGGTATTTAGCACTGTACCAGGCAGAAGAACTATATTCTAGAGCTTACTTCTAGGATCAGGAAGAAGCTGGTACTTAAAAAAAAAATTCTTCCTTATCCCATCTCCTCCTCAGACTCAGTCTCCTGTTTTACTTATGTCTCCTGTGTATACTTCCTTCATAAACACGTGTGCTTAATCTTCAACTCAACATATACATGCATGAAAACTAGTTTACAGCGGGGTATATCTATGCAACAAAATTCCAGGTACCATTCAAAAACTCTTCAATTCAGCCTCGGTCATATTTTTAGGACAAGGGGGAGAAAATCCACATTTTTTGCCAAAATCTAAGAAGGGTCACTAGGCCAGTTGTTAATATCATTCCACTGTGAACTGAATCTAGTCCACATTGTTCTCAGGATTATTGTCTTCCAGGCTCTTACTAGGATGGCCCACTAAGCATTGCACGCAGCAACTACCAAGTCCCAAAGTTTTCCACATTCATCCAATGAACACTGTGGTCAAGCATCAGCAATAGCCCATTATAGTTTGAATTAATGTCACTGGGACAGAAGATTTCAAGATAGCTTAGTATTGACTATGTTATGAGGTTGTTAGTGGTCACACTTATGCAGGTCTACATAAAAAAAAGCAAGCTGAACAAAAAAAGAAAAAAACACTAAATAATACAGTTTGAGGGGAAATGGAACACCAGGAACTGTAATGCAGCCAACTCCAGTGCTAAAGAAGATAACAAAGTTTAAAGAAAAGCCTGGTGCAAAATGGAGTAAAGGGAGTGGTGACCTCAGATAAGCTTCCAACTTGTGAAAAGGAATCAAAAAAATTTTAAGCAACAAGGAAACCATCTATAACAGTAAGTTGATGAAAATGTAACTGAATGACAGTGCCAAGTTACAGCCCTACCAAGCCTTGGAACTTGGAAGCTTCCACCCCATGCTTCTGGCTTTAGAATCAAAGCTACATGGATGGGAGTTGTGGAATCTCCCTTCAAGGCTAAAGAAAACCCATTGAGGTCAGGAGTGTGTAGAGGTGTTCCTCCAGGGCGACCCACAGAGACCATTGTCTGGAGCTATGAAGGTGAAGCCTGAATTGTACTGGAGACCACAAGATGTCATGGATGCCAGAGCCATGGGCTACCTGGCAAGGAAAGCTGCAGACCTGGTGTGGTATCAGCCCAAGAGAGAGAGATGTGTATTGCAGTCAACAAAGCTGAAAGAAGTTGAAGATTTGAAGAATGCTTTGACATCAGACATTAAGTTGTATGATTTGGAGTTTGCCCTGCTTTTGTGTGTGTGCGAGTGTGTGTGTGTGTGTGTGTGTGTGTGTGTGTGTGTGTGTGTGTTGCTTTGGTCCAGTATTTCCTCACTATGTTCCCCCTTTTCCATCTGGAATGGTAATGTATATTCTGTGCCATTGTATATTGGAAGTATGTGATCTGCTTTTGTGCTTTTACACAGAGTTACAGTTAAGAGATTGCCTTCAGTCTCAGAAGAAACTTTGGACTTGAACCAGTGTAGAGACTGAGTATGGGGACGTTAGAAGTTGGACTAAATGTGTTTTGCATTATGATATGGCTACAAGCCCATGGGGGCCAGGGTGTGGAATTGGCTCTTCACAGCAATAGAACAGTGACTAAGACAAGGAGTATGAGTCATTTGGCTCCTTCCAGTCCCAATAGATACTTTTAGCCTCATTTGATAAAGCAAGACACAGAATCATAGAGAATAAAGTATGTGGCCAAGTCTATGATGCCAAGTCGTGAAACATGAGCTGATAGTCCAATGTGAAGGCTAGGGGATGGGGCTTAGCAAAGGAACACTTATTTGTCTAACATGTGTGAGATCCCTGGTTCCATGTGCACCATCATCAAAACCAAACCTAAACAAAACAACAACAAATAAACCAACCAACAACAACAACAAAAAAAAACCCCAAGAAAACTGAAACAAACAATCTTTGCTCTGAGCAATATATAGTAACGAGGGGGGAGGGAAGGGGTGGTCTGTTACCTGAGTTGTAAGAGAGTGGAGGAAAACGAAATTGAAAAGAGACCAGCAATAAAACATTGACAGGAGACAAGATTGTAATCTGGGTTCTGATGATGCCTGTAAGGTACTGAGATCGTATAGTAAAGTCAGTTATCAAACTGGTTGTGTTGACACTGCTGATGTTGAGAACTTTCTTTTTTAGGATTCTAGACCAGCCTTTGCCCTGCTGTTTCTTCCTTCTCTGCCTCGCCTGTGGGATTCCAGTTTCAAACTAAAGTTACTAAGAGACAAGATAAAGATCTTTTTCACACCAAAGAAACAGTGTGGATAGGATGGAGCTAAGGAGACCAGCCTGGCACAAATAGCTCCAGCCTACAATACAGAAGTTGTAAGATAGCTTCTATTAAGGAACTTCATTTGGTTTGTTTGTTTGTTTTTTCCCTTTGGTTCTAGCCCCTAAACTCTCATATGCTGTCAAGACTGCTTGACCCTACAATCGCCTAAAATCTACCTATCACTCCATGTATGAGTTTCTCAACATAGTAAATACTCAGTTATAGTGTTTTCCCCAGACTTTGTTGCTACCATGAACTCATGAGATCACCAAGAAACAATACTCTTATCCACTGAGACAACAGCCAGATGTTGGTGGCAAAAAGCAAGCAAGCAATGATAGAAAAGATATGATAGCTTTGCAGTCTTGTAGGGCAAGAAGCCAATTAGCTCTGAGCAATTCCTAAGGGAGTCATCATATCATATAAAAATAGTTCTGCTGGCTCCATGAAAAGGGAAAACCAAGTCCCCAAAGGACATCATTGTACTTTAGTCATAGTGCACTTGTGATAGATACACTGAGTCTGAGAGGACACATCACCAGGATGTGTAAGTTATAATGTAGCAAGGTGAGTTACAATGTAGCAGAAGAGAACAATTTTGTCCTCCAGGTGATACTGGTGTGTGTGTGTGTGTGTGTGTGTGTGTGTGTGTGTGTGTGTGTGTGTTTTACTGGTATCTAGTAGACTGAGCCTACAGCTGTTCAGCATCCCATAGTGCATAGGACGCACCTCCAAAACACACAAAATGATAGCACCTAAAATGTAGATGAAGCCCAAAGTTGGAAAGATCTCTAAATTGGAGAGGAGATCCCTATGACAGACTATATAGAAAAATAAACATAAAAAAAACATTTGGTGTTTCCTGTCACGAACAAACTAATCCACAATAACGGCTTCAAAAAATTTCCAAGGAGAATAATGCTACATGAAGAGTCACAACCTCAAAACCTTTTAAATTTTGTATATATTAAGTTTTTTTTTCATGAAAATGAAATCCAAAGAGAGCTAAGGATATTCATACTCAGATTGACTTTCAAACAGCATTTTTTTTTAATGAGCCAAGTCATTGAAACTCAATGCTGTATATATAGCTTTCTATTGAGTAGCTTTCAAACTTTTGAGTCACATAAGATATTAAGAGATTAGTTGCAGGTACAATCTAAAACTAAATAATAGTCTGAAATCTCTCCTCTTCTATTAAAATTCATTACTCTCTAAAAAGATACAGCTGGTGGAAAACAATAATACATATTTTTATTTTTCTTCAGACATACTTTGAACACAGCCTGTTCCTCAGTTTATTGGCACCAATAAACATGGATGATTTCATAAAACTTGCTAAATTTAGAAGAAACTACTAGTTCTAAATTTCCAATGTGATATAGCACAGCAGTCAAGAAGTCAAGCCTGATGACCTGAGTTTGATCCCCAGAACCCACGTGGTGGTTGGAGGGAACTGAATATATTGTCCTCTGATTTCCACATATCCACTGTGGTTTGCACATGAGTGCAGTCATGTACACACACTAAAGATATATGTAAAATAAAGTCAATTTATCAATATGTGTAGTAAAATTTATTTTCTTATGTATGTTAATAAACTTTCTGCCAAATGTGTATTTCTTTATTTATGAACAGGTTATCAGTCTACCTCCCTGGCCCCAAATACATGTTTTTTAAACTCTTTATATTTTAAAAAGTTTCACAAACAGAAAAGCATCCCTGTGTGTGTCATTTATCATGAATAAGATAACTTATCCTGTTAGTGTACCTAATCGAACTGATAAAATAAATGGACCTTAGATTAGAGAAAGAAAACTATTCAAATTTACTATATACACAAGGACATCATAGCAAATCAAATCCAATGAGTCAACTAAGTATGATCTGGAATCTTATATGCCATCTTTATAAATTATTATTACTATTTGAACTGGGGCTATGCCCCTTCCCTATGCCACCTTTTTACATTACAGTACACCTTTGTAACCCAATTACTGATGAAGTGAAGACAGGAGGATTCAAGGGCTGCTGGTGAACCAATCTAGTCAATTGATGAGCTCAAGGTTTGGTGTGAGATCAGGTTTGAAAAATGAAGTGAAGGGGGAATGGGAGGAGGAACTGTGGGAGGGGGGACCTGAAGGGGGGGCAACAGCTGGAAGGTAATTAAATAAAATAATAAAAAGGAAGTGGAAAAGGATAGAGACAGAAACTCAGTACCTACCTCTGACCTTTAACCCTGGCACACACACACTCATTGGACAGGCAAGATGGCTTAGTAGGTAAAGCCCTTGCCTTGCAAGTCTGATAACGTTAAGGGGGTGGTGGAGAACAGATTTGCAGAAGTCCTCTGACTTCTACATGCATGGATTCACACCCACAGGTCAAACACACAAGAATTATATATTTTTGAGAAGCGGTTTCTCCATGTAGCCCTGGCTATCCTGGAACTCAGTATGTAGACCAGGCTAGCCTGGAAGTCACAGAGATTCACCAGCTTCTGTCTCCCGAATGCTGGAATTAATGGCATGTGTTACCATACCTGATTAAATGTATTATTTTGGTTAATGTTTTAGTTAGCATGTAAAGTAGTGTTTCCTTGTGGCATTTTTATAATATACACATCATATTGTAGTTTGCGAATATTTACTCCCATTAGTGTCCCTGATAACACCCTATTCCTATAGTGTCCCTCTGCTTTCATGCTATATATACATATGTGTGTGTATCTAGCTTTTCAGTACGAGAAAATATGCAAGATCTGTCTCTCTCTCTTTTTTTTTACATCTTATGTTTATTCATGTATTTGTCAACCGAAATCACAATGCTCTTTTCAGATATCGCCTAATGAGTCCAGTGACAAGAATCGAGATGTCTGTGATTTACTATTGCTTATTGAGAAGATGAGTACCACTGGATCTGTCTTACTGTTTTAATTTGGAAATGTACATTTGGTCAGACAGAAGGAGGCATGAGAGCTTTGAGAACAGCAGCAGAGGCTAGGCTGGGTTCTCAGGTAGAACATATATTTTTAGACATGTTATTTTTGTCTGTTGGTTTGTTGATTATTACGCCCATTTCTTCAATAATCTGAAGCACGTCATTCATTTTCTGTAATTTTCCTCGTCTGTGTCTTGTGTCCCTTCACACTATTAAGGTGATTCACATCCTTTGTGTGGTTTGCTCGAACCTTTCTCTGTCTGGTATTTCATTAGGACTTTGTGAGGCATCTTCCTCACATTTGGTCCTTTTCCCACACTGACATTTTCTAGGATCATTTTTCTTTGCTTCTTTGCCTTTAACAAGATTTTTTTTTCTTCATAGTGAGATCAGAAGATGAATACTTTCAACCAGGGCCAAAATGTTGAGGCTATTATGAATGGGCTAATGGAGATAGCAGAGGTGAGGTAATACCTCTGTGGTATCTTCAGCAACACGAAGGAAAGAGGCACTAACTTTGGCATTGAGCTTGGACTCCTGCCTTGCATTTGTGTAGTGACAATAGGTGAGCCCAATAAGGTCCTGCATCATGGCTGGGACCTGTCATAGTTTTCGTGGTCTTTGGCAGTCTGTTCTGACTGAAACGTAGGGTCTATTTTCTTCCTTGCAGGTGTTCTCAGTAACCCTTGCCATTAAATTTAGAATACCCATTAAACACATTAGCTGGCTACAGAGGGCACTATTCCTGGCATACAGATAATATAGACTGCTTTTGAGAACTCTCTTAAACGTCCCCTTCCCCTATAAGCATGCTTAGTTAACTTAGTTTTTCTTATATGGATAGCCTATATGGTAACCCCAGATAACGCCTGGATTCTCTACACAGGGAATCCGATGGCTAAAGAGTTCCTGATAGGGAGATTTGATGAATATGGCCTCTTTCCTGAGGTCAAGGGTCAGATTGCTGTAGGTCTTGGAGATGGCATCAAAGGTGGCCTTGGTGAAATTGTCTAGGATGGCAGTGAAGCCATGGTGACATGTGAAAGTCATAAATACTAGCCATGAGCAGTAGTTTCTTGGGCACTGGAGCAGAGACAATGGAGTAGGGATGAGACTCACTAGCACAGAGCCATTATAGCCTGTCACCTTGCATGGAATAGTGTGGGGCTTGCCAATCTTGTTTTCTCAGTAGCCTCTCCACACAGGGACAATGGTGAGCTTGGCCAATGATGGCCCCTGGGATGCCAGTGGCAACCTTCTTGGGTCTGTTGACACTCAGACAAACATGATATTTTAGACCTCAGAGTTAACAAAAATCTTGAATCTGCTTTGCTGGCTAGCCCGAGGCTGCTTCTGCACAAAGTTAATAATCTCTTCAATGGGCAGGGAGAGTAAGCAAATCTCATTCATGGACTTGATTCTTATGTCTTTGACAAAGCTGCTCAGCTTAGTGACAGAGAAATCCACTCCTCTGGCTTGGCCTTCATGAGCATTGTGGCTAAGGCCTGTTTCTAGAAGAAATTTCTTGGCTTTCCTCAGCCTGGGTTGTACAGGTCTTTGAAGCCATCCTCCTAAACTGGCATTATTCACTATTTGGTGTTTTCCTTGAGAAGCAAGGGATTTTAAACAAACAACTTGTGCCCAAACCAGGGTCTTGTAGCTCTAGCAAGCTTCAAACCCTGACTTGTGCTGAGAATTACAGGTGTGTGACTTCACACTCGTCACAACTGGTTCTATTCCCCGATCCTCCCAGATTGATTTGCTTTAAATTCCTGAGTTGATAGCTTGGTATTTTTTCCACGGAACACTTTCCGTATTTAATCTGGCTTTATCTGTTTTTGGACTTGTTGTGCTTGAGCATCTGTTAATACCAAAGTTTCAAGTTGAGATGATAGCAACTGGGTGTATATATAGTCCCAGTCTTACCACTGCATCTCTGAATTTCTAACCCACTATCTTCAGGCCTTTGAGGAGGTGAGTCTTCTCTAGGTTAACATCATGATCAGTGAAAACCATCTTTCTTTTAAAGACTTATTTTTTTTTTTAAATTTATATGAGTACACACTGCAGCTATCTTCAGACACACACCAGAAGAGTGTATCGAATCATATCACAGATGGTTGTGAGCCACCATGTGGTTGCTGGGAATTGAACTCAGGACCTCTGGCAGAGCAGTCAGTGCTCTTAACCACTGAGCCATCTCTCCAGCCCAGTGAAAACCATCTTGCACATTTTCCTATCAGTATTGGTTACTTGGGACTATTAAATATGACCCAGAATGGTAGGTCCTTGGATTGTCAAAAAAGGTCATCTTTTCTGGTGGCCAGTTGCCCTAAAAAGGGCTCATTTCTGTTAGACAAATGATTTCTCCACACTATGCGCCTGGGTGGGTGTCCAGGAGATATATCTTTTAAATAGAGGTACAAGCGGCTTCATACTCTCAGGTCCCTGCCTCTAGCTATTCTCTTGGATTCTAAGGAACCAGTGTTCCTCTTGTCCAGATCCACTCAGTTGTCTTTTCCCAGACTCACTCTCGTATTTCTGGTTGCTTCCTGCAACAGGAATACACACCTTTTGCTTTGTGCGCTGCTGGGAAGGTGCCATTTTATCTACCTGCTATTTCACCTCTCTCAGTCTTTTGTCTCTTCCTGTTCTATACCACTAGAAACCCTTTCCTCACAGTGCCCTAGCTATTTTCATAATTTTTTATCTATTATCTACCTATCTACCTACCTACCTATCTATCTAACTATCTATCTATCTAAATCTGTATTTACATATGTTCATAAATGTTTGATTAAAGCTTTCTCTTCTATGATAATGGAGGTATGTATTTTTGTGGTTGACTTTACTTGGTTAATGAGTTTTCCATGGAGATGATCCTTGACAAATGAACAATTGAAAAATGTGCCATTATTTCAGAGAGACTTTTTTTTGGGGGGGGGGAAGGTTGTTTGCAGTTTGTTAGTAGCTATAGTCAAAGAAGAAACTACAGGGAAGAAATTAGATTTCAGTAATCTCTTTCTCCTTTGTCCTTCTTTCTTCCCTATTTACTGTTAGGAGGTGAAGGGGGGGGGGAGTAAAGGGTGGGGAAAAGAAGAAAAGTAGCAAAAACCAGCTACACATACAAATACAAAGTAGCAAAAACCAGCTACACATACAAATACAAAGTAGCAAAGACCAGCTACATATAACCTAAGATGGCTTCAGTTTGGGGATCCTTCTGGTTCCGCCTCTGAGTCCTGGAATTACAGGCTTGTGCCACCATGCTTGGCTGAGTTTTATTCTTTTAAAATTTTTTTTAAATTAATCATTTTATTTGTTGTCTCCCTTCCATGAACCCCCTCACTTCATCTCCTATCACTCTCCTCTTTGCCTCCTAAGAGGGTACTCTCCCACCCACCCACCCACCCTCTCCCCCCTTACCCCTGTAGCCTTAATGGACAGAACTAGAAAATATCCTGAATGAGGTCTTGTTTCTTTTAAAGGATTTATTTATTTTTAATTTTTTTTTTGTATATAGATGCTTTATTTCCATGCATGTCTTATATCATATATGTGCACTGTCATCAAGGGTCAGAAGAGGGTGTCAGATCCTTTGGGATTGGAGTTACACATTGTTTCAAATCGCCACTTGGGTGCTGGAATCCAACCTGTGTTTTCTGAAAGAACGACCAATGCTCGTAACTGCTGAGTCATTGCTCTAGTCAAGACTTGTCTCAACAGGATTGATCTGTAACACAGTATAAATATTTAGGTAATAACTCAAGAATATTGGAGGGGAGCGAGTTATTCATGTGAAGGGTTAGAAGTGGCCCAGACATTGAGCTGTTTAAAGCATATTAAAATAGGAAGCTTCACTTGTGTGTGTCTTTTATTTGAAAACCCAGAACAATGGGGTAGGTAGTAAGTAGTGCTGCTGCCACAACTGGGACAATTTGAGTAGAGTTATTTGGGATCAACAACATAATACAATATTATTACTTAATTTCAGATATCCCAATGAAGTTATTTGTGCCAATAATACTCTTTATAGCAAAAGGAAAATATGATTTTGGGGGAGGAGAAAATCCCTTGTATTTCTTGTCTCCATTAGTCGTTTTGAGACAGTCTGTATGTAACCTTTTGGCTGGCTTGGAGCTTGCTGTGTAGATGATAATACTGGCCTCTGACTCACAGAGATCCTTCTGCCTCTGCCTTCAGTTTTCATAAATCTTGAAGAATTACTATCTTCTAAGAGCTTGACAACGTTGAAAAGTACAGGCCAGTAATTTTGTCGATTCTCCCTCAATAATGGTTATGTCCGCTGTCCTACAATATTAAATTAATATATATAATTTGGGTATTAGCAATTTTAAAAAGTTGAGTAGTGTTTTGCCTAGCACTACTGGCAGTCCCATGATGTCCGTTTCTTTTCACTTGCTTGCTCACCTTGAATTAATTACTTCCAGGCTGATGGAAAGTCGCTATGCTCTCGCCTCCGGCTCCGGAGTGTCGGAATTATATCTGTGTAAGCCTAAGTCCGAATCACTTGTCTTATTTCTGAGACAATTTAGCTTTTTCCCCCATTAGTGAGGTACCAAAGCAGAGCCTGATTCAAGGTAGGTAAGTGCTCTAGACCCAAGTTAAAGTTCTAACCCTGGTGGAATTTATTTTCACCAACATAGGGTGATATCTTCCTTATTTTCCTACAGTAATATTTTCCGTTTGTAATAAGTATTTTGTGGAGAGATTATAACACCATAAATATCGTTTCTCGGCATACTAATGGTCCCTAGTTTGACAGCTAAAGTAAGGAGTTAGGATTTTGGGGAGCCTGCGTTTCCCAGCTTTTATCCATTATGTTAGTATAATGGATACTTGGCATGCCAAGTATCGTAGCCCTATCCATATTAATTTTCTATTCAGTAGTTAGTTGAGATATTTCTTATCTCATATTCCTCTTTTCCAGAAGCTCATGTCATGGCTTACAGTTCCAGCATCCGCCAATGCCTAACATACAGAGAGCTTGAAAAATTACCTGTTTGAACTAGTGGCTTGGGGTAGATACTACGGGAGATCATAAAGGCCACAGCGGTCTGGGTGGCTTTTTTTTTAAAATGTGTATATCTTCTCAAGGGAAGTAGGGATAAGACCCCTGGTGTCTGCCTCCTCTTTGTCGGCAAGGCCCGGAGCTTCCGTTGGGTGGGGAAGTAGGTGGGGCGGGAAATCTAAAACCGAACTCGCAGCTTCCGTCACTCCCCGTGGGCGGTGCTCCCCTTTGACCCCTCGCTCGCTCGGCTACACATCCGGGCCACTGTTACTAGCGAGGGGAAGATGGCGGCCGCGGCAGTGGTGGTTCCCGCAGAGTGGATAAAGAACTGGGAGAAATCAGGGAGAGGCGAATTGTGAGTGTTCCGGCTGAGGGAAGGGGCCGGGCTCCCTGAGGTCGGAGCGCTGGGCGCCTTCGGAAGTGGGGTTCAGGGGAAGGGGGCCGCGGTGCCCCCTCCCCCACCCGGGCGGCGATTGAGGATGGTTGGTTGGTCAGGAGTTTCGAACTGCCGGAGCAGAGGAGCCGGTCGCCGCCGCCGCCGCCGCGGAGTGTGTTCCTTCCCCGGAGCTCCCCGAAAGCCCTGTGATCCCCGGGAGCCCCGCTTCCTTTTGGTCTCTCTGCAGAACTTCCGTCTCCTCTCCCCAGGTCCCCCTGTGCTCCTGCTCTGTCTCTTTTTGTCTGTCTCGCTCGCTCGGTTTGCTTCAGCTCCCCCAGCTCCTTTTTTCTCTGTGGGTTCGCAGCCGGGGCCGGTTGGTCCACACTTGCCATTTCTCTGCCCTGTCCCGTTTCCCCCTCACTCTGGACCTAAGGCGACTCCCGCAGTTTGGCGCCCGGCCCTCTCCTGTGCCCGAAGTCTTAGGAGGGCGAACTGTCCCGAACTCTCTCGGGTCCTCGCCGCCAGTAGCAGAGGAGCACCGGGCGTCGGGGACAGCCAGGCTTGGCACCTTTGCTTTCTCGGGGAGCGTCAGCTTGCGCTTCCCTGGCCCTGCGGTCCCCGGGAAAGTGTGGCAGGGATTGCCGCTTTTAGCCAAGTCCCTACCGGCGTGGCACCTCAGAATGGTTTCGGGATGGGATTCAACTTTTCCTGGTAAAATGTTTAGGAAACCCCATTTTGGCCTGAGACTGCGGCTGGTGCCTGCCCCCCTCGAAGCTTTTCTAGTACTTTAGGATATTCTGTTTCCTTTAAGTCGTAAACTTATTTTGGACCCCTCTCTCCGGGAATTTCCCACAGTTGCGGCATTCTCGCCCCCAATAGCCACCCTACCCCCACTCCCCGTTTAACTGGCAAGAATTAACCACTGATTTGGGAAAAAAAAGTTCTAACTTCTTTTCCTGAGTCGTTCTGGAAGCTTAGCAGTCAATCCTGTGTGAGATTAACTCTCCTTAGCTGCTTGAGTTGTCCCGCTCCACACTCCCACACTCCAGTATCAGGTTCCCAGTTACTCGCGGGAAGATAGGAATCTTTGAAACTTTGTTACTTTGTTACTTCAAAGCAACATTGTACACCAATTGCAGGATCATGCTCTTGTAAAGTGACTTACTCCCCCACAGACAACTCCCTTTGCTGTTCTCTGAAACGTAACAGCGTGAGCCCTAGAATTGGATTGTCTGAGTAAGTGGCTAGCTTAGCCCACTTAGCTGAGTGACCTTGGATAAATTCTTAACCATTTGGACCGTTTCCCCTTGAGTAAATTGGGAATTATAAGCTGCTCTACTCAAAGGGTTGTTGTGAAGAGTAAATGTCTGTAAAGCACTTAGTAAGTGCTCAAGGGATACCTATTAAAAGTGATATTATTTCAGCTTTTCGATATTTAAACTTCTCAGGACAGCTCTTGCACATGCAGGCTCTGCCACCTTGCTTAGCAATTAATTGGCCTCTGACATGATGCATATCTACTTTTGTGCTAATGAATTGAGAGGCCCTTGAAGAAAAGGGATGGCATCCCATTTCTTTTTGGTACAACATGTCCTCCAGCATATATTTATAGGACCTTAGTGTTTTGTTAACTCACAGGTATGTGTCATATATAAGATAAGCATTCGTTTTTAATTTTTATGTGCTGTTTAACAGATACCTATCAGGTGCTCTGAGTGCTGAGAAGGCAGGATGGGAAGCAACTCAGCTAAACCATTCCAGATTTGAGGGTGGTCCTCCCCAAACATTTCAGTTCATCGTTATTTAGCATCTAAAGCCTAGTCATTTATGAACTGCCCTGTTTGTAGGCTGCTCAGCTTCCCTCCTCTGGGTGGATTTCACTGTGTGTGTGGGGTGGGGTGGGGGTTATCATGTGCTCCATCAGTGAGCAACGTCCACAGGCCTAGCTGGTTTTTAAAAACAGTATAATGTTTTTACTTCCACCTTAGAATGAATATTAGGAATAGGAGGAGGAGCCCTGCCAAACTTCTGACTGGCAGTAGGTGAAGAAAAACTAAGTGATGTATGAAGCCAAGAATATAAAGTGGAATTTGGAGTTTATATATGTTTACATGATCCATGCTATGTACCTTTAAAATAGCTACATAAAACTGTTCTTAGGATTTTCATGTGTGTATTTATTGTATAGCTTGTGGAATGTGGTTTGAATTACACTAGATCCAAATTAGTGTGACAGTTTAATGATTGTATTAATATATATAATTTCTGTTACTATATTAAGTGAACTTACCTTTTTTGGGGGACAATAACCTTGTAGCTCATACTGACCTTGAATTTATAACCATCCAGGTGCTAAGATTATAGGCATGTCTCACTATACTAGCTGAGAATTTAAAGTTGGATGGCACAGCTTGGTGTGGTGGCTCACACCTGTAATCCTAGCACCTGGGAGGATGAGGAAGGAGTCCCAGGAGTTTGAGGTCAGCTGGGGCTACACAGTTAAATTTTGTTTGAAACAAAACAGTAAAAGGCAAAAGAAAATTAAAGCCACAAGGGTTTGAGAGATGTCTAGGGTGGGGAGTTAGGAGCACTTACTGATTTCAGTTCTCAGGACGGACATCTGATGGCTTATGGTCTCTTGTAACTCTAGCTCCAGAGGATCTAAAACCTCTGGTCTCACAGGCCTGTACACACACACACACACCAAACACATACATACATTTAAAAAAATCCAAAAACTGAAGCTATTTAATATAATGAAATATTCTAAATTTTGCCTTACCGGTGAATGAATGTAGAGGCCTTGTCCATACTAAGCAAGTACTATTACTGAACTATATCTTCAGTCCTGTACAAAATTATTTACGTTAGCATACAAAGTAATACATTTTATTTTGACATTTTCATACATGTGTCTTAGTTTACTTTGCTGGCTTACTTCCTACTGCTTTCCTTTACCCACTTCTTGCAGGACCTTCTAACTAGTACTGCCATTGTCTACTTTTTTCTTTTTCCCCTCCCCTCCCCTCCCCCCTCCCCTCCCCTCCCGTCCCCCCTCCCCTCCCCTCCCCTCCCCCCTCTTTTCTTTTCTTTCTTAGACTCTGTAGCCATGGGTGGCCTGGAACTCACTTGGTAGAGCAGGCTGGAAAATGCTGGGATTAAAGGCATATGTATACCACCATGGCTGACCTTCATTACCTACTCTTAATCTACCCTTTTCTTTCCTGTGAATTCTCTCCTCCTCTCTCATTGTACCTTTCTGTTTTCCTGACTTACACATATGTATATGTACACTTAAAAATGTGGTAGTTGTCTTGCTTAAAATAATTTCCTGTTTTCCTGTAAATGTAATGATTTTGTTTTGCTTTATGCCCACTCTATTTTGCTGTGGCCTCCTCCCCTCCCCCCCTTCTCCTGTGTTCTTCCTCCTCCTCCTCCCCTTCTTCTTCCCTTTTCTTTTGGGTTTTCAAGACAGGATTTTCTTTGTGTAGCTCTAGCTGTCCTGGTCTGCCTCCCAAGTGCTGGGATTAAAGGTACATCCCCACCACAGGCAGGCTTCCTTTTTTAAAGACAGTGTCTCATGTACCCCAAGCTGGCTTTGAACTGCAGTATAACTGAGAATGACCTTGAACTTATGATCTCCCTCTATTTCCCAAGTGCTGGAAAGTCCTAGAAAGGTGTACCACACCCAGTTTATTCAGTCCTGGGGATTGAACCCAGAGCATAAGGCATGTTAAGGCAAGCACTGTACCAACAGAATTATATCCTCAGCTCTTTAATTTTCTGTTTTGAGATAGGGTCTTGTTCAATTGTGCAGGCCAGCATTGAACATGAAATCATCCTATTGCAGTCTTTTAAGTTGCTGGGATTTCAGGCTAACACTGTCAGGTCTTGCCATAATGAAATATTTTAAATAATCACTTTAAATATTGTAAACACATCCCCATTCTCTACTTTGTTTTCACTTATTTGACTTCTTTTTCTTATGTACAAACTTGTCATGTTACAGATATTAGCATTTTCACCTTGTTAACACAATAGTATTGTAAATATATTACAAAAAGTTCTTTGGAAAAAATGTCTTAAATATGAAATAGCAACTAAATGCTATTTAGTGAGGGCAGAGTGAATACATTTGGTTTTTGGAGTATGGCCATATGTAAAATTACTTCTTAGATGGATTTTCCTTTTTTATTTAACAATTTTAAATGTTTTTGGTTTTTAGAGATAAGGTCTTATGTAGCCCAGGGTGATCTGAAACTTGCTTTGTAGTCCAGGGTGACCTTGAATTCATTATCTTCCTACTTTAGCCTCACTATTGGGATCTTAGGCATGTATCACAATGGCTAGCTGATTATTCCTTTATAAAAGAGCAACAAGTACTCTCCAGCTCTGAATTTTGTTAAAGTATGTTTTGTTTGCTTCATGAGATTCCCAAGCTTGTATTGTTTGTAGCATCGTAGCAGTATATGGATCACTATTGTGAGAATTAGTGTCTGTAGTGATAGAAGCAACGTGATGGTGAGAATAAGCTCAGAGGTAAAGCAGTTTGCATAGTGTAGCTGGTCTTTGCTATTTTTCTGGGTTCTTCTTTTTCTCACTCTTTTAACCCCACAGTTTTACCCCCTAACACTAGGTAGGCAAGAAACAAGGATAGAGAGGAAAGGAGAGAGGAGGAGGAAGAGGAAGAAGAGGAGGAGGAGGGAGAAAGAGATCCCCAATCCAGTTTCTTTCCTTTGTTTCTTCTTTGACCACACAGCTACTAACAAACTGCAACAAACTCCATTGCACTTCTGGTGGTTGGGCGATCCTTGAATTTATGAACCCTCTGTAAAGTTCCCAGAATTACAAATGTCACACAATGGCAGAAATTATTTGCAGCTGGCAAAACTGTGCTTCTTCTAGAGCACAAGGCAAATCATAGTCACCTGCTGCAGTCAAGTCTGAAGCAACTCCACATCCCTTCATGTGGGATTAAGAGAAAAGCACATTCTTATATTTCTGTGTTTTTTTTTAAAGAACCCAAAATTCCAGAATTCTCAAAAATGTCATTATAGCATAGCATGCTCTGAGTTCCCTGATTCTGGTACTACTACCACAATTTTCAAGGCAGTGTATCTGATGTAATGAAAAGACAGTGCTAAGGCAGAGATATTAGGAATAAACATTTAATTGATATTAATCATTAACTGCATTAATCAGTAGTTCTCCCCAACCCCAAACTGTGCTTCTGGCAGTCCTAAACAAAAAGGGTTTCCTATTTAAGCTGCTACTAGAAACTTTCGGCTATAGATCATCATTGCTTCTGTCTCAGACTTTTACTTCCTGTCTCAAAGTAACGTGCAGTTCCCCTGACATCTCTCCAGCTAATAATTGTAGGCCTTTTCTGGTGTCTTTAAAAAGGACAAAACAACCCCTCAAAAACTTTTTTTTTTACTGTGTTCACCACAACAGGGACTTTAAAAAACTGTTTCTTTTATTTTTTGAGATTATAATGTGATTACATCATTCTTCCCTTTTTCCCTTCAAACCCTTCCATATAACCTCTTGCCTTCTTTAAAATTTATGACTGACAGAGCTTTTCATGACAAATAGGTAACTGTTTCATGAAAACCAACCATCTATTATATAGATTATCTTAACTTTGAGGAATGAGCTTTGTTAGGTAATACTTCATCTATCAAAACAGTCCATCCCTCACATACCTATGTATACTATTAGTTTCTAGAGTATATGCATAAATGTCACTTTTTTAAACATTTAAAATTGTGTGTGTGTTTATACTTATGCATGCTAAGATGAAAGTCAGAAGACAATTCATGGTAATTGTTTTTTTTTTCTTTCACCTTGTGAGACAGAGGATTGAATTCAGGTTATCAGGCCCAATTGGCAGCAAGCGCTTTTACCCACTAATACACTTCTCCAGCCCACCAAATATATTTTTAGATGATAAATTGTATGACTGGTAGAGCTGGAGAAATGGCTCAGTGTAAGAACACATACTACTCCTCCACAGGACCAGAGTTTTCCCATTGTCCATGTTGGAGTGACTCATAATCAGTTACAAATGGTAACTCTAGCTGCACAGGAATCCATCACCTCTGGCATCCCCAGACACCTATACATGACATTTACACACTCAAAGACACACACATAATTAAAGATAATCAGTAAATCTTTAGGTGCTGAAGAGCTATCTCAGCAGTTAAGAACACTTACTGCTCTTAGGACCTGGGTTTAACTGCCCCAAACTAGTTCTAGGAGGTATGTCTCCCACTCTCTTTTAAGTTTTCAGGCTCGTGTGTGTTCACATGGTGCACATACATACACTTTAAACACACATATATACACCGAAAAATTGTAAACAAATCTTTAAAAGATTATCAAACTTGTATCATGATTTTTTCTACAAGAGGTATAAAAACAGTAGAGGGTTCCTGAAGGTTTTATTGTTTTATTGATTTATTCAGTAATTTGTAAGTATTGTTCAAGCTGGCCTAGAATGCCTGGTAATTCTCCTACTTCAGCATGTTTGGTCTCCAGCCGCTGTAGTCCAGGCTGGCCTTGAACTGGCTGTGTAGCTGAGGATGAGCTTGAATTTCTAATCTCATACCTTCACTTTACAAGGACAAGGATTCCATACACACTGATGGTATCACACCTACTTCTTGTGCCACTGAGGATCAAACCTAGGGCACAGAATACATTGGCAAGCACTGTACCCACTGAACTACATCTCTGGTCCTGAAGCCTTTCTTAATTTGACTTCATATTTTAATTTGTATCTATGAATTAAGTGCAAGTTTTGGTCTGGTTTTTTTTTTTTGTTGTTAAGAGAAATTTATTCTTCAGAATATGATACAACATTAGGAAGTTATTAAGTTACTACTTTGTTTGCTATTTTATATTGCTGAAATAGAGAATTTGGCATTAATGAATCTGCTTTTTCCTACTTACAAGGGTAAAGCTTTTGTTAATTTGTATTTTTAATGACATTTCTTGCTTCTTCATAAGTTCATGTTTCTACAAGGTAAAATGGTTTTGTCATTTATTTTTGAGGGTAGTATTTTTATTATAACATTGAAAAATAGAGACAAGTACTTTGCTTTAACTATTTAACCTTTCTTGCTGTTTTGTTTATAAACTAATTGAAGCACAGGTGAATATCAGTCTTTTATATGTGAAGCAAGCTTGCAAGCTGTGAGCACAAGTACCTCAGGCTTGTTTTGTCTTTCCTTTGTGCTGAAAATTGAGAGTAAGTACGATAAAAAGCTAAATATTCATGTTAAGAAGATTCACAATATACTTTTGAAATTATTAGAAGAACATAACTCATTCATTCATGTTTTTACAGATCTTTGTCAGAAAGTGGATTTCTGTGTTTGTTCTCAGGGAGTTGCAGCATTTCCATAACAGCACAAAACTATTTGAGAAGAGGAAAAACTGGTTAACTTAAATATTAACGGCATAGCCGGGCAGTGATGGCTCACTTGGGAGGCAGAGGCAGGCGGATTTCTGAGTTCGAGGCCAGCCTGATCTACAGAGTGAGTTCCAGGACAGCCAGGCTTACACAGAGAAACCCTGTCTCTAAAAACAACAGCAACAACAACAACAACAACAACAACAACAACAACAACAACGACAAGAAAATTAAGGGCATAAATTAATACTGATGTTTGGACTGAGACAGAATATTTGAGTATTTTAAAGTTCCTATTATAATGGGCAAGTAATTGAGGTCCTTTTGTCTGTTATCATCCTGTAATGTAGGTTAGAAGTGTTTGACAGATAGGACAGTAAGATAGACGAAGCATTCAGAACCAATTACTGGTTTTTTTTTTTTATTATTATTTATTTACTTTTAAGGATACTTGCGGGTCTACTATTTGTGGATTGCTTCCAGAGGACATAGTTAAACTGATACTTGAAAAAATTTTTTTGAGACAGGGTACTCCTATATCCACGTCTGCCTTAATCTTTCCATCTTCTTGCCTCAGGTTCTAAGTGCTTGTTTTTGTTTTAAATACACATCTGTTATGCAAAGTGAATTGCCTGAATGTGATAACCCATTAATGATTTTGTACACAATTTTAGCAAATCTTTGAGGTGATGACAATATTATCTGCAGACTAATAAATGTGCTTGTGGCCTAGTGACTGACAACACTGACACAGTCTCTCTTCAGTCATTGGAATGCTTATTGAAAAAGATGTGTGTTACCATTGCTGAAAGTAGTGGAAGTGAAGCTGGCAGAAATGTGCGAGAACAAAGGCATCTGTAATAAGGAAGAATTAAACAATTTCTACACTCTCCTCTTTGAGACAGAATTTTACTCTGTATTCCATGCTGGTCTAGAACCCTGCCTCAGTCTTTCAAGGGTTTGGGATTTCAATTGCATGAATTCCTACAGCTCATTCCAATTTCTTTCTTTTCTTTTCCCCCTCCTACCCTTCCTTCAAGATATTGTACATCCCATGTAGAAGCTTACTGTTATAGTTCAGGTCAATCTTGATTTCTGATCTTTTTGCTATCATATCCCAAGCTCTGAAATTACAGGTGTATGCCACTGTATCAGCTTTTGTATGCTGCTAGGAATCAAATCCAAGGTTTATGTATGCTAGGTGAACAAACACTGAGTCATATTCTGAGCCCACAGTGTGTATTCAGTACATGTATACAAAGCTAAGTACACCCAATATATGGAGGGTGGAGGCAGGAGGATCAGGAGTTCGATGCTAGCTTGAACTGCTTAGTGAGTTTGAGGTCATCTTGGGTTATGTGAACTTTGCTTCAAAAACCAAAAACTCAAATCCCTCCAATAATAATACGTGTATATAGTATGCAATCATCAGACCAGGGTAATTGGCATATCCATTACCTCAGATCATCCATTCTCAACCTTCCCAATGCTGTGCCCCTTTAATACAGTTCCTCATGCTGTGGTGACCCCCAACCATAAAATTATTTCATTGCGACTTCATAACTAATTTTGCTGATGTTATGAATTGTAATGTAAATATCTGATATGCAGGACATCTAATATGTTCCCCCAAAGGGGTTTCAACCCACAGATTGAGAACTGCTGCATCAGTATTTATCCTTTGTGCTGAGAATACTTGAAAATCCTCTCTAGTGGCAACTTTTTGGAGACAGGTCTTTTTCCACTGAACTATCTTGCTAGCTCTGTCTAGTTGAATAAATTTTTTAATTGGTGGTAGGTGGTTAATGGTTTATAATGGAGATTTTCAATTTTTTTTGTAGAGTTAATTAGTAATTGTTTTGCACTGGCCTTTTATTCTTAATATTGAACATAATTGTATACCTAGGATTGGCATTACTTGAGATAGGAGAATCATAGTTTGTGGTTGGCCTGGGCTACAGAGTGAGTTTAAGGCTAGCTCAATAAACTTGTCCAGACTGTCCAAGGAAAAAATAGAAGAGGAATAAGGGTTTATCTTATTGATAGAGTGCTTGCCTAGCATGTGCAAGGCTGTAGGTTCAGCTGCAGTAGCAAAACAACAAAGAAAAAAATAGGTTAGAAGTGAATTGTGGGCCAGAAGATGTTTATTGGGTTTTTCTAGGCAACAAATGGAGTATCAAAATATATGATACAGAGGCAAGGTGTAGGGAGGTGGGTAACCTATAGCATAGATACTCTCTGTAAGTGGTGGTATTATGACATAATTATTATAACATAGGATAGATAAACAGAATCTATAAGCTTTTTTTCCTTCTAGTGCTGAGGATTGAACTCCAGGCTTTGCATGTGCCAGGGACATGTTCAACCCACTCATAAATGTGGAATTGATGTAAATACAGTACTCATGAAATTGTCATAAAAGAAAGAAATAAACTTGTTGGTTCTCTTCATTTACTTTAAAATGTTGGCATGGCTGGGCATGGTGGCCCATGCCTTGAATCAGCACTCAGAAAACAGTGACAGGCAGACCTCTGTAAGTTCAAAGACAGACTGGTCTATATAGTGAATTGTAGGTCAGCCAAGGATACATATTGAGATCCTATCTCAAAAAAAAAGTTGACCTGTAAGATTTTTTTCTAAATTGTGAAATTGAACAAAAATATAGAGAAGTGTCTAAATAGTAGCATGTAGAGCTTAGAAAATTATATGACTCAAATTCAAGTCATATTCCTGTAATCTAGCATTCAGAGGCTAAAAAAGGAGAATCATGAATTTGAGGCCAGCCTCAGTTACATAATAGAAGTAGAGTCCAAAAGTGAGCTAACAACTACATTCGTGGTAGGGACACATTTAATCCCAGCACTCAAGAGATGTACAGATCGCTGAATTCAAAACCAGCCTGGTCTATTGAGCAAGTTCTAGGCCAGCTAAGGTTACATAGGAAGACCCAGTCTCAAAAGAAAACAACAAAATGCAGACTTACAAACAAAACAAAACCCAAAATATATATACCCTATTTTACATCCCCATCAGGTAACATAACCTCTTTTTCTGATCTCTCTTTTCACTACATCTGTGGTAGTCATTATTTTGACATTTATGTTTTGGTCCTCCATATTCTACTTTATAAATTCTGGGATTATAGGCATGTTATTCATTATACCTGACTTTTCAAGTTAGGATCACATATTAATGAGGAAGGGAAGATTGGCCAAGCTGAGACAGGAGGAAGGATCAGGAATTTAAGGTTAGCCTGAGCAACACGAAACCTTGTTTCAAAAACAACAGCAGTAAAACTTAGAAAACAAAGTCAGTGTGATTTGTGTGTGCTTCATTGTAGCTTACATTTTCATTGAGCATTTTTAAATATATATTATTGGTTTTTAGAAGTTCTGGTTTATCTTTGTGAGGCTCTTCTTTATATCTTTTGTCTGTGTTTCCTATTAATTTTTCTTTGCTATCTTTGAGATGCTTCATGTTTGTGGGTTATATTGCATTTTTTGCAGGTGCATGCATGCTATTAGTACATATTCAGTCTTCAAACAGTGACCTCTATAAACATTTTTTTTGACATTGGGTCTTGACTTTGTAGCCCTGGATGTCTTAGAACTCTATGTAACCTAGGCTGGTCTCTAATTCACAATAAATTTTCCCTCCTCAGCTGCCTATATGCTGGTATGTGCCAGGAATGTGCCATCATGCCTGGCTAATAGTGTTCTTTTTGATGTTTGTTTTTGAGCTAAGGTCTAGCTATGTAGCCCAGGTTGGTCTGTAATTCATGATTAGCACCTGCATCCACACTTGGGCTTAATGGTGACTTTTGATGAACAGAAATGATTCATTTTACTATTGTCAAATTGATCCCTATTTGCTATACTAGTAATCTTTATGCTTAATGCCTCCCTTTCCCACTTTCTCATTCTTTGTTTTTTTTCAGACAGGGTTTCATGCTAGCCCCTACTTTCTTGGAACTCAAGACAGTCCTCCTATCTCAGTTCTCTGAGTGTTGGAGTAATCCTTCGTGACTCCAAGGTTAATGAAGTTATCCTATGTTATTTTGGGAACTTAATTTTCTTTTTAAAATGGAGTCTCGATCTGTAATCTACCCTGGAACCTTGATTTGTAGTCTCCTAGAACTCACTTTGTAGGTAGACTGGCCTCAAATTCAAGGTAGTCCTTCTGCCTCCACCTCAGGACTGCAGTGTATAGGCATGAGGCAAGACACCCAGATTTTTTCATTTTGACCTAGCATTTAAAATCATTATTTTGTGTATGTGAATGTGTGTGACATATATGTGTATGTATGTACATATATGTGTGTGTGTGTGTGCACGTGTTATTACATGAATGTGGTGGTCAGAGGAGATGTTTTCTCATTCCACTTTGTGTAGATTCTCTCCTCTCCTTCTACCTTTGTATAGGTTCTTTGGATTAAATTCAAATTCTCAGGCTTGGTGGCAAGCACTTTCATCTGGTAAACCATCTTGCTAGCCCTTCATTTTTCAGACTTTTGTAGCTGGCATTGATTTTTATCATGAGTTAGGGATTGAATAGGTCACTGTGATTGAGGTTATGAAGAATATCTAGTCTCACACATCTAGTCTCACACAGCTAAATAGCTGGCAAGGGCAGCACAATTAGGCTTCTTAGGTAATTATGCCCATTATTGTTTGTTATCATGTCAAAATTCTAATCTCAATCCATCCCTCCCTCCCTCCCTCCCCTCCCTCCCTCCCTCCCTCCCTCCCCTCCCTCCCCTCCCCTTCTTCCCCTCCCTCCCCTCCCTACCTCCCTCCCTCCCTCCCTTCCACGCACGCATGCGTCACACGCGCGCCAGGCAGGTGGATTTCTGAGTTCGAGGCCAGCCTGGTCTACAGAGTGAGTTCCAGGACACCTCGGACCACACAGAGAAACCTTGTCTCAAAAAAAAACCTAAAAAAAAAAAAAATTCAAGGGCTCAAGCAATCATTTGTCTCTTTACCCCAGTTTAAACTACCTTGGTACTAGGTATGGTGGTAAAATTGTAAACCTAGTATTCAGGAAGTGAAGGCAGGAGGACTGTGGCAAATTCCAAGTCAGCCTGATCTATATAGTCAGCTAGGGCTGCATAGTAGGAATATGCCTTCCAACCCTCCAACCCCCAACAAAAAAGTAAAAGAAACCAAACCAGAAACCCCTAGCTAAACCAGACCCCCTCCCCCAAACCAAATACAAAGCAATGGCATTTTGATATTTTGTAAATAAAATCCATTTGATTCTTTTTAATTTTGGAATGGATCTTTTTGTCCACAGTCATTTTACAACATAGAGTGGCCATTTGGAAAAAGTCTTTCACTGAATTATGCAACTCTTCCAAATATTGACAAACTTCATTGTATGGTATCAAATATGCATTCCTTAGTGTCACCACCAAAGATGACCAGGGAAACCTCTATGACAGTAGTCATCCCCATATTGGAAGAAACAAGTTTTTCAAGATTATTTTATCATTAACAACAAATACTCTTTTTTCCTTGAAGTGACAAACTTGGTTCATTGTAGTCATAACTTGTCAGTTGTTTCTCAAGTGGAAAAAATGGTATTCTATAAAAACAAGAGAGTTAAGCCTACAGTTAAAAATCACTGTCATAGGCATGTTGGTAACTATAATCCCAGCGCTTTGGATGGTTGAGGTAAGAGAATTACACTGAATTAAAGGCTAGTCAAAGCTACATAGTGAGTATATTCCAACCCTAAATAAGAAGACCCTGTTTGAAAAATAAAGATACATTACAAGTAGTTTTCATGCAGGCAACTTAATAATTTAATGTTGGGTAGGACTTGTTTATGCAGACTTTTCATTTTACCAGGACATTTAAATGACATTTAAAAAAAAATAACAGCACTGGCTATGGTGTTGCACACTTGGAATCTCAGTGCTTGTGGCACTGAGATAGGAGGACCAAGCGTGGGCCGTATGGTAAGATTCTGTGTCTACCAAACAAAAAAGCTAGGCCAGCACTCCGGAGGCAGAGCCACTGGGATGTATGGTAAGACTGTGTCTCAAAAAACCAAATCAAAACAACAACAAAACCCTAACCAGCCACTCCTCCAAACCCCAAATATTTCAGAGCTCAGACATATTTTTTTGTTAGTTCTGCTGATTGAAACCGGGGCTTTATGCATGCTAAGACGTGGCTTACCACTGGATATACTTCAGCCCTGTGTTCTGGATTTACATAAATTAATAATTATAAATCTTTGGTGCTAGAGATTTTATTCATAAACAATAGTATTTTTTTGACAATGTCTATGTTGCAGCTGCTGAAAGATGGTGGCCGAGATATTAGAGTTGATTTTTTTTTTTTTTTTTTTGTTTAGCATGTCTACTAAGCATCTGAGTCAGAAAATCCCATAGCAATTGTAAATATGTTTGGTGTAGAGATAAAACTGGAGGTAGATATACTTAGGAATTACTGCCTTAGAAGTAGGTAATATCACCCAGTGGGGGGGAGAAAGTGGTGCTGCTAAGAGCAAAAGCAATCAAATCTAAGGACAAATGCACTTGCAAGCATAAGAGTGATGATTCCACTGAAAAGGACAGAGAGGGAAGGAAGAGGATTTGGATATTCCTAAGCTGAGATTGGAAATGCTCCAAAGTTTGAAACTTCTTTAGTACTGAGACTACTAGTAGAAACTTCCATTACTGACAGGCTGAAAGAACACAGCTTAAGAACATGGTTTATTTAGTGTCTCCAAGGAAAACAAGACCCTGTTAGTCATTTTTTAGCTACAATAATACCTTTTCTGAGCATATCCAGGTTCTTACTTGCAAGTCTCTGTCTAGTAAGTAATAAAATGGCATGTGTTATCATTGTTCAGTAAACTGTTGAGTGCATAAAGTTAAAAAAAAAAAATATATATATATATATATATATATATATATATATATATATAAGATTATTGTTAGGGAATTGTAGAAATGGCTTAGCAATTGATACTACTTAACTGCTCTTTCAGAGGATCTGAGTTCAGGTCCTGGGGCCTATGTTGGGCAGCTCACAGCTCCCTGCCTGTAAATCCAACTCTGGGGTATCTGACACTGTGTGCCCTCCACAGGCACCTGAACATGGTATACACTAATAAAAATATACACACATACATGAAAACAAGTATATATATATATCTTAGGTATATAAAAATATTTTGAACAGAAATATAAAAATATTAAATTCTGGAATAGTTTTCGTTCTAAGCATTGTAGATAAGGGATACTCCTTTCCACAGTGTATTAATTGACATCATGTGGGATGCCCCTTTTGGTGTTTTGGTTGTTTTGTTTTTATTTTAGGTTGCACAAACGTTTTCTAGTTTGCAGTTCATTATTTTATTGTTTTGTCTTACTTTGTAGTAGATAGCGTGTTATCTATAGTGTTATATTGAAGATGAAAATGCAGTATTTCTTTGATGTTCTGATTTTATTTTCTCTGGGTGCTGTATTATTTCATCAGTAGCTAGGACATAATGCTTTTAGTCTGTTTCCATGGTGTGAAAAGCCACTGACAGATGGTGGATTTTTTTATTAGGGATCTTAAAATGAAGATGTTCTAATTCTATCATTTTATTGGCATATATTATTGTACAAAATAATGGGTTTCTTTTCTTTTCATTTCTGTGTACAATGTATTATGGTCATATCCAACCGTAATTATTCCCTCTTCTCTCTGCCCGCCTTTGCAGTGCTTCATTTATGTTTTAGCCTTTGTCCAGAGAGAGAGAGAGAAAGAGAGAGAGAGAGAGAGAGAGAGAGAGAGAGAGAGAGAGATCTATTTCTTATCCACCATTCCCTCTGTTGGCTGAAATAGTTCAAAATGGAGGCATTTTATTTGAGATAGGGTCTCAAATTTACTATGGTAGTAGAGGCTGATTCTCCTTTCTTTAACTCCTAAGTCCTAGGATTACAATCATGCATCACTATGCCAAGTAGAGACATTTCTTATTTACTATTGAATTACCCAATGTTTATAATGAGAGGCAGAAAAATTTTTATGTAAAAAATGATTTGCCAATTTTCAGAAAGATGGGTTGATTGATCTCTTAATTCTGATGGGTTAGAATGTTTTGTCATGATCATAGATATTTAAATACATCTGGGACATTTCCATATGCTTTTTAGGAGATAAAACTTGTTCCTTAGGAATCAACTGTTTTAGGATTGGAAATTGATAGTTTTTTTTTTTTAATTCTAGTTTGCATTTATGCCGGATTCTCAGTGAAAATAAAAGCCATGACAGTTCGACCTACAGAGGTATGATTTTTAAAAGTATCATAGCTATCATTTTTTGGTCTGTTTAAAATTATAAATCTTTATTTGATCTTATGTATGAAAACCAAAGGTATAAGAGTACATGTAATTAAGACCTTGTAGTCAGTAACAAAACTGTAGTTACAGTAAGACTATACATCTTGGCTACCCACATTATTTCATTTGTTTGACTTTTATCATTGATTGTACATTTGTTTAAATTTTTGTAGTTAGCTATACCAGTCATAAATGTGAGAGAAAGCTATCCTGGAAAGAAAAACTGTTTTGGTCATATTTGTACTAGAAAATTTATACCAACTCAGTTCAGTGGTCTTGCTCAAGCTGATTGTATTCAGGTGGTATCTGGGGAGCTTGTTAAAGACAGTTGTCGTGGAAAATATAAGCAAAGGCGTGTTTGCTGCATACACAGATAGGATATATTAAGTAAAAATGTTCCATAATTAAGCAGGATGTAGATTTTACTTTTATAGGATTTTACTGTTTAGCTTTCACTAATTTAAAACTAGGAACATGGATTTAGCAAAAGACAAGCCAAAGTAAAAGCAATTGTGTCTGATTTATAGTGTTTTTATTTATTTATAGCTTTTAGTGAAGATAATCCTGTACTTTTTGGTATGAAATCAGTATTTTTATAATTAATAGTCTAACAAAATAAATATATACCAATTATTGTAGTCACATGGCATTGTGAATAGATGATTAAGAACAGTATTTTTCCTATAGAAAAACTTATTTTGGTTTTATCAAAAATTGAGTATTACTTTAATTTGAGAGAATATATTTATTAGATGGAACATTTGGAAGCTTGAGGGGAAAGTATTTTTTACAAATGAAATACCAAGTTTCGGTTTCTGTTATTTTAGGAAGCTCTCTGTTTTAAGACTTAACATCTCAGCTGGGTTTAATTAAGACTTAACATCTCAGCTGGGTGGCACATTTCTGTAGTACTAGAACTTTGGATACTGAGATGAGGATTGTGATTTCAAAGCCAGCCTGGGTTACAAAGCGAGTTCTAGGCCAATGTGAGCTGTATAGTAGAACTCTGTCTCAAAAACAGCCAACCAAATAGCGAACAAAAAGTCAAAAAGTCTTTTAATGTGTCTAGCATAACACCCACAAATATTAGATTTTTACCTTGTTTATAAAATCATATAATTGGGATGTATAAATATATAGCTCAGCAGTAGAACACTGTCCAGGCAAATTGGAAGCCCCATGTTTTTGTTTCTAGTATTCCAAGAAAATCTATATGATCACTCATAATGACTTTCGAGTGTGTGTGTATGCTCACACATACATTTGTTTTGGTTTTCCTATGTAAAGTTGACTGCTGGAAATTTAGGAAAGTATAAAAGTATTCATATATATGTGTGTGTGTATAAAATTCTTCTCTCATACATTACATCACAACCACGGTTTCCTCTGCCCCCATTCCTCCCAGTTCCCCTTCCCACCTTCCATCTCCCCTAGATCTACTCCTCCTCTGTCTCATTTCCAAAAAGAAAAAAGAAACCCCCAAAAACCAAAACAAACAAAAAAACCAAAAACACCATCAGGTTCCCAGGGATATCTACTGTACTTGAACATGGCCTAACAAACTACAATAGGGACTGTGTATAAACCTTCATATCATAGCTGGAAGTGGCAGTCCAGTAGGAGGAAAAGGGTCCTACACACAGGCAAAAGAGTCAGACACACTCTACTCCCACGGTTGGGAGTCCCATAAGAACCCCAATATGTATATAATGTGTATATGCAGAGGATCTAACTCATCAGACCCATCTAGGGTCTGTGGTTGTTGCTTCAGTCTCTGTGAACCCTATGAACCCTGATTAGTTGATTCTGTGGGTTGTGTTCTTCTTGTATCTTCATTCCTTCTGGCTCTTACAGTCCTTCCTCTTCTTCTTCCACAGGATTTCCTAGGCTCTGCCTAATATTTGGCTCTGAGTCTTTGCATCTGTTCCCATCAGTTGCTGGATGACAATTGGGCTAGGCATTGATGCATGAGTATAGCAAAATTCATTAGGAATCATTTCATTGATTTTTTTTTGTTTGTTTCTTGCCATTTGTGTTTAGTTCTATCATAGGTCTCTGAGTTGTTCTGTCTTTATTTCCTGACCATCCAGGCTGTATCAGGCATGGGCTCCCTCTCATGTGGGCCTCATGCTGAACCAGTCTTTGGTTGACCATTCCTACAAGTTCTTTGCCACCATTGTCCCAGCACATCTTGCAGGCAGGACAGATTATAAGTTGAAGGGCCTTGCCTGGTTATAAAAAATTCTGGTACTGGAAATGCAGAGGCAGGAGGTTTGAAGCCACTTTGGGATACATTGTGAGTCCCCTCCTCCAAAAGAGAAAGCACTCCCAAACCACTGGATTACTTATTTTTTTCTTCTCCATGCTTATTAATTTTAGACTTATTTAAATTTGATCTTGTTTGATTGAACATTTATGTGTATAAGTTAATGTGTTACTACTCTTTCAGTTTTGAATGACTGCATGGATCCTTAAAAGTATATGATTATAGTTCATTTGCTTGTTGTTTCAGTTTACACACGAATCAAGAATATTTACAACTGTGGCCTTATTGGCTGAATAACCATTATTCTCCTTGAGTTTCTCTCCTCTTTCTTCCTCAACACATAGACCCATTGGTTAATCTCTGCCAGTAGCCAAGCTTTGATGTTAGGTTCTATTTGGTGGTTTGTGGAGGAAACTGACTTAATACTGTCTTTCGAACCTCCTTTGTTTTGTCTTAGGTTTAGTATGGGTAGTATTCTCTCTTACATATCACTTGTTATACCTTGGAATTAATTTCATTTGAGGCACACAATTTACGTATTGCATACTGTTTGTTCACTTTTAAAGTTTTCTCTGCTTTTTAGCAATGAAACAATATTGTTGGCTAGAGAGATGGTTCAGCAGTTAAGAGCTCATACTGCTTCTTTGAAAGGATCTGACATCAAACACTTACATGCAAGTATCCCTCCCCTCTGTCTAGTTGCTATCCTTAAAACTGCTTTTCCTAAAATGTTAGCACTAATGTGAAGTATTTACTGATTTTTTTCATAGATGAAGGTTGTATGTTTCCCTGCACATTGTGAATGTAAGTTTAAAGTTTTCCAACTCTGGCTAGCTTGGTAGTTTTAAAGCACCATTTTCTTAGTTAGGGTTACTGTAGCTGTAACAAACCTCCATGACTAAATGTGGAGGGGGGTGGGAAAGGGTTTATTTCATTTTATAGCTTGTAGTCTATCATTGAGGGAAGTCAGAGCAAGAACTCGAAGACAGGAAGCTGGAAGTAGAAGCTGATGTTGAAGTCATGCAGGAGTGCTACTTATGGCCTACCCCTCCTTTCCTGCGGATTTATTCTGCTTTCTTAGAGCACCTGGGATCACCAGCCCAAGGGTCACTATGCCCATAGCAAACTAGGCTCTTCTATAGCAGTCATCAAAAATCAATCATGAAATGTACCACAGGTTTGCCCACAGGCCATTCTGGTAGGGGACATTTTCTCAGTGAGGTTTAGTCTTCCCAAGTGATTCTAGTTTGTGTCAAATTAGCATAAAACTAGCTAGCTCAATTGACCCCTTGTCAACTTGACACACAAACACAGCATTGTTAGACCCTAACATTTCTTTTCATCCTCAAGATCTCATATTAATGTTGATATCATAATAATAAAATATTCCAACTTTAAAAGTCTATCTTTAGAAATTCAAACACATTAAAAGTTCAGTCTCTTTAAAACAGCTTAAGTCTCTTTCAGAGTTCAAGCATCTGTAAAATATTCAAATTCCCCAAAATATCCATAGTCTCTAAAGTATCTAGTCCTTCTAAAAACTCTAGTCACTTTAAAATTTCAGTCTGTCAACTATGTGTTCCTGTTAAAAAAAAAGTTACATAGTTTTTTACTCCAAGAGGAAATAACCAGGGAACAGTGAAAGCAAAGCAAAACTAAAGTTCAGCAGTCAACAGAGTTCAGTGCTTGATGTCTGGGACCTACTCATTATCATCTGGGCACCAAAGGGCCTTGGCAGCAGCATTTCTGGCCCTGCCAGCTAGTTTCCTAGGCTCTGGCTCGCTCCACTCCATAGCTTTGCTGTCCTTGGCATTCATCTGGCTTCTCCAAAATGCTGGGGTCTCCTGCTTGTTATAACTAGGTTGCATCTTCACCACTGTCCTTTCTTGAGTTCTCCTCAGGGACTCTGATCCTGCCACAAGCAAGGCATGAAAGCCTTTTTGTCTCCATGACTGCTTCATTCCTGGGGCTTCTGTTTCAGTCAAGGCTGTACATTCACCCGTGGCCTGTTTGGGTCTCCCATGATGTCAGGCCTCAGCTGCTCTCTATGTCCTCTTCAGTCCTGGGATTTTCACTGCAGTGGAGGCCAGACTTTTACCTATGGCCTTTCCTGATCTCTCAAAGTGTTGTTCTTCATAATTCTCTAATGCAGTGGTTCCCAATCTGTGGGCCTTCACCTCTTTTGTGGATCAAACAACCCTTTTACAGGGGTTTCATTTCCAGGTATCCTACATATCAGATATTTACATTATGATTCATAACAGCAAAACTGCAGTTATGAAGTAGCAACAAAAATAATGTTTTGGTCGGGGGTCACCACAATGTGAAGAATTGTATTAAGGGTCTTAACATTTTAACATTAGGAAGGCTGAGAACCACTGCTTTAATGCCTATAAAATCATTAGGAAACTCTTCAAAATTACTTAGTTCTTCTGCCAGCATGAGGTACAATCTTGGCCCCCTCTGGACCACAGCTTTTGTTTGCTGACTGTAAGGAAATATTTCTCAAAAGATTTTGCTTCATTGATGCTGGCCTTTTCTTCTTCTTCTTTCTCCTCTTGAGGCTGCAACTTTTATTTTTATTTTTTGTTAATTTTTCAATTATTTGTTTTATTTTTATTTTATGTACATTGGTGTTTTGCCTGTTTGTGTGTATGTGTGAAGGTGTCAGATCCTCTGGAACTGGAGTTACAGACAGTTGTGAACTTTCATGTGGGTGCTGGGAATTAAGCCTGGATCCTCTAGAAGAATAGCCAGTGCTCTTAACTGCTAGGCTACCTCTCATCACTGTGACAATTTTTATTGAGAGTAATCAGGCTTTTTATACCTTTATCAGAAATAGAATATAATGGCAGTTGCCAGGATATAATGATGTTTGTAAGCTATTCAGGGTACACAAGTTTAATGGCTTAAGACCATTTGTCCTCTCAAGCTTGCATACTTCCTTGACTTCTGAGGGAACATACAGAGAAGCACAAAGTGGCCTGAACCCTTCACTGCCTGAGGGAGTGTATTAGTCTCTCAGGAACTGTAAGGCATATTGTGCTCCATGAGCCATAGACTCTAACCTGAAAGTCTGTGAGACATACCCCTCAAGGCATCTAGGCCAGGCCAAGTGTATGGTTCCCCTCCCTGCAAGTCAGCCCAATTAGAGTGGATAATAGTGGATCTTTGCTTTATTAAAGTAATTGCAGAAAAGAAAAATGTCTATGACTCCCACATCCTACTTGAAACCACTCAAGCCAGATAGTATTATTTGCAGAAAGGAAAGGAGTCTCATGTTTCACATATTCTTGGCTTCAAGAATAATTGATAATATGAAAATAATAGGCATCATAGGAGAATTCTTAGATGTGGGCACTGTCTTTCTGTTGAAAGAGGAAATACATAAGAAGATAGGGCTAATCTTAACACTTTCTCAGCCCACAACAATCAATAAATGCACATTTTTTGCTTTAATTCCATTCATGTCTTCTGTTCCTTACTTCTTTTCTGCTTTTCTTTTCTTTTTTTTTTTTTTTTTTGGTTTTTCGAGACAGGGTTTCTCTGTGCAGTCCTGGCTGTCCTGGAAAATCATTCTGTAGACCAGGCTGGCCTCGAACTCAGAAATCTGCCTGCCTCTGCCTCCCAAGTGCTGGGATTAAAGGCATGCGCCACCATCACCCGGCCTGCTTTTCTTATATTTAAAAAAATTACTGATTTTTTGTGAATTACCCATTGTGTTCTCCAATCCCATTCATCTCCCAGTCCCTCCATATCGTCTCCTACCCTTGCATCCTTCCCCACAAAAGAAAACAAAAACTAAAAATTAAACAAACAGACCGCAAACTTCTTGGTGTTGAAGCTTTGGTGTGTCACACGGTATGCCCTTTTGCCCAAATAGCTTTACTTGCAAATTTTCATTGCAGTGATTCATTGGTCTGATTTGAGGCCTCTGGCTTCTGCTATACCATCACTACTGGGTTCTCACCAGGATTGTTGCTCCGAGTCATGGAGATTCTACAGCTTTGGATCTACCGGACTGGTCCCTTCACACACTCCAGCAACTCGTAGATAGGATAGATGCTGGAGTGGGCCAACTCAAAGCTCTGGATCTGGGCCTGGCTGGTAGCTGAGTTGGTCAGCCCACTAGCTCTTATGTTCAAGCCACTAGGCCAGCTCTCCCTTGCTTGCCTAGGTAAGGGGTGGAACCAGCTCTCCTGAGTGCCACAGCTGGTAAGGGGCAGAACTAACTTTCCTGTGCTAGTCTCTTCTTAATCACCACATTTCTCTGCTCTAGCTAACAAGCATCAATTGTCCTAGGTTCTGTTCTTCTGTTAATCTCAGTTATCTCTTCTACTCCAGCTGACCCACAGATGATTAACACAAAATGTCACACAAATGGCCCTGGTAGAGTCTTTGCTTCCCTTTGAAACATCACAAGCCCAGCCACTATCATCTGCATTGCTTTCAACAGTCTTATCATCTAAGTTCCCTGATCTCTGAGCTTTCATTGTCCTTTTCAACTCAGATTGTAAATGTCAAAACACATGGTCAAGTTCGTCATAGCAATACCTCATGCTCTGATACCAATTTCTGTCTTAGTTAGGGTTTCTATTGCTATGATAAAATACCATGAAATGAAAGCAACTTGTATTTACCATTTCTTTAAATATAATAGAAGTTCATGATCATTTAAAAATATTTACTCAGAAAAATTGCAAATTAGAATCTTTCTTGGATTATAATTTGGGTCATTTTATATTTCATTTGTTCAAGAAAATGATCTGGGTCACTTTTCTCTATTTTAATCTTCTGTGGTCAAGATAGCTTCAGTGAATAGTATATAACATACTCCAAGACTGCAATTAATGAGAGCTGTTTTGTTATTTTAACTGATTGCTTTAAAAAAGTCATGTGAATAATTTAAAATAAGTAACATTGTGTATTTTGTAAGAAATTTTGTTAATGTAAGTGAAAAATATAAATTTGATCTTATTTCTACCATAGTAACACATGTTTTTCTTTGTTTATATGGCTTATTTACTTTTAAACACAATGATGGCATAGTGTTTATAATGGCAGAATACTTGAAATAATAAATTCACCGGGCGGTGGTGGCGCACGCCTTTAATCCCAGCACTTGGGAGGCAGAGGCAGGTGGATTTCTGAGTTCGAGGCCAGCCTGGTCTACAGAATGATTTTCCAGGACAGCCAAGGCTATACAGAGAAACCCTGTCTCGAAAAACAAAACAAAACAAAATAATAAATAAATAAATTCTTCATAAAGAATCAATGTCATTATATTTGTTTAGAAAATGAATTTATGGATACATTTATTTCATTGTTAAATAATATCTTTATTGTCTAAAAGAAGATCGACAGTATATTTTGATTTTATTTTGCTTCTGTTTTGTGATTAGTAGTTATATCAGAGGATTTTTTAAAAGAATTTCTGTTTTTTTCACTTCTTTTTTTGTCCTGAAAAATTTTTTTTGATTTTTTTTTCCTAAAAGGGGATTATTACTAGGCTTTATTTTAGTTTCTTTGAGAGTGAAATGGCATGGGGCAGGATCTCATGTAGTCAGGTTGGCCTGCAGCTTGCTGTGTAGATGAGATGGCTTTAAACTCCTGGTCTTCCCTGCCCCTGCTTTCTGAATGCCTGCTGGGACTGTGGACTGGTTGTATGCCACCATACCCGGTGTTTGTATGTTTTAGAATAAAAGTTTCTTTTGAGTACTTTTCTATTTTGTCATCTTGGGAATTGGAATCAGGATCTCAGAAATGCTAGGGAATCACTCCACTAGTTGATCTACATTTCTCTAGCTCCTAGGCTTTATTTTATATTTGTGTTTTAGGTTTTTGAGGATTTCTCATGTAGCCCATGCTGATCTGGAACTTGATATGTGCGCTGAAATTGCCTGCAGATCTGTCATTCTACCTTTTATCTCCCAAGTGCTTCTTGGATCACAGGCTACTATGCCCAGTTTTATGTCATGTATGAAATAGAATACAGAGCTTCTTGTATGGTAGGCAAGAACTTTACCAAACTGGTTTATGTCAGTATACCTCTATTAGTGTTTTTTAGCACCCCTTGTTTTTCAACTTTTAATGATCAGAAGGAGAAAAAAATTTTTACACAGAAATAAAGAAAAAATGACTCGAAGGTGTTCAGTCATCTTCTAAACTCCCCATGCAATGAAAGACTTTTTGTTGAGGAAATGAGGCAGTAATAATAGCATGGGTTATTTTTAGTTGACAATTCTCATAAAATAGCAATTTTTGTTTGCACATACATAGTTTTACTTGTACATATGTATTTTGAATTCTGATGATATAAATTGAAGAGAAAAAGGAATTTAGATTTTGGAAGAAATTTCCTATCATGCTTAACTCCTTAGGTTTCGTTGTAGCCCCAAGATTGAATGGAGTGTACTCTGAATACATTTAGACAAATCTGTAAAGGTGGCTAGTAGGGAAATGGTTAATTATGTTTATATCTCGGGGTACAGTGTACTCATTTAAAATATTTCTGAAGACACTGAAAAAATGCTTTATAATGTGTTAGTGGGTCAGGTGTGTTAGTACACGTCTGTAAATCCAGTACCTGGGACGTTGAGACAGGATTGTCCTTCACAACTTAATGAGACATTGTCTAAAATTAAAAGTGGCTGGTGATGTAGCTTATTGATAGAGCACTTGCTTAGTACACATTAGGCTTCAGGACTCCCAGAAAAGAAAAAGAAGTATTGAAGAGGAATCAAAATATGAAATGATATACATATGTGAAATTTGTAGCCATGGAAAAAAGAGAAGGGAATGCTTAACCTTTAGTCGTATTACGATGGAGAACAAATGGTTAACTTTTCCTAAACCGATTAATGTTGTTTTTGTAGAAGTAAAAAGATAAGATCCTACAGTAAACTACTAGAAATATATGTTTTATTACTGACGTTTTATAATAACTGTGAGAAATAAGAATAGATTTCCAGGAGTCTGCGTTTTTTGTTTAAGATACTATCTTTACACTGTCTTTTATGTTCAACAGATTTTCAACAAGCTCTCTATGAGTTGTCATATCATGTCATTAAAGGAAATTTAAAGCACGAACAGGCATCTAGTGTTCTTAATGACATTAGCGTAAGTATATATATATGTATATATATATGTATATATATATATTTAAAACAGTAATTGTCACATATCTTTTCACTTTTGCTACAATGCTTTTTGAAATGTATAACATGTATTTTGTTAAAATTGTAGTTGTTTTAAGGGTAATATTGGTAAGCCATTTTTGCTGTACAGAAATTGATAATTTAGTCTTTCCTTCTGGTTATAAGAAAGGAAAGGTTACAGAAACTGGGTTGAACAAGACAGAAATACTGGAATGAAATCAAAGCCTTTTTAACTAATATTTTGACTCTAGAAATAAAGTATTTTCTTCAAATAATGTTACTTTTTGATAATTATGATTAAACATTTAAGAATTAAATTATTTTAAATTGTGGTTGCACAACTCTGATTCTCATTTGTTTGTATCTGCTTTCTACTTTAGAGTATAACAGCTGAATTTTATTTTTTGTTTTTTTGCTTTTTGTTTTTTTGTGACAGGGTTTCTCTGTGTAGCCCTGGCTGTCCTGGAACTCACTCTGTAGACCAGGCTGGCCTCGAACTCAGAAATCTGCCTGCCTCTGAATTCCAAGTGCTGGGATTAAAGGCATGTGCCACCACCGCCCAGCATAAATTTTTTTTTAAAAACCTTAAGTGGCTAATTTGATTTTACTTATATTTATTGGAGGATTTAGGGTAGATTCAGAGCAGATACTTTAAAATGCAGATTCAGTATAGATTGCTAATGACTCATGCTGTTGGTTGTTTGATAATTTGAACTGGAAGAGGGACTGCTAATTGTTATGTTTATTGTAAACTGGTAAACTTGTAATTTCAAGTGGTGTACTGTTCTCTTGTTAGGCTGGTCTTTAGATTTGTGTAAAATATTTGTCCAAATTTTTGAATAAATATTGAGATGTTATTTGGGAATTTCTGTGAATTTTTTGTATGTTTTATGTTTTTGTAGTTCTTTTCTGTGGGAGTTTGGAATTAGCTTCATATGAATTTTGTGCTTTTTCTTGGATAGTTTCAATGGAAGTTTTTAAGTTTAGCTGTTATGATATTCCCCACCCCACCCATTTCTAAGTACATTTGAACAGTATGAATTTTAATACATATTTCTCTTCCTTCCTGAAACTGTCTCCAGTTAAGATAGTTCATATTGAAGTGGTATATTTTTTTGGAAAAACTCTGCATCTTTCTAATTCTGTTCTTTCATTAGTCTGAGTATTTGTATTCATAGCCCTTGAACGACTGGTAGACTACTAAGATAATTTCATTCTGTAAATTGAGAGTTGATACAATTTTAGTCTGTATGCACAATTGACTATAATCATTTTCCCGTTTATGAAAATAGTCTAAATAAATGTTATGTATACTGTGTTTTTAGAAGTTAGTGTGTCCTTTATTTTGACTACTTCATTATATGTATATGCTTCTACACTGGATTGCCTTTGTCATGGCTTTTTTATACTAATATGTATTTGTCCAGTATCTTAACCACACACATGGATTTATATGACTCCTAGCAGCTGCCAGCCCTTTTCTTTAGAGTTTCTTTTTTACACTCTCTGAAAATAGTTGAATTTTAGGGTTGCTATAGTGCCAGAAAGCTACTAATTACAGTAACTGAACTGTGATCCTTACTGATGGGAAATGGCTCTAAAATTGATAATGGAAGTAGCAAGTCAAGAGGCAAATGTGGAATAATGCTGGTGCTTTCACTCAGAAACAAGATTTTGGGTCAGTTTTTTCCCCAAAAAACTATAAACAAAGAGTGAATAAAGAAAATAAAAAGAAAAATTGATAATTATTTTATCTTCACAGAATCTTGAATTATAGAATAATTGCTTTTAATTGATATCATTTTTAGATTTCTGGTCTTCTGATACTATGATTTTTTTTTTTTGAGACAGGGTCTTATTGTGTATATGTAGCCCTGGGTAGCCAGTGGTTTGCAGACCATATTGACTTTGAAATCACAGAAGTCTGCCTGCCTCTGCCTTTCTTTCTATACTGGGATTAAAAGCCTTTACCACCACATCCAGCATAAGTACTTTCTCCTAACTGATGTTCCTATATTTATGAAATTTACCTTGGAGAATTCTAATGTTGGAGTTTAGATGACTTCTAGGTGATTGATGAGAATTGTTTTGAAATAATAACACGTTTTCTGTCCTATTCTGGAACTGATTGTAAATCTCTTTATTGTAGGAATTCCGTGAGGATATGCCTTCTATCCTTGCTGACGTGTTCTGCATATTAGGTAGGTAGGAAATGTTTATTTTGCATGTAACAACTTTGTGGTAAGTTCATGTTAAATGTTTTCTTTCAATGTGCAATTGTTTCTGCAAATTTTCAATCATTTTTAACTTTATACAGAATATAGTTTTGTAAATCAAGTGTCATCAATTTATAAATTTTATAAATTAACTTTATAGTATAAGTTTTTGAGTGTTTGATAATGTATATTTATTTAAGTTTGAGCTAAATGGGCTAATTGGAAGTAAAAAAAGTCAAGTTTTCTGAAATTTGTATTTCTGTAATTTTAGTAACTACATCATGTCATTCAATGATATTTCTCTGAATCTCAAACATTCTTAGATGTTGTTTCCTTTTGATTTTTAATTTTAAAATGAGTAAGTATTAGCCAAAGTCATTAAAAGTACTTTTGTTTTGAGGATAAAAAATTTTTGTTGTATTTATCCAGAATAAGAATTCATATAAGACTTTTTTTTTCCAAAAAAGAATGCTTTTTTGATTTCTAATTAAAGGTAGTGTTTCTAAGGACAACATGGATTTACAAATAATAGGTTTTACAAAGTTATTTGTCTAATTTTAGCTATTGATTAAATAACTTAGGATGGCTTCCCCATCAGTTTTGTGTTTTCTGTAACTTTGAGTCCTAACAGATAACATCGTTAGCCATTTATTACCTTTAAAACAGGACTATCCTCTGAGGGTTTGTCAAGTTGGAGTTACTTTAGTTTATTACTCTTCATTCCCAGGATTAGGTGAGTTACTTAAATGGCTCACTGAGTATCTAGAGTTTGGACTTAGCTAGTATGAATTCTTATGTATGGTTTTGAGAATGTTTCGGGTTTCAGAAGAGTGGCAATTTTGGGAACAGGTTAAAATATATGAGTGATAAATGTGAAAGACAGACTACCAATGATTGGCCGTGTGTCCTAGTTTTTTCCCCTCCTGGAAAAATTATTAATAGTGTCATCTTTTACACTGAATTGTCCTGGTTTGAATGATAAAGTACATCTTCATGGTATTTAATGGATTGGTTTATACAAAATGACAAAAGATACTTAATATTTGAAAATGTTACTAACAAATATATTTAACACAAAACAAATTCCAGTGTAAAAACAATTGTTTTTTTCCACAAATTTTATATGCAGGAAACCAGTTTATAGGAGCTATTTTTGAAAGATAGATGTTCTTTACTAGTGTTGTATTTCTTTAGTAATTATCAGTGTCTAGCCTTTTCACTCTGTTCAATTCTTCAAATGTAGTAGTTTTTCTTAAATTGACTTATTTTGTTGAAATATTGCTGTTCTTCATTTTTTTAGACATGAATTATTTCTACAGGTCATTGCATTTTACTGTAACATGGATTTATGATGATGATATTTGGTTACTTTGGGGGAAATGTATTCCATACTACCCAACCCATTTTACAGACATTATTAGAATCCCATATTTGGATAAAGACAATGCTTTTATCTTCCCCCTCATGTACACTCATTCTTGGCAGGAAAAAATGATACAAAGGTGACTCCAGAACAAGTAGAGAAATTAGGATTAAGAGTGTGATCTAGGGCGCTAGAGATAGCCTAGAGCTTAAAAGAGTACAGGCTGCACTTCCAGAGGTCCTGAGTTCAGTTCCCAGCAACCAGATGGTGGCTCACAATCATCTATAATGAGATCTGATGCTCTCTTCTGATGTGCAGGCATACATGCAGACAGAGCACTATATGCATAATTAATAATTAACTCCTAAACAACAAAAAAGGAATGTGTTCTAGCTGGCTGGGAAGGTGGCTCCGTGGTTAATAGCACTTGTTGCTCTTGTAGAGAACAGAGATTTAGTTCCCAGCACCCACTTGGCAGCTCCTCATCTTTAGGTCCAATTGTAGAGGAGTCTACCTCCATAGGTACCATGCTTGAATGTGGTACACATACGTATATGCAGTTAAAAGTCATGCACATAAATTCATCTTTAAAAAGATGAGTTGTGTGTAATGATGATGATACTAATAATATTATGGCATAGGTGCTGTTTTTAGAACACCTTTCATATTTTTGGCATCATGTTAAAACTTTTCATCTTAATCTTTGTAACAACTGTATGGTAGGTATACAGATAAGCAAAATGAGGTCTAGCTAGATACCTTTTTCTTTTTTTCAAGGCAATGCAGCTAGTAAGGCAGCCTTTGAACTTCAGTCTCTTTATCGCCAGAGCCCATGATCTTTTTACTATATCATGTTGTCTTTTTAATGTGTTAAGAGTAATAAGACAGTATATTCCTATACTTTTCAGGTTAAGACACCTTTAAAAAAAAAAAACTAATGACAAGAAGATTAGGGAGCCTGAGTAACTTGAGAGGCTGATTCTGAAGTAACATGATGCACTGATGAGACCTAGGAGGTGGGCCAGTTGGTTGGTGATATAGAAGACAGGAATAGAAGGAAGCTGAAGGCTTTTTAAAAAATCATAGGGGGAATTAAAAAGAATGTACTAAGTGCTAATTAAAGATACAGGAGTAAGGTATGATGAAATGTTTATTTGAATGGTGTTTTGAGTTAGAAGAAAAACAATAATGAAAATAGAGAAAGTATAATTGGGATAACTACTAAACTGAGTGTTGAGACAGGTTAGCTAACAGATTTACTGAGGTCCTGTTCAGTATTATTACCATAATTACAAGCTGAGAGAATAGTCCTTAATCAGGTCAGGTAGCTAAGAGGACTTGGGCACCACATGCCTGAACTTAAGGACCTTAGTGATGTATGGCATCTTAACAACTTTAGGACTCAGTGATAACTGGGAACCCTTGGAAAATAATGAGATCAATTAAGTCTTGGAGAAAACACCACTAAAAAGTGGAAATTAACTGGGCATGGGGTATACGCTTCTCACAGTCCCAGCACTCTGGAGGCAGAGGTAGGTGGATCTCTATGAGCTTGTGGTCATCAGCCTCGTCTATATAGAAGGTCCAGACTTGCCAGGGATGCATTATGAAACCCCATGTCAGGAAAAAACAGTTGAGATAGTATTGTAAGTTAATATTGCATAAATTATACCCTAAATTTTCCCTGTTTTATTTTTTCTTGTGTACTGTAGTGTATAGAACCCATGATCTCACAGATTCTAAGCAAGTGCTTGTACCACTAAGCCACACCCATAGCCCCTAAGATTTTCTTAATGTACCAGTGCTAACTTTGTGCTACGGTGGCTAAGATATGGGCAAATGGCAGTTGTCAAGAAGAAATAGTGAAGGGCTAGGAAAACTTTTGATGCTAAGAGTTGTGTTTGATGATAAATCTCCTTCTCTCTTGATTCTTCATGTTGACAGTAGAATGTAAACTAAAGTAAAACTATGATAAGGTTATGTTATTTTGGAAGATCTACTTAGAGGTACTAGTTATTACTTCAGTAGGACTGATGACATTTGTTGTACAGTCTAAATTACCAGTTGACTTTTAAAATATGTAATTCTAAGCAAGAGGATCAGAAATTTAAGGTCATCTTGGCTATTTAGTGAGTTTGGATATTTAGTGATTTGGCTGCAAGAGACTGTCTCATACAGGAAAAAAAATCAGTTAAAGCAACGGTCTGAAATCAACCTTTGTAATTCTGCTAATCTTATTTGAAAATTTTGATGTTTGGCATTTTGCATTATTTGCTTTAGTTTTTCTACACCTCAGGTCTAAGCTTGGATAAATTTTCTGAACAATTTTCTAAAACCTAGGGAAGTCTGAGTTTTTATATATTTCAGTAGGAATAAAATGCCAACATTAAGTATTTTTATTTAGTGACTAGAATGAGTCAAAATAGAATTTTAAATATACCTTTTAATGTTGACTTTTCATAGACTTGGTGGCATTTAGACTTCTCAGCTTCATTTTTAAGTGACTCTTAAAGTTAGGAAACATTTTTGTGCCAGCTCCTGGGAAACTGAGAAAAGAGAATTGCTATGATTTGAAGGTCAGCCTGGAGTCCATGGCAAGTTGAAGACAAGCCTGTGCTACATAATGAGACCTTTTTGTTATAAACAACAACAACAACAACAACAACAATAACAACAACAACAAAACCCCCCAAGACTTAGAAGCTGGCTTAGTGGATAAAACTTTTGCTAAAGCATGAGAATTAGAGTTTGGATCCCCAGTACCCACAAGAAAGCAGGGTAAGGGCTGTGGTGCACACACGGCTCTAGTCCCAGCACTAGGGAGGTGGATGAAGGCAGGTGGATCTTTGAGTTTGAGGTCATCTGTATTATGTAGCGAGACTCTGTATTAAAAAAGTGGAAGGGGCTAGTATGGTGGCTTACCTGTTACCCTAGTGCATGAGAGGCATAGACAGGATATCTTTGGCAAGTTGGCTAGTTATATTAGCCAACTAGCAAACTTTGAGTTCAGTGAGACTCTGCCTCAATATAGTGGATATAGTGGAGAACAACTGAGGAAGACACTCCACATCATCCTCTAACCTCCATACACGCAATGTTAATACCACACTCCTGAGTATGCACAGTGCACATATACACTCACTCAAAAAGGTCTTGGGAGACAAAACTAACCAACCACCAACAAAAATGGGCCTTGTTGCTGTTGTTGTTATGTTACTATTTAGTCCAGGCTGGTCTTGAACTCATGATCCTTCCGCTTCAGCCTTCTGAGGACTGTGATCACAATTGTGTACCACCAAGCCCAACTAACGTAGAAGAGATTTTTGTTGTTTCCCATTCAACTTGGCCATTATGGAATGAGTCTCTATTTTGGCACCTCTGACAAGTGGCCATTTAAACTTTGTTAAAATTTTTTCTTTTTGAAAATAGTATTTTTATTTCTGAAATTTTGTTTTCAGTGTTTCCTGTGATACAAACTTATTTATGGATGCATGTTATAGGTTACAGGGTCAGTCATCAGTATTAAGAAAAATTAAAGGTTTTATGAGATAAAATATTACAGTTTATAATTTTTCCAAATTCAGAAAGAGTTATTTTATTTTTAATCAATTATATTTATTTTTGAGACAAGGTATTTCTGTGTACCTGGTCTGACCTGGAGCTCATACTGTAGACTAGGTTGGCCTTTAGCTTGTGAGCCTTATGCCCCCTGCTCCTGAGTGCTGAGATTACTTACAGGTGTGTAGTACCATACCTGATGCAGAAAGAGGCATTTTAAACTAAGTTTTAAAGAAGATGAATCTTTTAGTAGGAGAGCGTATAGAAAAATGAAATTTGTATCTCTTTTCTTCCCATTATAGATATTGAGACAAATTGTTTAGAAGAAAAAAGCAAGAGAGACTATTTTACACAATTGGTATTAGCATGTTTGGTAAGTTTTTAAATATCTTTCCCCTTCTCAATTTTTCATTGAATAAGTATAATCATAGTTGATAATTTTAAATGAAGGAAGATACTAATATTCAGTTGACTTCATGATAAGGTGAGATTTAGATCTTGAAATGAAGTGTTTTGTGAAATTAAGTATGCAATTTCTGTAAAATAATCATAATTCTAAATTACTTAATCTATACCTATAAAAACCCTCCGTGATATTTCTGACCCAGTTAGTTCCTAACTTAGAAATTTTAAGCAATGATGAAATAAGTAGAATTTATTGTAGGTTGTTCTTAAACTGAAAGTAGTTTAAAAAAATACAAATTGTGCTGTGGATGTGGTTTAGTTGATAAAGTGCTTGCCTAGCATACACAAAATCCTGGGTTCTATCTCTAGTCCCCTATAAACCGGGCATGGTGACACTTGCTTGTAGTCTCAGCACTTGGGAGGTGGAGACAGGATCAGAAGTTCAAGATCATCCTTAACTACAATGAGTTCAAAGACAGCCTGAGATACATGAGACACTGTCTTTAAACAAACAGCAACAACCCTTCCCCACAAAAGTAGAAATCACAATTGTCTAGTAAGTTACTTCATGTTCATAAAATTAGAGCCAAGGAAAAATAGCATTACTAGGATGTAGAAGACTGTCCTTGCCTTTGTTATTTTACAGTTTGGCTTACTGTAGAAAACGTAGAATGCTGAAGTACTATGTTAAATGAAAATTGAGTTAAGAGAGAGGCTCATTGTAATGAAATTTAATCTGTAGCTTTATTCTATAAGCTGTGTATAGCAAACATGTAATCGTAAAGTTATTTTTGAAAGACCTATATAATGTATTTTTCAGTATTTGGAGAGTCATTTTGTTGAGTTGAAATTCTAGACTTATAAAGAAACATGATTTTGTATTCTTACATTGGAAAGATTATTTTGAATATATTTAAGATTGTGTGTACATAGTTGAAATGCTAAAGAATAAATGGTCTTTAATATTTTTTAATCCAGTATTTAGTTTCAGACACAGTTCTGAAGGAACGATTGGATCCAGAAACATTGGAATCATTAGGGCTTATCAAACAATCACAGCAGTTCAACCAAAAGTCAGTTAAAATCAAGACAAAACTCTTGTAAGTATGTGTAGCTTATGCTATAGATCAAGAAGCTGAATGTTGATTTCTCTAGCAGTTTCTAAAGGCTCTTTAAAGGCTATATTTTTTGTTTGTGGTTAGCTTTTTTTTTTTAAGAACACTTAAATTATTGAGTTTTCAGTGAGCTATCCTTGTATTAACTTTGTCCATATTTGAGTTTGAGATAGCATGCTTTTTAAGAAGACTTATTTTAAATGTGTTTGTGTGATCATGTGCACATGAGTGTGTGTGTGTGTTGGGGGTGGTGGTGGTATGTGAAGGTGCCTTCAGAGACCAGAGGTGTTAGATTTTTTTCTGGAGCTGGAATTACAGGGAAGTATATAAATGCTGGGAACTGAGCTTGAGTCCTCTGGATGAACAGCAAATGCTTTTAAACTACTGAACTACATCTCCAGACCTATATTAAACTCTTTGGTTATTAGCATTAAGTATTTTATAACTATAACTATATTCAGAGCATACTCATAATGGTGGAAATATTGGTATGTTGGTGTGTTTTCTTGTTAACTAATGCTTTTTTTTTCTTTCGGTTTTTCGAGATAGGGTTTCTCTGTATAGCCCTGGCTGTTCTGGAACTCACTCTGTAGACCAGGCTGGCCTCGAACTCAGAAATCCACCTGCCTCTGCCTCCCAAGTGCTGGGATTAGAGGCGTGCACTGCCATTGTCCTAATAATGCTTTTTATACTAAAAGATACACAAAAGGTTAAAACTAATAGCCATTCTCATGATTGTTTTAAGTTAGTGATATTCAGTGAGAGTACACTACATTGGGCAAGCTTGATAATTGAAATTAATTTTATTCTTTTAATGATATTTCTGATTTCAGTTATAAGCAGCAAAAATTCAATTTATTAAGAGAAGAAAATGAAGGTTATGCCAAGCTGATTGCTGAACTGGGGCAAGATTTATCTGGAAATATTACTAGTGATTTAATATTAGAAAACATCAAATCTTTAATAGGTAAGCTATACCTATGTCTATATAGTATGTGTTATTAAGATAAGATTTATTTTTAACTTTTAGAAGATATCCATAAAGAAAAAATGAATCACCCTCAGCTGTATAGTGAGTTTGTAAACAACAGGAAACAAAATAAAGAACTCTACACTTGGGATTATATAACATTTAATTTTTGTATTTTATAAATAAAGTATTTATAAAATTTATCATGATTTTTATGAAAAATGGTTTTATAGTTGTTACCTGTATGTATATTCTAATGTTCTCTCTAATACTTCTGTATGTAAGTTTTAACTATATTGCAGACATTTTTATAGATGCTAGAAATAAGAAAACTTCAATAAGTGTTTGGAGAACTCTTGAAACATGATATATAGTCTTTTTTGAACTTGATTTACAAATACAATTTACTACTTTGATAACATTTTATCTTTATTTCTGAAAGTAGCAGATGTTGCAAAAATATAGCAGAAAAAAATGTTCTCCCTAATTTTAAAGTAACATTTCTATCACATTTCTTTTGTCTTGAGCATTTGAAGAGAGTAGCTGACATTTATAGATAAAGAAGAATGAATAGGGCAAGCCTGGTTTTCTATTGGCAAGAATTCCTGTTATTATTTAGTAGGTAGTGTTCTTCTGAGGGAATATTTTGGAGTTGTATAAAATCCGCAGGAAGAATATTATTTCCTGCCTTATTGGTTACAGTGTACCTGCCATTTACTCGTAGCTGTTTTTAAAATCATTCCATTCGTTTATATCTCAAATGATATCCACTTTCTGGTTACTTTAATTGAATGCCTACACAAAACATTAGGAGAAGGGAATAAGGATTCAGCCAAACTTACATTCCTTAGTCCTAACTTAGAACCTAAGTTTCGCTGAATCCTTATTCCCTTCTCCTAATGCTTTGTGTAGGCATTCAAATAAAGCTGCATGTATTTCAGTCTTCCTTATTCTTTGGCTTGGCTTTTGGTAACTCCAAGTGTACAAGCTAAGGCTACATTCAGTATAAATTTACCTTTTTCTTTGAAGTCAGGTTCTGGTAGATGATCTAGTTTCTTTTGTACTTCTGTCTTGTGGTGGTTGAACATCAGATGAGGGAGCCTCTAGTCCTGAAGGAGTCTTGCTGTCTTCTATGGCCTTGACTATGTCAGTGACCTGTTTTTAAAAGTCCTCTAACGCAGATTCTTTTCTTTCCAGAATAGGTTCTGCATTCTTGCAGATTTTACACTCTTTTATCTAGCTTGTGAAGCTTGTCAGTACTGCCATACTGTACTGTTTGTTTTCTTCCTTGTACTGTGTCATGTACTTACTTAAGATAGTGCGCCTTCGCTCTTAAGATCTCATATTATGGAAACCCTCCCAGCATTTGCTTTCACTTATCTCCTTTTATGTGCATGTCTCTTTTTCCTGTTTTTTTTTTTTTTTTTTAAATTCCTTTCTGGGTTCTTACCTTTTTTTATACCTTTGTTAGTTTGGGAGCTTTTCAAAGATTTTTCTTAAAGGTATGCTTTTATGTAACTGGAAATGGTATACTCCCCTCTCTTCTTCAACTTTGCTCTCCCAGAAAAGAGGTTATTAGTTCTGTAGACCAAAGTGATGGCATCTTCACTTCAGGCTCATGGTCCACATGGATAATCTGTAATTGAAACAATTTGATTTCTTGGTCTGCATTTATTCTAACCCATCTAGCATCCTGTAAAGTGTGGTAGACCAGATAGACTTCAGATAGCGTCATCTTAAGGCTTTCCTGGCCACCATTTGTATCACTCCTTATTTTCTTGTTAACACTTAATGCTATATCAAGTGTAGTCGATTCTCTGTTTCTACAAGGTTGAAAATATTCATAGAAGAATCTGTTAAAAGTATTTTATGTTGTGTTAATTATTAAAACTAATCTTTGTGATATGAAGTATGTAAGATTACCTATATCAATTATATGCACATCTTGTTTCATTTTATGTAAGAGACTTTAGCATCTGTTGATTTTTGACATCCTTAAGGCGGTCTTGGGACAAACTTAGACACTGAGTTTTATGTCTCTACCATCAGCTCTGTGAGGACAATGCTTTTTGGTTGCTTCGTTTAGTACCCAATTCTTAGGTTTGGTTGGTGCTAAATAAATAACTAAATAGAAAGTTGATGAATATTCTGCCCATTTCTAGTGTCTGTAGTAATTTTTAGCCTCTCTTTTCTGACATGGAGAAATTTAGAAAGCTTAACTCCCCGACTCAGTGTTTCTTTCTAGCTATATAACCTTTTGTTTGTCTGGTTGGTCGAGAAAGGAACTTTTCATGTAGAAATTAAGGTTAAGAATTTAATTTCATTTAATATTTTTTTCAACATTCAAGTTAATTGCATTCTCAATGCAGCTCCATTTAGGTCTTGTTTCATATGACCAAAATGTTTCAGCTTTGTAGCATCTTGTTTCTTTTTTTTTTTTTTTTTTTAATGACATCTTTGGATAGGTTTCTCCATGTTCATTTCCACTGTTTTCTCTTAATGTGCAATCTAGATAGGTAATATTTTATATAAAACTATCTTAGCTCTGATGTTCATTAGCCATTGTGAGAAACTGGTAACTAGTTTGGAAGGTATGTATGCTGGGTACAGTTGTATTCAGATCATTGATCTGGTAGATGAAAGTACATGTAACTGTTTAGCCTGTGTTGTTTATTACTATGTAAGCAAGCACAGAAGCAGAGCTGCTAGGATTGCGTGGTGATGATTGCTGTCTAAAGTGTGACAGTGAATCTGAACGACTTACTAAGTACGGATGAAAAATGATTAGTAGACTACTAATACATAGGTCCTCTCAAGGGAATTTTACTTCAAGGTGCCAGATATAATGGATATTTCAAAAATCAAGGAAAAAATATAAGTGGGCTCATTTTTCTGAACTAAACTATTGATGTATACCTGCCTGTCCTAAACCATTATTTTCAATACCTTAAGTATACACAATAAAAAATGATTGCAATAGTTTCATCTAAGTCAGTGTTCCAACACCTTTTCTTCTTTCATTTTTGTTTCTGTTTTGTTTCGTTTTTGAGACAGGGTCTTGCATGCCTTGCCTGAAACCGTGATTCTCTTGCCTCAACTTCTTGATTTTTTTTGGAGTCCTTTAATTGTTATCATTCTTATATATTCTACTTTACTAATCTCTCATTTGATATGTAGTTGGCAAAGTTTCCAACTCCTGTTCCCTATTCTGTAGACTGTCTTTTCACTATGGTAATTATTTAATTTGATGTGCAGAGTCTTTTAAATTTCATGTAATTCCATCTGTTTATTCTAGCGATCATTTTCTGTGCTATTGGAGTTCTCTACAGAAAGTCCTTGTTTTTTTTTTTTTAAGTGAATTGTTTATTTGGGTTATTTATCCAGGTTAATGGCTGATCACTTTGATGAAATCAAAAGTGCAGGAACATGAAGCAGCTAGTCACAGTACATCCACAGTCAAGAATAGAGAGCAGTGATTTAATGCATACTAATGCTCAGCCTACTCCCACCTATTCATTTCTTCCATAGCCAAGCCTATGAAATGGTGTAGGCCATATTTAGAGGAAGTTGTCCAAACTCACTTAACCAAATTAAGAAACTCTACCATCATATCCACAGGCCAACTTATGCTAGACAGTTTCTCATTAAGAATTCCTTGCCAGTAATTATACATTATGTCAAATGAACAATCAAAATGAACTGTTATAACAAGCATGTTATTTATGAATAATACATTTATAATTATGGAATGTATAATATCACTATATATTGCATATACATTTTATGTTATTACATATAAGCACTACATATAAGTTTATATGCAAATTTATATGTATAAATGTATGTTGTAATATATATCATATATTTCCATATGTGACATACATATACATAGCTTATGATATATATCATATAAATATCACATATATGAATGTATGGAAAGTTCTTTATCTTTTTTATATTGAGGTTTTTTTTTAACCCCCTAAACATTAGTTTTCTATTTAATGAATCATAATGTCCTGTGTTTATCTCAGGAGCTCTTCAGAATCTTTTTTTTTATTGGATATTTTCTTTATTTACATTTCAATTGTATCCCATTTCCAGGCTCCCCCCCCCCCGAAACCCCCTGCTTCTATGAGGATTTTCACCCACCCACCCATTCCTGCCTCCTTGCTCTGGCATTCCCCTACACTGGGGCATCAAGTCTTTACAAGACCAAGGGCCTCTCCTTCCATTGATGCCCAACAAGGCCATTCTGTGCTACATATGTGGCTGGAGCCCTAGGACCCTCCATGTGTACACTTTGGTTGGTGGTTTAATCCTTGTGAGCTCTGGGGTGGGTGGGGTCTGGTTGGTTGATATTATTGTTCTTCCTATGGGGTTGCAAACTCCTTCAGCTCCTTCAGTCCTTTCTCTAACTCCTCCATTGGGGACCCGTGCTCAGTCCGATTGTTGGGTGCAAGCATCATCCTCTATATTTGCTAGGCTCTGGCAGAGCCTCTCAGGAGACAGCTATATCAGGCTCCTGTCAGCAAACACTTCTTGGTATCTGCAAGCGTCTGTGTTGGGTGACTGTATATGGGATGGATCCCCAGGTGCGGCAGTCTCCGGAGGGACCCCCTTCAGTCTCTGTTCCACACTTTGTCTCCGTATTTCCTCCTGTGAGTATTTTGTTCCCCTTTCTAAGAAGGACTGAAGTATCCATCTACACTTTGGTGTTCCTTCTTCTTGAGCTTCGTGTGCTCTGTGAATTTAATCTTGGGTATTTGGAATTGGTAATCTTGGGTATTGGGTATTGGGTATTGGGTATTGGGTATTCGGTATTGGGTATTCGGTATTGGTTCTTTGAGAAAATCAGCAAGATAGATAAACCCTTAGCCAGACTAACCAGAAGGCACAGAGACAGTATCCAAATTAACAGAATCAGAAATGAAAAGGGAGACAAAACATCAGAAACCGAGGAAATTAAAAAAACCATCAGATCCTACTACAAAAGCTCAACAAAATTGGAAAATTTGGATGAAATGGACAATTTTCTAGACAGAAAGTCCTTGTTAATGCCTAAATCATGAAGTATTTTTCTCTAGTGTTTCAAGTTTCAGGTCTTACATTAAGGTTATTGATCCATTGAAATTATTTTTGCAGAGGAGGAGAGAGAAATGTGGGTTTACATTTTTCTCCATGTTGATATATGATAAATGAGTTTGATATCTTCTTCCCTTTGGCTTTGTGGAACAGTTTCAGTCTGAGTATTTCCTTAAATGATTGGTAACACTTGGGAGTCATTCTTTTCAGTTGTGGGCTTTTCTTTTTTGGGTGGTGCTTTTTGTTTCAAGCTCATTGCTATTAATCTACTTAAATTGTTTATATCTTCTTGATTTAATTTTGATGGCTCTTATACCTTATGTGTTTAGGATTTTTTCTTTTAGATTTTCCATTGTTAAATATAATTTATGAGAGTATTCCTTAATGCTCATCTGAATTTTATTGGAATCTGTTGTAAAATTCCCCTTTTTTATTTTACTGATCTGGGTCTTTTCTTTTTTTGGTTTGTTTCGTTTAAAACACCATTTTTTTTGTTTTGTTGATTTTGTATTCATTTAGTCTCAATTTGATTAATTTCTGCCTCCACTTTTAGTATTTTTTTTTTACCACCGACTGTGTTTTGGTGGTTGTCTTGTTCTTGTTTTTTTTCCTATGACATTGGGAGTGTATCATGACCAAGCTAGCTCAGTCAGTCAACAGGTCCTCCAGTGCAGGAGGATTAAAAGAAAAAAAAGACGATTAGACAGTATTGTAGCATGACCCTGGCAAGTTCTGAGGCTGAAGGCTGAGATGGGGTTTACTTTTTTTCCCCAATTTCCTTTTAAACCATTTTAATTACATGCAAGTATTAAGGTCAGTTTTAGGTTGAGGAACCAGCAACACAATAGATGCAAACAGTCAAGGAACAAAGAAGGCAATAAAGTCTTATGATCACCCTTTCTAAGGGCTTGCCATCCCCGAAAATATCTGAGTCTACTTACCTGTCCTAGCCCAAAGTCATATTCATGCCTGAAGCCTACTTCTTTGTTTTGCCCTAAGACTTAGATTCCTGACTGAACTTACTTCTCTGTTTTAGCCTAAAATTAGATTCCTGCCTGAACTTACTTCCTTGTCATGGCCCAAAGTCAGATTCCTGCCTAAAGCCCATTTCTTTGTCCTTGCCCAATGTCAGATTCCTGTCAAACAGCCCCAAAAGCTCTCTACAGTATCATAAGGGTATTTATTTGAAATCTCACTGATTTAAAAAAAGTATAAATATTCATAGTTATAATCTTTTCTCTTAAAACTTCCTGAGCTCTATCTCATAGCTTCTGATAAGTTGCACTTTCACTTTTTGGTTTGAATTTTTTATTTAACTTTTAATTTTTCTTTCTGATTTCTTCAGTGACACATTTTAGTTATCCAGGAGTGTATTGTTCGTTTCCAAGTATTTATGATTTGTGTAATTTCTTTTGCTATCTGGTGCTTGTTTTGTTCCACTATGATCTGATAAAAGAACTTACTTCAGTTCTTTTGTGTGTGTATGAAGACTTGTTTTATTTTGTATGTCTAGTAGGCTTCATTGATCACTTATAAGAATGTGTATTATGTATTTGTTTGATAGAATATTCTGCAGATATCTGTTACGTCCACTTGATCTATGGTGTAGTTTAACTGACATATTTCTGTTAGGGGAAAGAAAACAAAAGGAAGCATCAAACAATGACACTTGCCTTGGTTCTTTATTGCTCTAGTTTTGTGGCACCTCGAGTTTGCATTCGTATACCTGTGGTCCCCTGTTTTCAGGCACCCAGTATAGCCCAGTTTTAAGCAAAAGATAAATTCTGAAGATGATGCTGGTCACTACACTGTGAGTCACAAACTGTCAAAATGAGACTTCTGTCTATTGCTGTGAATGAATCACTTTTGCCTATTCCTGTGGAGGAATCTGCTATTTTGTGGAGGAATCACTTTCTTCAGAATCTGCATCTGGATTTGAGGCTTTTGAGGCCTGTAGGCTTGTCCCAAAATAGGCCTGCCAGTCTCTTTTGAGAAGAGTGGTCTACCTTACCCTTTGAATGGGGCTTCTGTTTTACCTAACCTTACTAGGGAACCATGTAGCTGTATCTGTGTGTGTTTGACTTGGCTTCCTTTCAATGTGTTACCTGTTTTTTTTTTCCTTGACAGTTTGTACCTGTTTAGTGAGAGCCATTGAATTTCCAAAGCTTTTATACTTTTTTGCTTTTAAGCAGTGTATTCTTTTTACACTGTCTCATCTCTTTACCTGGGTCATCCGGAAGCTGTTTTTAATCTGATGTCTTACCACAGTTTTATTCATTGGCATCTAATTTGAAGATTTGGTATGGAAAAGTAGGATGAGAGTCTTTTCTCTTCTAATCACATAGGTTCTTTTAGTTGCTTGTCATGTGACCAGAGAAATACTAAAAAGAAAATTAAATGTCAAGTCAAACAATTCTTTGAAAGATTTGAGGACTTTCAACTCCTTTGAGGACATTCAACTCCTTTGACTACATATTTTCAAAGTGCTTGGTATAATCTGAATATAAAATTTATTCACTTCAGATTCATATTGTCACTATATCAGTTTTTTAGAAAATCTCTTTGAAAGGAAAACCAGTTGGTCTTTTCTGTCCCCTAAACCTTTTCTTATTATAGTCGGAGTACTACAGCCACCACCACCACCAATACTACTACTACAACAAAATTAATAATGATGATGATGATGTTTTTTTTCTGTGTAGCCCTGACTATCCTGGACCTAGCTCTGTAGACCAGGCTGGCCTTGAGCTCAGAGAGAGATCCATCTGCCTCTTCCTTCCAAGTGATAGGATTAAAAGTGTGTGCAACACCATCCTAGGCAGTTCTTTCTTCCGTTTATTTGTTCATTTTTTTCACACAATGCTTCCCATATCCATCCATCCATCCATCCATCCATCCATCCATCCATCCATCCATCCATGTTTCCCTTCCTCCTTCCCTCCCTTTCTCCCTCCATCCATTATTTCATATAATACATCCCAACTGGAGCCTCCCCTCCCTCCAGTCTTCCCAGCCCCCGTTCCTACCTCTCTTCACTCTCAGGTCTACTTCTCATTTGTTTCCCTTCAGAAAAGAGCAGACTTCCCAGTGGTATCAACTAAATATGGCATGATAAGATACAAGAACACTAGTCACAACCCCCACATCAAGGCTGGATGAGTCAGAGACATCTGCAGTTGACTATGTCTTTGAAGTTTCCACCCCTATTATGCGAAAGAAGATAGTTATTAGTGTCCTCAAGTATACCTTTTACATTTTTTCAGGATAATCATGCTTTTAAGTATATTTTCTGAAACTTGATCCTGTGATTCTCACTTCAAGATGTGCTTTATTATTTGTTTTCTTTTTATAAGTAATATTTCTGAAAAATTGTTTACTATAGATTTATTGGCTTGTTTCTTTGTATTTTGGAGAGGTATGTGCATGTGTTTTCATTTCTAGAGGTTGAATTTAAGACCTAATTCTAATTAGACATTCTTTCTATTAAGCTGTCTCTACAGTCTTTTTATTAACTTTTTAAAAAAGGAATTCTTCCTATTTGTTATTTTAAAATTAAAAACAGGATTTCCTCTGTCTTGTAAGGTCTATCCTACCATAAACATGATTATTGAATCTGTAATTTTGTTTAATTTTTTCTAAATTTACACATGGGCATCTCTCTTAGTATTCATTACAGTATTACTTTGGTCTGTTATTTCCATGTTAAGAATTTCAGTTTGGGGGCTAGAGAGAGATGTCTCAGTGGTTAAGACTGCTCCTCTAGAGGTCCTGAGTTCAATTCCCAGGAACCACTTGGTGGCTGACAACCATCTCTAATGGGATCTGGTGCCCTCTTCTGGTGTATCTGAAGACAGCAAGAGTGTACTCATATATAAATGAATAAATAAATCAGTTTGGCTTCATCTTTACAACAATCATTATAAACTTAATCATATTTCTTGCTTGTATCTGGTTGCATTTTCTGTAATATACTATCTGTCCGTCTTTGGATAAACTCCAGTTACTTTCAGTACATTTCTTCAGTGATCTTTTTTAAAAAGGCATGGATTCTCTTTAAGGATAGAAGAGGCAGTGTCTTAATAGTGTCTCTCAAGGTCATGGCACTTAGTGGATTGGACAGCTATGTACAAGTTAAATGGAGTAGCAAGTTCGTGGCTTTCTATTTATATTCGATTCCAGAATGATTCTCTCTTTCTCCAAAGGCATAAAGATCTCTCCCCTCCCACCCCTACCTCCCTCTTTATCTCTATTTTTCAATTGCTTAATTTAACTGGTAGTTGAGAGCTAGGATAAACAAAAGTCTTTCAGGATGCTTAAACACAAGAGTGCCTAAGTTCCATTACAGCCGTCATTTGAAAAAAAAAATAACTTTGGATATTGAAACTGACTGATTGTTTAGAGTTTTACTGTTCTATAGAAATCTAAACTTAAAATGTTTCAAAGTGTGGCTTCTTTAAACTACTACAGAAACTAAAGATAACTTATTTCTCTGGTTATTTCTATTTTCATCTATAAAATATGTAGCTTTAAAAAATGTTCTTGAGAAGATTTTTCTCCGAAGGAGGGGATACAAACTTTGAAAATAATTTATTAAAATATTTTTTTATTTTTGCCATATATTATCATTGTTGAAGACTTTATCAGGGATGATGTAATTACTTTTGAACTTATATGTAACTCTTCTGTTCCAGGATGCTTTAATCTGGATCCCAATAGAGTTTTGGATGTCATTTTAGAAGTGTTTGAATGCAGGCCAGAACATGATGATTTCTTTATATCTTTATTAGAATCTTATATGAGTATGTGTGAACCACAAACACTGTGTCATATTCTTGGATTCAAATTCAAGTTTTACCAGGTAAAAATGTGTGTGTGTGTGTGTGTGTGTGTGTGTGTGTGTGTGTGTATGTTCGTAGATCAGTGTCATAATTTTGTATGTATAGTTTGTTTTATTTTTATTTTCGTTGTATTATTTGCTAGTTTCAGCTCAAACATTCAGATGAAATAGAGAAATGAAAAGTTAATGATATGCTGTGATGAGTGCTATATTAACAGTATAAATGATTTGATGAGACTGTCTAGAGAAAAGCAGAATTAAATTTTGCCTCGAGAGATGGGCTCTAGTAATACTTGGAGGAGTAAAGATGTGTTGAAAATTTTTTATGCAGAAATAAACTGTGAGACTAAAGATTGGTGGTATGGGAATATATAACTGATTGAAGAACTAGCCGGTTTTTACTTGCCTGTTTTTGTAATGTGAGAAAAAGAGTTGTAGAAAATTGTCTGTAGATAGAGAAATGCATATTAGATTGCCATGGGCCTTTGGCTACATGTTACTTTAGGATTTGATTGTGTATATGGAGGGTATTAGAATGGTTTTAGGATGCCAAGTACTTCAAGCATATTTTACATTATGTTCTATTAAATCAGTATAGTAGCTGAAGATACCCTATTTCTTTGGTTAATTGTGTTTAAATCTCTTGTATTATTGCTACTGTTATTTGCTAAAAGATTTGGTGGAGGTGCCTAAGTACTGAAAAGTCATTTCTGGTAGTAGCTTTTATTAAAACATTAGCCACAGGTGCTTCTCAGTTCCCTACCAGAAGCTTGAGAGTCCAATCATTAGTATAGGGAAATAGGTCAACTTATCTTATCAGGTTTTAAAGGCATCAAAAAACCAATGGCTGAAATGGAAAGGTAGAGAAAATTTAACTTGATCCATGATTAATACTTAAAGATTAAATCACAGTGAAGATTGATGACATTCTGAGTAACATCAAGTTAATTGTTAGTTTTAGGATTAAAAGTAGTTTTACGTGAACATACTGTTGGTGATATAACCAGTATATATCTGGGAGTGTTTTACAACATTTGAATAATACTCTTTGTTTATTTTAAAATATATATTTAATATATATTTTCGAACTGTTTTAAGTATAAGAAATACTTAAATGATAGAAACAACTTGTTCTTGTAAGAAATACCTCTATATTGTTCAGTGTGACAACATTTCCACCAAAGCTGTCTAGTCGTTGTGAGAGTGTGTAGTCTTATGGCTGCTGAAGGGAAGGGAAGAATTGTCAGATATGTTAAATAACTTGTGGTCATGTGAGGGAAAGTAAGGAAAGCTGGATAAACCAAGTCTTGTTTAGGAGATGTAACCATGGGTGTAGGCTCTTAGTAATGTGTAGGCAGCATGTATATTGGACTCTTCCATAATGCTCCCGTTCTGTCCAACCACTACCTGAAAATGTTAACTCCCTCTTTTTATAACTCACATATGACAAAACCACTTAAAGGGGAATGACATGGATGTGTAGGTATAAAACAGTTTTATTCTGTTGGAGCTAAGCTGTTAATTTAAATCAAGGTAACTTTTCTTAAGTATAAAATGTTAATTGTAATGCCCAAAGTACTCACTAAGAAACAGAAAAGGACAAGAAAGAAATCCAATGGCACACAAACAAAAGCAGCTAGTGATGTAGGGAATGAGGAGCAAAAGTCACATAGCAAAATGCCCAGAAAGCCTCCTTAATATTAATTCTTTTAACTGTAAAATCGACCTCTTTAATTAAAAGTCAAGTTTTGGTAGAGTGCACTCAAAACCAACCAAGCAAAAAACAAATAAAAAACCATGATCCATTATTATGCTAGGTAAAAGAAAACAATATTCAAAGGTACAAATAATTTGAAAATAACAATATAGAAGCAGATATTATATTTGTACGTGGGAGAAAGTTCTAGTGCCCATATCAACAGCAGAGAGGGTAGAATTCAGGTCAGAAATAGTTATGAAATGATAATTGATGGCCTCTAAGACCAACAGTCCGTGTAATATTTTTATATAGTTTATAATAGTTATAAACACAGATCAGCCAAGCAGCATATCCTCTAAATTTATGAAGCAGAGGGAACAGTTTATGTTTGACCAGAGGGTATGAAACTTCTTGAGATGAATTGTTTAGAATAGGATTAAAGGAACAGTGCAAGTGGTCATAATATATTCTATTCAGGAATCTCAGAAGAGATTAGAAGTTAAGTATGCTTTTGTAAATTTGCTCTTTAACCAGCTATTGCCAATAGACTAGATTAATATGAAATTTATCCTGTGATAATTATTCACCTTTTGTGTACCCTGTTCTTATCAATGATCAAATTAACTAGACATGCTAGAAATAATGGGCCTGACTTGTAATCCAAGTACTTGGGAGGTTTTAGTACATTAATGACTCGAAGAGACTAAAACCACATTTACTAGTCTCATAACCTCAATTTACATAACTGATGTCAAGAAATTTCATACCACTGTTCATCACTGTAGCTATAATCAAATACCACCCCATGTGATCACAAGCTATTTTGTAATTCAAGATGTTCTGTGGTCTAAATTCTAAATATATGGTCTATGTTGGAGACTGTTCCAGGAACATTAAGGAGAATATATTGGTATTGTTAGGCGGAGTTTTCCACATGTGCCGATTAGACCCAATTCACTTAATGTTTTGTTGTATTTGAGATGAGGGACAGATTCAGTAAGCTTTGTGAGTTTGTTTTGCTACCAAACTTGGACAATTATTTGTTTTTATTGAAAATATTTTGATACAAAATAACCATTTATATGCAAATGTTTAGAATCTAGAAAGTGTTGTTAAGTAGAAGATTTATCTATTGTAAAAAATACAACAAAGCAGTATCTTTTTAAAACAACACAAATTAGTTTGGTTATGGTCATATCATACATCCCAAGTATGGCTACCTGTATGTACTTACAGACGTTTTATTTCAGTGTTGTGGGGAAAAAAACTTAGTGTGTTGTCAGTGTTTGCATTTTATTTACATTTGGCTTGTTATTGCTAGTTATTCTATTAACAGTAGACATTTAAAGATTAGTTTCAGTGTGTTTTCCTAGATATATAGACCCTCATAGTTTATCTGGAATTAATTTGCCATTTTGTGCTTTAAATGCTTATTTACTTATCTTAACTGTTTTGAAGAGGAAGTCTGGGTGTAAGTAGGCATTCTTAGCTTAAAATTCAAGACATGAAAAGTATAGAGTATGTACTTGGATATTTGTCAATGTTGTCTATCTCTATTGCATGGCCACTGAGAACTAGTTGAAAAGCTGGTGTAAAAAAAAAACCCAAACAATAAAACAACCACAATAATAGCTCTGTAAACAGAAATGAAAATGATGTTATACGGTTTAAATGTCACATTTTGTTCAAGTCTCAGCTTTTACTTGAATATTCATATGCATTGTAAAAGATGCTTAATCTCAACTGTTTTCTTGTATTCATCTGACGATATTTTGGGATGCTGGCAAAAAAGTCTTTGCCCCCTGTTCACATGTTTGATTTTATACTGAAGATATTGAAGTATATTACTTAATTTTTATTGATGGTTGGTAGAGAAAAGACTTTAATTTTACTCTGTACCTTAAGGAATTATTCTTCTTTTAGGAACCAAGTGGTGAGACGCCCTCGTCTTTATACAGAGTTGCTGCAGTCCTTCTGCAATTTAATCTTATTGATCTAGACGATCTTTATGTGCATGTAAGTCAAGTGCTTTGTTAAAAGTATGTCTTACGCATCCCAGGGGTGAGGAAGAGAGGTAGGCAATTATATAGCACTTCAGTGTTGGCTTTAGACTTCCAGCTTTTATTTTTGAAGCCATAAGACATTATTGCTTTGTCTAAAGTAAAAATAGAGTAGATTTTCTTCTTTGATCAGCAATAGAAGGTAAATTCCTCTTAGTTACCCTTACAGGTTTCAAGATTGGATATGTATCTCTTTTTAAATCATTGCCAGTGCTTAGCTCATGGGGAGAAAGGTCAAGTGCTAAACAATGTGGTTTTAGGCTTTTTTATTTTATATGTAACTTGTAGGAAATAGGGGATTGTCTAGAAACTTCTAGGTAAACATTGATGTACAGTATTTTAAGATTTCACCTCTAATGTTTACTGGTTGTTTATATTAGTCTTTGCTATTGAAATAAATTATACATTTTACAAGGATCGAAACTTTCCTGTTGTAGCTCACTGTAGTGCCTAAGTAACTTAAAAAAAAATTGGCTGTGTTTTTGTTTGTGTCAGGTTTATTATTATGAAATGCTTATAGTAACAATCTTCCATATGTACAAGGTAGCTAGATTTGAGACAACCAACACCCAACAATGGAGTTGACTTTTTTTCTATATTGATCTAGAAACTAGTTTGTGACTTATTATGAGATACCAAGTTATTAATAGTTTTGTAATTGAAAATTAGAACATTCAAATCTACCCTTTTGACATATATGTAGTACTTTGTTTAGTTTGAAGTTTTAAAGACGAAATATATACTTTTTGTTTCGGTGTTATTGGAGGTCAAAAAACTTCTGCTCTACTGCAGAGAACCCCTGCTTTTGGTATTTTCAATGGAATAGGTATATACTTTATACGTATTTATAAATTCACTGGTACACAACTCTGTAGTGTGAATTTAGAACTTTTAATGTACCAAATATATAAAATATTTATTGCTATGTGACTTTAAAATGTATGTAAAACTCAGGTACTAACCTTTTAAAATTATTGGACAATAATTGAACAATAGTCTGCTTTTTATATGTGCAAGCTGCTTGTATTAACTTAAGAAATTTTAATGATCTATTTTTAGCTCCTTCCAGCTGATAATTGTATTATGGATGAATACAAACGGGAAATTGTAGAAGCTAAGCAAATTGTAAGAAAACTCACAATGGTGGTTCTATCTTCTGAAAAACTTGATGAACGAGACAAAGAAAAGGACAAAGATGATGAGAAAGTAGAGAAGGTACATCACTCAGGACAGTAAAACTTTTGTTTGTTTAGAATCATGAAGTTTAATTTCTCATGGTTAATCACCTTATGGAGTATGTTTTCTTAATTTTGATTATGTAAAATTTGATTTGGGTAATACTCAATTGGACTTTAATATGAATGGTACCTTCACAAAGAAAACTGCTCTTTTTTCTTGTAAATCTCAAAATTTAAAAAAAATCAGAAAATATTGATTTTATTTTTCTGTTTATATAACATTCTTTAAATCCTAAAGGGATTCTCAAAGATGAATGAATTCTAATGTCTCTTGCATGGGATAGCATTAAGTGCAACTTAATTTCAAATGTATAAATTGTAATGCATATGTATGTTCTAAATGGGAAAATAAAACAACAACAACAACAACAACAACAACAACAAAACAAAAAATGCCCAGAAGATCATATTTTTTTCAAGTCACTGAAAATTCAGGCAATTGTTAAATTTCCCAACTTTTTTTGTTGTACATTATTATAATATTAAGTTTTAAAGAGAAATATCTGTATTCTAAATATCATTGTTACGTTTGTTCATTTTTAGCCACCTGACAACCAAAAACTTGGTTTGTTGGAAGCTTTGTTAAAGATTGGTGATTGGCAGCATGCACAGAACATCATGGATCAGATGCCTCCATACTATGCAGCTTCACATAAACTAATAGCTCTTGCTATTTGCAAGCTCATTCACATAACTGTTGAGCCTCTCTACCGAAGGTTTGTTATTCTATACTAAGCATTAAGATACAAATAGTTTCAGATTACTAAAAGATCTGTGTATTACTATCTTTTCTCTTTAAGTCTAGCGTCTGTTACTCTATTTTCTCAAAACATAACTATTCACAGGATATGTGTGCATGACTTTCCTTATTTCTCAGTGTTCTAGAATGTGTGCTGTAATGTAATATGAAAACTCCAGGTTAAGTTTCTGGAGCCTGTTTGTGTTATTGAGAGTGAAAATACCTTTCTTCTGATTTTGCCTTTTCTTCTTGAGAGGCAGAAAATTTCCCTTTTAAAAATTAGCCTTAGGGAAACAGTTTTCTGTTCTGGTGTTCATGGTTCTGACTGAAAACATTACCATTCTGACAGGATGCTGTTCAGAAAATTACTAGTATAATTTATTTTATTATCCTGAATGTGTCAGCTAGTCCTATTGACATCAGCCCATTGTAGGGAGCTTTGGAGCAGTGTTGGCAGCAACTCTGGCTTCAGCCTCATAGATTAGAGCCTGTTTCAAAAGCTACAACCTTCTTGACTTGTATGTAGCTGCTGCTTTCATTGTGACCTGGGGTGTAGACAGTGCAGACCTCTTCTCAGAGATTGAGCCCTGAGAGTTAAAGTAAGACCCCCGCTCTACATAGGAAAACTCTGGGTATGCTGTCCTTTTTAGTAGGACAACTTGGATTGGACAGTTAGCTTGCCTACTGCTACTTCCTCATACTCAGTATAGGTAAACAGTAGATCCCAGATTGAGACATGTTTGATTTCATCTTGTCATACAACTGATGTCCATGCCTTATTATTCTCCATTCCTATAACCACAGTCTTTGTGCTGGGCAAGCTTAACTTAAACTTGTGTTAAATGTGACTTGAGATCTATATCAAGAGTTCCTTTATTTAAGTTGCTAGTTTGAACCGTTGTCTTTCTGAGTTTTGCTTTCCTGTTTTCTGAATTTATTTTTGTGTTTTGCCAGCTGAGAATTATTTATTGTAATAAAGTGAGTGATGAATAACACTGGAGACTATATAGTACATACATCTCTAAATCTTGCTTTTTTTTTTTTTAAATAGAGTTGGTGTTCCTAAGGGTGCTAAAGGCTCTCCCGTTAGTGCTTTGCAAAACAAGAGAGCACCGAAGCAAGTAGAGAGCTTTGAAGATTTGAGGAGGGATGTGTTCAATATGTTCTGTTACCTCGGTCCTCACCTCTCACATGATCCCATTTTATTTGCAAAAGTCGTGCGTATAGGCAAGTCATTTATGAAGGAGGTCAGTAAGGCTTTTCTTCCTAGTAGAAAATTAAAATTTGAAATGAAATGTTATGAATACTTGTTTTCATGAGTTATTTCTAGAAACAAAAATAGTAAACATGAGTTAAGGAAAGTTGTGTTGAGTAAACTCACTTTATGGAAAGCACATGTGTCCCAGTGGTGATTATGTATATGTGTTAAAACTCCAAATCTAGGTATTCAAATACCTCCCTTAGGAAACTCTTTGGTTGATTTCCATTGTAACTTGCACTTCCACTTACTCTTTTTCCCCCCTCACCTGTCTTCTACGGATTTTCTTTCATGCAGTTTTGAGTCATTAGTATTAATTGTTTGGAGGCTTTCCAACTTCAAACTGCTCAAGGCCTATTACTGTATTTTTTATTTATTGTAGGGGATAAGGATTGAGCTTGGGGCTTTGTGTGTTTTAAGTATGTGCTCTACTGTGGAGCTATTTACCAGCTCATTTTTCTTTTTAAGTAAAATTTTTATTGAAATTATTTTATGACAGAAAAATATATAAATTGTGAATATACAGTGACCTTTTTAAAACTAAACACCCATTTGTCTACCACCTAAACCAAGAAATTGAATAGTACCGGCAGTGCCACTACCTGATTTGTAAACATTGTAAGCTATTTAAAAATCTGTGGTGTAGAATGTTCATCTGATAGATTAAACATCTCTAGCCTTAGATGTTTAATTTTCAACTTCTGATAAATTGTCTATCTCTGTCTCTGTCTCTGTCTCTGTCTGTCTTATCTATCCATCTGTTATATGTATCTATGTAGTTTATACCCATTGCCATAATCACCACAAATAATTGGTAGACTACTTTCATCACACCTTCTGCCACTTATGTCACTTTCCCTTCTGTGTTGCTGCTTTCTGTCACTATGTTTTTTGCTTTTTCTATGATCTCATGTCATTCAAGTTATTGCATGTGTTAGTAGGCCTTTTGCTGAGTAATAATATCTCATTATATGGAAACAGAGTCATTGATATATTTACCAGGTGATGGATATTTAGATTATTTCTGTGAATAGCTATACTTTTGGGAGGCATGTTTTTGTGTTGCCAGAAGTGGGATTGATTAGTGAAATAAATAGGTATAACTGCAAAATTGTTGGATGTCGTGGTGCCTACGTTAAAGCCCAGGACTCAGGAGGCAGATGCAATCAGATCTCTATATGAGTTTGTGGTCAGGCCAGCCAAGCTTACATAGTGAAACACTTTCTTAAACAGAAAATAAAAGAAAGAGAGAAAGAAGGAAAGAAAGAGAGAAAGGAAGAAAGAAAGATAGATTACAAAAACTGACAATGTTTATAGTATTTTACATCTTTGAGAACAATTATTTGGACGTGGAGATGCTCTACACCCTCACTGACACATGGTATTACTTAAATTTTTGGCATCCTAATGAGTTATGGTATCTTATTGTGGTTCCATTTTTTGTCATACTATTGATCAATGGTGTTGAGTATCTTTTCATGTATTTATTTGCTACTTATATTTAGTGAAGTGTTTATTCATATCTTGTCCATTTTTGATATGACTATCTTTTTATGTCTTTATATATTGTTCTAAGGCCTTTATCATATAGGTATTTTTTGAAAGTTTTTCAGTCTGGTTTGATGTCTCAGTTTTAAACTGTCTTTTAAAAAATTATGTGTATATATGTGGGAGAGGCAGGGGTTTGTGCAAGTGGGTACACGTGCCAGAGGAGAGCAGAAGAGTTTGTAGGACTCCTTGGAGCTGTTGTTACAGGTGGTTGGGAATCAGACTGGTCCTCTGGAGGAGTAGAGACTATTGAATTATCTCTGACACCTTGAAATACTCTAGGGGATCCGACAATGCTAGCTTCCACAGACACCATCTCTTATATGCACATACCCACATACAGAGTCATACAACTAAAGATAATAAACAAACATCTTTTTTCCTTTTTTTATTGGATATTATATTTGCATTTCAGATTTTATCCCTTACCCCATTTCCCCCACCACCCAGGAACCTCCTATCCCATCCCCCCTCCTCCTGCTTCTATGAGAATGTGCCCCCACCTACCTCCCCACTGCCACCTCCCCACTCTCGAATTCAACAAACATCTTTTTAAAAAGAAAAGTTACATCTTACTAATTTCAGTTTAGTAATTTGCTTTTAAATTTTCCATTTTGTATGTATTCCCATGAAAATTTTGCTCAACCCAGTGCTTTCAAACAAAGAATTCATAATTTCTTTTTAGTTATAAAACAGAATACAAAAGAATATTTAGAAACTCATGTGAGCACATACATACTTTTCTCTATTGTTTGGTGATTGCATTTTTAATCTTAGACAACACTAGCTGTATGGAAAAACAAACAGCTTTTGTTATGAATCTCATATGACACCTAAAATATTTGACTTGGTTTTAAATGCTTATTAGATGGTAGACTATTTGCTGTAGTACCTTTTTTATAGAAGTAGTGAGGAAAAGGCTTATTAGATTGATTTTATTATTTATTAATTGTACATTATGAAAAGGTTCCATATAGGAATCTGCTATGTGAATGTTGTTGTTCATATCACTTAATATGATATAGTCATATGAAAAGGAAACATGTCAGTGTTTCAGTATCTTCGCTGTTAAGAATCTGGAAAGAATAAGTAATGTGTGAGGTATTTAGTGCCTGCTTAAAGAACTAAAAGAGGTTTTCTCAGTACATCATAATCAGAGAACATGTGAAATGTATTCATTCTGTTACTGGAGCTACAAACTTTGATCACTTGGTAAGTTTTTCACAACAAGATTGCTCTACTGTATAGTTACTGTTTCTTCCTTCGTAGTTAATGGGAGACACTCTGAGACTAAGTAACTAGTCAGTGTTTCATCATACTTTTAATTGTCCGATACTGTTGTAATTGAAAATCTTACTGTTTTGATCTCTTGTTCTGAGAACTATCTACATGTATCATAATTTGTAAGCAGATCAAAGTCTAATGTATGGAACTCTTACATATAAAGATGCACATGACTATTACAAAAATACACAAGTTACTAGAGCTACCTTGCTCTCCCCTTTTCTATGGAAGTGAGCCCTTATGTCAACTCCATTCTATCCTTTTTCATTAATATTGTAAGTTAGTGAACAAAATAATAGTTTAATTATGACATTTGTATAATCGTAGTACCTCATTTATTCATACCCCATCCTCTTCTCTCCTCACCTCTGGTCCTGTATTTCTCCCCTAGTTTATTCTATATCTTGTAAAGAATAAGAGAAAACAAGGTAACCATTTTGATCATTCAGGGACACTGTGGACAAGAAGTGTGTGTCTTGTCATTATTAGAGTTGTAGTAGAGAATCCTTTCCCCCCCAGCACCCAAGTATGAAGTAGAAATTTGGTGTATTTTTGCTCATTAAACTATTTTATCAACCTGATGTGGTGATACATGCCTGTAATTGTAGCATTTCAGATGCAGAGGCAGAAGACTATTTAAGCCCCAGTTGTTTGAGAATCACCTGGACCTTATAATGAGACCTTCTTCTCTATACAATGTAACCTAACACAACAAAGCCCTAAAGAAACAAAGCTTTATGATCACCAGTCAGTTTGGTCTGTATTGTTGATTTTGAAAGACTTATTGAGATTCAATTAGAATTCATAAATTTGTTTTTAAATATTGAATAAGACCTCAGTGCCAAGCAGTATATTTGCAGTTTAATTTATGTAACAAATTCTATTTGTGTATCGAGGTTCTTATACAACTCTTATTTTTAGGAAGAAACTTATGTACTTAGAAAAATATAATGTAATCATATAATTTATTCTAATTTTAATATTTTCTCTGGTTTTGTGTGTTAAAATATTTAATAAATTTGAAGTCTAAGACTTTCTTGTAGAGTGTTTACCAGACTGTAGCATGTATCACAATCACCTGTGGGGCTTACTAAAATGCAGATTGTGGTCCCTAACTTCAGTTTCTGATCAATTGGCCTGGGCTAGATGGTTAAAATTTGCATTTCTAACATGTTCCCTGGTAATATTGATGCTGCTGGTCCAAAGACCAAATTGTTATTATAATATATAGGCATATTTGATCCTTCTTTTTGGGCTTAGAGGGGCTGGCAGTGACTAATAATCTAAAATCTGACCAGCAATCACTACTATTCTCTCTGCTCTAGCATCCTGGGCATTTGTGTCCTTAACCTGTTTGAAGACAAAACCTCTATGAACAGAGAAACCCCTAATTCTACCATACTTCATGAAAGGTTCCTCTGTATCAGACTTCTTAAAGAATGGGTGTCCTGCATCCCCTCTGGCTCTTACACTCTTTTTGTCTCTTCTTCTGCAGGGTTTCCTGAGCCTTGAGGGGAGGGATTTGTGTAGACATTGCTTTTAGGGCTGAGTATTCCAAGCTCTCCCACTCTCTGTGTAATGTGTGGCTGTGGGTCTCTGTATTTGTTCCCATCTGTTGCAAGAAACAGCATCTCTGATGATGGCTGAAAAGGCACTTGAGTATAGCAGAACATCATTAGGAGTCATGTTTTTTAAAGCTCAGGACATAGCAAATACTGTCATATACTATTTTGTTCTAACAAGTAGTTAGCATGAAGTCCGATTTCTCACTGCTTATTACTGGGATCATGTGCTATACACACAAGTAAGGTAGGAGTTGCCAGGGAACTAATACCATACCCCATTTCCTTAGCTTTTAAAAAATATATTTATGCTGTGCGTATGTGTGCGCGCGCGCGCGCGCGCGCGTGCGCGTGCGCGTGCGTGTGTGTGTGTGTGTGTGTGTGTGTGTGTGTGTGTCTGTGTGTGTATACTCTGTGGGTTCTGGGGAGTCAATCTCAGGTCATTAGCTTTGTTCGCATGCAGTTGCTTTTGCCACTAGTCATGTCATAGGCCCTCTGCTCAGATTTCAACCAATGAAAGATAAGAATTGATTGTCTTCAAGACATTTCTAGAGACTCAGAACCTGTTGTAGTATTGAACCTTTTTTTTTTAAAATCCACATGGCCAATTTACTATTGGTGCTTCTTAGAGTTACATGCTTGCACATGAGTATGGTCTGCTTCTGTGGAAATCCAAATTAAAATATCAGAGTGCATTTCTTTAAATGGATTCAATGTTTAAGCCATAATCTGTTCAAAAGTTATATGCAGATATTTTTTGTTTTATGATGGGAACTATTTATATATAGCCATATCTAGTGCTTGAAAATATGAAAGAATTTCCAGTTGTAACCTCCCATTCCTGTAACTCTCTTTCTATGAGTTAGATTCTTTTAAAAGTATAGAATAGAGATTATTTAGGGGCATGGGAAGGGGAGTTGAGAAGAGAGGAGAGGCAAGAAAAAGAAGGGACGGAGAAGGATACAGAGAGAGGGGTAAGGGGCTGTCAGGAACACATCTCAGAGAGAGAAACGGAGGGGAAGGAGAGAGAAGGAGAAAGGGGTCAGGGAGAGAAGAGAGTCAGAGAGAAGGGGCAGAGCGAGTTAGATTTAAACTCCAAATTATTCTTATTTTATTTTGATAATTAGCCTGGGCTTATTTTAAACTCAAAATTCTTACTCTTCTAGATTCTTGGATTCCAGACATATGCCACTTCCCTCAGAAGTTCTAAATTATTTTTATTTTACTTTTACTTGATTATTTAAAAAATCTAGATTTATATGTGTGGGTGTTTTGGCTCCACTTATGTCTATGTAGCATATGTGTCCAATGTCTGCAGAGGTCAGAAGTAGGAGTTGGATTCACTGGAATTGAAGTTACAGATAGTAACTGTAACAGGAGTTAGAGCTAGCTGCCTCATGGGTACCGAGAATCAGACCTAGGCTCCTCTAGAAGAGCAGTCAGTGATTTTAACTGCTCCACCATCTCTCTAGGTCAGTTCAAAATGATTCTTTAATGGAACCTGTTTTGGATCTTCTCTAGCAAAAAGGTTTTTTCATAGAGCAGTTTTGAGGCATATTTGAGATAGTTTTAAATCTAATATACTATACTTACTAAGTAAAGAATACATAAGTAGAAATAGTACCATAATTTTTACAGACATTCTAGTTACAAATCTTGTTTTTTTTTTTTAAATCAGAGGTACTATATAGTCTTAAGCAGCATTTGAAATATTCGTGAGTTAAAGGCACTGGAATTAGGTCATTAATTATAAGAAGCTAATTGTTTAGTTTTGTCTATAATTTCATTTTATTTCTCAACTCTCTTAAGCCTGTCTTGATGAAATACCTATCACTATTATTTTTTGGTGCTGAATATTGTTATATAGTATCATCTGCACTGCCTTTATAGAGTGATGTTGGAACCTCTTAGTTCATTTTGATGATGACCTTTCTAAACATAGCTGAGTGCTGGTTTACTTAAATTTAAAATTCAAAGGCTGAAAGTACTTCAGACATCTTGTAGCTTAAGAGTTGTCACCTCAAAGATATAAATTATGTCCTCTTTCTGTTCAAAAGCTCAGTGCATGGCACTTGGTAAATAAGGGTTCCTTGGACCCTCTTCCTCTCTTGTTTCAGTGTGGTGTTCATGGTAGCATTGAGTAGTCTATGTTACTCCTCATCTAAAATGAAGTAAACTAAAAGAAAATATAAATGGGATAGAATTATTTTTAAAAGTTTGCTTTTGATTTGTATGTCCCCCCTGATTATTTCTGTTTAATCCTTGCTATAATCAGTTTTTGATAGGAAGGTTTAGTGTTTTTCTAGGTAGCTTTGTTTTGTTTTCCATATTTAATTTTTTTTGCTTATGAAATGTAAAGAATCAACATATGGACATTCGCAACTCAGTTAAATTACTCAGGGAAGCAAACCAGTTAAGTTACTGTGAGAGTTAGGCTCATTTAAATCAGTGTAGTAGGAAAAGGGGTAGCCTAACTGCCTTAAATGGTAATAAACAATAAAGCCTAGGTTTTCTGATTATGGCCTAGCCTCATTTCTGCCCTGTTATAGTATATGTTACCTGAGTTACCAGTTCTCTGTCACAAAGAAAACAGCATCAAACAAGAGTTGTTTCATTTTTTTCTGCCATGCTACCCTTCTATAGTTGTATTCCTTATTTGCTGACAAAATCCATGTTGACTTAGCTGTATCTGTGAAAGAGAACCACATTTTCTTGAACCTGCCAATTAGAAAAAGAAAATATGTTATGTATCTCAAATTATTGTTTAGGTAAAATAAAGCACTTAGATTCCCCTGATAATCTACTCAGAAGCATACAGATACCCTTTGAATGTTTGACTTTCTTCTTCCCATGCTTCCCTTATGTCTAGATTGTCCTTAGGTATCAGTTCTTTATTTGTACTTTTGATTTTTTTACCTTTATACACATATACACATAGAGGCACCTGCCTTAGTTAGGGTTTTACTGCGGTGAACAGACACCATGGCCAAGGCAAATCTTATAAAGGACAACACATATTTGGGGCTGGCTTACAGGTTCAGCGATTCAGTCCATTATCATCAAGATGGGAGCAGGGCAGCATCCAGATAGGTATGGCCCAGTAAAGTTGAGAGTTCTACATCTTTATCTGAAGGCTGCTAGTGGGAAGACTGTCTTCTAGGAAGCTAGAATGAGAGTCTTAAGCCTACACCCACAGTGACACACCTACTTCAACAAGACCACACTGCAACAAGTCCACACCTCCAAATAGTGCCACTCCCTGGGCTAAGCATATACAAACCAGCAGAGAACCACTAGCATTTTTTCATTTGTTTGTTTGTTTGTTTGTTTGTTTGAGACCAGGATCCTCTTTGTAGCTCTAGCTGCCTTGTCTATGTGTAGACAAGGCTGATGTCAGACTCTCAGAGGTCTGCCTTCCAAGTGCTGAGATTATAGCAGTGAGTCACTGTGTTTAGCTTTCAAAGTATTGCTGGTAAGTGACTAGACAGCATTGTCAAACAAGTCACTTCAAGGTTCAGCCTGTATTGGGATAGTACAGACCCAAGATGTGATTTATTTTTTTCTTCTGTCAGCAGTGTCCCAAATATTTTGGATTTACTTTTTGTTGAGTGCTTTAAGTTGTGGTGAATTATAATACAACTAAAGTTCATTTTCTTAATTTTGACTTTTAGTTGCATTAGTATTTGATTTTATTGATTCTGCAATGTATCAGTTCTCTACCTGTGGGTCATGACCATTGGAAAATACATATTTCCATTTCCAGCGGTCTTAGGAACTGGGACACTGCTTAGTAGCAAAATTACAGTCATAGAGTAGCAACAAAAATAATTTTATGGTTGGGGTTCACTGTAGCAGGAGGAATGAGGAACTGTATTAAAGAGCTGCAGCATTAGGAAGGTTGAGAAGGACCTGGATTGAAAATGTGAATACATTAGAACTAAATGATTGTGTTTCATTTCGTAATTAATGCTTAATATGAGTCTTAGGAAGCATTGGTTTGTAAGAAGAAAAGAATTGGCACTTAAAACTGGTAACTTAGGAATGTAGATAAGCTGACAGAATGCTTTCCTAGTGAATCAAGCACTACAAAAACTGTATGTGGTGGCACAAACCTGTAATCCAAGACTGGATTGGGAGGTAGAGGCAAGAGGATCACGAGTTCAAGGTCAATTTGGACTAGTTCTGTGTCTTGTGTCTGCTCTCTCTCTCTCTCTCTCTCTCTCTCTCTCTCTCTCTCTCTCTCTC